>CAMZMU010000095.1:35392758-36051242 GCA_947311845.1 Poa pratensis
ACAGCTGATACGTCTCAAACGTATCTATAATTTTTGATGTTCCATGCTTGTTTTATACCAATTGCTACATGTTTTGCATCTACTTTATATCACTTTTATACATTTTTTGGGACTAACCTATTAACAAGATGCCGAAGTGCTAGTTCCTGTTTTCTGCTGTTTTTGTATTCCAGAAAAGCTAGTCTGGAAATATTCTCGGAATTGGACGAAACTACACGGGGGTCCCTATTTTTCCAGAACTCACCTGACGGAGCAAAGGAGCACAGAGGAGGGCCACAGGCCCCACACGCCACTAGGCGCGGCCCCCCTGCCGCGCCCTAGGGTGGTTGTGGGCCCCTCGGGGGTCCCAGCCGCCGCCCTTTCGCCTACTTATTCCCCCGACGCGAAAACCCTAAGTGCCTGAGCAAATATCCACGAAAAGTCCAGAGACGCCGCCGCCGTCAACCCTAGCTCGGGAGGGTTCAGAACCTCTTCCCGGCACCCTGCCGGAGAGGGGAATCGTCACCGGAGGCTTCTACATCGCCATGCCTGCCTCCGGAGTGATGCGTGAGTAGTTCATCCTTGGACTACGGGTCCATAGCAGTAGCTAGATGGTTGTCTCTCCACTTTGTGCCATCATGTTTAGATCTTGTGAGCTGCCCTACATGATCAAGATCATATTATTGTAATGCTACATGTTGTGTTTGCTGGGATCCGATGAATATTGAATACTATGTCAAGTTGATTATCAATTTATCTTATATGTTATTTAAGATCTTGCATGCTTTCCGTTACTCGTAGATGCTTTGGCCAAGTAGATGCTTGTAACTCCAAGAGAGAGTATTTATGCTAGATAGTGGGTTCATGCCTCCGTTTAATCTGGGACAGTGACAGAAAGTTCTAAGGTTGTGGATGTGCTGTTGCCACTAGGGATAACCTAACGATGCTATGTCCACGGGCATATGTGTTTGTTTACATTACGCACTTTACTTAATGCAATTATCCGTTGCTTGCAACTTAATACCAACGGGGGACTCGGATGACAACCCGGCGGTGGATTATTAGTCATAGATGCTGTTGGATAACGGTCTATGTATTATGTCGTAATGCCCAATTAAATATCATAGTAGTCATCATGTCATGTATATGCATTGTCATGCGCTCACTATTCGTCAATTGCCCAGCTGTAATTTGTTCACCCAACATGTTAGTTATCTTTTATGGAGAGACACCACTAGTGAACTGTGGACCCCGGTCCATTCTTTTACACTGATTAAACAACCACAAACTGCAAACTGTTCCTTTTTCATTCTCTGCAATTTAATACTCATTTTCCACACCATACGTTTAATCCTTTGTTTTCAGCAAGCCGGTGAGATTGACAACCTCACTGTTTCGTTGGGGCAAAGTAGTTTGATTGTGTTGTGTGCAGATTCCACGTTGGTGATCGTGTTGCGCCGCGCGAGCCAACAACCTTCTGAAGAGTTGCTGCTCCTACTGGTTCGATAACCTTGGTTTCTTTCTGAGGGAAAACTTGCTGCTGAACTGCATCATACCTTCCTCTTGGGGTCTCCCAACGAACGTGTGATTCACGCCATCAAGCTCTTTTTCTGGCGCCGTTGCCGGGGAGTTAGAAGCGCTTCAGCAGACTGCCACTATTTGCCTCCCGTCAACAGCTCTTTTTCTGGCGCCGTTGCCGGGGAGACAGCAGTCTTCTGCAAGGGGAGTTTCACGCTTCCAATCTCTTTACTTTGTTTTTGTCTTGCTTAGTTTATTTTATTTTATCTTGTTTGCTTTCAATTATCAAAAACACAAAAAAATTAGTTTCTTGCATTTAGTTTATTTCGGTTTGTTATTATGTCTAGTTGTTTATTTGCTATCAATGGCTTATCTCTATGAAACTAGATCTTGTTGGCAAGGTGGGTCCACGGAAGATGAACGAAGATATTATAGGAATTACCGCTTGTCACAAAAAGGGATGTACTTATGGAAATTGTTAAATCAACTAGAGGAATATGCTAGAAATTTATGCTATATATTTGGCAAATCTTTTTGCTTTAATGAATCTGATTGTCATAGGAAGTCTAAACACTTTCCTTTCCAATGTGCTTGTAATGAAAATGAAACCTTAGCTTCTTATGTTAAAGGTTACTATAATGCTTATGAGGTAGAAAGGATGGAAGAATTTATTGTCTTTAAGGGTGCACTTGAAATTAGTTCTTATCTTGAGCATAAAATTGATGCCCCTTATAAATCTGAAAGTCTTGCTATACTTAAATATTGTTTTGATAACTATAAGGATGAAAATTCTTATATTACTGAACATGTCAAGAGGATTTTTCCTCATAAAGAAGAGACTAATGCCTTGCAGGAAAATGTGGAAGAAGAAATTGCTGAAGCTGAAAGCTCATTTGATGAAAAAGAGGAAGAGAGTGATGAACAAAAGGAGGATCTACCTTCTAATGACAGTAACTCTTTAACTCTTACATTATATAATTACCCTCCATGCCTACCTAAGGAGGAAGAATGCTATATTGTTGAATGTCATGATTCTATTGAAATATCTTTTTTGATAAATTTGAAGTAACATCCTCCTTGACTCAAGTAAAAGAGGAAATTGCAGAAAGTAAAAATGTGCTCCCTAATGTTATATATGATAATGCTCTTGATGATGGTCCTATATTGCCTAATGATATTAATTATACTATTGTCAAAAGTGGGTTTGATAACCCTACTGTTTTTAGCTTAATAAAAATTATGTGTTTGTAGATCATGAAAAGCATGCTTTATGTGATAGTTATATTGAGTTTGTTCATGATGCTACTGAAAGTTATTATGAGAGAGGAAAATATGGTTGTAAAAGTTTTCAAGTTACTAAAACACTCTCTTTATGTTGAAAGTTTTGAAGTTATTTGTTTCATCTTTCTATGCTAGTTGCTTTATGCTTCAATAATTTATTTTGTTACAAGATTCCTTTGCATAGGAAGTGGGTTAGACTTAAATGTGTTTGATATTTGCCTCTTGATGCTCTCTTTTGTTTTTCAACTCTTATTCTTATGAGAGCATCATTAAAATCTTCTAGCCTAGCTAAAAGGCATTAAAGAAAGCGCTTTTGGGAGGCAACCCATTATCTTTTATTTTCAGTTTTCAAGGAGGATGTTTACTTCTGTAGCAACTCCTTTGTATCTTTATTTTCTCGCATTGTTGTGCCAAGAGTAGCCTCTAATGTTAAGACGATGCTTAATTTTGATTGCTGCGCAGAAACAGATTTTTGCTGTTCACTGTACGAAATTCCTAAAATCACCAGATTGTTAATTAAATCTGAAATTTTTGTGCGTAATCTTTATGAATGTCTGAAACTTTCATTAGTTCAGAGTTTTCGATCTGAGCGTCGTAAGTGCCTCGAAAAAATTCGTCTTTGCGGACTGTTCTGTTTTAGACAGATTATGCCTTTTTATTTTGCATTCTCTCTTTTACTAGTGTTGAGTGAAATTCTTTTTTGGGTGGAAGAGCTTCACATAACATCAGTGGCTGTAGCTAATGTTTAAAGTAACAAATCATATTGCGTCTTTATAGAACATGTGATTTTTGATTATGCACTAACCCTCTAATGAGATCTACTTTGAGTTTGGTGTGACGGAAGTTTTCAAGGGTCAAGAGAGAAGGATGATATAATAGGATCAAGAAGAGTGAAGAGCTTAAGCTTGGGGAGGCTCCCATGGATCTCCCCAGCATATTTCAAGAAGACTCAAGCGTCTAAGCTTGGGGATGCCCAAGGCATCCCCTTCTTCATCGTCAAAATTATCAGGTCATCTCTAGTGAAACTATATTTTAATTCTTTCACATCATATGTGCTTTTCTTGGAGCGTCTGTGTGCTTTTATTTTCAGTATTGCACTTTTATTTTCAATAAAGCTTGACTGGACCCTAGCATTCTTGATTGGGAGAGAGACACGCTCCGCTTTTTCATGAGAATACTCCTATTCTTCACTTATATTTGTTGAGTATTCATATCTAGCGTTCAGCTTTTAGCTCTTGTTTTCATGTATCTCTTGTCAGAGCTATTAGCTTTCTTTTGTAGAAAGTACTCTCTTGCTTCACTTATATTTGTTTGGAGAGTTGATGAAATAAATTGATTGGTGTTTGGTTGGTTCAGAAAATGTTGCATGTGGTAATTGGTATAAGGAAAAACTTGCTTAATCTTGTAGATCACTAAAATGGATAACTTGATGCTTGTCAATTGTTTTGAGTTAACAAGTAGATCATGATTAAATTGTGCATCACATGAGTTAAGCCTATTAGTGAAGAACTACCGTAAAGCTTGTTGAAAATTTGGTTTGCATCGGTGGTATCTCTAAGGTCTAGATATTTTCTAATAACAGGGTTTGGTTAACAAGGAAGACGGTATGAAGTCTTATAACGTTTGCAATATGTTTGTCATATAAAACTTGGTGTACGGGTTGATATTCTTGTTTGCTTACATAACCTTGCTAGCCTAAACTCTGTACTGAGAGGGAATGCTTCTCGTGCATCCAAATCCTTGAGCCAAAATCCATGCCATTTGTGTCCACCATAACTACCTATATGTGGTATTTCCTTGCCACTCCAAGTAAATTTTTCATGTGCTACCTTTAAATTATTCAAAATGTTATTATTCCCTTTTTGTGTCAATGTTTACTAGCTCATGAGGAATTAGTGTGGTTATTCTTTATTCTATTTGTTGAATGGACTTTTACACCTGGACTAGTGGCATATACATCCGCTTATCCAATAATTGCAAAAAGAGCTGGCAACGGGGTGCCCAGTCCCAATTAATTACAACTTTAACCAATTAATTCTCTTCACACTTTTGCCCTGATTCATCAGTAAGCAATGACAAACAGTGAAATACCTGAATGTGTGTAAACCAAAGAGAAAGAGGGATGATCTGCCTTGCTGGTAGAAATAACGTCCTTCATGGGAGCCGCTCTTAAAAGTCCGTTTGACAGGTAGAATACTGTTCTCACCCGCTACCATTCGTTGACAATTAACAAACACCTCTCAAAAATAGATACTCCTCCATGGTATGTGATTGATGGAAGGCACCCGAGGATTCGGTTAGCCATGGCTTGTGTTAGCAAGGTTGGGAGGAGTATCAAATATTTTATGCAATCTCTATATGCTTTCAAAAACCTAAAAGCTCTAGCACATGATTTAATCCCTGCTTCCCTCTGCGAAGGGCCTTTCTTTTACTTTTATGTTGAGTCAGTTTTCCTATTCTTTCTGTCTTCCACAAGCAAACACTAGTGTCAACTTTGTTACAACATGCGTTATATGCAATGTATTGGACTTGTTATACTACTTTGTGTTGACAATATCCATGAGATAAATATGTTGAAAGTTGAAGCAAATGCTGAAACTAATTCTTCCTTTGTGTTGATTGAATACCTTTTATTAGAAACTATTGCTTTATGAGTTAACACTTATGCAAAACTGTTTGATGCTTGTCTCGAAAGTACTATTCATGAAAACGTTTAGCTTGTGTGATTCATTGTTTACTCATTATCTATTTGGTAGCAAATTATAGACCATTGACTTGGATCACTTCATTCATTTACATGTGCCTTGCAATATTATATGATCAAGATTATGATGGTAGCATGTCACCTCAAAAATTATTTTGTTTTTATCGTTTACCTACTCGAGGACGAGTAGGAACTAAGCTTGGGGATGCTGATACGTCTCAAACGTATCTATAATTTTTGATGTTCCATGCTTGTTTTATACCAATTGCTACATGTTTTGCATCTACTTTATATCACTTTTATACATTTTTTGGGACTAACCTATTAACAAGATGCCGAAGTGCCAGTTCCTGTTTTCTGCTGTTTTTGTATTCCAGAAAAGCTAGTCTGGAAATATTCTCGGAATTGGACGAAACTACACGGGGTCCCTATTTTTCCAGAACACCTGACGGAGCGAAGGAGCAACAGAGGAGGGCCACCAGGGCCCCACACGCCACTAGGGCGCGGGCCCCCTCTGCGCGCCCTAGGGTGGTGTGGGCCCCTCGGGGGTCTCCAGCCGCCGCCCTTTCGCCTACTTATTCCCCCACGCGAAAACCCTAAGTACCTGAGCAAATATCCACGAAAAGTTCCAGAGACGCCGCCGCCGTCAACCCTAGCTCGGGAGGGTTCAGAACCTCTTCCCGGCACCCTGCCGGAGAGGGGAATCGTCACCGGAGGCTTCTACATCGCCATGCCTGCCTCCGGAGTGATGCGTGAGTAGTTCATCCTTGGACTACGGGTCCATAGCAGTAGCTAGATGGTTGTCTCTCCACTTTGTGCCATCATGTTTAGATCTTGTGAGCTGCCCTACATGATCAAGATCATATTATTGTAATGCTACATGTTGTGTTTGCTGGGATCCGATGAATATTGAATACTATGTCAAGTTGATTATCAATCTATCTTATATGTTATTTAAGATCTTGCATGCTTTCCGTTACTCGTAGATGCTTTGGCCAAGTAGATGCTTGTAACTCCAAGAGAGAGTATTTATGCTAGATAGTGGGTTCATGTCTCCGTTTAACCTGGGACAGTGACAGAAAGTTCTAAGGTTGTGGATGTGCTGTTGCCACTAGGGATAACCTAACGATGCTATGTCCACGGGCATATGTGTTTGTTTACATTACGCACTTTACTTAATGCAATTATCCGTTGCTTGCAACTTAATACCAACGGGGGACTCGGATGACAACCCGGCGGTGGATTATTAGTCATAGATGCTGTTGGATAACGGTCTATGTATTATGTCGTAATGCCCAATTAAATATCATAGTAGTCAACATGTCATGTATATGCATTGTCATGCGCTCACTATTCGTCAATTGCCCAGCTGTAATTTGTTCACCCAACATGTTAGTTATCTTTTATGGAGAGACACCACTAGTGAACTGTGGACCCCGGTCCATTCTTTTACACTGATTAAACAACCACAAACTGCAAACTGTTCCTTTTTCATTCTCTGCAATTTAATACTCATTTTCCACACCATACGTTTAATCCTTTGTTTTCAGCAAGCCGTGAGATTGACAACCTCACTGTTTCGTTGGGGCAAAGTAGTTTGATTGTGTTGTGTGCAGATTCCACGTTGGTGATCGTGTTGCGCCGCGCGAGCCACCAACAACCTTCTGAAGAGTTGCTGCTCCTACTGGTTCGATAACCTTGGTTTCTTTCTGAGGGAAAACTTGCTGCTGAACTGCATCATACCTTCCTCTTGGGGTCTCCCAACGAGCGTGTGATTCACGCCATCAACAGCCCGAAGTGGGGTGCAACGCCCAAGAAGCACTCGCAAAGGACAAAGAAACACGCAATGTGCAAAAGCCCATTGGGCGTAAAATCGTGCAATTGCACTCCATAAACGTGCATCAGTGCACGAAGAAAGTTATGAACAGGGAAGGAGAATCCCCTGTTCACAAAATCCACAAAACAGACCCGCTCATTGGGGCCTGGGCGCGGATTACCTCGGCGCCAGGGATGCGAGCTTGCGAGGTGTCCTTAGGGATCAGCCCGTCGTTCCGCAGGCCGGTGAGCATCCTCTTGCTGCAGGAGGACTTGGTCCAGGCGCCCTTGTCCCTCTTCAAACCGCTGGCAGCGGCTCCAGCGGCGCTGTCTGCCGACACGTTCGCGGCACTCCTGCCCTTCCGGGTGGCAGGCTTCGTCATCGCGGTGGTGGGTTGCAGAAACTTCGCTATGAGGCTATGGCGATGCGTAAGGAGGAAGAAGAAGCAGCGGCGGCGGAGAGCAAATGGCAAGTAAAAAGTACTATTTACTCCGCCGCACCCTTTTAACCTCAACACAAAAGAATCCACACCGTGGATGCGAGATCGTGGGCAAAGTAGCAAATCCAGCCGTACACGTGGCAGCCATGGAGAGCAGCCGTCGCCGGCCAATCCGCCCACTACGCACAGGAATCTAGGAACTGCCATCATAGCCCCGGAGAAATCGTGCATGAACGGTCAAATCCAGTCCAAACCGCTACACCGTGGGCCCACAAGACGTGTCACGTCCCATCCATCGCAGCATAGCGCACGCCACGGCGTGTCAGGTGGCGCAGTCGCCATAAAACGTCATCCCTGACGTCATTGCAAGAGATTTGTTCAGAAAAATTTCGGGTTCGCCCAGTGCATATCAATCACTCGATTGTTTTCGGGTGTATGGTCACTCGACTGTCTCTTCGACCAAAGACAAATTACTCCCATCGGGAGCATATCAAAAATTTCTTTGACTTAGAGTGTATAGGATAAAAATGATTTGAGATTATCCTCCATTGCAAGCAATAAAGCACAATCTCGGGGGCTACTCCCATCGGGAGCGCTGTCGCGCACCCGATAGAATAACGTCAAAAGGTCAGTCGACAAAAGAATCGACTCAGTTCATATATAAAATCATACTCGAAACATTCCCGAGTTGCGTCCGTCGCAAACATCTCGGATGCTGCACGCATAGTGCAAAGGTAAGACCCGCCGAACTTTCGAGCTGGGCTAAGGACCGTTCCAGCAACGTCAATCCTTATACTTTCCGTGTCAGCAGACATGATGAAAAATCCCGACGGACGCGTTGGGTAAAATTCAAAGTTATACTGCAGATCGACTCAGTAAGACCTCAGCGGCCTAGTCGAATCTGACCAGTTTGTTCCAGATTCGAGTCCGGAGACTCGAGTCTGATTGAAAGCTAGTAAGGTTTTACCCGAATGTGTAGTTAACCAGTCCCGATCCGTCGAGTGTACTGGGCCTGCTAAGCTATTATCCCTTTATCATCATAAGCAAAAACCACAGTCGATGAAATACTCGACATAGCCAACATGTGCTATTCATACAAGAATTCTAATTATGATATACAGAATACAAAGCATATGACGTGCACTTACGAACGAGTCCATGCCCGATTCTTCGAGTCAGACAAGTACTCGGGGGCTACTGACAAGGGTATACATCTCGGTAGCCTACCGTGAGGGTACCGGGTGCACGTGACGACTAAAAGCCCAATAGCGAAGAGCCAACTCGAAGCCCAGGACAAGAAGCCCAACAAGATGGAGTACCCTCCAAGTTTAGGCATAGGCATAGTCGGTTTATACTTTCCTTATGTGTAAACTAGGTCGGTTACAAACTCCCGAGACCCAGCCTATTTAAGGGCTAGGAGGGTGCCGATTTAGGACCAAGCCATATTCAAACCACCAAAGATCTAGCGAGATCGACATCTTGCCAGAGCCACCTTGTAACCTTATAATCTCACACGATCAATAACAGACAAGCAGGAAGTAGGGTCTTTTACCTCCACCCGAGGGGCCTGAACCTGGGTAAATCTTTGCCTCTGCTTGTCAGCCGACGAAACTACCAGTACTATCACGTTCTCTCCCCATAATCTCAACGCTAGGTCCTTAACCATGGGATTTGATGAGTGTACCCCTCGTCACATTTTTTATTTTGTGTAGGTTGCCTAGGAAAACGTAATTCTATGTCTAACCCAACAAGCGGCAAGTTTGAGCTCCATGGAATCCTTGCATATATGCAGTGCAAAAATGATCAAATGATCAGGATAATGTTTTTCATTGGTTTAGATTGCACATATCTATAAAATAGATATTAAGTAAGATATGATGCGTGACCTGAAATATGATCTGCCTAAATCTAGGGCAATATATCGAGCTTCCAGTAGGTTTTATGTACATCAGTTAATGGCTATATTCTCGCGTCCTCCACTCTCGAAAGACCTTCCGACGCTTAACTTGCATTACGCATTTCATTTGCATTATCTACCGTTCAGTGTTCAGTGCTGAAAAGCTTCTGACATCGAAATTTAGTGTTCCACTTCTCAGCTAAATAATAGAAAATGTTGCCCATTCTATAGTTGTTTTATGTGATTTTAGTTAGACAGTGACACTCTCTTAAAAAATAATTTATTATTGGGATAATTTTATAATGTAATCTAAGTATCTGGTTATGCTTCTAAGCCAGATAATCAAATTGTGGTCCTATGAATATTTTTTGTTGGCTGGAAAATAGCGTTAAAGTTTTAATGTAACACAGTCCTAGTTTTATCTTCATGCTGTAGTCATGTTGTGCATTGCCCTGTAAATAGTTGTTGTTACTATTTTGCTTCTAATGTCTTAGGCGTCATATGCACATAATAATACGACAGGTATAATATATTGATTGTGTATTATCTTCATGATCAGTGTATAATATATTTATCCTTCTGTAAGTAATTTTCCTGCAGAGAAGGTGGGGATCTAAGAATGTATTAATTTTTATGGTATAAGAGATCATATGCTGTGAAGAGGGAGTTCTGCTCACTCGTGATATTTTCATAAGAATTTACTTCTAATCCATGGGTTATCTAATCAAGCCTCTCCTAATTCTAGCTTTATCTTAGTCCCTAAGTTGTAGTCCTATCATTTCAATTTGTGGCAAGACATACCACACAATTGCTTATAGTTACAGGGTGAAATGTTGCGCATTCGTGAGCTTAAACAACAAACTCAACTCAGAGATGAGTTCACATGTAGCCGGGTTCGAACCCCACATTGCATGGGTACGCGTCGTTTTCAGCTGAAAACTACTCAGGGAGCGACCGTTGCTGTGACACACGATGAACGGGTCGACTTGGTCAGCATGTGCCCTCTGCTGGTATGGCTGAAACTATAGCACTTAAAAATGGTTTACTCTTGCGGTCTTGCCAATCATTTGGGATGCAACAAGCTGGTGGAGTCTGATTGCATGCAGGTCAACAGCTGATTTACCTCGTACCTAAGGTTGATATCTCAACCTAACACAACATGGGACACAAGCAAACGATGCTGAAATGGATCCAAGATTAACAGACAGGGCCAACACTAATCATTAATCCAAGCAAGTCGCTTTGCCTTCAGGCCATTTGACTACTTGTCTACAGAAATTGGATAATAGACGGTAAGCAGCAAATTAAGCAATTAGTTCCTGCAAGCCAAACTTCACAATCGACAGTGCACAAAATAGACAGCACAGAGGGCCAATTTCTGAGTGAAGCACATGTAGGAAATGGAAGAACCTACAGCACACAGCCCATTTCTGCTTCTCAGCCACCAGGATGCGATCCTACATACCTGCGGAGCAACCAATTTCATCATTGAAACCAGTTTGTAAAATTCATTAATGCAAAAGCCGTTAAATGTATGTATCTCAATACTTTGTAAGAATAAAACTGGCATGACTCAAACAGTAAACATGATGGCCACGCCAAAAAGCTCCAAAACTGAATCGTCTCAACATTATTGGGCAAATCCAACATTACAGAGAACAGCTACATGATAACAGTTAATTTTTCTGTCACACATTCAACTCTTACTGTTAGGTCTCTTTTTTTTGGCTGCACCTGCTATTCTGTTCTCAGTAAAGGCTCTAAGATTAGTGTAGTTCAGATAACTGAGCATCCTAGCTAATCAAATCATTTGAAGTATTCCTTGTTATCATTGGCATGAGGGGGCTCATGGAGTAGCAAAGCAGACCATCTGGTTTCTAGCTCATAGATGTACTTTTAGGAAATGTACAAGCTACCTAATGGTTAACAAAGCAACAAATCAAATTAAAGAAATCTCATGCAGCAGAAACCTCAAATAAGTGATCATGCACCATCTTATGAATGGACACACATCCTTCGGTCCAACATAGATGCCATTTTTTACTTTCGAAGATATAAACAATACTTTGACAACTACTTGTAACGATAGTATAAATGTGTTAGTAATAGTATGAGATCTGTGACGAAAGAAGTATTCATGGTGAATCAGTCACAGCAATACATTGTGTTGTGTGTTTAATATAAGTGTTAAGCATATAATTTGACCAGAACATAAGTGGAGAGAATAGATTGCCAACAAATCATAGCCTATTTGGACAAAACAAAATGTGTATCGTCACTTAGCAACAACTCATGTAGACGCAAAAACATATAAATCACAGTAGGACCTGGCAGACCCATAACCACGAAAAACTAATCAAAGGCATGTAACAACTGGTATAAGTATAACAGGAAAAACATCCATGAAGAACACGAAAGAGGGTGCATTTCATTATGCTAGCACTTAACATATGCACAAAAAGAAGATGGGTGCTAAGTCATCCGAGAAACTAAAGGGAGAACAACCTGCATTACCAGAAGCAGATGCGAGAAAACTAAGGAGGTAAACTAAAAGCAATGCAGCTAGATAGAACGGGAAGACAAGTGAAAGTGCACACATCGTTAGAGATGGGATAGAGCATCTGTAAATAAAAGAGAAAGCAGGTGGTTAAAGTCATAAGGAAGAGAACTGACTGAGGAAGGGACGGGGAAACAAGGACTGGAGAAAAGATCTACAGTCCTCTCTTGGAATTTGGTACTTGAGAAAATGGCGGTAACAAGGAAGGTAATACATACTGTTCAGACACCTCAACATACATACAGAAGATAAGCATACCTGCTCAATTAGTATATCACACTTTAACCAGATAATCATCTTATGTATGGTGCACAAGATTAGCTGCATCATGTCCACCACCAATGCCTGTTTCTTCAATTATAAGAAGTCGAACAAGTAACAACCAATATCAATCCAATGAAAATACAAATATATATGAGGGAGGCATCACCAATATATTTAAGTAAACTCGCATCTTTAACTCAAAGGAAAAAAGAGAAGATAAACAGAACCACACATGTCGTCAAACTTAAAGAATATTCTAGGAGCAGTAATACAGATGAATTCTGTACAAATGAAGAACATGCACACTCGGACTAATTTGCTCAGTAAGAGACAAATTATAAGCTCGTTTAACGCCATACCAAAATAAATACAATCATACTAATAAAGCGTAGACCAAATGTGATTGTCAGTATTCTGATTTAGATTATCTTCAAACAGATTTAGCATGAAAACTGAAATGAACACCACATTAGTGTTCCCACTTGCAGTATGACCCTCCTAAAGTGGTAAAATGAGCAATTATTCGTAAATTCAAATAAATTCATCATTATGGGTTTAATAATATTAGCAAGATTAGAAGAGATAATAAATACTGAAAAGAAATAAAACTAGCTTCAAGCTTCCAAACACCTACTGAGCCACCTATTTGACAGTTCAATTGGTTCAAGCTAGTTTTTTCATGTAGTGTCTTCAACTTCCAAATGTTATGTTTCTTATCTTGTGAAAAAAAGCTCCAACGCAGCTATGCACTTAAATTACCATTACAAAATTTGTGGCCTCTTGCATATGTGAATAGCATGAAGGAGGTTTAGTTCAATCTTATAGAGAGAATTTGTTAATCTTGGCGTTCATTGCTAAACTATAAAGACAGTTTGCCAGATCTATTTTGACAACAAAAGATTACAGAAATGAAGATAACAGTATGTAGTAGACCAATTGCAGCCACCACCTGGCCACTGAGCATAAAATAAATTAGATACTACTCCCTCCGTTCCATTTTAATTGACTCACATATAACTAGATATGGATGTTTCTAAATCATAATCATTATTGAGACACAAACACCATGGAAACAAAATGGCTATATGTTGAAGAGGCTATCAAGCAGCAAAAGAACACGTGATACAACACTACCTAAAAATTGTTAACTTAACACGAAAGGATGTGAACCGTATTTCATCAAGCAATTATCAAGAATTAACTTGGTTCTTCGTAACCAATATGTGAAGGCATGCTATTACCTATAGTGTAGATACACTCGAATGGATGATAGTTAGAAAGGACGTTGGTTTCTATAAGCTTCTTGAACTGCAATGACTCAAGACGAATCATAAAGAGGACGCCATCTGACCATAGGAACACCACATTAGTTTCCTCAGCTAAACCAAGTATTGATACTGATACTTCTTGGGACTTTATGGAAAGCAGGTTGTCCAGTTCAATAATCCTTCTGAGCGCCCATGAGACAACACCATCACAATCAGTCTTCCTCTTCCACAATAGGATGCTGCTGCCTGTGAGGAAGAGTAAACCAAGGCCACCACCATCTGCCCGCATAATCCAGAACGGGCCTTGTTCAAGCATGTGCACTGGCACCCGTATCACAGCCAGGCTTTGCTTTTCCAAATCAAACTCGAGAATTCCAACAAAATTCCCAGTAAGCATCCAGTAAATGGAATTCCCAGCAAGCACAGCGGGTTTATCACGAGAAACCAAGGTTGGTAGGGAGGGAAAATCACTAGGAACCTCGGACGGAAGCTGTGTTGAGATGAGATCACCCCATAAACCAGTCTCCGACAAGTAAACACAGGCGAACGCTTGTCTCTGTTGTTTGTCGTCGTTGTCTGCCGTTGTCAAGACCACCTGGAAGTGGGCGTCTCCATCCGTGCGAAACACCGCTCCGTTGATCACTGTCTTCTTTGCACGAGTTTCAAGCCGCCAGGGAATGTCGATGCAGTGCTGGTCGCCGGTGACGGGATCCCACACAAGGAAATGGAGCTGCGCCAGGTCGAAGATGAGTACAAGTCCATGGCGGCATCCAAGGAGCTCGAAGTGGTCGCCCTGATGCAAGGAGAAGCGGCCAGGCGGAACACGATTTGGGGCCTCCAGAGTTGGTTTGAAGGAGCCAAAAAATCCGTCGAAGAAGCCGAGGAGAGGAGGGTTGCGGCGGTGGTGGATGCGGAAGCGGTGGGAGAAGCCGCGGTCGGAGGCGACGCCGTGCCAGCGCTTGCAGACAAGGGACACGCGGGGGAACGAGGAGGGCTGCGGCGGGAGGCGGAGGAGGATCTCGGCGAGGAGGTCGTCGTCTTCCAGCGGCGTCTTCACCGCCGGCGAACAGGGACGGCAGCAGATGCTGCTCATCTCGCCCTACTCACTGATTTCGTGGAAGATGATGCGGGATGCGGTGGACTCGAACCGATCTGATGCCTAGAGAAGCAAATCGGCCGCCGGCTAGTTGGGGTTGTGGTGGAGGCGGCGGAGGAGGCTGGCTGTCATCACGCCCTAGTCACTGACTCACTGGTGTCTGTCCTTTGTGGTGCACCGAACGTTGTGAAGTGCCAACATGACATCTTACATGGCTTTAACTGGGCCGAAGCCCAAACGGGTGCTGAATAAAGGGAAATGGTATATTCCGAAAACAAAAACATTAATACAGCTTGCTCGTGTGAGTTCTTTGTCTCTCTGTTGTTCTTCAGCTTCGACAGTTTGGCAACTTAAGTACTCTCTCCGTTCGGATTTAATTGACACATATTTTGTTACACATGGATGTATCTAGACATCAAACAAGTATAGATACATCCATATTTGGACAAAATTAAGTCAATTAATTTGGAACGGAGGGAGTATCTGCTTATGCTTCTAAGCCAGATACTCAAATAGTAAAAGGCGAAAGAATAGTTCGTTTTCTGCTCACCGCGCAAATAGAAAAGACGAAAATACCCATTACTCTGACAAACGTCGGCGAAAATAACTGCAAACTCAGTTGTCTCAATCCTTGACCTCATTGAAGAATCCAGATCTCTCTCAGATCTGGAGCTTACCCTACGGAAGATAATCATCGCCATAATCCAAAAAAAAAACAGTTCATCAAAAAGTGGCGTTTTGGAAACAAAGAGGGAAAGTTCGCGCGGCTATCAAAGCGGACGAAAACACTAGATGCTTTCACACTTCCGCTTCCAGCAGTATGAGAAGAAACACAATCACGGTCTTAGAAGTTAATGATCATGAGATCATAAACCACGACCAAAAATCTTTCGCCCTAACAGATTTCTTCAAATCGTTTCTTGGCACTACCTCGCCCACCCCTGGAATTTTGCTCTCGCTTGCATCTACCCTAACCCCATAGGAATGATACTCCATATTGCAAACCATCTCATATGATAATTTCTCTACTCATGATATGACCACGAAAACTATAAAGATAAAAGATAAAAGGTGATGATATCGGGGCACTCCCCCAAGCTTGGAACAAGCCAAGGGAGTGTCATTACCCATGACGTTTAAGCTTGATCCTTGGACGGCGACGAGACTCTTCAATAAGCCTCTCAATAATCTCTTTCAGATTGTCAATCTTGTAACCAAGATTATGAATCATCTCCGTATTGCTTTCAACATGGCTCATGATCATGTCCAAAGGTGAGTCCCAGCTCTTGGAGTTGTTACCCCACTTCTCCTCAGGACCAAAACTCCCTCTTCTTGCATTACTAGAACGATCCATATCCCAAGGAGTAGGCAATTCTGCCTCAGGAACTCTTTGAAACTGGTGGTTATGGATTAGAGTGTCGAAAGGGTTTTTGGTGTCTGGAGAAGAGGTTCGTTTGGCTAAATTGTGACGGGGAACCTTACCACCTGTACTCATCATTGCGTTTCTCTTGAGGCTAAATGGGTTGGCTGCCACCTTGATACTTGCAACGGTCGCGCACGGATAAGAGCGTGGATCCTCCTCTACCTCTTCTTCAACGTCACCCTTGACTTCCTCCTCTTCGTGCTTGGCGTCCACGAGATCATCCTTCAGGACCTTCTTGCCCTTATTGTTGTCGGAGGAAACCATTGTGCTCTAGAATATCGAGTGTCCTGGCAGAAACAGCTCGAAAACAAAACGCGACGAAAACACGAGATACGAACCTCGAGAGATCCGGGGGTTTATATAGCAAAAAAATTCTGAACAAAAGGAAGGTAACGAGACAAAGCCGAGTCAGAGACGAGCTCCTGGTGGAGGAGGCGGGCCCACGGTGCAGCCTGGGGTGGGCCGCGCCCCGAGGCCGCTTGCTCCACCTGGAGTCCGCCTCTGGCTCTTCTTTGTTTCGGAAATTTTAATTTTACCTAAAAACGACAAATATATTTTTCTCTGGAATTAAACACGAACCTTTTATTACCGAAGTTGATACATATTCCATATCAGGCTCTGAACCCTTCCGGTTTTCGAATTTGATGAATTCTTCCGGAGTCGCCACTTGTATAATATCAACATCTTTTCCAAGAAGATCACCAGAAATATAATGTTTGAGTCTTTGCCCATTAACCACTTGTGGTTCGTCACCATCAAATGAATTTATCTTGATAGCACCGGTGCGATAAACTTCTTCAATAATATAAGGTCCTTCCCATTTTGAGAGGAGCTTTCTTGCAAAAAATCTGAGACAAGACCTATACAATAATACTTTATTAACAATGTTAAATTCTATCTTCAAAATTCTTCTATCATGCCATATCTTCACTTTTTGTTTAAACAATTTGGCATTTTCATAAGCTTCACGTCTCCACTCATCTAAAGAACTCATAGCAAGCAATATTTTCTCACCAGCAAGTTTAAAGTCTTTATTAAGCTCCTTGGTTGCCCAATAAGTTGTGTGTTCTATTTCAAGTGGTAAATGACAAGCTTTTCCATAAATCATTTTATAAGGAGACATGCACATGTGATTTTTGTAAGCAGTTCTATAAGCCCATAAAGCATCATTAATTTTCCTAGACCAATTCTTTCTAGATTTACTAACAGTCTTTTGCAAGATCAACTTAATTTCCCTATTAGTTAACTCCACTTGACCACTTGTTTGAGGATGATAGGGTGAAGACACTCTATGGTTCACATCATACTTAGCAAGACTCTTTCTAAAAGCACCATTAATAAAGTGAGATCCCCATCAGTCATAAGACACCTAGGCATACCAAACCTAGGAAAGATAACATCTTTAAGCATTTTTAAAGAAGTTTTATGATCAGCACTAGGAGTTGGAATAGCTTCTACGCATTTAGTAACATAATCATGCGATGTAGGAAAAGAACCCATAAAGTCAAATCTCCAACAATCTAACGGTTCAATAACAAGAGAATAATTCATAGTCATTTCATTAGTCTACTAATATTACCGACTCTCTGACATGCATTGCAAGATAAGATAAACTTTCTAGCATCTTTAAAAAGTGTACACTAGTGCAGAGCGACACATCGGAAACGGACCAAAACCCTCGTCGGAAACGGAGAAGTGGTTCGTGTCCCCGCTTCCGATACTGATGTGAAGAGCTCAATGGCAACGGAGGTAGTTAACCGTTGCCCCTAACATGGGCAACGATTGTTATATTAGATCGTTACTGATATGTTCCACATTAGACACGGAGTTTTTCTAATCACCGTTTCTAATAAGAGTTACAAGAAAGAAAGAAAACACGGTGACGGGCTGTGCCGTCGATGGAGCCCCGCTCCATGTGACTACACATTAACCGGTGTAGATAGCATTTATATTTAAAATTTTGTTAGTCGTAAAAGAAAGTTATACCATCCGAAATCACTGTGGTCGACCACGCTAAGCGGTCGACTCGCCCCATGCGGCATCGCTCTTTTTTATTGTACGTTATAAGATTATTCTTATGTGATGTCCTGACTGAGCTTAGCATGGTACGCCTGATTATAGCATTGGAAGTTACTAGGCAAAATGGCGCGTCGACACGCCGCGCCCGTGCGTTAAAATTCATATTTGGAAATATCCACATTCAAAAGATTCTTCAGATTCTAAAACTATTGGAATTCAAAAAAAAATTACATTTATTAATTGTTCAGATTTCAAAATTTTGGTAAAATTGGGAAGTTAGCTATATTTGAATTCTTTTCACGTTTGCAAAGTGCTTAGATTTGGAAGGCATTTGTAAATTTGAAATATACATCATTTAGTAGTTTTTCAAAATTGTTTAAATACCCTTAAACAATATCTATAAAGTGTTTAAATTATTTTGTTGGGTTTATCGTACTGAGTGATATTACTGATATTGTTTTTTTGGATTTTATTTGAGTTTAAAAAGAAATTGTGAAATCCATATTTTTATCAAATGGGCCTTTATGTATTATTTAAAATTATTAAGATTTGAAATAATTTTGAAAAGGTCTCAAAGTATTTAAAGTGTCTATTTTGATTTTTTACAATTTGTAAAAGAAAAGAAACAATTTGTCATTTTGAGTATCTTTAGATATTTAGCAAGTTGGGATGTTCATATATGTTTGTATTGTTTTCCCGTAAATATGTATTTTAACTCTATAATTAGAGAGAATGCAATAAGTGAGCATTTATCAAATTTGATTCAATGTAATTAGGGGAAATACATTTAGATTGTCTTGATATATTTTAGAGTATTTCCTTTTTTTTTAGGAAATTGAAATGTTCAGTTGTGTTGCATGTATTTGTTGTGATTATTTCGATATATTTTAGCGTAGTTCCAATTCTTTAGCAAACTTAAATGTGAGTATGCTGATATTTTTAAGATCTGTCCAACAAAATTTTTGCTTTAGCAATTTGAAATGTTCAAATTTGGTCATATTTTTTTCCTGAGTAGTTCGATGTATTTTTTTTCGTATTTCCAAATATTCAGCAAATTGAAATGTGAGTATGCTGATATTTTTAAGATCTGTCCAAAAAAATTTTCCTTTAGCAATTTGAAATGTTCAAATTTGGTCATATTTTATTTCCCTGAGCAGTTCGATGTATTTTTTGTCGTGTTTCCAAATATTCAGCAAATTGAAATGTTCGTATGAATTTGTATTCAAAACTATTGATTTTATAAAATATGTCTCAATGTAATTAGGGGAAATACATTTAGACTATTTTGATATATGTTAGAGTATTTCCATTTTTTTAAGCAAATTGAAATGTTCAAATAAGTATTTTGATATATTTTAGCGTAGTTCCAAATTTTTAGCAAATAGTCAGTATTTGTTTTCTTTTGTGATGAATTCGATATATCTTTTTTAGTGCTTATTTTTTTGTAGTCATGTTGTTGTTTTTTTTGTCATATTTATAAATACCGCGGTGTAAAGAATTCAAATTTGGAAATGTCGACATTCAAAAATTGATTGGATTTAAATTTGTTGAAGTTCAAAGAAAAATTACATTTTTAAGTTGTTCGATTATTCAAAAATTTAATTGTTTAAATTTTAAAAAATTGTTAAATCAGGGAAGTTATTCATATTTGGATTTTGTTGATTTAAAACTTTAAAATATTCAGATTCGAAGGACATTAAAAAATTTAAGATGTGGAAGTTTGTATTTTGATTATATGTTATAAATAGTTAGCATTTTTTCTTTTGTGGCGATTTCGATATATCTATTATATTTTTTCGTTGGGTATATTCAAAGTTATTTATTTTGTAGCATTTAGCAGTTTTTTAAAATTGTGTAAATAAGTCTGATATATATTTTTTATATATTTTTCCGTTGCATATATTTAAAATAATGATTTTCTAGTATTTAGTATTTTTTTTGAAAATTGCTTAAATAAGTAGGGACCACATGTTAGCAATCTGGTAATTTTAAAAAAAAAAATCAAAAAAGAGTAAAACTGACAGACCGGGCCCACTGTGACATCGTAGTGACGTCAGCAGTGGCCGGATCTGGCGCGGCGGCGGTGACCACATCGGCGACGCGCCACCGCGGGATTTGGAGCGCGTAGCTCGGCGCATGGGACGCGCGCGTAGGTGGGTGGCTGGGAGAGGCGGCGCCGCTGCGTTGTTGTCGCCGGAGCGCGGCCGGCGACGTCCAAACACGGCGGCGCCGAATCCGGCGTGGATCAGGCGTCGCAGCATGCGGCTGTCGGCGAGGAGATGAAGAAGATGGTGGCGAAGCGTTCTGCGTGCTCCAATTCGACCGGGGAGGTGCGGAGAGGCGGTGGCAAGCGTCGGCGGCGGCTTTCGACGTCGCGGGAGAAGAAAGAGGAAGGATGAGGCTGTGATGTGGTTTTTGCATGGAAGTCCCTGTTGTTTCGCGAAATTGCAAGTTGGTCCTTCGTGAGGTTTTTTTTGCAAAAAGGTGTGGTGACCGGCTCGGAACCGGCGCGACCGGCGGGTAACTGGTGACGTGGCTCATTCTGATTGGTGCGGAAGCGTGTGTACTGTAGGTGGAACAGTACCACGCGTTTGGAGGCGTCGTGGCTTGATCCTGGCCATTCGTTTCACCGATCGGACGGCCAGAAGAAAGGGGGCGACGTGCCCCATGTGAGACGCTGAGGTGATGTTCCTCCTTTATATATAGTAGGTATGATAAAACATGCTGCCATGGACCATATCAACGGGAGCAGTGAAGCACACCAATCCCTCTAGTGTAATTAAACAATACACTTTCTATCTCCTTCATGTAACTTAAAAAGGTACAAATATTTCTGTTTGGATCCACGTCATTATTCATCACTCAATAAGGTTTGTGATAACTGTGCAGACTATCGCTATCTGTATAGAGGAGAAGCTCTGTTGCCAGAGAGGCGTTGGGACGATGGCCTTCGCAATGACGTCATCGCATTGGTGTGCTAGAGAGATGGCCTTTGCTGCCTCCTCCATCCCCGCAGCATAACTGCGTTCGTTGATCCTATCATGGGCTCTTGCAAACGCAAACTTCATGCTACCATAGAACCCATCGCATTAACCGTAGGTTCAAATAAACTCAGATCAGTTCCCCTTCTCTCTCGCTACAGTGAACAGAGGCGAAAGGGAGGCGACCGGCGTTTTCGTGTTCTCCGCCGCCGGGGACTGGGGTTCCCCTCCCCTCCGCTCGTCGCTCCGGCGACGGGAGGGTGGGGGAACCTCGGATCTACCGGTTAGGCGTGTGAATAGTAGAAGTAGGGTTTGTGGCGGAGGCGTTCTGAGGGTGGCGGCGCCGTCGTCTTCAATAATTTCTTCCCAGCTACAGCCCCGTCTCGGCGGTGACGCCGAGGAGCTTGTGGGAGGTCTCTGTCTGGGCGGGTGCGGCTGAGGTGGCTGCGGCTGCATCGTCAGGGACTTTTGGTCCTCCGGCTTCGTCGCCGCTTCGATGGAGGCATCTTCGTCGCCATCGAGAAGCCTGTGAGGTTCGTCGGGCGCTCTCTCCCATCTTTGCTTCTCCGGCCGGCTGTGGTGGCGAGGGGAGGAGTTGGTGGGTGTCGGCGATCTGGTTTTGGTGCTGGTGGTGCTGGTCTTCTTCGACGGGTTCGCTCTGGCCGGCCGTGGCGGCGAGGGAGGGGCCGTCTGGAGGTTGCTGGGTCTGGTTCGAGGGTCGCCTGGACGGCGTGAAGTTGAAGCTCAGACCGGCGGTGTTTCTTGCTGGGGAGGGCTGCAGAGGTGGGGAGGAAGGTGGCTGCTGCTTCGGGTGAGCCTGGTCTGCTGGTGCTCGTCGGAGTTGGGGCTGGAGAAGAGGTGGCCTTGCTGTGCTCGTTCATTGGTTCATGATCCCGTTGCTTGCTTCGGGTGGTTTTTGCAGCTTTCAACATGGTTGGAGGTCTTCTCTTCTCTAGTTTTCGGTGGTGTTGTTCTTGGCGGTTTTGCAGCTCTTGTTCGTGTTCTGCTGCTTGTTTGCTGCTCTGGTTTCCGTTGTAGTGTTCGTGTGTTCCTGCTTGTAATTTGGATCTTTAAATGAATACACGGATGCTTTCAGGCTTAAAAAAAAAAATAGAACGCATCGCATTGTCCGAGCGCCGTCTTCTTGGCATCTGTTCCTGGCTTCGCTATTAGACCCTCAATATTTTTGATGGCTAGGTAGGTGTTGTTGAGGCCCACGTCGGCCGCCACCTTTGCCATGCCCCATGCGTCTTCGTTGGCTTGTTGTTAGATCGAAAAAAATTGTCATAATTTTCTAATATCTCAGTACTGCTGGATAAATGCAGATTTGGTGATTACGGGCTATTTGCCAGCATAGTAATGCAGAAGTCGTAAATGACACGTGTGTCCTTGTCGCACCCTGCCTTGCAGATTGTTTCCACGGTCGCATCAACGCCGGACAACGCCAGGGCAATGGTGGCCAGAACTAGAAGACCCGTTGTTAGCCTCATGGATTTTGATGGTTTTATTTGGACAAAGGATCTCCTCCTATGGTAATTTCCTAGCGATTTATAGTACACTCTCCGTCCAAAAATAAGTATCTCAAGTGGGAGTACTACTGTTTGGAGGAAATACGTAGGATCTGTGACTATTTATAGGAAGAGGCGGACACAGGAAAATATTTGAAAGTTACTTCTATATCTTGGATCTTTATAACAAGATCTATCTTAGATCTTCTTGACAAGATAGGATATTTACATTTATATTTATTTATAGTGATTAACTATTAGGACATAAAAGGTATGAAATTGGACTATTTACACACAATTTCTACATATGGAGGATCTTTTTAATAAGATACCATTTATTGTAATTAATTATTACAACATTAAATCCTAGACACATGGTTTTCTCTGGCAAAAAAACTGAAACCATAGGAAATAACAAAACCGTTAAAAAAGAGGAATCATATGTATCTAGACATATTTTAGTGCTAGATGCATCCGATCTCGTGACAATTAATATGGACCAGAGAGAGTAGATTTGCAAAAGAGACTTTTGGCTCCCGAGCACCACTATTTTCGGTAGTTTGAAAAAATTGAAAATCGTACATTTTTGCTTCAAAAAATCTTAATTTGTTTACACATATACATATTACGTACGTACGCAAGAAATTTTATAAAAAACAACTTATATTTTGGGCGACAGAAAAAAGAGAAAATTCTGACAGATTCAACATACTATTTTCACTTTTTACTGACCCGAATTTTCTATTTTTTATGTAGCTGTGAATACGATTTGGTTTGCACCCATAAACGGCATATATGTAGAGGACATGCATATGTATCCCCTGGTGTTTTTTTTTTTTTTTTTGAAACTCGTTTTATTTTTTTCAAATTTTTAAAAAAGCGGGTGCACTGGTGCTCTGGATCAAAATGGGATTTTCGGTAGATTTGTACGTATTTGTAGCTACACTTGCGTGCATGCGCAAGATCAATGCATCAAACCAACTAAGAGGGAGATCGAGAAGGAAACAAATTATATCGATCTTACTATCCGGGTGGCTCGTGATCTTTATTACTCTCCACGATGAAGGGTGCACGTATGGAGGAGGACACGTCGGAGGCCACCAATGTCTTGTTACCGGAGGACGCCATCTTCGACATCCTCAATAGGACTCCGGTGAAGTCCGTTTCCGTTGCGTGTTCAATGGGGGGCGTGACGTATCTCCAACTCAACATTTCTCGCCCGTGCAAGTCGCTCGAGACTGGCCCCTTCATCTAAACCGGGGACTTTTGAGGGAATACAGAACATGACTTGTGGCTCATGGACATGGACGGAAATGTTGTTAGAGTGATTGACGTTGTTGGTGGCTCAGATTTGTTTACAACGACGATCCATGATGACCTTGTCTGTGTTAGCAACGGTCGTCGTTACCAGAGCACCCAAGTGGTCAATCTGGCCACCTGGGAGGTGCTCAAGGAAGTCCCTGGAAGGGAAGTACGCAAGGACATGCATTTCTCTATCTTTCGCGCACTACAAGTCTACAAGACCTGGTGGCACTTGCGACGTCCTCATATTAGGTGACGGCACACGATGGAGGATGAATATACGGCCAAAATATGACGTAGATTGCAGACCTTGTCCCGTCACTATAAATGGTGTCATGTACTTATTTGCGAATTTTTTTACTTTGCTTCTATTTGACCTCACAAACGAGAAGTGGAAGGACGACTCAATCAAAGGTCGAAGGAAATCGTCAGCCCATAGATGCATAGTACAATGTCGGAATACATAACGAAGCTCAACGGTGCCCTATGCATGGTTCAAGAGGATAACAATGGCAGACAAATGTCCACAAACATATGGACCTTGGAGAATTCCAATAAAGTAACTGGACCAAGTTGTACTTGATCCTAAGTTCATGATACAAATTCAACGGTAACAGTGTCTTTTTATCATTCTGAAATTAAAATTCTTACCTAATACGAATACAGCACGGGCGAACAACACATGCACGAAGTAGAAAGGGAGCAACATTGGACAAACAAAAACATAAGCAGAGATTTTGAAATTGATATCTCAACTTGACACAACATGGGACATAGATAAGCAAAGGATACTGAGATGAGGCACGCACACAACTGACAGGTGAGCTGCCTCAAGGTGCTTGCTTCCAAGGAGTAAACGAGTCCAAGATTAACAGACATGGCCAACACTAATCATTAATCCAAGCAAGTCGCTTTGCCTTGCTTGGACGCGGCTGATCTCCTCCGCTGCTGCCATGCTCGCAAAGCTCCTACCCTTGTGCTCAAACTTGATTTTCGAAAAGCCTTTGATTCGGTAAACTGGACTAGCTTGCTTTCCATCCTTTTGGCTCGCGGTTTCAGCGATAGATGGTGTTCCTGGCTCCACTTGATCCTCTCTACTGGGCACACGAGTGTTATCCTTAACGGCATCCCCGGGGATTGGATTCGCTGCAAAAATGGTCTTCGGCAGGGCGACCCCTTTCCCCGTACTTATTCATCATCGTGGCCGACGTGCTGCAACGCCTCCTTCGCTCTGCCTTCTCTCGTGGCCTCGTTGCTCACCCTATTTCGGACTCGGAGCCTTGTCCCATGCTTCAATATGCTGACGACACTCTCATCCTCTGCCGCGCCGACACCGCATCCGCCATTGCGCTAAAACAGGTTCTCGATGACTTTGCCCTTGCCACGGTCTCGAGATTAACTTCCACAAGTCCACCTTTGTTCCCATGCACGTCTCTCCCTCGACCTCCGCTGACCTTGCTTCTATCTTCGGATGTCCTATCTCTTCCTTCCCCCAAACATACCTCGGGCTCCCTCTCTCCCCCATCAAACTCCCGCTCTCGGCCTTCGCTCCTCTCATCGCCAAAGTTGACCGTTACCTCTCCGGTTGGCGTGCCCTCCTGCTCTCGTCGGGTGGACGTCTTGTGCTATGTAATGCTGTGCTTAATGCTCTTCCTACATACTATATGTGTTCCCTTTCTTTACCTATTGGAGTTATTGAAGCAATTGATAAAAGACGTCGCGCGTTTTTTTGGACTGGTTCGGATCGTTGCAATGGCTCGCGCTGCTTGATCTCGTGGGATAAATTGTGTTGTAACAGGGATGAAGGCGGGATCGGCATGAAGGACCTGAAGAGGCAGAATGCTTGCCTCCTCCTTGGCTTTGTTCACAAGCTGCTCTCCCCTGGCGATGCTTCCTGGAAGGCTTGGTACTTAAGGCGGGCTCGTGACATTGGTGACTGCTCTAGCTCGCCTTCATTTCTGGAGAGGATCATCAACGATGGCTTGCCACTATACCGCTCGCTCACCACTGTCCGCGTGGGCGATGGACGCTCGACATCCTTTTGGTATGACTCTTGGCTGCCCACCGGGGCGCTCGCTGCTCGTTTTCCTGCTCTCTTCAGTCACTGCCTGAGGCCGAATGTGTCGGTCGCTGCTGCTCTTGATATTGGGATCCCCTCCACCCTCCGAAACCGCTTGACTGAGGCAGCCTCCCGCGAGCTGTCTTGCGTCCTGGAGCTCGCCGGCGCTGTGGTGCTTACGGACCTGCCCGATGCCCGAGCTTTGGCGTGGGGCGGCGTCAGGACGTTCTCCACCGGGGCAGCCTACAGGGCCACGTCCGAGCATGGCATTAAGGCGAGCTGGTCTGACCGTGTCTGGGCTAGTCCCCTCCCCATGAAGATCAAGATTTTTATGCTGCTGTTCTGCTCCAACCGGCTGAGCACTCGTGAGAACCTCTTTGCCAAAAACTGCTGCCCTTCTGAAGATTGCGAAAGGTGTGGCGCAACGGAAACCCTTCAACACCTGTTCTTCTCCTGCCAACGCAGCGCTGCCGTCTGGGGCCTTGCTGGTGTGGGCTTTTCGACCTCCTCTACAGATGAGTACTGGTGCAACAGGGATCAGATGGTTCGCGGCTCTCGGCTGGTTGATGATGCTGTTATTATGATAATTCTTTGGCAGATTTGGAAGGCCCGCAATGACCTCGTTTTCAAAAAGATTGACAGGTATGCCGATCATGTCCTTCGTTCTGCTATCGACAACATTGAGCTGTGGTCTAGGCGTTTCCGCGGTGACAATCCCAAAGGCGAGCTGATGGCCTGGAGGGCTTTTCTTGTTCCCCGCTCTCGTGGCATGTAATTGGTTGATTGTCTCTCTCTCTCCCTTTGTGTATCTCTGTAAATTGCAAATGTAGGCTCCGGCCTATCATGACATTGTATGGCTTCCTCAAGCCCTTTTCGAGTTGGTAATATAAAAAACGGTGGGGAGTAATCCCCCCCGTCAATCTCGAAAAAAAAAGTCGCTTTGCCTTCATGCCATTTGACTAAATGTCTACAGATATTAGATAATATACGGTAAGTTAGCAAATTAAGCCATTCATTCCTACAAGCCAAACATCACAATCGACCAGTTCAGAGGGCTAATTTCTGGGTGGAGCACAGCATACGAAATGGAAGATCCTACAGCACACAGCCCATTTCTGCATATCTCAGCCACCAGAATGCAATCATACATACCTGCAGAGCAATTTAATCAGTGAAACCAATTTGTAAAATCCATTCATGGAAAAGCCATTAAATTTATGTATCTCAATATTTTGTAAGAAGCAACTTTTATCTAGTAGCCAAGCGAACCATCTGGTTTCTAGCTCATAGATGTCCTTTTAGGAAATGCACAAGCTAGCTAATGGCTAAAAAATCAAATTTAAGTAATCCCATGCAGTAGAAACCTCAAATAAAGGATCATGCACCATCTCATTAATAGACATACTTCCTTCATCCAACATAGATGCCATCTTTTTTACTCCCCAGTCTCCACAAAATCATAATCAATACTTTGACAACCACTTCTAATGATAGTATTAATATGTTAGTAATAGTATGCGATCTGTGATGAAAAAAGTATTCATGGTGAAGCAGTCAGGCCATTTTGCCATGTGTTTAATATAAAGTGTTAAGCATCTAATGTGACCAGAAGTGGAGAGAATATATGTCAACAAATCATAGCCTATTTGGATCAAACCAAATTTGTATAGTCACATCAATTACTGATGTACACGCAATAAGATATAAATCACAGTAGGGTCTTGTAGACCCATAGCCATGGAAAACTAATCAGAGGCACCATGGAAAACTAATCAGAGCCATGTAACAACTCAACGTACATACAGAAGATAAACATGCCTGCTCAGTTGGTACATCACACTTTAATCAGAGAATCATCTTATGTATGGTGCACAAGATCAGCTGCAGCATGTCCACCACCAATGCCTGTTTCTTCAATCATGAACAAGTAACAACCAATATCAATCCAATGAAAAGACAAATATATATGAGGGAGGCATCAACAATATATTAAGTAAACTCTTATCTTTAATTCAAAGGAAAAAAGGCAAGATAAACAAAACCACACATGTTGTCAAATTTAAAGAATATTCTAGGAGCAGTACATACGGATGAATGTTGTACAAATGAAGAATATGCAAACTCGGGCTAAGCTGCTCAGAAAGAGGCAAGTTATCTAGAATTATAAGCTCGTTTAATGCCATACAAAAAATACAACCATACTAATAAAGCGCATGAACAAATGTGATCATCAGTATTCTGATTTAGATTATCTTCATACAGACTTAGTGTGAAAATTGAAATGAACACCACATTAGTTTTCCCGGGTACAAATGGACTTACCACTTGCAGTATGACTCGCCTGAAGTGGTAAAATGAGCAATTCGTAAATTCAAATAAATTCATCATTATGGGTTTAATATTATTAGCAAGATTAGAAAAAAAATACTGAATGAAAGAAATAAAACTAGCTTAAAGCTTCCAAACACCTATTGAGCCACCTATTTGACAGTTCAGTTGGTTCAAGCTAGTTTTTCATGTAGTGTCTTCAAATTCCAAATGTTATGTTTCTTATCTTGTGAAAAAAAAAACCAACGCAGCTATGCACTTAAATTACCATTAAAAAATTTGTGGCCTCTTGCATATGTGAATACTGAATATCATGAATTAAGAAGCAAGTTTAGTTCAATTGTACAGAAAGAATTTGTTAATCTTGGTGTTCTTTGATAAACTATAAAGACAGTTTGCCAGATCCATTTTGAACAACAAAATATTACAGAAATAAAGATAACAGTAGTAGACCAATGGCAGCCACCACGTGGCTACTGAGCATAAATAAATTCGATACTACTAACAGATTTTTATTTCTAAATCATAATCATTAGAGACACAAACACCATGGAAAAAAATGGCTATATGTTGAAGAGGCTATCAAGCAGCAAAAGAACAAGTGATACAACGGTACTTAGAAATTGTTAACTTAACACGAAAATGTGAACCGTATTTCATCAAGCAATTATTAAGAATTAACTTGCCTTTTTGTAACCAATATGTGAAGGCATGCTATTACCTGTAGTGTAGATACACTCGAATGGATGATAGTGAGAAAGGAAGTTGGTTTCTAAAAGCTTCTTGAACTGCAATGACTCGAGATGGATCATGAAGACGTCGCAATAAGCCCACAGAAACACCGCATTATTTTCCTCAGCGAAACCTAGTAATATTTTTTCTTGTGAATTCAGGGAAAGTAGCTTATTCAGTTCAATAGTTCTTCCACGAGCCCATGAAGCAACGCCATCACAGTGAGTCTTCCTCTTCCACAATTGGAGGATGTTGCCTGTGAGGAAGAGTAAACTAATGCCTCCGCCCTCCGCCCGCACAACACATAATTGGCCCTGTTCACGCATATGCACTGGCACCTGTATCACAGCTAGGCTTTGCTTTTCCAAATCAAACTCGAGAATTCCACGAAAATTCCCAGCAAGAATCCAGTAAAGGGAATTCCCAGCAAGCAAAGCAGGTTTACCGGTATAAACAAAGGTGTTTAAATCACAGATATCAGGACCGGTGAGATAATAATAAAAAAAAAAGATCCATGGGCCTAGCACCCAGGACTTTTTTTTTATAGAAGAACCCACCCGGGTGAGCACCAGATAATTCGATCCCGGCGGGATTCGAACCCTGGCAGCTGGGTGCACCACTGTGCACACCTTGCCACTAGGCTACAGCCTTGTTCTCTGACCGGTGAGATAATCACTACTAGAAACCACAGATGGAAGTGGTGTTGAGATGAGATCACCCAGTGGCGGACCAAGAGGGTGGGCCGGGTGGGCCGTGGCTACCCCTAATATGAACTCAAATTCGTGGCCCATGTTGGCTGTTTGGGCCGTTTTTCTACTGTTTTTTTCTACCGCCTCTTCAGTTGGTCTACTGGACAATGTCTAGATCCTATAACTGAAATCATTAGCTTTCTTATACATGATGTTATATGTTTCTCTAGTAATTATAGAATTGATTATGAAGAGAAATAACTATATTGCGCCTATTTATGCTATACTTCATCATGTAAGACTTTGTTCATGTTTTAAATTTGTATCGGAATCACGTTCATTTGAAAAATATGTGTTAAACTACAATGTTGTGTCAATTTGGAAAAAAAAATCGCGGTGCGACATTTTTTTAGATTGTGCCCACCCTCCAATTTTTTTCTGGGTCCGCCACTGAGATCACCCCATAAGCCGGTCTCCGACGAGTAAACACAGGCGAGTGCTCGTCTGTATTGTTTGTCGTTGTTGTCTGCAATTGTCAAGACCACGTGGAAGGGGGCGTCTCCACCCGCGCGAAACGCTGCGCCGTTGATTGCTGTCTTCTCCGCATGTGTCATAATCCCCGTCGTACGTCCACCTCCACCCCCCTTGTCGATGAAGCCCGCACGGCCGAGACGTGGTTGGTCTTTGCCATTTGTCATTTGAAGAGCTTGGGAGGAAACTACCATAAGGTACCGAACCACCATTTGTTCACCCAATCCCCAATCCCTACAGTAGTTAGATCCACTAGGGGATCTAATCCATGCAACCGAACAAAGCCTTGGTAAAACAAAGAGAAAAATCATCCAACTCTAGACATTTGCCCTAGGCGAGCCATGTGCCCCCATTTCTTGTCTCTCGGTACTTGGGTTGGACCATCTTAGAAACATAAAAGTTCATCTTTCTCAGTGTTATCTTTATGTATAATATATCAATATTTCACAACAGATACTTACAATGTGAGTTGTTTTCACGAAAAAATCTTATATCATCTATACATTTTTGCAACAGATGCACTTTTCAGAAATGCAAAAAGAGAGCAACCCTCCTCCTGCGGCATTTTAGTGTGGATTCATGCTCAGCACTATGGGGTGCTCTTGTAGATCATTGTAACTGATCTTTGTCGAAACCCGCCGACGTTGACCTTTCTAAATAGATTATTTTTTCTTGAAATGGCTAAACCAAATAGTTGGTGCATGTAGATTTTTCTACCATCTATTTGAGTTAGTGGTTTTCTGCCTCTTGTAAATAGACCTTTGGGGGGGGGGGGGGGGGGGGGGGGGGGGGGGATGTTGTAAATATACCTTTTTTCTACTCGTATTGTTGGAGTACTATTTTCATTTATTTAGCACCCATCGTGGGCTTTTGTGTCCAGGCTAGTTTTGGGCCTGCACTTCATTTCACTACCCATTTTGGTTCAGAATCAATCACATCACGCAATCTCGCATCATCTTCCAGGAAAAAAAAATCCCGCATCGGTGATTCGGCCGAGATGAGCCGCGTCCGCCGCCGCCCCAGCTCGCCGTCGTCGGTGGCGCCGCTGGACGACGACGACCTCCTCTCGGAGATCCTCATCCGCCTACCGCCGCAGCCGTCCTCCCTCCCCCGCGCATCCGCCGTCTGCAGGCGCTGGCGCGGCGTCGCCTCCGACCCCGGCTTCTGCCGCCGCTTCCGCCGCCACCACCGCCGCAACCCTCCGCTCCTCGGTTTCTTCGACGTATACAGCGACCTCTCCTTCCTACCCGCTCTCGAGGCCCCGAACCGTGTCCCGCCCGGGCGCTTCTCGCTGCCTTCCGGCCTCGGCGATTGCTTCCGATCCTTCGGATGCCGCCATGGCCTCGTGCTCATCTACCTCCGGAAGCTTCTCCAGATCCTAGTGTGGGATCCCATCACCGGCGACCAGCACCGCATCGCCGTTCCGCCGGGGTTCAACATGGAAAAAGCCTCGATCGGCGGGGCGGTTCTTCGTCCTACCGGAGACGGCGACCACTTCCAGGTGGCCTTGGTAGGCAACGGCGACAAACAAGATACACTGGCGGTCGCAAGTGTTTACTCGTCCGAGACCAGGGTATGGAGTAATCTCATCTCAACACAGCTCCCACCTGATGATTCTGTAATTGGTTATCCCGCCATGATTTATACGGGCATGGCGGCAGTTCTGGTTGGCGATTGCCTTTACTGGAGGCTTACTGGTAGTGCGTCCAGCATCCTCGAATTTGATTTGGGTAGGCAGAGCCTGGCTGTGATACCTGTGCCAGTCGACTTGTCTGCCGACAGGATTGGCAGCATATTCAGAGTTGTGCGGGCAGATGGTGGTGGGCTTGGTTTCCTCTTTTTATCAGAGTTCAGTCTTCAGTTATGGAAGAGGAATACAAGTCGCAATGGTGCTGCTTCATGGGTCCTGGGAAGAACTATTGAAATGGACAATCTACTTTCACTGGATCCGGAGGAGAGAGGCACCCTAATGATAGTGGGGTATGCCGAGGACAATAATCTGGCTCTCCTGTGGACAATTGGCGGTCTCTTCACAATCTCGCTTGACTCATCGCACTTCAAGAAACACTTGGAAACCAAAGTGTTGTCTCACTATCATTTATTCGAAAGTCTCTATACCGCAGGTAATAGCTGGCTTTACATCTAATTTATCGATGTAATACTGTTCTTTTAAGTGTTCTCACTATCATTTATCGATGTAATACCTTGCATGTTAAGTTGACATTTTAAGTGTTCTCGTAATACCTTTTTCTTTTCCTGCTTGATGACCTCTTCAACATATTGTGATGATTTTATGCAGTGTTCTGTTCTGATATATGCTAGTGTTTTATGTAATGATTATGATCTGGAAAATATGTTTTTGTGGTATCTAGTTTACTTTATGTTCTTTAGCCAGGAGGTGGGCTCAATTGGTCTATTGTAGCTTCCTGTAAACCAAAATTGGTTCAAATCAGAGCTAGCAAACTATCTTTATCACTTCATTATATGAAATAACTATACATAAATAAACTAATGAGTACCAAAGATGTATAAAGTCCTCATGTGATAGTTGAACTAAATTTTACTGCTGCTTGTGTATTGATTTTTGCAGCATGATGAAGTTATACATATCTGAGCTACTAATCAAGTCAGGCAGTTCGCTTGTAACAATTGACAATGTTCTGTTCTGAAACCAGAGAAAAATAGTATGTTTACTGTTACTCGTACTGAAGGAGAAATAAGTTAGACTTTTGGTAGGTACGGTTCCAATCAAGATTATACATGCATTAGAGGTGAAACCTACCTTCTGGACTCCTTGCCGGTGGATACCGATAGGAGAAGTGGCAATCGGATTGACATTGCAGTTGGAGAGTCCCTGATGTTTTTCTTTTCTTTGTGTTCAAGCCTGTTTCGTGTCAGGACATACTCATGGCGAGATCACTTTTTCTCCATGAGTCCTAGTTGGTTGCTGCAAGATCTAGGTGATCAACGTTGTGGGATCATTAATTAGTTAAGCTATTAGTAGCTTGTTTTAGACGAGGGTCCATTTATGGATATTAGATCAAGTTAGCAGGGTGTGCATCCTATATAATGGGCAGGCTTCGGTCATGTAAGGAGTTAAATTTCGAGCTTAGTAGAAAAGCAGAAAATGCCACAATTGTTAGGTGGCACCAACTCCTCTGCTTGTTAGGGCGTACGGCGTCCAGACTTTTAGTATGATTTTTTTTTTCATTTTTTCCAATATGTTGTGGAATGAGCTTAATATTTCTGGAAACTTTTTTCTTTTGACCCAGCTAATCGCTAGAGTGTGCATCTTCATTTTAACGATAGTAATCAATTTGTACTGTTTTCGGAATATTCAATAAATTTGACATTGGGTCTGGTTCTTATCTTTTCCTAATGTTCTGTCAAAACCCATTCCTTTTTACCACAGTTGTGTGTCTATTTTAACACTATCTTGTTGATGCCTCCTCATATCTATTTGGTTTTTCATTGGAATGTCATTGGTTCTTTGACTTATGCTCACAGAAAATGTCATTGGTGGTGGGCATGATGGAGCTGGCCTTTTGCATAATACATAAGATGGTTGTCCAGATGTACTATGTTATGTACTGGTTGAGCAGGTAAGCTTATCTTCTGCATGTATGTTGAGGTATATGAACTGTCTTTACATAAATGTATTGCTTTCCTTTTTACTGCCATTTCTCAACTATCAAATTGCAAAGGGAGGAGTCTATACTTTTCTCTACAGTTATTTGATTAGCTGTCCCCCCCCCCCCCCCCCCCCACCACCCCACTTCCGATCATGCTTTGATGTTAGGGTACATCTTGAATCTTTTTCCAGCCCTGATTTCTCCCTCCTTCCCCATATTTTTTCCACTTCTCATCATATTAGATGTAGTGCACAATATTGAACACAACAAAATGGGGTGAGTGGAGTCACCAGGAATACTTCTTTTGTCATGGATTGCATATTATTACAAAAATATTAATACTATCAAAAGTACTCCCTCTGTTCTCTTAATATAAGATGTTTTAGCCTTTTGACAAATTCATGTGTATCTACACACGTTTTGTTCACTCATTTTAGTCGGCATCTAGTCACAATGTGAAATACCTAAAACATTTTATATTTAGGAGCGGAGGGTCGAGGACAGCAAAAAGGATGGCATCTGTGTTGGGCTGAAGGAAGGATGTCAATTAATACGATAGTGCATGATCCCTCTTGAGGTTTCTAATGCCTGGAATTAATTAAATTCAATTTGTTAGCCACTAGCTAGCTTGCACATTTCATAAAACGGAAATGTTGTGCGTACGACATTACTCATCCGACTCTTGTACGACGCACAATCTGATGGTTCTTTGTTCACGCGCTGATGCCATTGGACACCATCGGACAGACGCGGTAGTCCGTCGTACAGCCGTCGGAAGCAAAGCGTCGGACGCATAGCACTTCTCTTCATAAAATCTACGAGCTAAAAACCACATGGTTCGCTTTGCTACTATATGAGCCCCTCATGTGTCAATGATAACAAGGAATATTTCAAATGATTTTATAAGCTAGGATATTAAGTATTTCCCTCTGATGGAGTTATTTGAACTACTAATCTTATACCCTTTAGTGAGAACAGAACACCAGGTGCAGCCAAAAAGCTTGAGAATATGCTAACAGTAAGAGTTGAAGGTGTGGCACTTGCATTAACATTAACAGTTACTGTTTACTGTTTGAGTCATGCCAAATTGTAATGCATAGATTTAATAACTTCTCCACTAATGAATATTACAAATTAGTTTGACCGATAAAATTGATTGTGCCGCAGGTATCTAGGATCACATCCCGGTGGCTGAGGTGCAGAAGTGGGCGGTGTGCTGTAGGTTCTTTCACGTTGTGCTCCATCCGGAAGTTGGCCCTCTGTAGTGGTCAACTTTAAAGTTTGGCTTGTAGGAATTAATGGCTTCATTTGCTTACTTACCGTCTACTCTCTCCGTGTCAAAATATAAGGCGTGCTATTTTCGTGCTGGTCTTTGATGCTCAACTTTGACCACTAATATATAACAAACTATACGGATTGAGAATGTAGAAATAGTACCGTTGGATTCGTCTTACAAAATTCTTTCATTTCATATATTTGTATACAAATTTTATGACATATTATAAGTACAAATCATAGTCAAAGTTGTGCATCGTTGACCAGCGTAATTAAAGGGTGCCTTATAATTTGGGATGGAGGGAGTATTATATAGTCTCTATAGACATCGGTCAACTGGCATGAAGACAGAGTGACTTGATTGGCTTAGTGATTAGTGTTGACCCTGTCATTTAATCCTGGGTTCATTTGCTTATGGCTTTCAAGCAAGCACGCTGAGGCAGGTCACCTGTGGGTTGTGTACTGGTGTGTTTGTGTGTGTGCGCACGCGCGCGTGCTCCTCATTTCAGTACCGCTTAGATATGCCCCATGTTTCAGATTGAGATTTGAAATCCAAATTTGTGTTCCATCACATGGTGCCTGATGTATTCGTATTAGGTAGGAATTTGCATTTCAGAATGGTAACATAGATCCAAATTTGTGTTCCATCACTCCATAATTGTTACTGCTTGCCAGAATGCCAAGGATGCGAGTTCTGTTGATTTTTCTAGGGGAACAAGACTATTCATCAGATAATAGCAGCATCGTTGATGATGATTCAGACCAGGTGACTGTATTCAGGCCAGCTCAGGGCTTGGAGTTGGCCCTGCAAGAAGTGGATGCTGCACTACAACAACAACAACAACAACAACAAAGCTTTTTTCCCAAACAAGTTGGGGTAGGCTAGAGTTGAAACCCATAAGATCTCGAAACTAGGTCATGGTTCTGGCACATGGATAGCTAACTTCCACGCAGCCCTATCCATGGCTATTCTTTGGTGATATTCCAATCCTTCAGATCTCTCTTAACAGACTCCTCCCATGTCAAGTTTGGCCTACCACGACCCCTCTTAACATTCTCATCCCGCTTTATCCGTCCGGTATGCAATGGCGCTTCCGGAGGCCTACGTTCTATATGACCAAACCATCTTAGACGGTGTTGGACAACCTTCTCTTCAATTGGTGCTACCCCAACTCTCTCACGTATATCATCATTCCTAACCCGGTCCTTTCTTGTGTGGCCACATATCCATCTCAACATGCGCATCTCCGCTACACCTAACTGTTGGATATGTCGTCTCTTGGTCGGCCAACATTCTGCGCCATACAACATCGCAGGTCGAATCGCCGTCCTATAGAACTTGCCTTTTAGCTTTTGTGGCACTTTCCTATCACAGAGGACGCCAGAAGCTTGGCGCCACTTCATCCAACCAGCTTTGATTCGATGACTCACATCTTCATCGATATCACCATCCTTCTGGAGCATAGACCCCAAATATCGGAAGGTGTCTTTCTCAGGTACCACCTGTCCATCAAGCCTAACCTCTTCCTCCTCGTGCCTAGTAGTACTGAAACTGCACCTCATGTACTCAGTTTTGGTTCTACTAAGCCTAAAACCTTTCGATTCTAGAGTCCGCCTCCACAGCTCTAACTTTCTATTAACCCCCGCCCGACTATCGTCAATTAGCACCACATCATCCGCAAAGAGCATACACCATGGGATATCTCCTTGTATATCCCCTGTGACCTCATCCATCACCAAAGTAAAGAGATAAGGGCTCAAAGCTGACCCCTGGTGCAGTCCTATTTTAATTGGAAAGTCATCGGTGTCGCCATCACTTGTTCGAACACTTGTCACAACATTATCATACATATCCTTAATGAGGGTAATGTACTTTGTTGGGACTTTGTGTTTCTCCAAGGCCCACCACATGACATTCCGTGGTATCTTATCATACGCCTTCTCCAAGTCAATGAACACCATATGAAGATCCTTCTTCTTCTCCCTGTATCTCTCCATAAGTTGTCGTACCAAGAAGATGGCTTCCATGGTAGACCTCCCAGGCATGAAACCAAATTGATTTTTGGTCACGCTTGTCAATCTTCTTAAACGGTGCTCAATGACTCTCTCCCATAGCTTCATTGTATGGCTCATCAACTTGATTCCACGGTAATTAGTGCAACTTTGAACATCCCCCTTGTTCTTGAAGATTGGCACTAATGTACTCCGCCTCCATTCTTCGGGCATCTTGTTTGACCGAAAAATGAGGTTGAAAAGTTTAGTTAGCCATACTATCGCTATGTCTCCAAGGCCTCTCCACACCTCGATGGGGATACCATCAGGGCCCATTGCCTTGCCTCCTTTCATCCTCTTCAAAGTCTCCCTAACCTCAGCCTCCTGGATACGCCGCACAAAGCGTCGGCTGGTATCATCGGAGGAATCGTCTAGCTCAATGGTAGAGCTCTCATTCTCTCCATTGAACAGGTCGTCGAAGTACTCTCGCCATCTACGCTTGATATCTTCGTCCTTCACGAGGAGTTGATCCGCTCCGTCCTTTATGCATTTGACTTGGTTGACATCCCTCGTCTTCCTTTCTCTCGTCTTCGCCATCTTATAGATGTCTCTTTCGCCTTCCTTCGTGTTTAGACGCTGGTAGAGGTCCTCATACGCCCGACCCCTTGCCTCGCTCACCGCTCGCTTTGCGGCCTTCTTTGCCCCCTTGTATATCTCCATGTTGGTTGCGCTCCTGTCCAGGTGTAGGCGTCTGAAACATCCTTCTTCTCCTTAATAGCCTTCTGGACCTCAACGTTCCACCACCAGGTATCCTTAGCATCCCTTCTACTTCCCCTGGTCACCCCAAACTCCTCTGATGCAATCTTCCGAATGCAAGTCGCCATCCTCATCCACATACTGTTTGCATCGCCTCCTTCCTCCCAAGGGCCCTCCTTAAAAACCCTCTCCTTAAAAGCTTGAGCTGCCTCTCCCTTTAACTTCCACCACTTTGTTCTAGCAACTTTTGGGCGCTTATCCCGCTGGACACGAATCCAAAAACGGAAGTCAGCCACCACCAGCTTATGTTGATGGACAACACTCTCTCCAGGTATCGCCTTACAATCAAGGCAAGCGCGTCTATCTTCTCTTCGAGAGAGGACAAAATCAATCTGGCTAGAGTGTTGGCCACTACTGAAAGTCACTAGGTGGGATTCTCTCTTTCTAAAGAGGGTGTTAGCTACGACCATGTCGTAGGCTAGGGCGAAGCTTAAGACATCCTCCCCTTCTTGGTTCCTGATGCCATAGCCAAAGCCCCCATGCACCCCTTCAAAACCTGTGTTAGATGTACCCACATGGCCATTGAGGTCTCCTCCTATGAAGAGCTTCTCACCAGTAGGTACTCTCCTAACCAAGTCCTCGAGACCTTCCCAGAACTCTCTCTTGGTGCTCTCGTTGTGGCCTACTTGCGGGGCATACGCGCTGATAACATTGAGAACAAGTCCCCAACAACCAGCTTGACTAGGATAATCCGGTCTCCTTGCCTCTTGACGTCCACTACTCCATCCTTGAGGCTCTTGTTGATCAAGATGCCTACCCCATTTTTGTTTGAGGTTGTCCCCGTGTACCACAGCTTAAAGCCGGTATCCTCCACCTCCTTCGCCTTCTGTCCCTTCCATTTGGTCTCTTGGACACATAGGACATCAACACGCCTCCTTATCGCCGTATCAACTAACTCCCGTAACTTGCCCGTCAGGGACCCTACGTTCCAGCTACCTAAGCGGATCCTCCTAGGCTCGGCTAACTTCCTTACCCTCCGCACTCGTCGAGTCAAATGCGAAGACCCTTGCTCATTTTTCACTACACCCGGGCGTCGATGCAGCGCGCCACTAAGGATGCGACGACCCGATCCTTGCTCACTTATCACCGTATCCAGATCAAGATACGGCGCGCCACCAAGGGGGTGGCGGCCCGGCCCTTGCCCATTTGACACCACACCCGGGTTCCGATATGGCGCGTCGCTAAGAGGGTTACGCCCCAACGAGTTCTTTTGGGTTTCATCTCCATAAGAGTGGCTGGGTTTTTTCCGTTGGCTTGCCAAGCCTATCACAACCCTCCTCCTTTATCCGGGCTTGGGACCGGCTATGTTGAGACAACATAGGCGGAGTTAAGTGGATGCTGCACTGCTAAACGATAATCATCTGATCTCCACTACTCCTGTTATCACTCAGCAAGTGAGAAGGAGCCCCAGAGCAAATAAATTTGATGGTTTCAAGGTGCCTCTGATCTCTGATGTTAAAGCCAAGAAATCCAGAGTTAAAGCCATCAAGACCTCCAGAATTACTGATGCAGTATGCTCTACCGATGGACAGGTTCAGGGTTTTTCTGCTGATTCTGAAGTTCCTCCACCGACTCCCATCCCCACCTTGCAGTGCATTGGAGTCCGGCTTTGTGGTGTCCCTGCAGAGGATATGTCCCCCAAGAAGCTACTTGCTAGTCTTCAGGAGAAGGAGGACAAAGAAGCTTAATTCATATATCTTATTGTAATGAATTACTTAAGAAAGTGGTTTATTTTGTGTTGGAACATTAGGGGTCTTAATGCTAAGTCTAAGCAGTTGGCATTACTGAATGCGATTAAACTGAGTGGTTGTGCTGTTATTTGCTTGCAAGAGACCAAGAAATCCGATTTCGATATGGCTTTTATTAAATCTTGCTGTCCTAGTGCCTTTGATGAATTTGTTTATGTTCCTTCACATGGAGCTTCAGGGGGATTGATAATCATTTGGAATAGCTCTGTTTTTTTCTGGTTTGGTGATGCACTGTCAACCATTCGCTCTCTCGGTGCGCTTCACTTCTAAACAAGATAATTTCTCTTGGACGCTAATGAATATATATGGGCCTTGTTCTGGGGATTTGAGAGATGATTTTGTGGACTGGCTTTATAATCTAACAATACCTGATGATGAGGATTGGCTAATAGTTGGAGATTTTAACTTTATTCGATCTCCAACTAACCGCAATAAACTAGGGGGTAATGTGGACGATATGCTGTTGTTTAATGATATTATCAGAGCACAGAACCTGACTGAGATACCCATAAAAGGAAGATCTTTTACCTGGAGTAATATGCAGCAAGATCCATTGTTAGAGCAACTAGACTGGTTTTTCACTTCATTACATTGGTCCACCTCATACCCTGCGACTGTGGTGAATCCCCAAGGAAAACAAACATCTGACCATACCATCTGACCATACACCTTGTGTGGTTTCAATTCAGACTTCTATCCCAGCTTGCAAACTTTTCAGATTTGAAAACTACTGGACTGCTCACTCTGGTTTCTTAGATATTGTCGCTTCGAGCTGGGCTAAGCCAACCCACAAACAGAACAGTGCTGCAAATATTAATGCCAAACTCAAAAGGCTCCGATATGATCTGAAATTCTGGAGTAAAAACATTTCTAGGCTGAAGATTTGCATTGATAATTGCAACAAAGCTATACTGGAATTGGATAATTTAGAAGACAGACGTGGTCTGACTGTCCCTGAAACAAACTTCCGGAGAATTATCAAGGCTCACCTGTTAAAATTGCTTGATTATCGGAGACAATATTGGAAGAAAAGGTGCACTATTCGTTGGACAAAATTTGGAGATGAGAATACTAAGTTCTTCCATGCTATGGCTACTGAGAGATACCGGAGAAATTCCATTGCTCACTTAACTCTCTCAGATGGGTCACAAGTATCTTCACATGCTGAGAAAGAAAAAGTCATATATGAGGCCTTCAAGGACAGACTTGGTAGCGAACTGAGCCTAGCTCAGCTGGTTTGGTTCCTTGTGGTGGAACCGGCCCACCCAGGTTCAAGTCCCAGACTTGGCATGGGTGCTCGCATTTTCCTGGATTTTCCAGGATTTAACCGGCCCTATGCTTTCAGTGGTAGGTGACGTACCCGTCAACAGCGAGGCGCCCGTGGTGACTTCGTCAACCTCAAGATCTGCCAGACCAGTCTCTCGGAGGTGCTCATAGGGGTAGGGTTTGCGTGCGTGCGTTCATAGGGGTGTCTGTACGTGTGTGTTTGTGAGCGTCTGCGTCTGTACTGTGTTTCTCAAAAAAAAAAAGGACAGACTTGGTACTTGTCACACTCCAAATATGGGGTTTGACCTACCTTCACTCATAACTCGGCTTGATGGACTGGAATGCCTCACAGTCCCTTTTACTCACGAGGAAATCGATGCAGTGGTTAAAGAAATGCCGCCTGACAAGGCTCCTGGACCTGATGGGTTCAATGGACAGTTTTTGAAATCTTGTTGGCACATAATTAAGGAGGACATTTATCAGCTCTGTCAGGACTTCTATGATGCTAAGCTGAACCTGGAAAGTATAAACACTGGATATATTACTTTGATTCCGAAAACTGGTTCACCTGAAACAGTGAATGACTACAGACCAATAACCCTCCTAAACTGTTGTCTTAAGCTTATCACAAAAGTTTTGGCCAATAGACTACAGAAAGTTATTCTCAAAATTGTTCACATGAACCAATATGGTTTTCTTAAAGGGAGGACAATTCAGGACTGCATTGCTTGGGCATTTGAATTCCTTTATCAGTGTGAAACTTCCAAGAAGGAAATTATCTTATTGAAGCTAGACTTTGCCAAGGCTTTTGACACTGTTGACCTTACGGCAATGATTAAAATCATGAAACAAATGGGGTTTGACAGTAAATGGTTGAAATGGATTGAGATCATTTTTGGCTCAGGCATGTCCTCTGTCTTGCTGAATGGGGTACCAGGTCGACAATTTCACTGCAAAAGGGGAGTCCGGCAGGGTGACCCCCTTTCACCACTGATTTTTGTGCTAGCTGCTGATCTTTTGCAATCAGCCATCAACAAGGCATTTCATGACCAGATCTTAAAGGCCCCCTTCTCACCAAATTTCGGTATGGACTATCCAGTGGTACAATATGCCGATGATACTATCATAATTATGCCTGCTTGCACTGTTCAGGTGACAAAGATGAAAGAAATCCTTGATACATATGCTCAATCCACTGGCTTGCAGATTAATTACCATAAATCGGTACCGATTCCAATTAGCACGCCAGCTCAGAGAGCATCTGGTATAGCTACAATCTTTGGCTGTGACATTGGTAGCATGCCCTTTACCTATCTTGGTCTTCCACTGGGTACCACGAAGCCTACTGTTCATGATCTAATGCCTTTGGTTGACAGAATTGAGAGGTCAATGACTGCTAATTTCATGATGATGTCTTACAGTGGGAGAGTCACTGTTATACACACACTGCTCACCTCTATAGCAACTTTCACCATGTGTGCATTAAAGATACATTCAAAAATCTTTGAACACATTGATAAAATCAGGCGACACTGCTTGTGGAACAAGAAGTCTGAGGATGGTGAACACTGTAACTCTCTGATCGCCTGGGATAAAGTATGCAGACCTAAAAATAAAGGTGGCATGGGAGTCCTAAACCTGAAAGTTCAGAATGAAGGCCTTTTGCTTAAATACCTTCACAAATTCTACAATAAAGTTCACACGCCTTGGGTCAAACTGGTTTGGCAAGCTTACTATGTTGACAAAATTCCCCACGCCATGGAGCCATGTGGTTCATTCTGGTGGAGAGATGTGAGCAAGTTATCACAAATTTACAGAGGAATTTCAAGATGTACAATTGCCTCTGGAGATACAGTCCTCTTTTGGAAAGACCCATGGGGAGACAACATTGCAGCAGAGTCGTACCCCAGAGCTTATTCATATACACTGAATGAAGATGTCTCAGTTAGAGACTTCCTATCTGCAAACTCTTTCAGTGCCAACTTTGCTCTCCCATTGTCTATGCAGGCAGTCCAGGAACTGAGAAATGCTCAACTTGCTACTGCACACATCTCTCTCAGTAATGAAGCTAATGATCAGTGGACTTATGGGGAAATGATCGATATTCATCAAGCCAATATTATAAATTCTGCTTCAGAGACATTAACCCACATGATGCCTTTGGCTGGCTATGGAAAACAAGCAGTATTCCTAAGATAAAATTCTTCTGCTGGCTCTTACTATCTGACAGGCTAAACACAAGAAATATGTTGAGGAGACGACATTTTATTGTTGGCAATAACTTTGAATGCACTATGTGTTCTGCCCGTGCCGAAGAAACAGTGGAGCACCTTTTCTTCCACTGTGATTTTAGCAAAGAATGTTGGGGTCTGCTACACTTTCCTCTCTCACACGACAGGTTGGCAAAATAGGCTGCAACTGTTAACTCATTCTAAAGCTGCTTGGAGGAAAGCTATGTTCATGGATGTATTTGCTGTTGCTGCCTGGAGCATAAGGAAGGAGAGGAATAATTTCTACTTCAACGGGATTGTGCCAACCACATCCTCCTGGCAGGCTAGGTTCAAAGAGGACTTCAGACTCCTTATTCATAGAACTAAGGGAGAAAAACACGCTTTCATCAATTCCCTTGTAGATAGTATCTAACTCTGAAACTCTAGATTTAAGGTTTTCCTGTAAATATGTAAACTCTGCTTATTGTCCCCTCTCGGGACCTTATTAATATAGAGGCAGTAGGGGCTCCCCCTACTGTCATAAACTTCTAAAAAAAAAATAGCAGCATCGTTGACTATCATCAGATAATAGCAGCATCGTTTAGAAAAACACTCGGCAAAGTCACCCAACAAATCATATGCATCTTGATCCTGGCACAGGCATGGAGGTCACTTTCGACATGACAACACAGTGCATTCCTGTCAGTGACCAAGAACAATGCAGGTTGCTGCATCCTGCAGGGTAACACTAGAAACAAGACGACCATAGAGATATTGGCAAACAAGAACAAGAGGGCAATTAACACTTCTCCTTGAAGGTTTTAACTAAACGCATCAAAAGTGGCAAGACCGAACGCTCCTCTCTAAAACAGAGTTGCTAATCTGCTAATTGCGACATGCCACGGGTGCCTGAACGGTTCGACACTAATCCTTCTTTCATAGCTGAACTTCAGTTTGCTCTGAGACCTTCACATTTCCAATACAAGGTCTACAAAAATGCAGCCAAGCATTTCAGCTTACCAACCAATGAGTTGCTCAAGACATTCTGGCATTTGCGAACCCTAAGGTGGCTGAGCACCCTTGTCAGTTCTTTGGTGGGGGCGACTTCGGCCTGAGGCCCTCGATCTCTGGAGTCGTCACGATCAGGTGCGGAGCCCCAGGAGGAGGGTTGCGTCCACCACCTCCCAGCCACACCTTCCCGTCATTGTCCGCAAAGGTCCTGTTATACGCCTGTAATAAGAGATTATACATCATTAATCCGTGAAACTCATGGGCGGATGCGCGCATGCTCGCGTGGTCGAATGCATGTTCAAAAAAAGTTGAACATGCAACTATCTACCTCTTTGTTGAAGTTGGAGTAAGACAAATCTTTCCCGAGAGTAAGCCAACCAGGCCGAATATTATGATCCTCGCCAAAGAGTTCGAGACGCCTCTTTCCAAGGGCAAAATGCTCGATGATCCTGTACATGTCGTCAGGCTTTTTCGTCGAGCCTGTAAAACAAGACAGTGAATTCTAGGTGTCACCAATGGATATTATATGCTTACAAAGGTGCAGCAAAAAAAAAGGCTATGCCTTGAATACGTAAGAAACTCTGAAATGCTTTCTAAGTTATCAAGACAAATGACAACTAGATATCTGTACCATGAACATAGAAAATAAATTAGTAAACCTTCCCTAGTAGCTTCGCTAAAAATGTATGTTCTTACTTAATCACGCTAGAATAAAAAATGCCGAAGTAAAAGGTAAATTTGTAAAGGGCTTCACTGAAGGCAAAAAAGTACAATTATTTAGCCGATATGGGGGCCTCACTTCAGAAGAGTAAAGAACATATGGTCATCTTCTACATTCCATTATGCCAAGAAGCGACGTTTAACATCAGTACGGCACATAAAGGCTCGAGCACTCCTTTTACACGCATACAATCGTGCATATTATGAAATCATAAAAAAAATACAAAGATAATTTTGTCTCCAATCTTGCGTACACTTATGTGGTTGTCATGATACTATTACACAGAAAATGTACTCATAGTGACATACTGGCTACAGCTGCTTCAGGATAGCCAACCTCATTTGGTTTAGTTTGATTTTTAATCAGTGCCACAAGGATTTTTACTCAAGTACAAGCTTCATATGGATAGGTCAACAAGAAAGAAGAAAATATCAATAACATGATGTACAATTTGTCAATTTGCTTCATACCGATTGTAAATAAACAAATCCATCCAGGAGTCAGAAAAATATGATTTTATGAACTACGTCTTTTGTGGGCCAAACCAGAACATTCTTACCATAACAAAAAATAAATATCAAAAAATTCGTTGACGACACCTCACACTGTCAACAATGGTGGCATATACTAATGCAAAGCACTGCCCCAAAGACATTTAGTTGACAAAGATCATAACTGAAGAACAATAGTAAGCATTATCCGTGACCTAGAGATAAATACCATCAGTGGGTTCTTCAGCTATTATTATATCGGTGTCAATATTCGCGTGGATGACATGGCCATCGGTGCTACGGCGTACCGTTCCTTTTATACCCATCAAGCAATGTTCCTGCACAAGGAAAACGAATACTTCAGAAGAAACCCAGATACATGGGGAAATGGAAAGGTAAACAAAGAAAATAATGCTAAAAACATAACACTTAAAAATAGCACTACCTTTGAATGCTGCAAAAGTGTACGTGAATCATGCCGCAGACCTGATGATGCATTTTTCTTGTTGGTTTTAATCCAGCAAACATCCTCACACCTACGAAATCCCCACTGGACAAAAGAGATATTGCAGCCAGCTTCATCTATTCTATTATTTATATTTCATAAATCAGCTGGAAATTTTATAACTGATTAAAATTAAACAAAACACTGCTTATAACTTTTTTAGAAACAAATGGATGGATATATTCTTTATGCACATTGGAGTTAAACAGAATGGCAACAACGCAAGTATGAATAACATATATCACGGCTATAATATTGTGGAGACGACCACATGTGCCTGGAGCCCTGGAGACTTTCTGTAAACTGGCATCATGCCACTGCCCATAAAATTGAAATCAAAGCAGAACGAATAACAGTATGTGTTAGATTACTGAAACAGAAAGCTGCCTGACCTTCTTCAAACATTGACGGCCCTGTTCAAGACCTACACCATCACCAACCCAAAGGAAGAGAAAAGATGGAGTATCAGCTATAGCCTGTTGATTCAAAAAATTCACCAAAGCATATTAACAATTCTGTAGCATAAAATGGAACACACTTAAAAAAAGGATAAAACAATCAGATAAAGGCAACAACCTCAATCTTCAAATTCATAATCTGCTCAGCATTCCAATATTCGATGTGATCTGTTATTCCTGGTGCACGATGAACATACTCTTCCCACGGTGGATCGACAAGAATAACATCAAACTTTGTACCAAAAAAATCTGGAGAAAGGACATGTTCCTGGAGATCACACTTATAATACATCGGTGGTGAAGCAGCATTAGCAACAATTTCATCCTTCCTCTGTATGAGTTCTCTCAATTTTGGATAGTCCTCTGCTACACTTGTAAGATCCAGTTCTCTAATGAAGTTTTGAGGTCGCATGCCAGAGTCCACAAAGTTCTGTGAGTAATCATTTTGCTCACCCCTTGAAGGAGCTTTTCTGGTCGGTCCACTATTCCTATGTGGCACCCAACCTCTAGATAGGTTATCATGTGTCATTTCACGACTTTGTGTGTTCATCTGGTTGAAACCCAATCCCGACACATTCGTTGGAGCACCTATTCCTGGGCCTATTTGATTTAAGTGGACATTATGACCAGATCCACCTCCCATACTTGGATTGAACCTATGCTCAGGAGGGATGAGAAGATTAGGTGGAACAGAGAGCATGTTCACATCAACAATTCCTGCTCCAGGCCATCCCATAGGTCCTGGAAACGGCTGCATGAAAACACCAGGTATAAGAGGAGGACCTGGAGAATGTGGAATATTGGGCCCCATATGATGTTGCATTTGTCCTGGTGGCAGAGGGAGTGCGCCAAATGTAGGCGGTGGCATGAGTGGCACTGGAACTCCAACTCTCTGAGAATCCCTTCCATTTGGCCTTCCCCTTCCTCCTCTAGAGGGTCTATCACCCTTTGGCGCTTGCTGTGGCAATGAAGAAATCATGGTGGTGCTACCACTTTGATCTGCTTCAGGATGATTGGTACATTTTTCATCAGTTGCTCCAGGTATTAAATCCTGATGAGTTCCCACGTCAGATTTTCTTCTAGAAACAGAGCCCTCTCGCCCAAAATCAAAATTACCAGTTGGCCTGATCTCTATTGAATCAGATCTGTCATACCTTCCATAGGTTGAAAAACTTCTAACACTTTCAGATCTACCCCTGGAATCCTGCCGGTATCCACCTCGAGCATGGAAACTTGTACCATCTAACCTTTCCTGTGGGCTCCTCCATTCAGAAACATTTGCCTCCGTAGGATCTTGCTGTTGACGGCTCCTCAAGTACTGCTCAGATCCTTCAACCTCTCGGGTTTTCACATTCGAACTGCTGTCCTTCCCTCTGTCTGCTGTATCTCGATGGGCATCCACTCTTGTTTTAATCCTTTCATTATCCAAGTCTGCATGACCTTGACCATAATCACTGTTCTCGCTTTCGTATCTGCTGCCAAGCTTATCTGGCATTTGTGACAGTTGAGCCTCTCTATTGCTTCTATCCCCTGATGACTCCCATCCATCGTTGCCCAATTTGGGTGGTGTCTCTTTGTTTTCCACACACCCCTTGCTTTCATGTGCATATTCCACTTTATGCCCAAGAATCTCTTCCTTTTCACCAGGCTTGGTACCATACATCATCGTGTCATGCTGTCCAACTTCATCATGCAAAATAGCAGTTTTGTGCAGGGCCTCACCATGCTCACCATCTTTTAACATATATAATCTAGTTTGATGACTTTGGTCCACTGATCTGCTATCTTCACCTACGTTCTCAGCCATAGCAGATCCTCTCCTCTCATTGATATTCTCCGTGCTACCGGACCTCCTGTCGCTTGTATCAGCCCTGTCTCCAGAAGTTTCACTTCTTGAAGAGTCATAATCATTCCTGTCATCTCTTCCCCTCCTATCAAATTCCCTACCCTTGGAACCATCAGGACTTATCCTTGGAACTTTGGGTGATCGTAAGTCTCCTATCACATGATAGACGTCTTCTTCAGCATTAGATTTAGATCCATCCATCAGCCAGCTGCAACCCTTGTTACCTCACTTCCTAGTATTACAGCTGAGTTGAGAACCTTTGGCTGGAAACTCCAGATTACACTACAGAAAGAAAAGGCCAAACATATCATATTTAATGTACATGATAGCATTAGGGAACATACATGGTATCAGATAAGAGAACATAAGATCAAGAAAATAAATGATCCAAGGCATCGCAGATAAATAAATAAAATTACCAGGCTTTCAGCAATACAAAGAATACGCTTTGAAAAAGGTAATTCGAAACTCCAATAACAAAAATGCGATCCTTAAATTATACTAACAATTTTAGCCAACTGGGCATGGAATAGATGCATTAGAAGTGTAGAACTGGAGCAAAATCTAAAATGAAGTTCCCTTAAAACCAGCCTCTTGTACGTATAGCAGTAGTAACAATTGAGTAGCACCAAAACAGGTAGCGAGCAATTGCAAGACATACCACCAAAACAGGTTTGAGTAGCACCAAACCTAGGAAATGAATCGACGGCCGAAAGAGATTATATTTGAGTAGCACCAAAACAGGTTTGAGTAGCACCAAACCTAAGAAATCAATGTCCAAGACTATGCGCAGGGTGGAGGCAGGCAGGTACGTCGGCGGTAAGTTAAGCTAACGGCACGGCGGCCGCGCACTACAGGGGAGATTTCATAGCCGCGTTGGGTCGGATTGGAGCTTAGAGCTTGGGCAGGGCAGGTGACAGAGCAGGCGAGCTGCTCTGGAGAGGAAGGGGTCGGGAGGAAGGAGGGAGAGGAAGCGGGGCTTACCGGGGCGCGGGAGGGGAGGGTTCGGCTGGGGCAGGCGAGCGAGCCTTCGAAGGCGGCGCGGTGGTACGGTGGTCGCCGCCGCCGACGGTGAGAGGGGCGGAGAGGGTTTGGATCGGCGGAGTGTCGGAGTTGGCCTAAACCAATCGAAGAGGCGACCTCGCACCGGCTGTTCAATCCGGACCGTCGGTTACCCGATCGGACGGCTGGCGATGAGCGTCCGTTGTTCCTGACGCCTGTCTACTCAAACCCCTTGAGAACTGAATTTCTGCATTGTTTCCACGCCTCTATACTTAATCCCCTAGATAGCACTAGATAGCATCAAGCTAACTGAGACAATCACATGCAACTGCCAAAACAGGCAAGGCCAGAAAGATATAACACTATATTCGACAAAAGAACATCAAGAATCTTCCTCTCTTCATAGCTACGGAGTAAATAGCATCATAATAATATTTAGAATGGAAGAAATACAACTACCACTTAAGTGATAGTCAACAATTTTTTTTTTGAGGTTACAGTCAACAATTCAGGACACTAAAACACAGCTTATCTAAAGACAACAATTGGATCGGTTAAGGCTATCGAACACGAAATTCTTGAGGACAGACACGTGAGAAGCGTTCCATCTTCAACCTCCTTGTGTCTTGACAGCAGCTTGCAACTGAAGTTCACAAACGATAGAAAAGGCATAATCTTGCAACTCAAGTTCACATATAAGTTGGTGTTCACTCTTCAGTAGTGTATTGTTGCTCGCTGCTAGTACCTGTGTTAAACAGATGCAACTCAGTGAATGAGGTACAGAATATGTAAAATTCCATCTACATACCAAGACAAGTTCTGCATAGAATAAAATCATATAGCATCTATTGCGCCAAACTGATCGGTGTAAAATTTAGCTATGGGTGATCAAACGTTCTCATTCCATCTTTGTATATTACAAACATTGAGTAAGTTGGTGTTGTTTGAGATGGAGCAGATGAGCAGCAGCTAATAAAAGATCCAATTTTGGAATTGTTTGCCGGGCTTGTTGGAAGTAATCTTGTCATGCATGTAGGTCGGTAGTAGTAAAGAAGTTTTGGTGGGCGCATGAAGTTTCTAGTAGTTCAACAAAGAAAGGATCCAGGCTGTTGCTAGCTGCAGTCAGTAGCAGCAAGTAGAAGCAAAAAATGAAATTTTCCTTAGTTGTAGTACATGTGCTAGCTAGAAGAGTAAGCTCCCTCTTGGTACCAATCGGCCATCAGTTCAGGATTTATCACCCATAGTGGATCAATTGGAAAGGAGGCTTAATGCTAGTTCTAGACTGCTTGATTACGGTGGCAGAGTCACTTTTGTGAACTCAGTGCTTTCCCTTCTTCCCATGCACTATCTGTCCTCTCTCAAGGTACACAAGACAGTAATTAAATTTTTTGATAGAGGGAGACGACAGTGTCTTTGGGCCAAAGAAGATGGCAAAACCTCATCTCTGGCTGCTTGGTCCATAGTTTGTAGACCTAAGAATCATGGTGGCCTGGGTGTTATCAACTTGGAGATACAAAACACTGCTCTGTTACTAAAACGGCTACACAAGTTTTTCTGCAAGGCTGATATACCGTGGGTGAAATTGGTTTGGTCACTATATACGGATGCACCTCCTCAAGCACAATCCCCACGTGGATCTTTCTGGTGGCGAGATGTGTTCAGCCTAACAAATATATACAGAAGCATTACTTCATCTGTTATTGGTAATGGGGAGTTAACTCTGTTCTGGAAAGATTTCTGGCAAGATGATGCACTACTTTGTGATACCTATCCGCACCTATTCTCCTATGTGCTGGATGAAGATGCCTCGGTTGCTACCATGGCCCGGATGACAGATATGAATACAGTCTATGCACTCCCTCTATCGGCTCAAGCCTTTGAAGAACATGCTCAGATTGGTACTCTCCTTGAGGCTGTCTCTGATGACCCAACTGCTCTGGATATGCGGAAATTTGCATGGGACAGCACCACATATACATCAGCAAAATACTACAAATTCCTCTTTGCTCATGCTCCTAGGGACAAGGCAATTGACCTAATCTGGGCCTCAAAATGCCTACCAAAGCTTCGCATATTCCTCTGGCTCTTACATCATGACAGACTTAATACAAAAGATCTAATGCTGAGAAAACACTGGAATTTTGAAGGTGGCCCCAATTGTGTACTCTGTAACAACCAGGAACGAGAAACTAGAGACCACCTCTTTTACTTCTGCCCATTTGCTGTCTCGTGCTGGATGGCGGTTAATATATCATGGAACCCTCTGTTGCCGAGCTCCCAACGGATTCTACTTGCTAAGTCCTCATTTGTTGGTCCCTGCTTTATGGAGGTGATGGCCTGTGTCACCTGGAACATATGGAAGGTGAGGAATGATCTGATCTTCAACAAAGAAAGAACCACGCTACGTGGCTGGCGGGTGAAATTTCAGAGTGACCTCCTGCTCCATCAACATAGAGTGAAGACTGCATTGGTGGCTCCTCTGGTGGCTTGGACTAGGAGTGTATCATCTTGAGCCTTATGTATACTTTTAAATTCTTCGACCCTCACTGATTTTTGATGCGCTTGTAACGAGGCAGTCACCACTTTGGTGACTACCTTGATTATGTTTCACCCTTTTATATATAATTGAAAATTACACCGTAGGGGATTCCCCTACGGTAATGCGCTTCAAAAAGAAGAGTAAGCAAATTCGGTTTTGTCTTATAGGACAAATGAGCTGTAGTTTTTAGGTCGGTTTGAGTATGAGTCGGTTTGTAAGTCCTATATAAGGACATGACTATCACTTGTAAAAAAAGCTAGTGAGCCAAGATGTAGCCGCGAGCATATGTATGATATATAGAGCATATGTGGTTATGCATATGTGTTAGTGTGTGTGAAGCACAACCTTATTAGAAAGGAGCTAAGTGATTTAGCCTCCAACAGGGCTGACCATGATCTACCAACTGATCAGTGTAACATTTAGCTATGGATGATCAAACGTTCTCTTTCCATCTTTGTATATCGAACATTGAGTAAGTTGGTGTTGTGGAGATGGAGCAAATGAGCATCAACTAATAGAAGATTCAATTTTGGAATTGTTTGCCGGTCTGACCATGATCTACCTTCAGAACTAGAAGAAACACCACTATTACTGTTACCAGTGGTAGTACTAGACTACTAGTTTTTACATTCTTTTGAATTGCTCGATAGAGCCTAAGATTATGTATCTGAGTGTTTCTTTCGATGTTGTACATGTGCTGTGAGTTAGTAGTACTGCTGACCAGACCACTGAAAATATGCAGAAACCATAATGGTCATAATGACCAAGACATAACAGGAGTCACAATATAGATAGGTGTCAACTAAAATAGCAAATTCCATGGAAACACAAGACAGACATGGTGGATATTTTGCATGCACTTGGCAGATTAAACATTGTATGCCTAACAGAGTATAGACAACCATCATCTTGTTTTGACATAACAGAGAATAGTCAGCTATCATGATCACTATAAGAAGACAAGACATACCTTCAAACTACTACAGCTTGGCCACAGCCTTCCTTAACCAAACCCGAGCCGCTTGTGGGTCATTTTCTTTTGAGCTCAAGAATATTTCTCTGTTATCCGGATCCTTGAATACATCAAATGCTGCTGCCTTGTCATCGGTTGACAATGCCATTGTCATCATTTCCGAGATGCATCTCTTGATCGAGTAGTCTCCCGCTTGATCAGCCTTTGGCGACGCCTGGGCGTCCATGAAAGAGACACATGGGCTGCTATGATGAGGTACTATGGCGAGCGAATTCTCAAAGGTGGCATTGGGCGCCCCGCCGACATCGAGCCAACTATTGGTTGCAACTGAAACTCTCCTTGTTTTCCATTATCTACCCAAGCCTTGACTTGCTCGACAACTGAAGGCAACATGGAATGGAGTGCATCTCGTGCCGTTTGTTGTGCTTCGGCTTGGGATTGGGCTTGGTATTCTTCTAAGGCTAGACGTCTCACGTCTTCCATCTGTTTCTCCCTGAGAGCTCTCCTTCGCGCCTTCCGCTCCTCTTTGCTCTCGGGATAGATACAACTCCATCGGGCACCGACTCCAGCGCCATTCACACGACCACCTGCCGGCCTCTTACTCGGACTCTTGCCGAGGGTCTTGTTGATCGCCCGGGTAAGAGGGCAGTCCCACCTGGCCGAGGACCCCTGGGAGCTTTGAGGTTCCTCATACTGGTTCTTCTGCAACAGGAACGGTTAAAAAACATTTAGAAACGTGACTAACAGAAAGTAATAGAGTTAAGCTGGTAAATTAATTACCAGTTCATTCACGAGTTCCTTTGTTTTGTCGTCCGTGATAAAATCACCGGTCTTTTCATCATATTTGAATCGGGCCCTGACATAGGACTGCTCGATCGGTTCTTTGAATTGGTCCCAGGGGCTTGCGATGCCTTTCTTTTCAAATTCAGCGTTCTCCTTGTCCCACACGGGGCCCTTCCCGATGTAACCACGACTTCCTAGTTTGTGGGTACCTAAGTTCTTTGACTGCAAATCCTTCCCCCATTTCGACAACTTCTTGTAATGTTCGGTGTTGCAGTTGTGCTTGAAAAGGGCCCAGTCACGTTCAGAAATTCTAGGCCACTGTTTCTGGACATCGGCGAAATCTTTACCTTTATGAAGAAAATTTGCTCTGGCCATGTGTTTCCAACTAGCCAAGGCCTTGGTGAACTTGGTCATGGCGTGGTTTTCTACCCGTTTGAGGTCATCTTTGGGGAACTTGAATCTTCTGTGCAACTTATTAATGAGGAGATCTCGCACATTTGATTTTTCACGAGCTCTCAAGTTGGATTCATTGATGTTGCAGATTTCTCGGACGATGCATCCTATGGCGTTGCCGTAGGTCTGTGCGGCTTTCCTCGGACTAACAGGCTCACCGGCGTCGTTCACTCGTGTGACCTTAAGTCTTTCAGTGCCGATCCTGTTTGGCCTCCTAGGCTTCCGCCCGGTCTTGGGTTGTTCGTCATCATCGGTCGCATCCGGAATATCCGTGCTCGTCACATCCGGATTATCCATGGTCGCATCCGAATTGTCCGGATTATCCATGGTCGCATCCGAATAATCCGTGGACTCATCCGAATCATCAGTTGACTCATCCCCATCCGCCTCTGGAATTTCCCAGGCGTCATCCTCTTTCCCCCAAATATCAAATCCCCTACCCTTGGAACCATCAGGACTTAACCTTGGAATTTTGCGTGATCGCAACTCTAGTAGCACATGATGGATGTCTTCGTCAGCATTACGTTTAGACCCATCCATCAGCCAACGGCAACCCTTGTTACCTCACTTCCTAGTAATGCACCTGAGTTGAGAAACTTTGGCTGGGAACTTCAGACTACGCTGCATACAGGAAAGGCCAAACGTATCATACTTGGTGTGCATGATAGCATTAGGGAACATACATGGTATCAGATAAGAGAACATAAGATCAAGAAAATAAACGACCTCAAGGCATTGCAAATAAATATTTTTTTACCAGGCTTTCAGCAACACAATGAATAAGCTTTGAAAAAGCCAAAAAGGTACTTCGAAACTCCAATAACAAAGATGCAACCCTTAAACTGTACTAACAAGTTTAGCAAGATTGAGCATGGAATAGACGCATTACAAGAAATCCTAAAACTGAAGTTTCGCTGAAACCACCCTCTTGTATGTATAGAAGTAGTAACAATTGGGTAGCACCAAAAACAGTTCGCAAGCAACCGCGAGACATACCACCAAATAGGAAAATTTCAAACCTTAGGGAAATGGATCGACGGTGGAAAAAGATTGCATTTCTAGCTATCTACCCCCAAAACATGCAATTATTTAACAGCGTTAGTGATGCGCAAGTTGTCCATTTCGAGCATGCAGTTCTTCATTGACCCAACCCAACAAATTTCCTGGAACAAAAATACAGAGCGGAGAGCTCACAGGGGCGGATCTAAACGCCGTACCTAGCTGCCGGGCGAGTGTGTGTACCCCAATTCGTGAAGTAAATCAATCACTGGATGGCTAAAGCTCGAGCCTCAGAAATCGATGTCCAAGCTAACGGCACGGCGGCGCGCACTACGTGGGAGATTTCATAGCCGCGCTGGGCTGGATTGGAGCTTAGGGCCTGGGCGGGCGACAGAGCAAGCGTCAAGCGTGCTGATTTGGAGAGGAAGGGGACCGGGAGGGGGCGGGAGCGGGGGTGGGACTTACCGGCGCGGGAGGGGAGGGTTCGGCGGCGGCACGCGAGCGAGCCTTCGAAGGCGGCGCGGTGACGCGGTGGTCGCCGCCGCCGACGGTGGGATGGGCGGAGAGGATTTGGGTGCGTGTCGGAGCTGGGCCTAAACCAACACAAGAGGCGACCTCGGACTCGGACCATCCATATCTTTGCCGTACTGATGATGCACCATACATATCTGACTGTTTGCACTTCCGAACACAGCCCACTGAATTTCTGCAGCGTTTACAGAAGTTCAGAATCCCTATCTGTACCGGACATGGTAACTCACAAGTTCTCCCGGAGTTCCCTGACATTGCTGCAAGAGCAAGACTATGCGTTTGAACTTGCTCTCGGTTGTTGCATGCGCCCAGTGTGTTTTTTTATGTCCGTAGATGCCCTACTGATCTCATAAGAGCAACTCCAAGACATGATGTATTTAAGGACACGCCATTTTGATTTTAGGAAACCAAATTTTGTTCTCACACGATTGGTGTGTAAAATAGTAAGGGCATCTCCAGCCCCCCCGCCCCCCTAGGGTCCAAAAAAGCGCCGAAATGGCCTGGGAGCGCCGTTTTTCACCTAGTCGGCCCTCCCAGGAGCCCAAATAGCGCCGGATCGGCGGAAAATTGCGCCGGCGCTCCCAGGCCAAACCCAGCCCACCGGGTTCGGCCTGGGGAGGGGGGGGGGGCAAAATGGCGCGAAAAGGAATGTGGGCCAGAGCTGTCAGCGAGATAGGCGAAATGGCGCGAAATCACGGGTGGAAAAAACGCTTCGTCGTCATCTCCTTGGCTCCCGCGCTGGTCAAAAGCATGCCGGAGTAATGGCCGTGGACTACCGCGCCGTTCAGCGGCGGCCGACGCGTCCAGTCGGTTGCCACGCGCCGGAGTAATGACGCGCCACCGTCTCGCCTCCCCTGCGCCTATTTATTCCCCCCATCTCGCCGTGGCAAGGCACACCATTCCCCTATCTCTTCATCTCTCTCCTTCCCCCCGAGTAACAGCAATGGCCGAGCGATACCCCGGAGACGAAGCTGCGGCGAACGGCTTCGGCCGGCGTTTCCTGCACCCGGAGGAGGCCCGCATGTTGTACGAGGCCGGGTACCCTACGCCGCCGGACATGCGGGTCCCCGGCGACTGGCGCCTGAGCGCCGGCGGCGTCCCCGTTCCGCCGCCGCCAGAAGGAGCGGATCGCGTCTACGCGATCCAGGACGTCCTCGCCGGGCTCTCCGAAGAGCAGGCGGCGGACCCGCGCTGGGATCCGGCGAACTCCGCCTTCTGGACGACATACTTCCAAGAGCGCCACCGCCGCGAGCTGGAGGACACCAACAACAACGGCCCCGTCGCCAGCCGGAAGAACGCCGGCGGGCGGAAGCAGTGGTGGAGCGGTCGAGGGCGTACCCTCGCGTACGTCCTTGAGCACATCCACGCCGGGAACCAGCCCCGGCTCACCATGCCGCCGCGCCAAGCGCCGACGCCTCGACGCCACTTCACCTCCTGGCTGCCCAGGAGGATGGGGACGGCGTCTTCGTCGTCTTCCTCTGTCCCGCTCTCCAGCGGGTCCCCGCACACGCCGGCGCTCGCTCGGGTCAAGCCCGAGCCGGAGGACACGCCGCGCGGCGTCGTCCTCAACTCCGGGCGCCGCGTCCGGTCGCCGCCAAGAAGGCCCAGCGGCGGGATTCGCATCAACGAGCGCGTGGTTCGGCGGCGGCGCCAACAACAACAAGGCCGGTCCGAGCCACTTCGGCGGCGGCGCGCCACCGAGCGACGACGACGACGACGACGACGGCGGCTACACGGCGTTCTACAGCCAGCTGGGCATGTAGATCGCCGTGTTTTAGTTTATGTTTAAGTTTTAAGTTTATATTATGTAATGAACAATGCGAAATTCACCTATATAGTATGAATTTCGCCTAAGTTTAACGAATTTCGCTTATGTTTGATGAATTTCGCCCAATTGTTTTTTTTTTTGAATTTTTCGGCCCAATTCTAGGTTTGGGCACGGCTGGGAAATCGCCGAAACCATGGCGTCAAATAGCGCCGGCGTCCCCCAGGCCGTCCAAAAAGGCGCCGTTTTTCGGCCTGGGGGCCCGAACGGCTAGAGATGCCCTAAGGCACGCGACCGTATTAGCCGTGGTGCCGATGTCGCTTGGGTCTGCGCCATCAAGCCAAGCAACTTTTATGAAGGAGAGAATAGCCACAATACCAGTGAAAATCGAAAGTTCCAAAATATCACTCAAAAAACTGAACTTGCCAAATTACCATTGCCGTTAAGGTTTTCATAGCCAAAGAACCACTGCAGTAAATCCTAGCCTAGCTATTTTAGTCCATTGATACAACACCTTTTCGAGAACAAGTTTGGTCATGTAAACAAAATTTATTTAAACTTTGTGTACTATGTCTGTTTAGGAATGTAAAAATTTGAAGTCGGGCTCTTTGAGCTTTCTGTCTAAAAAAAGTTTTCATGGTTTGTTTGGATGAGACATATTTTAACCGATAAATGGTAGATTCTAACACTCGAGGCTACAAGCTTGTTGCAACATTGGCATATCAAGGGCTTCAGCATGAGCGGAAAGCTCTTGTTCTTTCGTATAGATCTTGTGGGAGTCATGGCGAGGGGTGAAGAGGCTGAAGGATTATCACCTTTAGTTGACTACATTATCTGGATTTGCTAGAACTTGACTTAAATACTCATGATTTAGCCTTAAGTGGTTTTATCCGGTAACGACTACCCGTCCTTCGCTTCTAAAGGCATTGCTTTTTTAGAATCATTTTTTAAGTCCATGTGTTGCTAAGTGATAACATATGATTGTTGCATGTCGTGGATACTAATGCTCTTTCTTGAATTCTCCTTTCGCAATAATTTCCTTGTGTGCATACTCCATATCTTGATCGGGCTCTGGATATCGTGCAGTTATGGAGAGCGTATGTTACTTGGTATCATCTTGATATTAATATTACTCTTTGTAGAAAAATAGAACAGTAAAAGGGCATCCTACATTGTTGGCACTTCATATACTTTAGAAAAGAATTCTTTATTTAATTATAAAGCAACACCCATTACTTTTATATTCTAGAAACATGTATCACATTACTTGTTTTCTTAGATAAGTTTGTTAGATATTTAACAAACCGAGGACAAATACACATATAAATATAGGGGAAAACATTAATGGACATAAGCTAATTTGTGGGTTGATGCGATACTATTAAGTTTCTTAGACTTGAAGTTAAATTTGGAAACAAAATATCTCCTTGTGCAAACTAAACTTACAATTATATATTTTCCTAGAAAATGCAGTTTCATTTTAGCAAAAGAAGATATATTTTGTAATAAATTTTATGGGGATATTTTTGTAATAACTAACAGTACAATTGTACGAAAAATATGTACCTTAGTACACATGAGCATGATTACATTCTTATTTTTTTGCTTATAATTGTATTTAAGGTGGTATAGTGAGGTATATCAATAAAAATACATACATTCAGTGAAAGTATTCGTTAGGAAAGAGATAAAAGTGTTTAGTATAAATATACTATCATTTGGGGGCCTACCTACAGTCGCAGGGATAAGTCCTAGGTGTTCTTGGTCTAACTATACATAGTTAATACCAATTTAGTAAAGAAAATTTAGGTATAGAAAGGTTTGGTCCCGAAGAAGGTTTTTCTACTCTATTCTAGTCATAGTAGGATTTTTACTTTTTCTGTAAGATTTTAATTGGCTATATAATCCCTAAAGGTAGTTGAATAAATCAAGTAAAATTCTCTCTTTCTTACTTTCTCTACCTCCCCTCCCTCTGCTGTTGCACCCTGGGCGCCTACCAGAGTGGGTCATCGCGGTATCACTAGATATATGTTCTCATTAGTAGGGCTTCCCTATTTCTTCATACTTGTTCCTTCTAGTAGGGAGGGTTTGTATTGTATGATAAAGTCTGAAAGCTGAAATTAAATGACCTTCCCCAAAGATGAAGATTTTCTCGTGCAGATTGACAATGGAAGTCTACTATGATTTCTTACCTACATGAAACATGTATTTTGTCATAGGCCTAGGGTTGTATGGAATATAATATTTAAAATGAAACATGATCTGGATACTATTATTTTCGGAGTCCAATATTCCAAAGAAAAACTTACGTACAACATGTATGATTCATACACACAAAAAATACCATATCGTGTTAAAAAATATATGATTCATTCTTCGGAATATGTGATCGGAATACGGGTGCTTCAAATAAGACGGGCCTTGTTAGTGAAGTCGAACGGATTTGGCGCCCGTGTAAGCACAAGAAACTAGCGCTATTGAAGAACTGTGTGACCTCAAAACAAGTTGGAGAAAAACGTTAAGTTTCCCCCTTGTCTACACTGCTAGATGAATGCTCCGGCGGGTGATCATGGTCACGGTTGAAAATTTGACCATGTGTTTTGTCATTTTACTGCCAGAATATGTCGCTGGAGGAGAAGAAGAAAAGCAGAGGGAGGAGATCCACCGTCGCCAAACTCTAGATCCGCTCGCGGCCGGCGGCGCTCCCACTATATTTTTTCTGTAAGTATAACATGACATCCATGTCTCTCACCACATTAGCATGACGCGTGGGATATTTCTGTCACGCGTGAGGTTTGATGTTACATAGGCAGAATGTGGAATGCACTTATTAAGTATGGTAAAATTTCCTTCAAAATGGTTAAATATGTTGTATAAGCATTAATAGATGGTCGAAAATGGAAATTCAGTATTTCTTTCATTTTAACCGGTTCATGTTTATAAACATTACTTTGAAGAAAGTATCTAGCTAGCTAGACGATTCCTTTATGCCTACCTCACTTTCTAACATACATCCATGCAAGTGGCAGCTTTGCAAGGTCCACCCTTCGACTTTGCATTGTAAATTAATTCTTAGGCGCTCAACATTAATCAAAATAATTTGTATCGTGGGAGGACTAGGGGGGTGCAAGTGTGTGAAAAGGCAATGCCAAGGACCTAGCTAGAAAGGCTGTTAATTTGAGCTGATGATGACTGATGACCTACAAAAGGGGAAGAAAGAATATTGAATCTCCATCATTGGTAACTCAAGTGATCATCTATTAATAATAATAATAAAGCTAACTAAAGCTTGGCGGTTCGAGTTGACGATCGAGTTGCAAAAAGGCACGCATGATCTCTTCATCATTGGCCATTACCAAACAAAGCTAATTCGGGCTAGCTGAAAGCAGAATTAAAGATACTATATATAAATGGGCATGCCAATGCGTCGATCGGGACTTGAGGAATGAGTCGGCGAGATGAAATGAACAATGCATGGATGGATTTCAGCAGATTTATTTCTGTGGTACTGGTAGCAGGCTAGGTTTACGCATGCGTGCAGGCCTGCGGAGGATCGGAAATTGAATGTGTGTGCATCGATCGATCCACGGAAGGAATGACGACTGACGGGAGCACTCGATCGATCCCTGATCGATGGTGCAGTGATTCTGAAGAATGACAGCCAACAGCCAACAATATAGGTGCTAGGAAAGGGACGGGTCAATCGATCGAGTTAAGCAAAACGATTGTTCATTCATGATTCATTTGACCTCTGAATCTATGGAATAATATATATGCACGCGCGCGTGCATGGATGGATTCGTGGCTCCGCGTGCACTCGACTGCTCTCCATCGATCGACCATCACAGACTCCTCCAGATTAGGATGGATCGATGAGCCTGCACACTTTCAAATGCTTGCAGCACTCCAAATTGCCATTTGCCATCTAGCTGCGATCCCACCCTAGCTAGGGTAGAGCGGGGCAGCTTGCACCCAACCTAGCATTTTCAGCTGAGTTGAGAGTAGTGTAATACCCGCATGCATCAAACTACAGGACAGCAAACCAAAGTCTATCTCAAAATAAGTCCTGTAGCATATTGTCTGGTTTGGATATCAGTTTTGTACCACACAGCACGAATGTACATACTACCTCAGTTTGTAAATATGCATGACTTCCAAAAAAGGCAGTCTTTCTGACGTCCCCTTCTAATATCAACAACAAACTCAACTCCCAAAAAACTCGGAAAAAACTCAACTCAGCATGTTCAACCAGCCCATGCTCACAGCCGCGACGGCTATCATGAAATTCACCGATCTTGTAGAAAAACAAATCAAAGAATAATACACAGACTAGAAACTGGGGACTGAGATCAGGTGACATGATGTAAGCCTGTAACATGCTTCATCATCGCTATCCATTCATCACCCAAAAACCATCGAAATTTGAACTAAAAAATCAAACATTTTAGAAAATTTGAAAAAATTCCAGTAAGTTGTATATGGTCCGTTGTGTATTCTGAGAAAGTTTTGCTTCTTTGGATAAGTGGTTTATCATTAAATAGCTTTTCATATTTTTGATCTTAAAATGCTATTAACTCATAAACGAGTGATCCAAATGACATGAAATGTTCAAAGAATAAACAACGGATCATATACAACTTACTGATTTTTTTCATTTTTTTTGTAAAATGTTTATTGTTTAGTTCAAATTTTGATCGTTGCTGGCCGTTGGATTTAAATGGATGGTATATATGATGGGGCATGTTACACCGTGACAACCGATCCCAGTCCGGAAATTGGTGGGTGGTAGGAAAATCTAGCAATAGAATGTTATGCGTCAAAATTTTGTTCAGAGTTTTTTCACATTTTAAAATATTTTTCTGTGGCAGGAACATATGCTCCCATGTGAAAAAGTGAATTTCCCGGGGTTCTCACGTAGTTGGGTGGCGGGTACTTGCCCTTCGGTGCATGTTCTTTCTCTTGTAATTGACGCTTTCTCTCTATCTTAGTAGACACGTAGATGTCTGGCATGTTCTCGAAAAACAGTTTAATAAGCACATATGCTCAATTGAAATATAGGAGTATGTAAGTGCAGCAGCTGGCACACTTCACTTCACTCGCCAAGCTCGATGGTTCCGTTGTTGCTTCCTACCTGATAAAATACACGATCTCACGAATAAGCACCGACAACAAGTAGCTTTCCGCCATCCACTCTACAATACCTTTGATTGATCGGCGCCGGCCGAACTTGCAATGCATATATATATAGGAAGAACATCGATCTACAAACAAACCAATTATTAACTAATTCCACATGCCAAACAAAGCTACTTTCCAGAAAAGATGTACTAAATTAAATGTGCGTTTTCACAAACCGCGTACGGCCGAATCACATAGCTCCATGCATCCATGTCGAGATTAACTATTTCAAAACGTGCGCCATGATGCATGGTGATGATTGTACACATACGCATGCGATCGAGATACTTCAGTTAGATAGCCGAACTCATTTGTTAATCACATCTTTGCGCCTCCCTCAGATATTCGTATGCAGTGTAGTATATATTATCATAAGCTAACTAGTGGAAGGCGGCCAGCATATATATACGCCGTAAACATTTATTTTAAGTCCATCCATTCATACATATTTGCTATTCAGTGAAAATGTACTTATTTGTTACTTGTCCATGTTCCATATAGCCAGCTAACAATTACTTACTTTATGGTTGGTGAGTTGTGAAGTTGTGCCGGACAGCCGGAGATGTTTTAGTCCGCTAAGATAAAATAGTCATGGAAGTAGAAAATTAGTCAAACACACCGAAAGTGGCGAAAGCTGGTAAGAAAAATCTAAATTATCGTAGCCCACTACAATACTAACACAACCTAAGTAACAGTCTACACGGTCTTACCTCATCGCTCACTACCAGAATCAGGTTCGCTGTCTCGATATTTTTTCCGAGAACTCTCTCAAAGGAGCTCTATGTTAAGTGCCTAGGTAAAACAAAAATACTCGGCAAAGAATTGACACTCGAGCAAATAATAGAAAACACCTGGCAAAGAAACACACCAATTATGGAAAAACAATTGCAAAGGTGGGGAATATGTGCCCCACCCGTTGCGGTTGAATATATGTTAGCTTTTGCCCCAGTATGGCACTTGGGAAGCACATGTGGATCTACGCAAAGATAAGAAAATCGTTTTAAATTTCATGCTCACTTTTTATTTCTTTTTACTTCCCTTCCCTTTTTTTTGTTTCTTTTGTTTCTTTTTTTCTGTTTTTTCTCGTTTGTATCTTTTTTACTAATTTACTTTTCTTAAAAAGTATTGTTTTTATTTTCTAGGTGCTAAAACAGGTTTTATGTGAAGTCTTAAAAACACTCGGCAAACGCGCCACAGGGCGACCCTGCATCTGTCTTCCGTCCGTTCCTTTATATTTGGAAAGACTCCGGAATTTGACACTCTGGTAAAGCCGTTATCGAGTGCGTAACAGAAAACACTCGGCAAAAAAAGCCTTTGCCAGCAAGTCGAATGCCGAGTGTAACGTTAGCTGAGCATTTGTCAAGATGTTAATTATAGCCTGATTAATTAAGTGTCAAGCCTAACACAAGTCGTCGTTACACATAATGTTCTACTTAAAAGCTAGTGTAATGCAAATGCTTCCATGCATGATGCATCTTAAAAGCGCGGGAAAGTAAACCGTCTTCGCTCCCTATTTAAACCGAGTCCACCGCCCCTTCCCTTCTTCCCCACCTCCTCTCCCTCTTCGTCCCTTTCAATTCATTCGTTCCCGCCACTGCAACCTCGTCGATCAGTTGTACTATACATGGCGGCGGCTCGTACGATGTGGGTGAACGGCCCCATCATCGTGGGCGCGGGCCCGGCGGGGCTGTCCGTGGCGGCGTGCCTTCACACCCACGGCGTGCCCTCCGTGGTGCTGGAGCGCGACGACTGCATCGCCTCCCTGTGGCAGCGCCGCACCTACGACCGCCTCCGCCTCCACCTCCCCAAGCGCTTCTGCGAGCTCCCCGGCATGCCCTTCCCGGCGAGCTACCCGGAGTACCCCACCAGGGACCAGTTCGTCTCCTACCTCGAGTCCTACGCCGCCGCCTTCCACGTCCGGCCTCGCTTCCGCCAGTCCGTCGCCTCCGCGCGGTTCGACCACGCCGCCGGCCTCTGGCGCGTCCAAGCATCTTCATCCGACACCGACGACGAGGCCACCACCACGGAGTACATCGGGCGGTGGCTGGTGGTGGCCACGGGCGAGAACGCGGAGCGTGTCCTGCCGGAGTTCGCCGGCGCCGGCTCGTTCAAGGGACCTGTGACCCACGTGTCGGAGTACAAGTCCGGCGAGCCGTACCGGGGCGCGCGCGTGCTCGTCGTCGGCTGCGGCAACTCCGGCATGGAGGTGTGCCTGGACCTGTGCGACCACGGCGCCCGGCCGGCCATGGTGGTCCGCGACGCCGTCCACGTGCTCCCGCGCGAGATGCTCGGCGTGGCCACCTTCTCCGTCGCCGCCGTCCTGCTCCGGTTCCTCCCGCTCCGGCTTGTCGATCGCCTCCTCGTCCTCCTCGCGGGGCTATTTCTTGGGAACGACCTGCCCAGGCTCGGGCTGAGTAGGCCGGCCACGGGCGGCCCGCTGGAGCTCAAGAACAGCAGGGGCAGGACGCCCGTGCTGGACATCGGCGCGCTGGAGAAGATCCGCGCCGGGGAGATCGCCGTGGTGCCCGGCGTGAAGAGGTTCATGGCCGGCGGGGCGGAGTTGGTGGATGGGAGGTTCGTCGCGGCCGACGCCGTCGTGCTAGCCACCGGGTACCACAGCAATGTCCCACAGTGGCTGCAGGGCAGCGACTTCTTCAGCGGAGAGGGGTACCCGAAGGCGGGGTTCCCGGAGGGGTGGAAAGGCGAGTCGGGGCTCTACTCCGTCGGCTTCACGCGCCGGGGCCTCGCCGGAGTCGCCCTCGACGCCGTCAGGGTCGCCGGCGACATCGCGGTGGCGTATAACCAAAACAATACCGCCTGTAGCTCTGTGCCAGAGCCGGTGTCCTGATTGATTATTGGCATCCTTAACCAAGAACAGACAGGTCGTGATGCCACGCCATGGATGGATCTGGCCCAGGGACGCATGCTGCACTGCTTCAGACATCCTGGCAACGGAGGAGTACGCGTCACCGTCGTCGCAGATGGCAGCAGAGGCCACAGCCACAGAGCCGACTGATAGGTACTGATCGAGCACCGGCGTGAGTAGGGGACCTGACGTCGATCGACGCCAGCCATATTAACAAGTGTGAGGCGGAGCCCAAATTTTGCAGTGTTCATGGGCACTGCATCTGCCATCTCACCACCTCTACAATGTACAGCTAAGCTAGCTAGCTGCGTCGAAATCAATCTGTAGCCATGGTTGTACTAGATCTTCGGTGACTGTGCATGTCTGACTGGTAGATGCTGGTACAACAGGAGACGGCCGGCAGCTTGTATGATTGCTGCTGATGCTGATGCCAGGAATAAAATCAACAATCATGAGCTAGACATGTCAGTATAAGGATCTAGCCTCTTTTGGTGATCTGGTCCTTAATTTTGGCCCACAACCACAGCTTCAGAGGTCATGCATCATCCATCCATGTGTTGTACCCATGCATACACTGATTGATGATATAGACAGTTCAGTTCTCTTCTCTTCTTTCCATGATACTAAACATGTCATCAGATGTACTACCGCAACAAAGATCCAGACAGGCAAGTGTTAACTAATGAACTGTTGTAAGTATAAGTTGATTGAAAATCTCGACCGTTACTTTTGGATTGTCAACAAAGATCCACAATTCTTTGTTCAACGGCGGAGTCGCGATCCCTTTCATGTACCGGTCGCAGTCTAGATGATCCGCACAAGTCAGTTCAGTAGTGGTAGCATTATAAGCCCATCCTTTCTTTGCTCCTCCGAGAAGCAAGCACGCACGCACGCACGCACGCACGCACATCAAGTTGAATCAACCAGAATGTGATGGGGCAAGGAGCTTATCTGCGCTTGGTTCCACCTCAAAATCACTGCAAGCGTCGACATGTCACGAGATTCAGTTAACACGAGGATTTCAGCACCGCTGGAAAGTTCAGATTCACAACAGGAGAACAGTTGTGTTTTATGCAGCAGACACTTGCTAATCAAGAACAGGGCATCGCTATTCTAGGGAGATGAATATGCATAAACGATCACTATTTCCACATATCTAGCATCCGACGGTCCAGATTGCGCATGGGCGCCCTTACGCATGAGCAACTTCTTTTTCGGCCCGCGAGTCTGAGTCCTACATTGACATTGGCAGGATCTCTGCATACGCAACTTCATCATTAGCTGCACATCATCATTAATGCCTTTTCTCACCTCACATCGCAATTACTCCATGACAGCAACAAGCGAGGCTACAAAGAATATCGACACGCAGCAGAAAACATATACATACATATATTCTCTCACCCACTACAACTTGGGCTGTGCGCTGCAGGCAACTGGTGTCACAGCTTGTGTAGATGTAAAGCTTTCTCTTCTTCGAACGATGATAAAACTGGAGCTAATATACTATTACAACTCATCTCTGAAGAGCGTTTTTTCGCCTAAGAATTCTGAAGAGCATTCATCATGCCACTTGTGAACAATTCTGCGACTCAGGCAAGGCGGTGATGGATATGTTAGAGGCAAACCCTTGCTAAAGATGCTTCCGTTTTGATCTACCCATCCCTGTCCTGGTCACAACAACACGATTAATCATCTTTTTCACGAGGAAGAAGCGAGACATTTTCAGTTCTTATTACAAAGTAAAGGAAGAATCCAAAATTTAGGCAGCTCATCCAAGCCTTGGGCAGCATCTCAAAGAAAGCAAAATAGCGCTGAAACCACCCTTGCTTTAATGTCGCCAGCTATTTATGCAGTAGTAGATAAGATATCACCAGACAGGAGCTTCTTCCAACTCCCAGGTCAGACTGGAGCGATTTGCTAAGATTATAAATATCAAGCTCCGAATAAGAATTGAATTTAACAAAAGGACAGAGCACATCATGGAACATATGTAAGCAGATACCCAACAGAAAAATCTCCTGCCTGATACAACATGGAAGATAACCAAATGCAAGCAAGATGATTGGCAGCTTAGCTGCCAATCATCTTGCTTGAAAATAAAGTAAACTCCATCTTGCTTGAAAATAAAGTAAAAGAAGATTAAATGAATCACGAGGCAAGCACTAATTAATTGGAGCAAGTCAGTGTGCTTTCAACCTTCATTCCAGTTGACGAATGTCTATGTAAATTATATAGTACATGGGAGTTAGGAAATTAAGTGATTAACTCCTACAAATCCACTTCATAACTGTGATCAGTGCGTGCTACATAAAGGGTAAATCTTCGCACTGAGCATACAAAATGGAAGAACCTACACCAACAACCCATTTCTGCATCTGGGCCACCAGACCGGAACTCTAGATACCTGTGGAGCAGGGAATACCATTAGTCAAACTAATTTGTACTACTCATTCAAGAAGAACAGTACAAGATATTCTCAAACTAATTCATGCAGTACAAGTCTCGAGCAAGGGATCGTCTTATTAACTGCTACTTACATCCGTCCAAAGCTACTGTCATTTTTTCACTCTGCACATCATTAACAATACTTAAATGACAATATGCTAGTAATACAAAAGTTACCAGTGTGAAACAAGTTTCTATGATGAATCTAGTTATGTCATTTCGATCATGTCTTCGATATGATCACCAAAAACTGAAGAAATGAGAATGCAAATATTATAGCTACATACACTTTGACCACCAAAATATATTATTTAATGACTAATGTCCAATTAAACACTGAAGCCAATGTGTGCATGATGACTGTCAGGTGCACCGCTATGCTCTGAGCTAACCAAATTATCCTGGAGGTAGGCATTAGCAACCTGGCCTAGGACGTCGTTTATGACACATCAGATATCAACGCAATTGTGAATGATACATGCTCCTTACTGAATTTAGTTCAGTTCAAATTGCAGCTGTGCCGAGATCTTGTAATAGAGTAGCAGACTACCTAGCTACGTTTGGCTCTTGCTTCTTGAGGAAGAGCCGCCTGTTTCGTTTGATAATATTCCTGAGCATGTACTGTATCAACTATCAAGTTTCTAGCCATTTGGCTGGAGAAAATTATTAACGAAAGGCTTCTTTAAAATAAGAGTATGGCGGACAAGTTACATGCTGAAGAAATGCTTAACCAAACAGCCAAGAACTAGAATAATCGTCTATAAAACTTCACTAACTGCAAGCAGGACGATAAACACCAACATACTATATAATTAAGGCATACTCTTCGAGTGTTGTGAAAATCGTTTGTTCACTAGGTATCAGAGTGATCCAAAATAAGCAGGAATCTGAGATGGCATGGCTATAAGTCTGTACAAGTAAAAGAACTTCAAAACACATGGTAAGAAAATTGTCAGTTGTCAATTTCTTGCATAAGGAGGAAAACATGCAAATCACACTAGAACTTGATAGACCCAATAAATTCAGAAGATATAGCTTACCAGCTCAACAAGTAGAAGATAGATTTCCACCAGGACAATCATTTACGTATTGAGCAAGAGCTCAGCTCTGTCGTGTCCACCACCAGCGCGTGTTTCTACAAGCATAAGTAAAAAACCATTGTGTCATTTCAGGCAGAATATATGACTGTCGCAGCAAGGATAAGCGTAGGGAGCTTGAGGCTTGATCTTTAATCCAGGCCCCCTGATTTCCATAGAAAATATATCTATATCTTAGTTTATTTCAGAAGTTAGTTAGTGCTGGCCCAAATTTTGAAATTTCTGATACAACCGAATCTTTCCTTTTTCCTAGCTCTATAAATTGAAAGGCCTACAATGTAACTTGTATCAGCTATCAAAAAACAAGCAAAGGGAGACGGTACTCAAAACCCTAAGCCCACTACACAATGAATTCCAACTAAAACACAAAAAACCACGAGGCATCAACTAGGTATTTAGATAAACTCAGAACTGTTATTTCTGAAGCACAACTCATTTCGATACAAAATAGTAACAGATAAACAAACAACTACTACTGAATGTTCCCAACTTAGCATATACTCATTAGTATCATAAAAAAGGAAAAAGGGCACCCTCATACTATTAGCTGGTAAGACACGAATATGTTATATGGAGCTATTCTCAAGCTTGTTCCAATATTCATGCTAACAAAACCTGGCTACATAAGTGGTCACGGTTTAAATTATTTTTAAATAAATTTAGCCCGAAAAGAAGAAAGGGAACTCCAATGTTAATTTCGTGTGGTACAAAAGGACTTTCCACTACGGTATAGTCCTACAAGTGATAAATGAATAATCAGTCCTAAATGTAAACCAGGTGGTTATAATGGTTTAAGACCATTAGCAATATAAGCAGAGATAAGAATACTGAATGAAAATAATATAACCAGTCCTAATCAAGCTTCCAAATGTAGCTATTGAGCTAGAGATTTTAGTTGGTTCAAGCTAGTTTCTCATGTAGTCAACTTTCAACTGATGTGCATTTCATCTAGAGAAAAAATGGGACTGCAATCTGCAGCTATAGACAAACACTACCATTAGACAGCTGTTGCATCAGTAAATAGGCAGGCAATGGTGAAATTTAGTTCAAATACCCTACAACGAAGTTGGCAATCTTGGGAATTTTTTATTCTTTCGAACACAGGTGAGCATTGTTCCAACTTAAATGATGATGACAGTTTGCAAGTTCCAACTTAAATGACAAAATTGACAAAAACAAAGCTGACTAATTGCAGCCCATTGCCTAAAACAAAACATAGAGTAAATTAGATATCACCAAAAAGTTTTTATTTACATCATCATTATTACATTGAAAGCTAGACCACATAAGCATCAGAACAAAACACTGCGGAATATATGACTATACACTGAAGAGGTCATCAAGCAGGAAAAGAAACAAATGATATGACACTACTAAAAATGATGCAGACATAATGTCATCAGCCAGTTATCAATGAATATTTTGGTTATGCTGTATCCGCAATGTAAGGCATGCTATTTACCTTCAGTGAAGACACATTCGAATGGATGGTAGTAAGACAAGGTCATGGTCTTGGAAAGCTTCTTGCACTTGAACGACTCAAGATGGACCATGAAGAGGCCGGTAGTTGTCCACAGCAACACAACATTATTCTCCTCAGCAAACCCTACAATCACCAGGGGCTGATTGTCCTTTAATTTCAGGGGGATTAGCTTGTTGATTTCAATAGTTCTTTCAAGGCCCCATGAAGCAACACCGTGACAATCAGTCTCCCTCTTCCATAGCTGGGCGCTGTAGTCCGAATCCGAAATGAAAATCAAACCAAGTCCACCACACCGGGGCCGCATAATCGCAAAGCAGCTCGCCTTAACCACCGGCATCCCTATCACGGTTAGGCTCTGCTTCTCCAAACCAAACTCGAGAATCCGAGTCAGATTCCCACAGAGCACCCAGTAGAGGGAATCCCCAGCCAGCACGGCGTCATCCGCATAGACCATGGTCACGGTGGGAAACCTGACCCATCAGCCTGGTATGGAAGCGGCGTTGAGATGAGACCTCCCCATGAGCTGGTCTCGGAGGAGTAAACGCAGGCGAGCGCTTGTTCATGCTGTTTTTCGTCGCCCACTGCCAAGACCAAGACCACCTGGAAGTGCTGGCCGTCTCCGGCAGGGCGAAGCACCGCCCCATGGATCCCGGTCTTCTCCGCGTAGGTGGCAACTCCAGGGGGGAGGGCAATGCGGTGCTGGTGGCCGGTGACGGGGTCCCACACCAGGATCTGGAGGCGCTTCGGGAGGAAGACGAGGAAAAGACCATGCCGGCATCCGAGGGACGTGTAGCGGTCGTCGTCGCAGTGGAAGGAGAAGCGCCCGGGAGGGACGCGATTGGGGCCTCGAGAGAAGGAAGGAAGGGCAGACCTGCGAACCCTTCGAAGAAGCCGAGGAGGGGCGGGTTGCGGCGGTGGTGGCGGCGGAAGCGGCGGGAGAAGCCGGGTCGGAGACGAGGCTGCGCCAGCGGCTGCAGACGGCGGAGGCGCGCGGGAGGGAGGAGGGATGAGGTGGGAGGCGGAGGAGGATCTCGGAGAGGAGGTCGTCGTCCTCCAGCGGGGGCGCCGCCGGCGAGCTTGGGCGGCGGCGGCTGGTCATCGGGTAGCAAAGTGAGGCCGTAGTGGTAGTGTAGTGCGGATTGGAAAAGGGGATGACGCTGTGTTGCGTCTGCTAAAGCCCAAGGATTTGAGCAAAACTAGCCCACGGTTGGTGCCAAGTAAATGAAAATAGTCCTATTTCTTTCGCAGTAAATAAATGGGAAATAATATATTTGCCACACAGACACAAAGCTAAGCATTTCAAGGAAAAAAACTATTTGCTTTGGAATGTTAACATCAGCGCGGATATCGACCAGAATCTATTGCAAAGATGCACACCAGATGCACATAAGAAGAGCTTTGCGAGGTTGTTCTAGTGTTTATGAAAAATGCGTCCCTGGTAAAATGTATTATGTTGGTGAGAAGACGGCGTTATCCGTCGTGTCGGTGAAACACACAAAAATAAAAGGGTTTTGATCTGGAGAGTAACTGCGCTGCTAATCTGAATCATGCACATTGCTCAATTACGTCGAGCTCTGTTTTTGTCTGCAGTTTGTGCTTGCGCTGAAGGCAACTGGGTCACAAGTTGTTTAGATACAGGTCAACCTTTCTATTTTTTGAACGTTGATAAAACTGGAGCTAAATACTATCACACCTCATTTTCGAAGAGCTATATCCTGGGAGCCATTTTTAGAACATGGATGAGAATGTTAAGCGGGTAGAGTCAGTTGTAGACCGTGTCTTGCCCACTTGTGAAGAACTTTGCAAATCGTCAAAGGAAAGGCGGTTATGCATATCCATGCTCATGTTGCTTTGGCTCTAATACACCTATCCCTGTCCTGGTCACGATATCTCTTCTATAAAGGCCCGTGGAGTACTCGCCTGTTCCCCCTACTTGCCCCTCCCGACCAATCTGCTTCGTTGGATTGGCTCTGAACAGGGAAAAACACCTTGCTGTTTTAACACTGGCCGTTAGATGCGGTTATTTTTTTTCGTACTAAATGACCGAGGGCACAGCAGCTGACCGTTGGGGCCAGATTTCGCTGGGCCAGGGTCGTCAGTCGAACGTGCCTGGGCGCTCTGCGGAGTACGCTTGTCTGTTCAGCGCGGCGAAGGGGCGTTTTACTGTGTGCTCGTCATGTGCGTGGACAGCAAAACCAACCTCCCGGGTGAAACCCTAGAACCAATCGCGCTCACTCGCGTCTCCCCCCCAATCCCCTCCCATGCGTGCTCTCCTCCTCCTCCTGCTCAGCCGCCGCCGCCCCTCCTCCTTAGCTCATCCACCGCCGCCGCCCCTTACCCTCCTCCTCCAGCTCGTCTGCCGACCGTGCGTCGCCGCCCCTCCTCCTCCATCTCGTCCACCGTCGCCGCCCCTCACCCTCCTCCTCCATCTCATTCACCGAGGTTGCTGGGCCACCGTGAGCGCGCCGTCGCGAGGTCACGGAGGAGGATGGTGGTGCAGCGGAGTAGAGGAGGAGGAGGGAGGCGCATGGGTGTCGAGGAGGAGGATGGTGGGCACCGCGCCTCCTCTCTCCTCTGCTTCGCGCCCTGGCTATGACGGCAGAGGTCGGCGGCGACGACGACGCCAGCAGCCTGGGAGATGCGGATAACGACGGTGGCGACGACACCAGCATGCCGGGGAGATACCTCAAGCTGCAGCGGGAGCAGGGGGCTAGGGTTCGTCCAGATTTGGCTCCCCCTCTTCTATCCCTGTCTCCTCTCTCTGCTCCCCTACTCTCTGATGCTGAGCAGCTGCTGCTTCCTCTCCTCTCGACCGTGTGCAGGCTGCGAGTACGACGGCTCACTTGGCAATGGCGCCGCGACCGCCCAACAGTTTCCTCCCGGCTCGTCGTTCTGATTCCTACATCCCTGCGGTAAGGAGAGGCGCGACTGCTCCAGCTGTATGTTGGCAGAGGAGGTGGAACCTTGTCTGCTCAGGGACGGAAGCCTCAGCTCACAGTTCATGAGAGCCAGCAGTGGCCACACGATGTCCTTGCCAGCGACCTCACGTCTCGAACCCATCTGCAGGTATACCAGATTCTTTTTGTCTTCTCTTGATTTCCGTGGAATCAGTAAGTAGATTTGGTGGCTGATAGGAATGACGGATCTTATCTTAGGTGTGATTCTAGCTCTAGAGGAACTACAGTCCTTTGGTCTGCCGGATCTTGGCATTATTTGTATTGCTTTTGTTTGCCGCATTTGATTTTTTTTTAATACGAGCAGGCTGAAAATTTTTAGGAGTAATTTGCATTTGCTTCTGGTGCTTTTATGCAAATTTCATATGCTAATTTGCAGGTAGCTACGTGTTTGGAAGTTGGTCTTCCAGAATTCATTCTGATGGTTGTCTTTTCTCAGGTATTATGTCAGCACCATTTTATGACTCCCTGCGTGACTGATCTATATTGTTAGTTTGCATTTACTTCTGCTGTAAATTTTGATGCAAATTTCATATGCTAATTTGCAGGTAGCTAAGTGTGTGGTCTTCCAGATTTCATTCTAATGGTTATCTTTTCTCAGGTATTATATCAGCACCATTTATGACTCCCTGCGTGACTGATCTATATTGTTATATAGTTTTGAATGAGGCAATGTACTAATCATGTTTTTTCCTCGACAGTATTTGCCTCACGTGTTGCATTCTGGAAAGGGTGTCTTTTGCCGCTTTGTTGTTCTTTTCACTCTTTCAATTGTGCGACTCTACACATACATTCTCACAATCAGTGATGCCTACAAGAATGTCAGGCCAAAGACTCATACTAGTAGAAAACCAGTCTTTCGTCCAGAGCCGAACCAGGCTTTAATCCCGGTTCAGGGAAGAACCGGGACCAATGCCTGGCACTGGTCCCGGTTCGAGCTGCCAGGGTCCGTGGAGCATTGGTCCCGGTTCGGTTGGGGACATTGGTCCCGGTTCGTGGCACGAACCGGGACCAATGCTCCAGTGCCGGACACGTGGCGTGCCGAGGGACCAATACCCCTCCCCTGCCTATAAATAACCCACCCCCTCTCTCTCTCCTCTTTTTTTTCTGGTTGGATTGGTGGGAAGTGGGTGCTAGTTTTTTTTTCCTTTGCCACGCACAAGATGTGTTCGATGAAATGCCCGAGCCACACTTAAGTTCACACAAGATGATATCCTCGGCCGAGGTTAGCAACTTTATCCTTTTCATCTGTAATTGATACAGAAATATTGCACGTGTCGATGTACGGTGGTCATTTCACTATTCAAGATGTTATTGTAATGGTATTTGATAAACTTAATTATATGATGCAGATGGATGCACGGATGCGATGGATGTACGGCGAACGACGCAGTTCCGAGTTTATTGCAGGCCTGCATAAATTTCTCGAAGTGGCTGAGGCAAACAAAGTGGATAATTTTATGCCTTGTCCATGTGAGAAGTGTCGGAACGTCAGGGAGTACTCTGACCCGAGAACCATTCAAGACCACGTGATTCGGAGAGGTTTCATGCCCAGCTATAATTGTTGGACCAAGCACGGAGAAAGAGGGGTTAGGATGGAAGACAATGAAGAAGAGGAGGATGATGACAACTATCCTATGTTCCCTGAGGAATGCGGTGATACTGTAATGGAAGACGTTGAAGAAGAAGGAGGTGAACATCGGGCATCAGATGAGCCCGCTGATGGTCTTGGTGGGGTCATTTCTGATGCAAAGCGAGAATGCGATACAGAAAAGGAGAAGCTAAAGTTGGAGGCCATGCTAGAGGATCACAAAAAGTTGCTGTACCCAAATTGCGAAGATGGCAGCACAAAGCTCGGTACCACACTGGAACTGCTGAAATGGAAGGCAGAGACTGGTTGTTCTGACAAGGGATTTGAGAAGTTACTGAAAATAATGAAGCCGAAGCTTCCAAAGGATAACGAATTGCCCGAGACTACATACGAAGCAAAGAAGGCTATCTGCCCTCTAGGATTAGATGTGCAGAAGATACATGCATGCATTAATGACTGCATCCTGTACCGCGGTGAGGAGTACGAGAATATGGATAAATGCCCGGTATGCAATGCACTGCGGTACAAGATCAGACAAGATGACCCTGGTGATGTTGAGTGCGATGACGAGCCCCCCGGAAGAGGGTTCCTGCTAAGGTGATGTGGTATGCTCCTATAATACCACGGTTGAAACGTCTGTTCAGAAACAAAGAGCATGCCAGGTTGTTGCGATGGCACAAAGAAGAGCGTAAGAAAGACGGGAAGTTGAGACACCCCGCCGATGGGTCCCAGTGGAGAAAAATCGACAGAGAGTTCCCGACATTTTCAGATGACGCAAGGAACTTAAGATTTGGTCTAAGTACAGATGGCTTTAATCCTTTTGGGGAGCAGAGCTCCAGTCATAGCACTTGGCCCGTGACTCTATGTATCTACAACCTTCCTCCTTGGTTGTGCATGAAGCGAAAGTTCATTATGATGCCAGTGCTCATCCAAGGCCCGAAGCAACCCGGCAACGACATTGATGTGTACCTAAGGCCATTAGTTGATGAACTTTTGCAGTTGTGGTCCGAACCAGGTGTACGTGTGTGGGATGAGCACAAACAACAGGAATTTGACCTACGAGCGTTGTTGTTCGTAACCATCAATGATTGGCCTGCTCTTAGTAACATTTCAGGACAGTCAAACAAGGGATACAATGCATGCACGCACTGTTTAGATAAGACTGAAAGTATACATTTGGGAAACAAGAACGTGTACCTGGGGCATCGTCGATTTCTTCCGAACAGTCATGCCGTAAGAAAGAAAGGCAAGCATTTCAACGGTGAGGCAGATCGCCGGAAGAAGCCTAACCTCCCTGATGGTGATGTTATATATGACATGGTCAAGGATTTAGAAGTAATCTTTGGAAAGGGTCCTGGCAGTCTATCTGTTCCGAATGACGCTGACAACCACGTACCCATATGGAAGAAGAAATCTATATTTTGGGAGCTACCCTATTGGAAAGTCCTAGAGGTCCGGTCTTCAATCGACGTGATGCACGTGACGAAGAATCTTTGCGTGAACCTGCTAGGCTTCCTGGGCGTGTATGGGAAGACAAAAGATACACCAGAAGCACGGGAGGACCAGCAACGTATGAAAGACCCATACAACAAGCAGACGGATAAAGGGCGTCAATACTTAAGCAGCTACGCTCTTACCAAAGCAGAGAAGGAAATCTTTTTTGAATGCCTGAGCAGTATCAAGGTCCCGGCTGGCTTCTCGTCAAATATAAAGGGAATAATAAATATGGCAGAGAAAAAATTCCAGAACCTGAAGTCTCATGATTGCCACGTGATTATGACGCAGTTGCTTCCGGTTGCATTGAGGGGGCTTCTACCGGAAAATGTTCGAGTACCCATTGTGAAGCTATGTGCATTCCTCAATGCAATATCTCAGAAGGTCATCGATCCAGTAACTCTACCAAGTTTACAGAAGGCTGTGGTCCAATGTCTTGTCAGCTTCGAGTTGGTGTTCCCCCCATCATTCTTCAATATTATGACGCATCTCCTGGTTCACCTAGTCGACGAGATTGCCATTCTCGGTCCTGTATTTCTACACAATATGTTCCCCTTCGAGAGGTTCATGGGAGTCTTGAAGAAATATGTTCATAACCGTGCTAGGCCAGAAGGAAGCATCTCAAAGGGCTATGGAACAGAGGAGGTCATTGAGTTCTGTGTTGACTTTATTCCTGACCTTAAGCCGATTGGTGTTCCTGAATCGCGGCATGAGGGGAGACTGAGTGGAAAAGGCACGCTAGGAAAGAAAGCACTGATATGTAGGGACGGGCATTCTTTAACTCAAGCACACTACACAGTTCTACAAAGTTCCACCTTCGTGGCTCCGTATATCGAGGAACACAAGAATTATGTACGCTCCAAGAACCCGGGGGAGGATGACTCCTGGATTAAAGAAAAACACATGGAGACTTTCGGCAGTTGGTTGCGATTACAGCTCATGAATGACACCACTGTCGGAGATCAGCTCTACTTGTTGGCCGCGTCACCATCTTCGACTGTATTGAATTTCCAAGGGTACGAGATAAATGGGAATACATTTTACACGATCGCCCAAGATAAAAAGAGCACCAACCAAAACAGTGGTGTCCGCTTTGATGCAACAGACGAGAATGGGCAAAAGGACACATACTATGGTTACATAGAGGAGATATGGGAACTTGACTATGGACCTACTTTTAAGGTCCCTTTGTTTCGGTGCAGTTGGGTCAACATGAAGGGAGAAGGGATAAAGGTAGACCAGCTGTACGGAATGACAACAGTGGATCTCAAGAATCTTGGTTGTTACAGGAACGAACCATTCGTCCTAGCCAATGATGTGGCTCAGGTTTTCTATGTGAAGGACATGTCCTCCAGACCGAAAAAAAGAAAAAATAAGCAAACGAATACATCAGACGATGAGCCAAAGCGTCACATAGTTCTTTCAGGGAAAAGAAACATCGTGGGAGTCGAGGACAAGACAGACATGTCAGCAGATTATGATAAGTTTGATGAAATTCCGCCCTTCACAGTGAAAACTGACCCAAGCATCCCGTTAAATAATGAAGATGCTCCATGGTTACGGCCGAAGCGATCATAGGCCAGGGACATACGCGAAGAAGGGTTCATGGCATTTATGTAAATCAATGTAATGTATTAAACCTTTATGTGATGTGTAGTAATGTATTAAACCTTTATGTGGTGAAAACCATAATACACGAAATGGGAGTTTCCACCTAGAAGAAATGGGTTATATCACATGTGAGTTTTCTTTTTTGTTTTCTGTTAATTAATTGCATGACGACCGGTGAAACACGCGTGGTAGGTGGTTGTCGGCTCCCACACCTCCCGTGGGAACCTCTCAAACCTCAGCTTCGTTAGGTACAGCCTTCAGAAGAAAACTCCAACGTCTTACACGCGCTCGAAAAAGTTGGAACAAAACACACGGTTCCCCCTGCATACAGCCCGACGGTGGCTCGTGAGTGCCCGCATATCAAATGCACCGTAGGACGTAGCTAGGGAACCCGAATGTTTTGTGTTTGAGCGCCACTTCGATCCAAGCAGCGGTAAGACGTCTCTGATGATCTACAACCGTCCGGCAAGACATCTCTGATGATCTGCAACCGTTTGGAACGGTCGCAGGTCATCAGAGACGTCTTGCCGCTGGTTGCCCAAAGATGCCTCTCCGAGTGACGCTGGAATGTTTTGTGTGAGTGAGTAACCTGTCTGAGGAGGGGGGCTATATATAGGGTACGTGTGCTTCTTTAGTCCCGGTTGGTAACACCAACCGGGTCATGTGGCTCACGAAGTGGTCGTGATACTGCTGATCCAACAGCTCACAATCCCTCAAAAGAAACACACCCGACACACGATCCGTGTGCTTCTTTAGTCCCGGTTGGTAACACCAACGGGACTAAAGGTGGGCTTTGCGGTCACGACACGTGTCCTCCCCCAGCGCTGCCCTGGGCACGTGTCCTCCCCCAGCGCTGCCCTGGAGGTCTTTATATATTGTCGCCGACGGGGTAAACCCTAATCCACCATTCCTAGCCACGAACGCATCGTCTCCACGAGATGGATCCGCCACGCCCGCCGCAGCGCCTTCTGGACGAGGTCGAGCGTGCTCGGCAGAGCGCGCTTGGGCGCAACCGCGGGAGCCTATCCCGCCGTATGCCCACGAGCCCGGCGTGGAGAGGAATGCCCAGCTACCGGCCTCCTGCTCCACCAGGTGCCGCCGCACCTCCACCTGGCGCCGCTGCACCTCCACCAGGCGCCGCCGCTCCTCCCGCGGAGGAGGAGGAGGACGACGACTTCGACTGGAGCGACGACGGGGAAGAGGGTTGTGGGTTGCAGATACAGGAGGCCATGGAAGCCTCCTTCCAGTCTGTCCGCGACTACCCTGTCCAGCGAGCCAAGACTTCCTACCAGCTCAAGGCGAAGGAGGCTTCCGAGCTGGATTGGGCGCTGAAAGACTCATCCTCCATGGATCTTGCCCTCCGCCACAAACGTGCGCGCGAGAACCGGGCGGCCGCCCACGGGGCTGGCTCCTCCCGCCGTTCCCCCTAATCCTACGGCCTTCGAGCCAGCAAGTCCATTTATGTAGAATAATGTTGGTGATGTTGGATCAGGGGTGTGTTTCTTTCAAGCGCTTGTGAGACGTTGGATCATGTGTAATAATGTATTAAACCTTTTATGTAATGCATTCTATGGAATGTATTAAACCTTGATGTGGCTCACGAAGTGGTCGTGATACTACTGATCCAACAGCTCACAATCTCTCAAAAGAAACACACCCCTGATCCAACGTCTCACAAGCGCTTGAAAGAAACACACGATCCGTGTGCTTCTTCCTTATTGGTGGGATTCCCTTTAGTCCCGGGTGGTGGCTCACAAATTGATATCCAACAGCTCACAAGCCTTCAAAAGAAACACACCCCTGATCCAACGGCTCACAAGCGCTCGAAAGAAACACACGATCCGTGTGCTTCTTCCTTATTGGTGGGATTCTCACTATATATATGTAGTCATGCATGGCCTCCATTGGCATAGCACATCTAAACTCATATCTGCAACCTCATCACTCTCCCATGGCTTCCACCGTACCCACTCTAACCTACTCGGAGGCGGAGGCGCTTTGCGCCTCGAACTACCCCTGCCCGCCCGGCTACGACGTCCCCGCCGGTTGGAGGCTGAGCACCGGAGGCGTGCCGGTCCCTCCTGTCCCTCAAGGTTTGGCGCGCCGGGCGGCCATCACGAACCACTACTACCTCGAGCTCACTCCGGCGCAGCGGATGGATCCCCGCTGGCATCCCGACTACCGCCCGACTTGGGACGCCTTCTTCATCAATCGGCGTGAGAGGGCGCTCGCCAGGTACGAGGAGGACGGCCCGCCTCCTTCGAACTTCAACGAGGCCGGCCATCGGCTGTGGTGGAGCGGCCGGACTCTTCAGAGCGTCATGAACTATATCACGGCCGCGATAACCCCCGCCTGCGCTACCCTCGCTTCCAGTCCAGGCGAGCGCCGCCCGACGACAGCGACGACGACGACGGCGACTACGACGACTACGAGGACGAGTATTATAGGCCTAGGCGGGAGTATGACTAACCTGAGCCACATCGTTGGTTAGGACAAATGGTTCGTCTATGTATGACGACGATCGTGTAAAATGTTTGTCTATCTACGACGACGATCGTGTAAAATGTATTCTTTATCTCTGCATTTCCAACTAATGATCTTTAGCATCTGAATAAGTAATCTGGTTTTGAGTTAGTTATGCAAAAGATAAATGAATTAAATAATTTTTATCTGGTTTCTTCTGCATTTTACAACACCAAACATTCATCTTACAAATATAGGTTCACTGAAATTGTTCTGCATTTACTTCTGCTTACGGATTATTTGTCGAATTTCGAATTACGGATTTAAAGATATGAATTTATCCATATTAAATTGAAAATGACAATAATAATGTAAAATTGATTTTGGATTATTTATACAAATTCAAACACTTTTCACGTTGAAAGTTTTGTCAATTCAAAATATGCAATAAAGTTAATGCATTTTTAATTGAAAATGGCAAAATGGTTAATAGTTTGTATAGTTAGAATAATTATTTTAGAAAAACAGAAAATGGTTTTGGATTGTTTATTCAAATTTAAACACTTTTCATGTTGAAAGTCTTTTCAGATTCAAAACCATTTATATTCATATTCAAACACCTAAATAAGAAAAAAAAAAGCCGGAACAACATTCAAAACTGAAAAGTTTGAAATAATTTTGAAAAAAGACTCATTGGTCCCGGTTTATACGAAGAACCGGGACCAATGAGTCCATGGATGCGCGAGCCAATCTGGCATTAAATTGCCAACTCATTGGTCCCGGTTCCTCCCACGAACCGGGACCAATGAGGCATTGGTCCCGGTTCTAGGCAGCAACCGGGACCAATGAGGCCTGGTATAAACTGCCGCGCCTTCTCCTTCCCCGTTCATCCCCAAATCGACCAAGGAAAACGAAGCGTGGCGCCGGAGCAGAATCGATGCCGTCAGGCTGCCCGACACCCGCGCCGCTCCACGCCGCGCTCCGCTGCCGCCGTCGACGTTCGGCGTGTCCTCGACGCCCGCGCCGCGCCGCCCGCACACCGGAGCCGTGGAAGCGGAGGAACTCGTGACCATCTCCGCCACCTGCCGTACCCCGAGCCGTACAGCCGCGCCGCCGACGTTCGCCGGACCCTGACCATCTCCGACACCTCCCGTACCCCCTAGGTAGGTCTCCGACTCGCCGTCGCCGTCGCGGCCGCGGCGGCGCCGCTCGAACACTTCGCATGCAGTAGATAGGTCACTGACGAGCGGGCCCCGCTCGTCAGATTTTTAAACTTATTCATGCGCGCGCAATTTAAAATCATCTGTCAACTTTGAAAATCAGTAACTCGAGATTTAGACATCCAAATAATTCAAACCAAAATTCTCTGGATAGCTTATGAAAATGTCTGTGCAACTAAACTAGTTTCACCCAGTTTAGATGAATATTAATTGCTGGGTATTTAAAATAGTACATAACGTTAATTATGTAAATTTGTTTGTTTATGATACTCTAATAATTCAAAAATTATGAATCCAAATGTGTTAACTTTGTATTGCAGTAGCCTAGCACCCCTAATTTTTGTAGAATTAATTAAACAACAGAATTAATTAGGTATTCAAATAAAAATTGTAGCCACTTCTGTACTATAACAATTTTAATTGTCATTTGGTTAATCTAATTTAGTTGAATCCAATTGGGTTAGGTCACAAATAATCAACACTGTGTAACCCTAAAAGGATTTAATTTTTAGAGTAAAAGAACTTAGTCAGTAGCTAAAACTTGGTTATTAAGCTTCCGGACTAAAACAAATGTGTAGAGAAATTGGTAGATCATTTTGAGTCAAATCCAATTGTGTTGCCTTCTAGATACCAGTAGCTATCTGTAGAATTTTAGATTGTATTTTTGTGAGCAATAGAGAATAATTGATGAATTAAATGGTGTGTGACTAGTTCCTGAAATAAATAAAAGTATTTGAATTTGATACTAATTTGAATTGAATTAAACTTCAATTGTTTTGACTTCTATATGGCAGTAGATGTTTGTAGAATTTTAGATTGTATTTTTGTGAGCAACAGAAAAATTTATGTTAGGAATTGTTAGTACTGTGTTAGGAAAAATTAAGAAATAGCTTGTTTAAGAATATTTAAAGTGTTAGCAAAATTTACCCGATTCACATTTTTGTGGGTAGATGTATCTTGACATATGGAACAAGTTACCCAACTAAAGTTTTGTGCATTGTTCTTAATTTGCAGAAATTATGGAATGAGACAAAAATCAGGAAAACATCCTCGAGGATATAATCCACGGGCCGGAAGATGTTGGCGATGTCACCTCGCAGTTTTTGAACAACTCCGGTGAGGGAGATGAGTCTCTCAACCGAAGAGACGGCTCCGGTGAGGTAGAACCCGACGGCTGGGGTGAGGGAGAAGTCGGCGAGGAAGAAGCCGACGAGGGAGAAGCCGAAGGCTCCGGTGGAACATTAAATGTTGCAAACTCCGGCGAGGTGCATATACATATATTAATGAAGCCGAAGATTGTATTAATTAAGCCTCTGCTGTCTATATACATATATTAACGCTCTTTCTTAATTTAGCCCTCCGGATCGAGCAAATCTTCTGTAAGGACAAAACGAGGCCCAGCCAAAAAGTTGGGCGACCAAGAAAGGTACAGGATCGAAAAAGTCGCTGAAGACGGCACACCGACTGCTCCCCCTGGTGTTAAAAATAAAATGGTAAAGCAATGCGGAGTTCTTTTTAGGGACTACATCCCGATCACCGTTCGAGAATGGCATCAGCCAAAGGAGGGAGGGGTAAGATATGTCGGCGAGGAGGGCAAAGAAAGACTTTGGAGAAAGCTCATGCTTAATTTCACCCTGGCGCCAGAGGTGGATCCAGATGAGGAGGATCCAAATGAGGCAGAAAAGATTGCCCGGAAAAACATGGAGCAAAAAGTCAGGGACTGGGCTCTTAAGAAGATGGCCGAGCTATTCAAGAACTGGAAGAAAAGATTGAACAGCGAGTTTGTCCAGAAAAATAAGACTCCGGACTTCGATAAAGGGTATGAGAAGATAAGGGATTACTGGGAAGAATTTGTGGCGTACAAGAAATCGGAGGAAGCTCAGGAAAAGTATGCAAAAAATAAGGCAAATGCTGCTAAAAAGATTTACCACCATACTATGGGGGCTGGTGGCTACGCTTTTAGCATGTCTAAGTGGGAGAAACTTGAGGCGGACCTGCTGGCTAAAGGGATCACTCCAGAGCCACTCGCATGGATCGAACGGGCAAGAAATTGGTTTTACGGGCATGGGGGCACGTTGGACGCAGAAGGGAAGTGCATATATAACAGAAGACACAAAGATAATCCCCTACTACCCATCGAAGGCATTAGAAATGCAGTAAAGGATGTTGCAGAGGGACGGTTCATTCCCGATAGAGAGGATGACGAGCTCACACGCGCCCTTGGGAATAAGGAACACGACGGACGGTTACGAGGCGTACCAGGCTCCAAGCCCAAGACAATTGCGATTCCCGAGCACAGGAAGAAATTTCCTGATAGAAGCCATCAGAGGAGAAAGGAAAGGGAGGCAATGGAAGCACGCGCTGCTGCAGACTGGCTGCGTAATATAGAAGAAGAATTAAAGCGGCAGAAGGATCAAATTGCCGCACTTAGCCAGCAAGGTACTAGCGGCCAATCTCAGCAGCACATGGTAGAAGCTGCATGCGATGGTACCGGCGACCCATCGAATCGGAAAAGCAGCGTGGCTTCCACGGAGCTCCAGGATGGTACTGATGATGCAGTGACGGTGGCTCCACTTCGTCGCTACCCAGTGGATGATATCACGGAGAGCACACCTTGTGAGATGCATGTGAAAGTTTTTAACTTAACCATGAAGGTGGCGGTCGGCTATGTCGTACCAATTGGACCTAATCCAACTTACCATTTCTCTCCGGTTCCAAATGGCTACGTTGTTGTCGCGGTGGATGAAGTGATGACAGATTTTGAGGAGCTGAAGCTGGAACACCCTGCAGGTGAAGATGGGGAGGTGCTTGAACTTGGAGAAGCCAAGAAAGCGACCATTCTATGGCCAAAGGAATTCATCGTGCTTCCGAACTGGCAGCCAAGGCCATCGACTCCTCACCAGTCTCCAGCGCAACAGTCCTCTTCACCGCCTCAGCATTCTCCAGCGCAACAGTCCTCTTCACCGCCTCACCAGTCTCCAGCGCAGCCGTCTCCGCCGCCGCGTCAGCCGTCTCCGCCCACCGCTCGTACTATGAGGGGTAAGCGATCACCGAAACGTAAAAGGTCGCCCCTCCCAAAAGTACCTCATAAGAATCTTCCCATTAGATGTAACATCCCAAATTTTGGAACTAATAAAAACTTAGTTTCACAAGACCCAAAATTCAGAACCAACAAAAACTTTTTGAAATACTTCACTAATGTTTGTGTTTTCCTTTATATTGCTCTGTTTGACCTTTTGTTTGTAGTGTGAATTGTGCTGACTTGTGTGTGTGTTGTTGATCATGGTGTGTATGTGACTTGCTTGTATTGAATTTCTTGGAATGCTTATGTGTGGTGATGTTCTCTAGCCAGTAGAACCCTGAACCATCTTATCCAAAATCTTTTAACTCTAAAACTATCAAGAGAAACCCACCTTCACTCCTGTCAACCCATCTCCTTTCTAGGTTTTTCCCTTTTGGTTAAATCTTGGAAGATTGGGAAATACATCTTGGTGGATCTCATCTACTCTATACCATCCTTATCATAAAATCAAGTTTGAAAATATCTGAGATGCTTGCTTATTTATCCATCTCCCCTTTGTGGCCTAATCAAAGACCTCATTCGTTCTTGACAAACCCTCTCACACCCCAAACTTATTTCTGAGGCTTGTGATCCAAGAACACCATTATTTCATGTGGATTTCCTAAGGCCATTCCATATTGAAGATTCCTGAAAAACCTCTCCAACTATCTGATCTTAGCCCATGATTTTAAATTAGCCCAAAATATCCAATTTAGTGAGTTTTGTGCTTGACATTGTTCTCTGAGGTGTGGACTACAAACCCATGTCCTTAGTTTCAATTTTTGGAGTCTTGGAACCATTAGATGCATGCTTGTTTTTGTGGCCAGAAAATAAGACAGAAAACTGTTTGTTAAAAAAAAACCAGTGAAAAACAGAACGATGCCTTATGTTCATCAAGTTTCCCTAGCCTTGCGTATTTCACAAAAATTGTTTAAAATGTGTTTCTGGATGCTTTCAACATGGTGATCATTTACCAATTGAAACTTCCACAATCGGATTTTATTTGCTAGGAAAAATAAGCATGAACTTTTGGCAAGTTTTATCAGTTCCAACACTTAGCAGTTTTCTGAAACGAGGTCCTTCTGAAAAACCTTCTGGTACCCTTTTCACCCCATGATTTCTCTGTCCAAAAGATTTTACTAAAATTCTTTAAAAAGTGTTTATGAAAGTACGTATTTAGATCTTCAAAACCCAAGTTGAATCAAAGTATTTTGAGCTCATTTGATCTTTCAAACATGCATGAACTTTTGACACGTTTTAACAGACTTCCAACACTTGGCAAATTTTTCAGTCTGTTTTTAACTGAACTTTCTGAACCTTGTTTCGGGACAGAAGTTGGGAGTTTGTTTTTGATTGATTCTTGGTTGAATTCGGGGAGGGGAAGATGTCCAACCTCTACCCCAGTGTACCACCTCTCTAGCCTAGCTCTGGTTGCCCTTTTGTTTGGCTCGAAAGAGAGAGAGAGGAGAGGGAGAAGTTGACCGAAAGAAGAGAGGAGGGAACGTGAGGGGGACACACTTCCTCCACCGTACTCCTTGCTGCACGCCACCTTGCTGCACGCCACCGTGCTCCACTGCCATGCCCTCTCCCGCACGTTGCCCAGCTCTCTGCAGCCGTGCTCCCTCCCTCACTCCACTCTGCACCACGCCACTCCTCTGCCTCCACCTCTCTCCCCGTGAGCCTCTTCCACCATGCACCGGCCTCCACCTCTACTTAAACCTCACCCGAGGCTGCACCTCCTCTCCACACTTGCTCCTCCGTTTCCCTCACCTCAACTCCACCCTCGCTAGCAAGCAAAACGAGCTATCTCATGCTCTAGCTTGGAGGAGCAAAGTTTTTCCTCTCTCGCGGCTGCCACCTTGCCGGGAAGCTCCTGAGCAACCTCGTCAATCATCCTCCGCCATTTTCGTTTCTCTGAGACCCCCTAATCGCGAGCTATCTCATGGGCCTCATCTTTTGTTTTTAGGATCACCGGAGTCACCGTCGTCATCTCGCGCCCCGGGAGGCAGCGCTGCTCTCTGCCAACGTTCAGGCCATCGACAGCAAGCCCAGCGCCTCCCACAACCTTCCCCAACTCCCTGCACCTCTCCTGCACCATCCCCATCGCCCCTAACAGCTCCCACGGTGAGCATCCAGCTCGTCCCGAGCAGCCCAGCTCTCTCTCCTGTGCATGTTCCCGTTGAGAGGTTGAAGACGAACCTGGGCCGTTGATCCTTTGATCAATGGCTGCATGCATGTTGCATGTTTTGCTCCCTTTAAAACGCTTTGTTTCGAGTTTCCTCACTGGACCTCACCAAAACTCGTGTAGATTTTGTTTTAGATGTCCAAAAACTATGAAATAAAATTCCCTGGAAAGGTTATGAAAATATTTAGCCGTTGGCGTTGGTCTCACTCAAAAATATTTAACAGGCTAAGATAAATTAAAAGTTTGCCACAGAGCTTTTCTGAACTAAATGATTTTTAGTTGTTGATTTAAAAGTCCAAATGAGTTGAACCCAATTTTGTTAGTTTAGTATTGTAAATTGTTAGCTACTCCTAACTTGGTGGGATTTTAGGAGCAACAGAAACTCATTAGTAATTCAATTAGTGATTTGAACCTTTCTGTAGTAAAAGAATTATAGAGGGATAAATATTAATCCAATTGGACCTAGGTCAATTTTGTTGAACTTGCACTAGCCAAGTTTAGCTATCCCTAAATTGGCATAATTTTTGTGATCAACAGAACATGAGATATGTATTAAAACTTGAGTGACTAGATTTTTGTCATAATAAAATCATATGCAAATAAGGGTTAATTAAAATAAATTAAACCCAATTGATTTGTCTTATGTGTGACAGTAGCTTTCTGTAGAATTTTTAGTATGTATGTTTGTGATCAACATGAATTAAATGGTGGATTAACTCGTGTGTAACTAGTTTCTGAAATTAATAATAATAAAAATTGAACTAAATTCAATTGTTTTGACTTCCATAGACCAGTAGGTATTTGTAGATGTTCAGCTTGAGTGTTAGTGTTGCCTGGTCAAATTGTGTGGTAATTGTGTGTCTTGTTTGTTTTACGACGTTTAGACGAGAACGTTGCCGAGACTTGCGAGAAGGGGGAATTTGTTGAACCAGAAGAACAAGACCAGGGTCACTTTGCTGAGCAAGGCAAGCTACTTCACTGAGCTTGCACCTATATACATCTATTTTGATTTACCTGTTTTACTATAACTAGCATAAATGATTTATGTGGTGTTTGCCACGAAAGCTATGACTTTGAAAACCCTTTTCCAAAATACAAGTAGATTCTTGAGACACCCGATATAGAGGTGTCAATGGTCTACAATGATTTCGAAATGAATTTGTTTTACTCCAAAGCCTTCTATGAAAATCTTTTGGTGGGATTACGAACCACCCAAGTTTGACTAAAAGTATTTTGCTATGAGAATTGGAAATGATTGTGAAAACCTTTTCAAAAGTTTATGAAAAACTATTTTGCCACTCTATGTAGAAATATCAGTTTGTTTAAATAAAACTATAGGATGGGAAAAACATTGTTTATTCAAAACTCCTTTGAAAATCCTTGGATGAATTATGGTATGCCGAGATGTCGGTGATGAAATTGAGAAGTGGTGAATGGTGATGTTTCTGAAAAATGCACATTGTGTCCTGGTACTTACCGAACAACCAATAACCTGTGCGACCACATTTACCCACATATGGGCAAGGGCGTAGTCATATAATTTGCTCGTGTTAGTACTGGATGCCTCAACAACGAGGATGACCTCGTTCCATGAGGGGATGGTCTGAGGACCTGCCCCTGACCTGGGTCCTCTTCATTGAAGTTTACCGGAAGCCAGTATGAACGTGACGGAGGAAGAGGATTGAAGGGCTCCCTTGGGTCCGCCGGGCAGAACTACGAGTCCTCACACTTAGTTTCTGAGGATTTAAGTGTCGATGGAACCGGTTTCGTAGCGGTAGGATCCTATACTAGCATGAGCAAAGGACAGGCTATGGCCGGGAACTCAACTTCGCATACCTCTGGTATGGCGGGACGTGGCTGACACGATGAGTGACCGGATGGGTGTGGGAAAAGCGTGCTACCTCTGCAGAGGGTAAAACTATTCGAATAGCCGAGTCCTCGGATATGGACAGTTGGGAAGAACTGCTAAGGCCATGTGCAAGTTTTACAAAGTTTTGAGTTTGAAAGGAAAATGAAGTGAAGATTGTTTTAGGCAACTATACCGAGGGGGTGGTATGATGTTGCTGGAAAATAAGTGACCAGGATGGGGCTGTGGACAAGATGGTGATTTTCGAGGAAAAAGTTTTAAAAGAGAATTCTTACCTTTTTAAATAAAGGGTATATTTTCGAGAAAAAGGTTTAAAAAGACTTCTTACCTTTTTCAACCAAAAATAGTGAGAAAACTACTTTCCAAAAAGGGTTGTTTCCAACCCCGGTATTGAGAAATTACTTTCCAAAATGTTTTGTCTTCAACAAGATTAAAAGATCTACTCTTCCCTTTTCAATAACGGTATAGAGATGTTTGTTCTAAAAATAAAGGTATTATTGAAAGGTTATCAAAACTAGTGCATGCTCAAGTTGGGGTAGTTTGCGAGTACAATCAAATGTACTCATATTGGTTTCGTCCCTGGCTATTGTCTTAGCCAGATTTTGGAAGAAGAAGCAGTTCACTGGCGTCTTTGCGAACTAGGGCGCTTCCCAGTCAGCTGCCTGTAGGGTTAAGGCGAATGACTTGGGCTCCACGTTGTTTGGTGATTCCGCTGCAAGCACCTGATGAAGCTGATCACTTCCATCAAGTAAGTAAATAAATTCGGTATGTATGGATGTTCTTTGGCTACCAAGTTTAATTGTGCTTCAGCGACGCACTGATCATGGGATCGCTGATATGTAGGCACAAGGGTATTTCGGACAGTTAGTCCGGGGTCCCCACATTAGACCTTATGACCGTACGGTGGAGGAAAATGCTGCGGTCGTAAATGCCGAACATCAAGAGTGGTTGGCTAGCCTGAAGAAGCCGAAAGCGGCAGAGTTCCCCTCCACCCCAGCAGAAAAAGCCGCCGTCTTCAAAATGCTGAAGACCCTTGAACAACCCCCGCCAAGGCTGACACCAGACTATGACCGCCAGATTCGCAAGTCGGTTCAGGCAAATAAGGAGCGGTCGAAGAGTAGTAGTGCAAGCGGGAAAGGGAAATCCGTTCCCCAGCTCGGAGAACAGAAAAACCAGTCGTGGCCCCCGCTCAAAGTGTTTTCCAATACCGCCGAGGGGTCGAGCACAGGTGATGTCGCTATCGATCCTGAGTTTGTTGCAATATACGGAGAAGCGGCCGCTGCTCATGGCATGTCTATTCAGGACTACTTAGCGCAATTAGAAGTGTTCCAGGAAGTAGCATACCAATACCGGTACGGGAATAGTCTCATCAAACCTGAGCTAGTCAACGATCTACCAACAAAAATGCGCAGATTGCATAAGTGGTACATGCGAGCCTGTGAGGAAGGGGCAAACTGGATCTACGTGGCCTGTAGAAACGAGCATTACGGGCATGGAGATGGCGTGGTAATGATTGAATTTTCTGAATTATTTCAGTTATACCAACAAGACGCCATCGACAAAGCTATCATCAGTGCCTATTGTCTGTAAGTATTATTTCTGTAATTAAGTCTCTAGCTAGCTCAGCTCGTTTATTGCATGTATAATCTTACTCATCACTATATTAATTATGCAGAATGAAGAATCTCCAATGCCAAAGAGGACAAATCTATGACATTGGGTTCATTGACCCATACTACATTCATCATGTATCTCTCAAACGTCATTACAACGACACAGAGGATAACTTGGTAAGGGCGTTAAGGTTTAACGAAACCAAAAGGGAAATACTATTTCCTTACAACTACGGGTGAGTGTTACTGTCTTGTACACATTCTATTTCGCTTACTCGATGTTAAGTGTATAATTGATGACTTATGCGTGCGCAGCTTCCACTTTATTCTGCTAATCATTAAACCTGACAAAGGAGTAGTACTTGTCATGGACTCGAAACGTAAACCCCTTGAGGAGTGGGCGGACATGCAGGAATGCCTCCAAGGGTAATTTAAATCATTATGGCACTATATCGGCAATTTTCCGTTCATTCCCTGGTAGCAAGCAATTAATATATAACTCCTTTATTCATTTTCTTTGCCGGACAGGGCTTGGAAACGGTTCACCGCCAAGGCTAGGGGTATTTGGGCGCCGAAGCTTACATTTGAACAAATAAGTGTAAGTTATCATGCTTGATTATTAGTCCGCGCATCTCTTTGATTTTAGTTTCAATACCATTATCATGTTTGATTATTATTTTGATTGAACTATGTTCTCGTAAAGTGCTTGAGGCAGGAACATGGGAATAATTTATGTGGATTCTACGTTTGCGAGTTCATTCGCCAGACGACCCATCAGACGGGCGGCCGGTACATAGAACAACTTGAAGTACGTAAACAATATTCACAATTTTAGTTTATTGCCATCAATTGTGTTTAGTTTCATTCATATATATTGACCCCTTCTTTAAATTAGATCGAACGGTTGCGGGACGGTCTTCTACCACAAGATCGCGTACGAGCAATTCAAGAGGAAATTGCGGGATTCTTAGATGCAGAGGTCCTAGATCCGAAGGGACAATTATATGCGTCGGTTCAAATGCGAGAGTAAAAGAGATGTATATATGCATGAAACTCGTGTGTACATTTAATATGTTCGACCAAGCACGACGAATGAGCTGTGTGTAATATATTCATGACGATGATGTGTAATAGTGGTTCCTTCATTGCTGTATGTAGTGCCATGCATCGAATTGAGTGCGAGATGGAGAGCCGGCGAGTGAGAGATGGAGAGCACATCGGCGATGCGAAGAAGGGGGAGACGACGGAGGCACCGGCGAGAGGGGGCACCGGCGAGAGGGAGACCCTAAACCCTAAATACAAAAAAAACACTCATTGGTCCCGGTTCTTAACAAGAACCGGGACCAATGAGTCGCTCCCCACGCCCAGCCAGAACTGGCCACGTGGGCACCCATTGGTCCCGGTTCGTGGCCCAACCGGGACTAGCATTAGTCCCGATTGGCCAGTCCCGGTTGGGCAACCGGGACTGATGGGCCAGCCGAACCGGGACCACAGGCCCTTTTTCTACCAGTGTCATGTGCATTGCCGCTGTTCTCTCAGGTTCTTAGTGATGATGCCCCTGTTTTCTAGGATATTGCTTTTATAAATACGTTCAAGATATTGCTAGATACAGATCATTTTTATTAGCAAGTATGTAAACTGTTGTCAGTGAGTGTTTTTCTAGGATATTGCTTTTATACATACATTCAGCTGGATGTTCATTCATGTATACCTTGCCGGGTCATATTAAAATGGTTCTTAGCTGATTGCATTATCAGGATTTAGCTTACTTTTATTTAAAGAGGCAGATGAATGAATGAACAGACGTGAAGTTTGCTCCGTTTTAACAGATCATAGAGTATCTTGAGCAGAGAATTTCCCCATGCCCAAAGTTTTCTCATGCATCTATATGAAAGTTGCTGCTTTGGTGGTGGGGTTTCTGAATTTTGAGGGGCATTTGGTGCTCAAACGAGATTCTTGCAATAGTCCCGTAAATATATTTGCTGAGTGTACATTTAAAGTTTGAGAATGTGAATTGTTCCCCATGCAAAGATCTGACGGAATGTACATTTAAATATGTATTTCTCAAACATTTTTTTGTTTACTGGTTTTCATTCGGTTAATTGCACTATGCAGCAACGGCGAGCACAACTGATGTCAAGACGCCAAGATTTGTGTGGCGTGCTCTGCTTCGTTTCTCCTCTTCTTTTTGTTAAATTTTTTTGCAGAGTTTGAATAAACAAAATAAGTGAAAAATCTCTTGTGCTATATCTGAAAAGGAACTGCCTTCTATTTGAATTGGTGTGGTTTGAATATGAGTCGTTGCCGAGCTGATTCTAGGCTGGGTTGTTCTTGTTCTTGTCTAGATGCATCTATGGGTCGTACTGAAATTTGGTGCGTGTCTGTACTTTTAATTTCGGTACTGAAGTTTGACGTGAAGATTTGTAACGGCCAAATGTTTAACTTCGTCTGAACTGAATTCAGATTGCCAATGCAATGTTTAACTTTGTCACTGCTGAATTTGGTGAATGGGTCCCTATGATTGCATGTTGTACTGCTGGCCTTCAAGAGTTACAATAATTTTATATTTGTATTATACCAATCTCAGAATCCAATTACTTTTCAGGGAATAGATTTGGATAAATATTTTGATTGAAAGATATTTTTGTGCAAGTGGCCAATTAATGAAGCAGCTGGCCAGCATCAATTGCTATCCCAGCCATGTATATGACAAGCTTGGTATGTCTTGGGACTCTTTTTTTCCGTTCTTCGTTTCTTCAGACTTCATTTTCAAAGAGATTTATTACCCGTTGTGCATGATCAGTTGACCATCAAATTGTTAATCTGTTAGAATTTGATACAAAACATAAATTTTATTGTGGTCTGGAGTGGGTGACGGTGCCTGCGGTTTTCCTTGGCTACACCCCATATCATGGGCCCGTCGTGCATACATGCAGCAGATAGGATTTGACCGAGTGAACAACCTGAAAGTGTGAAGCTTGTTTGATTTTATTTTAGTGTATATACGAGATGACATCTCTATCGCTATTAGTATTTTACAGTCTTATTTGTGGCCTTTCATTTCCATTTTTATCAGTCTAATTGTCCAGTTTGTTAGGCAATGTTTGCATGATCAGATTACCTAATATTTAAATGTCTAGATGGATATTTTGTACATTACCCACTTATGTGATTTATGCCTGCTATTTACCTGTGGTGATAGGGCCAATGAGATGCTTCATTTGTCCCTGTGGTGATATTTTATTGTGCCGGAAGGATTTATGCCCAAATGAACATTTAAAAATGGAGAGAGAACTGTAGATGAGTGTTATTTTCAGTATATAATAGGTAGCTTTTAGTATCTTCCTTTCTTGGATCTACTCAAATTAGTGCATTTCCTTTCGTTTCACTGGTCCTGAGGAAAGACATTTAACATTTTTTCATGAGCCACAATATGCAATGTGGATAGTCTCTGGTTTTAGCGACTCCTATTTCTGATATTTAGATTTTCCATCGAAATGAGCAACTTAATTTTGGATACATATGTATTCATCACCTATGTTAGTTTCACTTGGGCTGAAATGCACCTACCAGTTTTGAACATGCTTTCGGCCTTTTCTTTTACTGATTTGCTCTACTGCTTTCGTCCAGAGATACGGTGTTACCCCTGGATCTGATAGGATGTTGTTTAGACATCTTGGTGTTATGGAAGGTACAATGACAAGAGAACCTTTACTCTGTCCACTGGATCATGTGTTTCAGGTAATTACAGCTTAGCACTGAATTTCTGATGTTTTTCCATTGACAGTTAGTTTAATTAGGCACTACGCTTAAACTCTATTTTCCGTTGCCTTAAATTACTAGCTGTTGGGTATTTTCTTCCATGAAGCTGCTCTTGCATTTGATGTAATTGCAGGAGCAAGCCAAGAGCTGACGAACTACAATGATTTCACTATCTGTGTTGCCTCTTGTCGACTGTGCTACTGAAATATAACGAGTCTTGCACTTTGCATGGCTTTCTATCGGCAGTTAGTTTAATTAGGACTAGGATTAGGGCAGCAGCACGGAGGGTGACGGCGCGACCGCGTGAAGTTCGTCCGCTGCAGTCTGGGGCTCGAGCCTTTCTCTTGTTGCTGGGAGCGACGAGCTATGATGACTACACGGTGTTGATTAGATTAAGTTGAGTCTCTGCTGCCGTGGATTTGATTTTTCTTAGTCCTTTTGACCTTAGGTTTTGGATCTTTTCCATCTATTGTTCATCTTTTTGTTTCTTCTTCTTGACCCTACCGCTCCTTTGGATTATTTGGTTATATTTGACTGCTTGCTGGGTGTTTGTTTCTTGGATTGTAGATTTCTAACTTTATTTGTATGACCAGCAGCAATTATTTATGGCTGCGAGGCTGGGGCTGCAAGGCTGGGTTGGCCGGCAGCCGGGAGAGAGAAAATGGATTGTGAGAGGATAGTGTTTGAGTGAGCAGCAGCAACGGACCAGGTAATTTCTAATGTTCTTTGACCATGTTTATGCCACAGATCCCTATTAATTAGTCACTTATTAAGATATATTCTATTATGTCTCTGTTAATGAAAAATGAATCAATTAATGAACACGCAAAATAATGCTAAGTAAGCTGAATGAAAAAAAGAGGTTACTGCAGAGAAGAAATCAGATGGAGGAGGTCACAGAGGTATTGTAACTTTCTTTGCCCATTTTTATGTCAAATTTCAGTTTCTTATTGTTTTCCAGATCATTTAGATCCATTTTAATTAGTCACTTATTAAGATATATCTATTATGTCTTTGTTAATGAAAAATGAAACAAATTAATGAATAGACAGATAATGCCTAGATGAAAAAAGAGAGGTCACTGCAAAGGAAGAAATTAGATGGAGGAGCTCGGTGGGAGAGATGCTGAAAGATGTTGATGTGCTTTGACGGTTGAGGCTGACGTTAGCTCGGGATGACACCACCATGGTCGTCCATTATGCCGGAGCCAGATGGCGTTGACGGTTCGCAGGTGAACCTTGAGTCCTTGACAAGCAGCAATGGCGAAGCAGCCTCTAGATTGTGCTGCTATGGTTTGAATTGGTCAGCTGTGTTCGTGATGCCAAGTGCATAGGTGCCATTCATCTCCCTTTACTTTATATTGTGCATGTTTGTCTGTCCCAATCCCTCCTTATTTTATTAGTTTGGTATATTATCAGATCATCCGCAATCGTTTATTTCCTTGCAATCTAATGCAAATGAGTTCTTTCTAGCTTGCACAATATTTCTGCATTGAATTTATTGTGATTCGTGGAGGTTACTAAGCAAAGAAAAATTGTCTGCAGGTTCCTCTCTGGTGTCGTTTTCATGTGAGATGTGTGCTTCCTATCCATTTGTTTGGTTGCTCTAAGGTTTGTATTCTAACCAGGAGAATTGGATTTGACTTTCCTTGGGAAATAGCATTCTCTGCTTGATACAAGTTCATAGGTCTATACAATATGACTCCATATTTTTGGTTTGCAGACCGCTGCTCATCTCATTACTTCTAAAATTTCTAGTATAGTATTTTTTTTGTCATACATCGATTTCTGGCTTATTTCTAAGCATATCAAAATGAACATCATGTGCTTGCATTGCACTTATGGCATATCAAGCAAAAAAAAACATATACATGGAGACTGAGATTAGTTGTTGGGTACATGACTGTAATATTTAAAGCTTTTCACATAAAAATCTTAATTTTTGCGTTGGTAAACCAAAGCCCCACGCTATCAATGGCAGTTTAGTGTAGTTGTACATATGTTTCTACCTTTGCTTGGTCTGCTGAATGTGTTCGGTCCATGTAGCTTCAGAACACCTACATGGCTACACTATATAATTAGCTTCCGTGTGCACTTGAAAGTTGTGATTTTAGTTTGCAGTTGAGTATGCAGCTTTGCTGTTCTTTCTTGCACTGTCATCATTAGAACCATTTGTCCATTTATAGTCACTGATATGTGGTGATATGGTTTGTGATGATGTAAATATCACTTCTGCATATTTGGACAATAGAGTATGACAAAGGTAGAGGAGATATATGGTCAAAAGCTTTCTTTATTTTGTTTACCTACAAATCTTAAATACATGATTGATCTGGTGGTCTGAGACTTTTATAGAAGCATTTGTGTGTTCTCGAGTAGATGGTATAATTACTGGCATGTAAACTTAACCAACGGAAATAACCATAAAAAGACCAGTCAAATGAAATTATTTTATTTAACAAATCTATATATTTGTATGTAATGGTATACGTTTCAGAAGTATTGAGCATCAGTTTGAAGTTTACTCTGTTTAGGGACTGTGGATTAGATACCTTTAAATTGCCTCTTTTGTGCTTTATTGCGCGATTTGCTAACAAACTACATTTTTCTGTTTCTGATTGCTTTTCAGGCTTATTGGTTTGCCTCTTTTGTGCCTGGCCTACTCACCGGCGACGCCTCTTCTTCTGTCACCTAAAACAGAGCTGTCGGGAACCTGCCGTGAAACGGTGCTGGATCAGTTAGCATCTCCCTCTCCTGACCTTCTGGTGCGCTGGTATTCCTCTCCTCTTCTTGTACTCTCCACTATCAATCTTCCTCTTAAGTAGCTTCTTATATCAGTACAACATAACCTGCAGCATATGCATAGTATTAATGTATAATGTGCATCCAGGTGTTTACTTCAAGAAAAATGGGCTGGAACGTTCAGCTAGCATTGAAAAAGATTTCGAGTGGTTCAGAGAACAAGGAATCAAAATTCAGTTTTCTTGCAATACAGTAGACGACGACACTATATCCATGACTGCTGAGTTGCGGAGGACGCAGAGAGGGAAGGCGGTCATCGCTGGTGTGTGGTATGATCCTCAGCTCCTCCAACTTCTGCTTTGGAACAATCTCATCTTCCATTTGTTTTCAATCTAAATTCTATGGGAACTTGCGATTTGGATATGTATAGGGTAGAGTGTCACAGAAATTTAGCCTGAAGATTATTCTTTAGATGTTTCTTCTTTATTTCTTTTTGCATAATGCAGAGTATGATTTTCAGAACTGTGTGTGGTGTGCTACTTTGTTACTGTCTAGCCTGTTGTGGCTTCCTCTCTTATCACACTAGAATTGTGTAATTGCCATTTTAGCATTGCAACAAATGCCCAGGGATGCTTTTTTATTCTTGCTCCCGTTTTGGCTCATGTTGATGCTAAATATTTTGCCTATATTCGTTGTACCCAGGTGCCTATGAGAGATACATAGATATGATGCCGATTTATTTAGTTGTTCTATGTATAGCATCTGCGGCAACCTTAAAATTAGTCATGTATTAATCTTGCTATCTATGTACATCATGTGTTAATCTATCGCTATCTTCAATTCTTCATGACTGTTTCTATTTCAGTGATAATCTTGCTATCTATATGTGTTCTTCATATGCTCTGTTGGGTTATTCATCTTGGATTTTTGTCCATTTGGACACTCTTTTTCTTTCTTCTGCTGCTTCCTTTCGTCTTTTTCCATGCTCAATTTGGGGCTGCTCTTTATTCCCTCTTTGGTTCGGTTCTCACTTTCATTTGTTTAATTCTATCTTCCGACTGTTCCTTATGTCTTGCGGTCGTTTCTTTCTGGTTTTGACTGACATGGCTGCAGTGTTCTTGTGGCTTTTGCTGGCCGTCTGAAGGCTGCTCTCATCTCTATGCTGGGTATGGGATTGTGTTTTATCGCTGGTAAGGTTTAGTCTTTTAAAGGGATGTTGTCAAGATTATAAATAGGCGACGTGCATTCCACTGAAAATAATATTGATCTGTCGTTTGATATATGAGAAGAGCTCTGTGTATGAGTCTTATAAGCATCTATGTTTTGATGTCCTAGATGAGTTCTAAGTACACATGCTACTAGGAATTGGTTCTTTTTAGTTTTTAGTTTGGCCAATATGCATTTTCTTTCCTACATTGGAAAGCGTAGATTCAGCATTATCAGATACTCAAGATATTCATAGGTCTGTATAATCAAGAAGTTAGAATTTGATTCCTCTTTTCATGGAATGACTGAAACTGAAAAAAATCCTCTTTTGATTATTCATCAGTCTTTATAATCAAGATGAAACGTCTTAGTCAGACCATTATCAGATCAGATATCCTCACTGTGTGAAGGTTAGATTACTCTATCGACTAACACACTTTTTTTATATTACTTGTATGTTTTTCCACTACACAATGCTTAGGTTGTAGTTTTGTGCTCACTCTTCACCCACAGGCTTTCCTATATTTTTCCATTGTCAGATCAAGAAGGCTTTATGAGGTGTAAAGGTTGAGGTCACACTTAGCGGCAATATGTGCATAAATTATCGTATATATGGTCTTGCCACACAAGCGAAAAGAGAGTTAGCACATGTAGTTCGCTTACCTATATGTGAAGCCTCTGAACCTATGTTATGTCTATCACGCTGTTCAATATGAATGTACGATAAGATTTTCTCATGTAGTTCAGGGCACGCTATCAAGATGCCATGAACCTGAAACCACATGGCAGGCAACTTGACCCGCCTATTGTAATTTTTCCTGACAATAATGATTCTCTTTATGGTATGCTCTTTAGCTTATAAGATAAGAACTGTATTATTTGATCCAAATACTAAACTATTGTTCTTATCTCTCCTTAAGGTAATAAAAAAAAAGAGGAGCCGGTGATGTTTTTCAAGTTGTTGATGTTTTGTGCCGTTCTCCCTGCATCTACTTTGAGAATAAGTTGTCTATGTGCTTCACCTTCGGTTACATTGGTTGTAATGCACAAATGTGGAATCCTTTTTATTCTCATTAGCCTATGATAACAATGGGGTCTTGCTTTTGGCAGTTGCGGAGTGCAAGTGCAACGTTCAAATTTCCACTGTTTCTGAAACTGTCAATAAATGATGACAGTACAAAGTATGGGTTTCTATATGGTATAAGTTAAATGAATACAAATAAAATTAATTACTTTTCACCAGCAAATAAAGCATGTGTCAAAAATGTGGTAGTTGCATCCGGCAGTTGCGTAGTGCATCCGGCAGTTGCGTACAGAGTAATTGCATCCTGACTTATCATCTTATCCATTTCTAATTGCTTAGATATGCAAATGTTCATTGCCTCCTCCTCTAATGTCTGTAGGTTCGCAATTAGCTCTTGATGATTATTAGAAGGTCATAGAGCAAGTAAGGCCTGTAGGTTTGCAATTAACTCTAGCTTCTGAACTGATGCGGTTAATTTTATTTCATTTGATGCTTTCTCTCGCTATTACTGTTGTTGCTCTGCTTAGATATACCATGTTGGTTGTCTAGGTTCCATACTGTTGGCTGCTATTTTTGATGACATTCTGAGACAAGCGTCGTCAGTCTGTTGCTTGACCTCTTCAATTCAGTACTCACTTGTGTTTTCCACATAAGCGCTCCCCAACCTTTTCCATGTAGCCATTTTTACCGCCCTGCCTCTTTATTTATAAGCCAAAGACATATAAGTCGAAAGTTTGTCGGGCATGCTCATATAAATATTCCTGTTATTGTTCAAGCATCAATTCTAGGATTTCTTTCTTCTTTTATTTATCTAGCTTTGTTTCAGAGAAAGAAATAAAGTAGTTTGCACATTAAATAAGAAAAAAAATATTTTATTTCCGAAATAATACTAAGGGGTATTAATTTCCTGATTGTACATGAGATGGGCATGTTCTGTTCTCCGGTACATTCTTGGTAAAAAGTTTGTTTTACCAGTGCAGTGGGAGCCCATAGCATGCTAGAAGATATGAGCAAGTATTTCTAGGCTAATTATCTGACTTCAGGCTGCAAAAGCATGTGAAAATGGTGCTTTCAAGTTATCCCCGCAAATGCTATTTACTTGGATCCGTAGGTTGTAATCTCTCTGATGCATTCCTCTTGATGCTTTATGTTTTTCAACAATTGATTCTTGGTTCCTATTAATTTCCAGGTTATGCTGCTGGGTTGAACAGTTATTACTATTTGAGCGGGAAGAGACACCAAGGCAAAATGAAAAGTTAACAACATTGTGATGCTCGTGACGCTCCTGCGAAGTCTCAGCTTGCTGCACTTCCTCCTTACTCAGACTCAGGTATGTATATGTACTTCGGCCTCTCTATTTCCTGTATGTGTGTGTTGATTTCGTAAAGCAGTAGACTGGCTAGCTCCACCTCTTCTATTATTTCTGTATGCATGTATTGATTTTGCTGGCATTAAGCTAACCAGCTAATTACTATACTTTTGATTTGTATTGGCAGCGTCAACATCTCATATTGGGTACTAAATCTCAATCATGGTTATGCTCTTTTTGTCGTTTTGTGTAATTACTATACTACTTTTGATTTGTATTGGCAGCATCTACATCTCATATTCAGTACTAAATCTCATATTCAGTACTAAGCCTCTTCTGCTTCGTGTAATGCATGATGCATCTCATAAGGATAATTGTAAGATTCAGTTTTGGGGTGCTAGGTGAGAGTCCTATTGAGCTACTGTTTAGTGTTCAATTACATATTGCTGAAAACTGGAGTCACTTAATATTCCCACTATTTAGGCCATGACAGATGTATCTGTGGTTCTAATTTTTAACTATTCTCAAATTTTAGTTTGTCTGTTCATCATGTTCTTATTTCCTCACTATGAATCTGTTGTCAGAGCAATGACTGTGCAGGAAGAAACGGTTAGAAATAACCACCTTTGAACATGTTTCTTCTTTAGGAAGGCCAAGTGATCTATCTTTGTAATGTCTATTTATAGAACTAAACTGTGTAAGTTGTTCGAATGCAGTTCAGAGATATAATGTATCTTTCATGTAAGAGACACCATGCACCAGTTTTAGCATATAGAGTGGATATAGAAAAGACTATTGTTGTGATCGCTGAGGAAATGCCTTTCTTCCTGAATTATGGACTGTATACCTCCTAAACTGGTCGTTTGACTGGCATGTATATATAATATTTAAACAGGTGAAATGTGTTTGCAACAACATACTTTCACGGACATATATTTCTTAGTTAAATTTTTTGTTAGCCGTAAAACTGTAAGGTTTGTTAGTTGAAACGGGAACTATATCCTTAGTGCATTGAACTTACTTTCATTCCCGAGTTGATATTGAAACTATATCCTTAGAGCATTGACTTACTTTCATTCCTGGGAGATGAACTTGAAATATTGTCCTTGGTGTATAGACCTTACCTTTATTTGGTTCATTCATGTGTTCATCGTTTAGGATTTCTGACCATTGTGACCGAGAAACATATTTGTGAATTTTTTATTTGTGTGACATGAAACACCTTTCTCTTCTGTGTTCAGATATGTGAGGTTTGCGGCTAAAGATTTTTTTTATCAATCGCAATCGCTCTCTACAATTGCACAAGATGCTGCTATGGTTCTCTATCCTGAACACACTTTGGGGATGTACCAAGTATTTTTGATGAAGAATATATATATAAGGTGATGCGGGATTAGAAAATACTGTGAGTTTGTGTAGTGTTTTGTTTCGGAATGTCCTAATCAGATGTTGGCGTTTAATTCTCAGTGAAGACTGTCATAGCTCGGGTTATGAACATTTCTGATGTGTAATGCTTCTCGGCATCGGTTGCCATATTTTTTGAATCACAAATGCCATATCGTAATTTTAGTCATAATATTATTGCTCGAATTGTGTCAATATGTAATTGCGACAATCTCCCTTTTTATTTTGCAAGGAGGTGATTTTAAGAGTAACTTATGATGTGGACTCCTGTTTGTTCTCATAAGTCTATGACAGCAATACGGTTTTGCATCCGCAGTTGCGCAGTAGCGCAACGGGTCATCTAGTTAAAAAAAAATCTCATTTTTTTGGCCATGATGTAGTGAGGCCTTCTAGTTCTTACAAAGTCATGAAAGAATCCAAAGTTTAGGCAACCATCCAAGCCAGCATCTCAACCAAAGCAAGATAGCATTCAAAACCAGCACTGCTTGAACCGCCAGCTATTTATGCAGTAGTGAATTTCACCCGACTCCAAGGTCAGACTGTTAGCCAGTTCTAAGATTCCAAATATCAAGATATAAATTTAACAAAAGCGCACAGGACGTCATGGAACATATATATAAGCAGGAATCCCAACAGCGAAATTTCCTGCCTGATACAACACGAAAGATAACCAATAAGCACGCGCGCACACTAAAATGCAAAAGCAAGATCGGTTGGCAGGTGAGCTCGCCACTCCACGCTTTGCTTGAAATATAAAGTAAAGCAGATTAAATGAATCGTGACTCGTGAGGCAATTACTGATTAACAGGAGCAAGCCAGTGTGCCTTCAACATTCATGAATGTCTACGGTAATTAGATAATACATGGGAGATATGAAACTAAGTGATGCATTCCTCCAGATCCACTTCATAGCTGACCTACATAGAGGGTTCAATCTCTGCCATAAAACATGAAGTGGAAGAACCCACACCCAACAAACCATCTCTGCATTTTTATCCAGCAGAACTCTAGATACCTGCAGAGCAAGCAGCAACATCAGCCAAACAAATTTGTACTTTCATTCAGGAAAAAAGTCAATTTTCAAAGTTGACCATCTCGGCAAGTCAGCATTACTAGACAAAACCAACATCTGATGATCTGAAACAGAAAACACTAGCCAATAGGTTATTTGTGGTGTAGTGGCACACATTTAGCCTCTACTGTTTGCAGTTTTTGGCTACATCTGGCACGAGTACAGGCTAAAAGATCAGTAGGCATATCGAGGGGCTCATGGAATAAAATAGCATAATCACCTGATTTCTAGCTCATAGGCATACTTTTTACAAAGGTACGAGCTAGCTAGTCCCTAACAAACCTTATGGTCATGCATCATCTTATAAACTGCATTCAGGATAAAATGGCTGTAATATTTTTCCCTGAACAACATCAATCAATACTCTCACCACTACTTCTAATGATGACATGATACTGAAATAAGAACATGGAATTAGTGATAAAAGCAGCTGAATCTAGTCATATTATTTTGGGATGTGTTCGATATGAAGTATGAAACATCGAAGGTCGCCAAATTTGAAAACTTTACACTACATACAGAGCATAGATTCATATAGTTTTCACTTCGGACTAGACAAATTATATTAGTGGCTAATACCTGATTACATGTATGTGCAAGTTTGGTGTACAAAGAGCAACATGCTTACATGCTGATAAAATACTTAACCAAACATCCTAAGACTAAAATAATCACCCATAAACTACAATAACTGCAAGTGAAACAATAAACAGCAGTATAAGATTTAACAAAGGCATATCTTCAATTACTGTGACAATTGTTAGTTCATAGGTATCATAAACCCAAAACGAGTAGGAATGTGAAATCACATACCTACAACTACAAGTCCATATAAATAAAGGAAATTTGAAACCAGATGCTCAAGTATTGTTAGTTACTCCCTCAGTCCCATAATAATAAGATGTTACTGCAACCAAAAATTTAGGAGCTGCTTTGGGGCTGACTATTTGGAGGGGTTTGGGGTGGTAGTTTTAGGAGTTCCCAAATCATTTTAGGAATTGGGTGGAGTTCAGGGAGACTGCTGGAGCAGCGTTTTCGCTGTTTTGGGTGAGGGTGCCAGTTCAACAGCAATCGTAATAGATTCACATAACACGCCTAATGTAAAATTTACAGAATGTTTACAAAACAGCATATACTCAACATTATCTTAAAAATGAAAATATGCACCCACATACTATTAGCTGGTCAGAACAGACGATTATCTGGAGCTATTTTGCAGCTCGTTCCACGTCATATTGGAAAAGAAAACACATACTAACAATCCTGGCACCATAAGTGACCATGATCTATAATACCTTTAAATAAATTAAGATCAAATGATTAAATTGAACGCCTCAACTGTTGTTTTTCCCTGGTACAAATGGACTTGCCACATGCAGGACAGTCCTAACTAATATATGAACAATTATTTGAAAATTTCAAACTAAGTGGTTATTATGGATTTAAGCCTACTAGCAATATCAGCAGAGATAACAATATAAAATGAAAGAGATATAACTAGGCTTAAGCTTACAAAGGGTTCAAGCTAGTATTTTATGTAATCAACTTCTAGCTATTTGTATATATCCTATTGAGAAAAAAAGGGCATTGCACATATGCACTAACACTACCATTAGACGATTTTTGCATCTATCAATAGGTGGGCAATGATGAAATTATTACATATTGATCAAAGAATTTTCCAACTTGTGCGCTTTATTGTATATTCGTAAAATAAACTGATGGAGAAAGTTATCTAGCTCTGACTTAAACCATATAAATTATAGAAACAATGTTAACAGCTTGCAGCCCTCTGCCTGGTTACAGAACATAAGGTAAGTCAGATAACACTAACAGATTATTTCTAGATCGCAATCGTTACATAAAACATGACTGCACAAGCCTCAGAACAGAACACTGCAACAGATCATCGCTGTATGCTAAAAGAGGTCATCAAGCAACAAACGAAACAAATCATATGAAACTACTTAAAATTGTTGGCTTAACAGGAAGTGATGTGAACATTATGTCCTCAGCCAATTATTGAAATATATTTTAGTTCTTTCCTATCCGCAGTTTAAGGCATGCTATTTACCTGAAGCGTAGACCCTCTCGAATGGATGATAGAAATAAATGGTCATGGTATCACAAAGCTTCTTGAACTTGAGCGAGTCAAGATGGATGATGAAGAGGCCGAGCGGTGTAAATAGAAACACTACATTATTCTCCTCAGCAAACCCTAGTATCAGTGGGGGGCCGCCATTCTCCAGTGGTTTCAGGGAAAGTATATTGCCCAGTTCAATAGTTCTTGCAAGCCCCCATGAAGCAACACCATCAGAATCGGTCTTCCTCTTCCATAGCTGGGCGGTGTGATACGGCTTCGTCACAAAGAGGAAGCCGAGCCCACCACCCTCGGCCTGCATAATCTTCAAGCAGCTGTCCTTGCCATTCGTATGCGCTGGCACCTATATCACAGCTAGGGTTTGCTTCTCCAAATCAAACTCAAGAATTCCAACCATATCCCCAACAAGTTTCCAGTACAGGCAATCCCCAGCCAAGACGGCGTCATCCCGGTTACTGACGGTAGGACTGCTTCCATTAGCCTGGTACGGAATCGGTGTTGAGACGAGGTTTCCCCATGAGCCTGTCTCCGAGGAGTAAACGCAGGCGAGGATTGGTGTATCCTGCATGTCTTTGTTGTCTGCCACCACAACCAAGACCACCTGGAAGTGCTGGCCATCTCCGGCGGCATCCCGAAGCACCGCTCCACCTCCATTGACCCCGATCCATTTGGCATGTGTTGCAAACCCTGGGGGAACCGCGACGCGGTGCTGGTCGCCGGTGACGGGGTCCCAGACCAGGACACTGAGACGCCTCAGAAGGAAGACGAGCACGAGACCGTGGCGGCATCCAAGGGGGATGAACCTGCCGTCACCGTCGTCATCACGCTGCAAGGAGAAGCGTCCGGGCGGGACGCGATTGGGGCCATCGAGGGTTGGTTGGAACGAGAGTCCTCCGTCGCCTATGAGGAAGACACAGAGGAGGGGAGGGTTGCGGCGGTGGTGGCGGCGGAAGCGGCGGGAGAAGCCGGCATCGGAGGCGATGCTGCGCCAGCGCCTGCAGACGGCGGAGGCGCGGGGGAGGGAGGAGGGATCCGGGGGGAGGCGGAGGAGGACCTCGGAGAGCAGGTCGTCTGTCAGGTCCCGCTAGGGATTGACATCGTAACAACACAAATGAACAGCAGATAACTAGAAAACTGAAGAACAACACTCAAATTGGCCCAGTAAACTGCAATTTCGGATACCCCGTCTTAGGGTTCCAGAGAGTATATTTGGAGTATATTCGTTTAGGGTTTGCTTCTAGGCAATAATAGAGGGAATGAATAGAAAGGTGCCAGGCGCAGCTGGTCTTATCTGGAGAGAGCTACTACAGCTTGCTACTGAAAACGACAGCTCGAAGATGATAAACAGTAAGAAGTGAAACGGTACGAAATCATCCGGACCGTTGATGAGAAGCTAAGGTAGCCGTTGGATAACTGAATGACCTGAGCTTGGTATTACACTGTCAGGTAGCTGACAATGCCGCCTCCAAGAGTGCCTGCTTGTCCTCAAGCAGTTTGATCTTGCTGCATCCACTCTTCAACAGTGACTCGGAAGAACTCGGGAAATACTTGCTTGATGAAATCCGCGTCTTCCCAGGTTGCTTCTTCAGGTGATAGTCCCTCCCATTGGATAAACCATTGAACAACAGCCACATTGTTGCGTGGGATTTGGCGTACTTGAAGTACCAGGGCTGGTGCAGTGTGAATCTTGCCATCATGAGCAATGAGAGGTAGGTCTTTGCTTGGCACAACTGATGCTCCGATATGCTTTTTGAGCTGGCTCACATGGAACACTGCGTGTATTTGAACACCCTGAGGTAGAAGGAGTTTGTAGGCTCGGTTCCCTACTTTTGCAATTACTCTGAATGGGCCATAATATTTTCTTTGGAATTTGATAGCACCACGCAGTCCAAACGCTGCCATACGAAAGGGCTGCATTTTAAGGTAGACCATGTCGCCGATTTCAAGTGTTCTTTCACTTCGGTTCATGTCTGCAAATTTCTTCATTCGGGCTGATGCTTGAGCTAAATTATGTTTGAGGACTTCCAACATTTCTTGCTTTGCCGTGAGGAATGCTGCAGCTTCTAACTCAAGCGGGCCAGGTACTGAAAGTTCACTTATTTGAGGAGGGGCAAATCCATATAATGCTTGAAATGGTGTCATATTAAGAGCAGTATGGAAGGAGCTGTTGTACCAGAACTCTGCCAATGATAACCAAGATATCCATTTCTTAGGTTCCTGAAATATCATGCATCGCAGATATGATTCTAAACACTGATTTACTCGCTCAGTTTGGCCGTCCGACTGTGGATGATAGGCCGAACTAAATCGCAGCTCTGTTTGGAAAGTTTTGAAGATTGTTCGCCGCATAGTACTAGTGAAAATCCTGTCACGGTCAGAGATAATGACAGTTGGTGGACCATGTAACTTCACAATGTTGTCCATGAAAGCATTAGTAACTGTTTGAACCGTGTAAGGGTGTGCCAGGGGAATGAAATGGGCATATTTTGTGAATTTATCCACTACCACCAATATTACTTCTTTGCCCTGTGACTTAGGCAATCCTTCGATGAAATCCATGGATACATGTTTCCAAGCCATGTCAGGGGTCGGTAGAGGATCCAAAAGTCCAGGGTATTTGCAATTTTCATGTTTGGAACGTTGGCAGATAGGGCAGGCAGAGACAAATGTTTCAACAGCTTTCTTCATGTCGGGCCAGAAGAATAATTTCTTGATTCGCTGATATGTTGCTTTAATGCCAGAATGCCCTCCCACTGCTGATTTATGAAGGGCAGTTAATAGTTTGTTTTGTAATACTGTGTCTTGTCCCAGAACTAACCGACCTTTGTATCGAAGGACCCCTGCATTCATGGAGTAATCCGAGGTTGGTTCAGGTGGAGTAATCAAAAATTTCTGCACTAGTTCCCTGGTGTGTTCATCTGCTGAATGTTCACCACTTCATACACCCAGGTAGGGGTGACAGCCGAGATAGCAAATATGGTGTCGAACTGCCTAGATAGGGCATCAGCTGCTCTGTTCTCTTTTCCTTTCTTGTATTCTACACGGAAATTGAACTCCAGTAATTTGAGCATTAATTTGTGTTGTATTCCCTCTGCAATTCTCTGTTCATTGATATATTTCAAACTCTGTTGATCGGATCTGATGATAAGAGTATTCCTGACGAAATAATGGCGCCATCTCTTCACTGCTTTTAAGATGGCTAAAGCTTCTTTTTCATAAGCCGATAACCCAGCATTTCTTGTTCCCAGAGCTTCACTGTAATAAGCCAATGCGTGGCCCTCTTGCAATAACACAGCACCCACGCCTGTGCCAGAAGCATCTGTTTCGAGGATAAATGGCTTGTTGAAATCCGGCAGAGCTAACACTGGTGCTGTTAATAATGCCTGCTTCAGTGTCTGAAATGCTTGTTCATGTTGGTCTGTCCACACAAATGGTACTTTCTTCAACAAGTCATATAGAGGGCGACATATTAAGCCATAGTCCTTGATGAATCGGCGATAATAGCCAGTGAAACCCAACAACCTTCTCAGTAGTGTTATGTTGGTAGGTGTCTTCCAGCCAGCAACAACAGCTACTTTAGCTGGATCTGTTGATACCCCTTTACCAGAAATGACATGGCCTAGATATTCCACCTGCTCAGTGCCAAACACACATTTACTACGTTTAGCAAATAGCTTGTTTGCTCTTAGTAACTTCAATGCAATAGCAAGATGCTTGTAATGAGTTTTGATGTCTGGACTGTAAACCAGGATATCATCAAAGAATACTAAGATGAATTTTCTGAGATGATCTGCGAATATCTGGTTCATGAGAGCCTGAAATGTGCCCGGTGCGTTTGATAACCCAAACGGCATTACTAGATATTCATAATGTCCATTGTAAGTTCTGAAAGCAGTTTTGACGATATCAGCTGGGCACATGCGTATTTGGTGATATCCAGATCGAAGGTCTAGCTTGCTAAACACCTGAGCACCATGTAACTCATCGAGCAAATCTTCAATCACCGGAATGGGATATTTATTTTTGATCGTCAGTGCATTGAGCTTTCTATAATCGACGCAGAGACGCCAAGATCCATCTTTCTTTTTCACTAATATTGCAGGTGAAGCATAGGGACTTTGACTTGGACGTATCACTTTGTTTTCGAGTAGCTCCTTTATCTGTGCTTCCATTTCGTCCTTTTGTTTGTGTGGAACTCGATATGGTCGCACCATTGGAGGTTGAGCACCTGGCTGCAATGGAATAGCATGGTCACACTGTCGGTGTGGTGGTAATCCTTTAGGTTCCTCGAATACATCTTTGTACTGGTTCAAGATGTTTTCTAACTCAGGTAATATTTGAGCTGTTTCTTCAGGAGAACTGGACAACACATTCAGTTGTAACACATACGCTTGTGCGCCTTGTGCCAACAATTTCTGCATTTCCTCAGCTGGAATCTCACTCAAGTTTTCTGCTGTAGTGCAAGTTTGAAAAGTAGTATGTTGCCCATCTTTCATAATTGTGAGGGTGTTCTTCTTCAAATCCAATGTAAACGGACTGTATTTCTGGAACCAATCACACCCAAGAATTATATCATGTCCAGGTAAATTTAAGACTCTGAAGTTCTCACAGAATTGGTGCTTGGAGATGCTAAAAGGACAATCAATTACTGCAGAATTTGATAATAGGATTCCCCCACCAGCAACCTTAACTTCATTTTCGGCCGATTCGGTAAGTGTGCAATTGCTTTTTAGAGCGAAAGATAAGTCCATGAACGAATTGCTACTGCCTGAATCTAGTAGAGCTACAGCTCGCTTACCCATGATGATTACTTCAATAGTTGGCGTCTGATTAGATGGTTTTTGACCCATGGCTTGAAGTGAGATGTTAGTGCACACTGCTGGGTTTTGTTCTTGATCAGTTGCTTCCTCTAGTTCCTCTTCCTGATCTAGAGGTAGCTGATCAATTTCTTGCTGAGTTTGTGCAATTGCCTGTGCTAAGAAGTTCAACACTGGAATTTGTCTGCACCTATGGCCAGGGTGCCAATTTGGTTCTCCACAGCGCCAACAATCTCCTTTCTGCCTTTGTTTGGTAGGTGCACCTTCTGAAACTTTGCTCAAAATTGGAGTGAAATTCGAAGGTTGCTTGTATGAATTTGTTGTACTGAATTTCTGAAAAGTTGGCACAAATTGCTTCTTGGATGGCATACACTGTTCCATATCACGAGCCTTCCAGTAAGCAGCAGTGAGAGTCAATGGGTTCAAAGGTCTCAATTGTGATTTGATAGAGTCTTTCATACCATTAACGTAACATCTGACGAACCAAGATTCCTGAATATCTGGGTTTTCTTCTCTTACGTCTGCCATCAAGTTCTCAAAGATTTTGGTGTACTGCTTGATTGAGAGGTTGTTCTGTTTGACACTATTAAATTTCTCTGCCAACTCATAGGTGCTATTGGAAGAGACGTTGGGTGACTTCTTCTGCAAATTGTGTCCACGATAATTGTTGTCTGTGTAGGTTGGATCTCCTCAACCACACATCAGCAGCTCCCACGAAATACAACTGAGCTAGGTGTACCTTGTATTCTTCTGATGCAGCTGCCATCTGGAAATACTTTTCACACTGATGAATCCAACTGACAGGGTTTTCACCATCAAATTTAGGAAATTCCATTCGAGGACCCTTTGTGATTGACTTGAAGAATTGCATTCTCATTTCTCGTTCATAGTCCCTTGCGTAACCTTCCCACATTTGCTTCACTTTTGTGTTCTGCGGATGGTTTGCATTGAACACAGGAGTAGGTATCTCTTTCTGAATTGACTCCAAATTGATGGCATTATCTTTGTTGAAGCCTGCAAAACCAGGTGGAGCTGAGCGCCTTCCTGTGTTGATGGGAGGTAGTTTGTTCATTGTCAAGTGCTCAAGGTATTGTGTCTTCTGCTGTTCCCACTGTAATCTAGCTCTGAGTTCATCAGTGAGCTTTTCCGGTTGCTGAAAACGCTGAAAAGTTGGGGATTTTTTGTTGTTCTTGTTGTTGACTAGGGCCAGCAGGTTGTTCCTGTTGAGATGCTTGCTCTGGGGACTTCAGTTTCAAGGAGTTTATAGCCTTAGCCACTGTATTTAGCTGAGCACTGATTAACTCGACTGATTCCTGCATACCACCGACCACATCGACTACCTCTGTTTGCTTATCGTTCATGATACCAATGTCAGTCCGAATCTGAGCAACTTCGAGGCGTAAGTCTTCTGTATCTTTGCGGTTTTCAGAAAGTTCTTGTCGGAGTGCTAGCAGCTCTGCAGCTTCGTCACCAGAAACACTTGCCTTAGAACCACCACGCGCCATCCTGATCTGTCTCACAAGGAAGAGGAATTTTGCGTTGAAATTAATTCAACAACCCGAATCCCGGAGTAGATCCAGCCGCCTTCTCGCCGTCCCGCCACCGAGAAGCACACGAATCGATTCTGTCCAAGGAATTTTACCGCAAGGGGAGAGAATCCCAAGCAACCTCGACAGATCAATCGATTTGTGCCCGAATGATGCCGCCGCCGCCAAGCCGCCACCGTCGACCGGTCTCTGGATGACCACGCCGCCGCCAACGCCTCCGTCGACCAAGCACCCCGCCGCCGCGATGAGAGGCAAAGGAAGGGGATATTACTGGAGATCCAAACCCTACTTCGCCGTCAAATCGAGTCACCACCAAAGACCGATGGTCTCTGATACCAATTTGTCAGGTCCCGCTAGGGATTGACATCGTAACAACACAAATGAACAGCAGATAACTAGAAAACTGAAGAACAACACTCAAATTGGCCCAGTAAACTGCAATTTCGGATACCCCGTCTTAGGGTTCCAGAGAGTATATTTGGAGTATATTCGTTTAGGGTTTGCTTCTAGGCAATAATATATCTAAATATATAAAGGTAGCTGAAGATGCCGCTCCCTCCGCGCTCGCGCACTGTAGCGTCGCGGAAAGCTACAGTGCGCGGCGCTCCCCAGCCGTACATCGCCGATCGGACGGTCCGGCTGCCTTCTTCCGCCAGCAAGGGCTTATCTGCAATTTGCGCAAAATCTGGGGACCCTACTGCAAAAAGATCGCACACGTCTCTCTCCTTGCTCGGGATGAAACCCTAGCCATCACGGCCGCGCCGTCGCGCCGCCGTACCAGACCGCCCCGGCACAAATTGAAGCCTCCAGGAACTCCGCCTCATCTCCTTATTCCTCTCCGTCGACTGCCGCGTGCTGGAATACCACGAATCGCCGGAATCGACTACTTCTTCATCAACTCCGGCCGCCGCCGTTCGTCAAGCTCGCGACGGCGTACGGGCTCCCCGAGCTCACTGACCACCTTGACGCATTCCTGGTGAGCTCGCGGTCCTCGTGGACCTTCTCTCCCTCTCTATAGTGTTCTGTACCATGCCCATGCCGTGCGCCGCCACGGATCTTCGCTCCGGCGGTCGCTGCCGTCGCTCCGGCGACCAATCTCGAGCGGCGCCGTCCCCATACAGCTCCGCGTGCACACGCGCGCCCAACGCGCTCACTCACGCCACTCCCCCCGCGCTCAATAGTCCAGCCCGTGGTCGACATGGCTCTGGTGGCCATTGATGATGTCATAACGACGTCATCAGTGGGTCCAGCATGTCAGAAATTTGTTATTTTCGATTTTTTTTACAAACTGCTAAATTCCTGACGCGTGGGACCAGGTTATTTAAGCAAATTCCATAAAATTATTAATGTTAAAAAATCAATATCTTTAAATTCGCCCATATCTTATTCTACATTTCAGAATAATGCAAAAAAAAATCAAAATATTTCAAATTAGCAAAATTCCAAAATTCCCACACAAAAAAAACGCACCAGCAAAAATTATGCAAAAAATAAAAATATATATCAAAAATCTTCAAAATTAACAATTTTTAGGCTCTCCACACAAAAGCTGGAAAAAAAACCATTGTGCACATTCAAAAAAATAAGAAATTTAAAAATTTAAGATATTTTCAAACTTCCACACAAACTACTAAATGCCCTTTTTTTTATGGTTCATAATAATCCAAGAAATATATAAAATTTTCCAAAATTTAAAAAAATTCAAACTTTCCCGACAACAATTGCACCAACAAACATTGTGCACAGCCTAATACAAATAATATATCAAAAGTCTCCAACTTTAACGAATTTTCATACCTTCCACAAAAAAATTACACAAAAACCATTGTGCACACCTCAAACTTTAAGGAATTTTAAAATGTGCCCATTTTGTTAAAGATCTGATGAATTAACTTACTACAAATTTTTTCTATTTCCTCGCTGAAAAGAAAAAAACCATGCACGACAAATTCAAACGGACTTCGACATTTCGAATCACGACGGGTGCGGCGTTTTCAAAATTTGTTTACCTTCCAAAATTATTTCAACTCATAAATTTTGTCTTCATTTCAAACAATTTAAATCTGAACAGTTTTTTTGCAGTACAAACATTTTTTTTAATCCGAACCCTCATCGAAATTTAACATCAAGGGCGCGGCGTGCGCCGCGCCGAATTCCACTAGTAGAGGGAATGAATAGAAAGGTGCCAGGCGTAGCTGGTCTTATCTGGAGAGAGCTACTACAGCTTGCTACTGAAAACGACAGCTCGAAGATGATAAACAGTAAGAAGTGAAACGGTACGAAAGCATCCGGACCGTTGATGAGAAGCTAAGTTAGCCGTTGGATAACTGAATGACCTGAGCTTGGTATTACACTGTCAGGTAGCTGACATCGTCGTCCTCCAGCGGCGGCGCCGCCGGCGAGCTGGGGCGGCGGCGGCTGCTCATCTAGGTCTCCTCGGTGATGCGGGATGCGGTGACTGGGAAGTCTCAAACCAATGCGTACCGAAGAGAAGTTTTTTTTTGAAGTGCAGGCAAAATGACAGCATCTCTACCAGTTCCCAATACTGGGCTGCAATTCCAGCCCACGGTGGACGCTGAAAGGAAATTGTAGCCACACAGCTCTAGAAAAAAATTAAGCATATCACTGTTTCCCTCTAAAAAAAAAGATAGCATGACATTGTTCATTGGAAAAGCGGTCCTGCAAAACTTGATTGATGCATAATCTTGTTGCTCATGAAATGAGGTGGACAACAAGAAAATAATTACATTTTATTTGTATTCACTAAATAGTTAGCCCTCTGGCTTCCTAGATGGCTGAAATGAGCGTGAATATATGTCGTGTAATCGTGTTAGCAAATCTCCTCTCCAAAACCAGTTTTAAGAAGGCGGGGTGGGGGCTTGACTATAGTTATGCACGAATTGAGAGGCATCAAGACTGCGGCGAACACCGGCCCTCCACTCTGGAGCTCCACTCTGGAGCAAAAGTGCAAAGTTTGAATGGAACACGGACACATTAAACAAGAACCCAACCATTTTTTGTGACAACAATTCCCGTGCCGAACTGAATTTCCACACTTCTTTTTGCAGGACCAAGGCATGTTTCCAACTTGTGGGGTCATGTGTTCATAACTATCACAACCATATCTCTAAAAAAAACTATCACGACCATAAGGAATTCGAAATAGGTTTTTTACATACCAAATTCAATTCCAAGCAAATTGGATTTTAAGTTAGAGTAGCTGGTGTTAAATCATTCTAGTTTATGTTATGACAAGTAGGAACAAATATATTGGAGAGAGACACATACTTAGGAGTTTTTTTTCCATTTTATTTCTTTTCTAAGTTAGCCTCACCTTGTAAATAACTTTGTACATACGCTTTAAATTTATAAAAGTTGCCAAAAAGAAAAGGCTGGTGGTCTTTATATTTCGGTTGATGTAAGTTTTTTTATTGACTCTTTGTAGATTGGTGGTTATCTGAGCAATCTTATGTACCGCGAAAAGAAGGTTGCAATATGTATACTTCCCCGGAGCAGTCGTGTCGTTGGGTGGTGAGTGCCGGTGGCCCAGCTCGCAGAGCTGAACATGGCCATGAGTGCATTGCTGGAGATGTACATGATACTTCTTGGTGAGCTTCCCCTGCAGTAGAATCCAGAATGCAGTTCACCAGCAGCAACGCCGAGCCCAAACATCCATCCTTCCTTGCTATTGCTACCGGTGGTGATGTGTTCTTGGAATGAAAATGTTGTGTGAGTCAGGCCAACACCCTTGTACAGGCTCAGCAGCGTCGCGCGACACCGACCGATGCAGATTGCAGATGTCCCTGTGGAATTTGCAACACCTGCATTGCTCCTCACATCTACCGTTTCAAACCAGCAGGATAAGTTTTCAGTCTGGATGAACAGTTGTAGCCTATTACGTTTTTTTAGGAGTCTATATTCTGAACGTTGATAAAACTGGAGCTAAATACTATCACAACTCATTTCTGAAGAGCTATATCCTGGGAGAAATTTTTAGACCATGGATTAGGACGTTAAGAGGGTTGTGTCATTTGTAGAGCGTCTCTTGCTTCACCACACCACTTATGAGCAAATCTTGGGAGCTATATCCTGGGAGCAATTTTTTTTGTCACGAAGTAGCGAGACATTTTAGTTCTTACGAAGTCATGAAAGAATCCAACGATTAGGCAACTCATCCAAGCCTTGACAGCATCTCCAGCTGTTTATACAGTTATTCTTTTTTGAACGATTTATGCAGTACTGAATATCACCAGACTGAGCTTCTTGCCTTCTTCACAACTCCCAGCTCAGAATGATGCAATTCTAACATACGTCAGTCAGTGCCAAGATTCCAAATATCACGATATAAATTAAACAAAGCTCACAGAACATCATGGAACGTATATAAGCAGGAATCAGCGAGGTTTCCAGCCCAATACAACGCAGGAAGATAATCAAAAGCACACGCTCACACTAAAATGAAGTAAAGAAAATTAACAGGAGCAAGTTGGTGTGCCTTCAACCTTCATGCCACTTGACTAATGTGTACGGCAATCAGATAACAGATAACAGTAACACACGAGTTAACAAACTAGGTGATTCATTACTACAGATCCACTTCATAGCTGACCTACATAGAGGGTCAATCTCTGCCTCAAACATACAAAGTGGAAGAACCTAAACCCGACAAGCCATTTCTGCATTTCAGCCACCCGAACTCTAGATTCCTGCAGAGCAAGCAACATCAGCAGTCAACAAATTTATTCATTCAAGAAAAAAGTTGTGTCAAAAGCTCGAATGTTGTGACCATCTCAGCAAGTCAGCATTATTAGACAAAACTAACATCTGAAACAGAGGACAACATTAGCCAATAGGTAATTTGGTAGTATAGTGGCACACCTTCAACTTCTACTGTTAGCAGTTTTTGGCTATACCTGATCTGAGTAGAAGGCTAAATGATCAGAGGGCATATGAGGGGGGCTCACGGAGTAAAGTAGCATAAACACCTGATTTCTAGCATGAAAGTACAAGGTTAGTGGTTCATTTGCTACTACTTAGCATGACAACATAATCTCTAACCAGGCACGAACATATGCACAAACAGGGAAAGAGTAAGGGTCCTAACTCCTAAGTCACCAGTCACTGGAGGAGCTACAGGAAGAAGAGCCCACACTATATACTAGAATGAACTTGGGGAGTAATAAGGAGGTAAACTGAAAGCAAGGAAGCTGAGTGAAAGGGAAGGAAAACAAAAGATCAAATCCAGAGTATTAGAGCGGGTAGAACATCAGTAGAAGATAAGCTTAGCTGCTCACCAGTAGATCAAATAGCATATCTGACCGGCCGATCATCTTACGTATTGAGCAAAAGCTCAGCGCCCTCATGTCCAACATCAACACATGCTCCTGCAAGCATAAGAAGCAAAACAAGCTGTCATGTGGGGCAGAGTATATGGCCACGGTAGCAAAGATTGAGAGCCCCAAGTTGGAACCAATATCCGCTAACAATAAACCAGAAAAAGGAGAATAGGCTCCAAATCCTAAGCACACGGAAAAATTCCAACGAAAGACAAAACAAAAACGAGGGAACATCAACTAGGTATAAAAAAACAATAGCTGTCATCTGAGAAAACCAATTCTCTTTTGATACAACAATAGTAACGGATAAGCATAACACAACTACTGTTAAATTTACTGAATATTCACAAAACAACATATACTCATCAATTTCTAAAAAATGAAAAATATTCACACTCTATTATTAGCTGGTCGCGTTAACCGTCGTGTCGGTGAAACACACAAACATAAAAGGGTTTGATCTGGAGAGTATTTGCCCTGCTACTTTTCTTAGTTATGCTCATTACTCAATTATGTTATGCTCTGTTTTTGTCTGCTGTGCTTGCGCTGATGGCAACTGGGTCACAGATTGTGTAGATACAGGTCAAGCTTTCTATTTTTTGGACGTTGATAACACAGGAGCTAAATACTATCCCAACTCATTTCTGAAGAGCCATATCCTAGGAGCCATTTTTAGACCATGGATTAGAATGTTAAGTGGGTAGCGTCAGCTGTAGAATGTTAAGTTGAAAAAGAAAACACATGCAAGAAAATGCTGGAGACATAAGTGATCATGATTTAAATCATCTTTAAGTAATTAAGCACAAAAATATGGCATAGAACTCCTAATAGTATTACTTTCCAATGGGTTCAAGCCAGTTTTTCAAGTAGTCAACTTCCAATTGTTCTGTATCTTTTCTTGAGAAAAACTGGCACTGAACATATGCACTAAAACTAACCACCATTAGGAAAATTTTGCATCTGTCAATACGCCAGCAATGATGAAATTAGTTCAATTATTCTACAAAGAATTTGCCAATCTTTTATTCGTTGTTTCGTGAAATAAACTGATGCTGACAGTTTTCTCAATTTGACTTTAAAACAAAGAAATTACAGAGACGAATCTACTAGTAGAATAACTGCAGACCATCGTCTGGTTACAGATCATAAGGTAAATTAGATACCACTAACAGTTTTTTCTAGATCATAATCATTACATAAAACACCTTGGCACAAGCATCAGAGCAGAATAGTGCGGAAACAAAATCGCAATATGTTGAAGAGGTCATCAAGCAGCAAAATAAACAATGATATGACACTGCTTAAAATTGTTGGTTGAATATGAAATGTTATGAACATATTTTCATCAGCCAATTATAGAATAATAACTTGGTTTTGTTGGCATGCTAATACCTGCAGCGTAGACACTTTCGAATGGATGATAGTGAGAAATGATGTTGGTTTTGAAAAGGTTCTTGAACTTCAATGAATCAAGATGGATCATGAACACGCCGATTATTGTCCCCAGGAGCACCACATTATTCTCCTCAGCAATCCCTAGTACAAATAGGGGCCCTTTCTCCTCTGGTTTCAGGGAAAGTACCTTGTCCAGTTTAATAGTTCTTGCAAGCCCCCATGAAGCAACACCATCACAATCAGTCTTCATCTTCCATAACTGGGCGGTATAGTCTGAGTCTGACACTACGAGGTAACCCAGCCCACCGCCCTCGGCCCGCATCATCTTCGAGGATTTGCCCTCGCCATAGATATCCACTGGTGGCACCTGTATAACAGCTAGGCTCTGCTTCGCCAAATCAAATTCCAGAATTCCAGATAAATTCCCAGTAAGCACCCAGTAAAGGGAATCTCCAGCCATCACAGCGTCATCCGTATGAACCACGGTAGGTATATGGATCCCGTCAGGCCCCTGGCCCCCATTAGGGTCGTATGGAAGCGGCGTTGAGATGAGACTTCCCCATAGGCCTGTCTTTGATGAGTAAACGCAGGCGCGTGCTCGTGCATGTTGTATGTCTTCACCCACTGCCGCTGCCAATACCACCTGGAAGTGTTGGTCCTCTCCAACAGGGCGAAGCACCGCCCCATTGACCAGGCCAACGGTTTCCTTTGAATCGAACGCTGCCGGAACGGCAATGTAGTGCTTGTCGCCGGTGACGGGGTCCCACACCAGGACCTTGTAGGAATTGCAAAGGAAGATGAGGAAGAGGCCATGGCGGCATCCAAGGGACATGGTGCGGTCGTCGTCGTCGTCAAGCTGCAAGGTGAAGCGCCCGGAAGGGATGCGATTGGGGGACTCCAGAGCAGGTAGGAAGGATAGACCTTGATATCTGTCAAAGAAACCAAGGAAGGGCGGGTTGCGGCGGTGCCGGAGGCGGAAACGGCGGAAGAAGCCGGGGTCGGAGACGAGGCGGCGCCAGCGCTTGCAGACGGCCGAGGCGCGGGGGAGGGAGGAGGGATGCGGAGGGACGCGGAGGAGGATCTCGCAGAGGAGGTCGTCGTCGTCGAGCGGCGTCACCGCCGGCGAGCGGGCGTGGCGGCGGCGGCTGCTCATCTAGCCCTAGGAGCTTGGTCGCGTGGAGAGGGAAGTACAGTGACGCTGGGAGTGAGAGCCCGTGACTTATTTTAGTTTTGACAGCTCGAGAGCCCATGGGCTAAATAAACACAGAAGCCCATGGGCAAAGCTCATGTACGTGCAAACGTTCAAGATTAAGCGTCTGCTAAATAAAGAAAATATGACTGCATTTTTATTTTGCATTGAACGTACCAAAAAAAATTAAATGACGAGCGAGCGGAAACAATACAGGCCCCTCCACCGTTTCCTTTCACCTCGCCGTCGATGCAAGAGGCCACCGGGCAAAGCGCTCGTGGCAGACGGCGGCGGGGTGGTGGTTCTCCTCATGACGACGTGTATGCGCGGGTCCAACCCCATGCGGGTCCGTCTTCTCCCGAGAGCGGCAACGACGACGACATCATGGATGGGGATGGCGGACGGATTGGGGCGACGGCCGGTCTGCGGTGCGACGCAAAGGCGTGATCTTCCCTCTTTTGGCTTTGTCTGATGGGGACGACAAACTCGGATAGCGGCGAAGGTCGATCGGTATGTGGCATTCAGACTCAAGAGCGGTTGCGGCTTCCCTTTCGGGGTGGGTTGTCGAGATGCCGATCTAGCATGTTGGCTTCTGTCGACAACGAGGAAGGGGAGGCGCGGCTGCCGGTGAAAACTGAGCTCCAACTAAGGTCATGGCGAATAGTGGCGTCTATGTGTCATTACCTTGTTTAAGGCATCATTATTGCAGTCATCATCTCCTCGTTTAGGCTACTCCAGGGGAACCCGCCTTCATATGGGTCTCACAGATCAGATGTTGGTGATGCTCGGCATCATTCTCCCTCTTCATGGCATCGTCTTTGAGCAGTTGTTGGATCGAGGGGTTAGAAGGCGGAGCAGCGTGGCATCTACCGCATCGACGACGACGAGTCTTGGCGGCATGGTGCAGCGGGATCTTGGGCGGTGATGTTGTACGTCGTTGTGGCGACGTCGATGGCTGGCCAGGCAAGGTCATTGCGTTGATCCCTGACCATAAGATGGGTCGGCGGGAGAAGGCGGTGACGGCTTCTAAAGCGTGTGCATGCAGTGCGCACTGTAAGATTGCTGGACCAGTTGTGACTCCTGGCTAGCCGGTGAGCAGTTTGGTGAGGCCTCCGGATTTAGATGATGTGAATTAGTGTGAGGTTAGGGTAGACGGCTTTGGTGATAATCACCCCCTTCATTATATATAGGTGTAGCGGCAACTATCATCGATAAGGTAGCTTCGGGTTGATCGATAAGTTTCTTTGTAAGGCTTTATTGAATAAATTAATAAAAATGTTGTGTGCTTCATTTCGAGAAAACTAAAACTAAAATTCGGAATAAAATATTAAAAATCAATATTATTTAAGCATCTCTCCATTACAATGAATAAGAGCATCTCTAGCACCGCTCCCAATAGACCGTCGGATGGACGCTATTGGGAGTGAATGCACACTTTGCAGTTCATCGGCAACCCCAATACGTTTTTCTCGAACAAAATTAATTTAGAAAACAAAAAACATACAAGTACCATTCAAACTAAAGATAATTTAAAAGTTATACAAGTCCACCAGCGCATATTCACATGAAATAAATAAAAACTTAAATAAATAATTAGGGTTTCTAAACCCTACTCTTCGTCAGATTCGATGCCGATCAACACCTACCTTATCCCTGATCTCCCTACATAGCAAATCAATGTGCAAAGTTTGAATGGATTCCCAACACAGTAGACAAGATCTGAACCATTCATTGTGTCAAACAATTTTTGTGCCGAACTAAATTTCCACACTTTTTTGTGCAGGACGAAGACATGTTTCTGACTTGAGGGGCCATGTGTTCATACTAGTTATCAGAACAATAAAGATTCAAAACTGGTTTTCTTACATACCAAATCAAGTCCGAACTAATAGGATAAGTATCTATACTCAAAAAAAGAGAGAAGACTGGTGTTTTTTTTTCAGTTAAGTACGCAAGTTTTCATTCATTCTTTGCATATTGGTGACTATCTGAGCTATCTTAGTACCGCGAAAAGAACGGTTCCAACCTGTTACTTCCTCGGAGCAGTCAATCGGAGAGATGTCATTGAGTGGTGAGTGTCGGTCAGTCTGTTGCCGCTGCTTACGGTGAGCTGAAGATGCCCATGAATGTAGTGCTGAAGATGACTGCAGGGTACTTCTTATCTTCTTTGCGAGCTTCCCCTGCAGTAGCATACTAGCATCCAGAATGAGAAGGTGATGCAGTTCACCAGCAGCGACGCCGATCCCAGCATCCATCCTTCCTTGCTGGGCCGGCTCTGGCCCTAGGCGACCAGGTGCGTTGCACTAGGGCCCACGCCTGGATGGGGCCCATGATCTATACCACTGCCAAGCTATTCTTTTGCTAGTTGCGTTGGGCTGGAAAAATATGGACGCGACTAGGCGTCTCCGGGGATCTTTCCGTCCGTCCCCGGGTCGCGAGCCGTTCGATTGGATCGACAGGAGCCGTTGGATCCTGCGCCACCTCGTCAACCCCGCACGGTAGCAAATAATCGCCCGCTTTTGCTCCCTATGTAGGAAAAAACGGTTCGCTTAGAAAACAGAAAAAAAGAAAAGACTGACTTCACCGGAGACCTCACCGGAGATTTCGTAGCAACAAAAATATTCTATTGTAGCAAAGTCGACATCGCCGGAGACATTGACGAAGACCTCACCGGAGACATAGTAGCAAATTTTTTGTTCTATTGTAGCAAAACCACATAACAATAATAGCAAAAAAATTGTTATATTGCAAAATCGTAGCAAAAATTCTTGCAGCAAGGTTCTCCGATGAGACTTCTGATGCAAAACAACAGAATAAATTGTAGCAAAAAAATTCTTCTTATAATGCAAATTCACAGAACGTATTGTGCAAAAATTCAGACATGGACAAAACCTAGTAGCAAAAGCATTATGCTATTGTAGCAAAACTATAAAACTATTGCAGCAAAAAAAAGTGTGAGAGCACCGCCCTACCACCATGGCAGCACCGCCGTCCAAAGCTGGCAGCATGGCCGACCGTCGTCGGTAGCACCACCTTCTGACGCAGGTAGTATCCCCAATCCGCCGTAGGTAGCACTACAGTCCATGCCTCCCAGCAAAGACGACCACCACAAAGCAGCCCCACATGCAGTATCCGACTCACGGCTCGCAGCGGCGTCGCTGCTACCCTGTGCCATCGTCCCATGGCGGAAGCTGCGCCACCTCATAGCAGCATCTCGAGGTGAGGAGGCCGCTCGAGGTGAGGGGGCCACGGCGTGCTCGGGGCTGAGGGCGACGCCCGTAGGTCGAGCCCGAGCTCGTCGACGCCGGTGGCCATGGCGGCAAGAGCTTGAGGCCTCAGCCATGGCTCCGAGGACGCCATGGGAGAGATTCCCGCCGGGGGACGGCGGAGCGGCGCTCGGCTGCCGGCGGCGGCGTGGTGACGTCTAGGGCCGTAGACGGGGCTCGGGGATGGCTGGCTGGAGCAGGGCGGGGGGCGCCGCGCGGGGACGACGGTGCGGTGCGGCGACGTCGAGGGCCGGGGGCGCCGCGCGGAGACGGCGGGGTGGCGCTCGGCTGCCGGCGACGTGGAAGGCCGGGGACGGGGCTCGGCCATGGCGGCGGCGGCGCCGGACCTCGCAGGTCGGCGGTAGTGCGGAGCCTCGACGAGGGCGGCGCTGGGCGGGACTTCGCAGGTCCGCGGTGACACGGGTCTCATCCAGGGCGGCGGCGGGGTAGGGCTCGGCCATGGCGGCAGCGGCGCGAGACACAGGGGTCCGTCCCCGGTAGCCCCGGCGCCTACGGTGCCATCCCCGGCAGCGGCGACACGCAGGCACCTTCCCGTCTCCATGGAAGCAAAACGAAAAAAAGCAGCCCAGAGAAGAGGAGAGTGCTGCGAGCGAAGGGATAAGGTGCGTGCGGTGGTGAGACGCGTGTCACGCGTAGGAGGCGGTGGACGCGAGTCACGCGATCCCCCGGATGATTGGAATCCTTTTCCAGAAAATATCCGAGAAAACGCACACCCTTGCTTGAACGCACATAGAAGTAGCAATCTAATGTCTTGTCTTCGCTTGCCTTGGATGCCTTGTCTTCACTCGCCTCGATCGATCTCGCATTCGCTCCTTCTCTATCGACCCGACTGTCGCCTCTGCCACCGGCTGGAGAAGGAGATCATCTGAATTCTAACCCCTCCTCACTGCTCGCGGTCGCCTCTGCGGCCCGGTCCCGTAGGTACAAATGCTACGTGTTGTATTGAGATGGATATCTTGGATAGCACTGATCTCGATATTGTCCTCAATGACTTTGCGTCTAGAAATGTCTGAGGAAACCTTTTTTGTGAAGAACTGAAATATTATTGTCGATGGACTCATTGAAATTTGGTTATAATTATAGGTAATCAAACAAGCAGGAAGTAGAACTTGTTATATTTTCTTACTCTTTTAGCCTTTCTGTCGTAATAAAACATTGCTCAGTCGCTTATTAATTATTTATAGAAATCCCAGAATGAGAATGTGCGGTTGAAATTTTTAATATTTTTTGTCTATACATTTAGATATTTGTACATATATGTTAGGGCCCATATTTCAACTTCGCACTAGGCCCCCGTAAAATACAGAGTCGGCCCTGCTTCCTTCTATTGCTACCGGTGGTGATGTGTTCTTGGAATGAAAATGTTGTGTGAGTTGGGGTAACACGCCAACACCCTTGTACAGGCTTACAAGCTCGATCAGCAGCGTCGCGCCAACGACCGACTGGTGAGGGTGTCCCTGCAAATTTTGCAACACTGCCTTGCTCCTCAGTCCTCACATCCACAGTTTCCAACCTGCAGAATCAATTTCAGGCTGGATGAACAGTTTGTAACCTATTACTAAACTGACCGAAGGGGGACGGTGATCAAGAAAGTGAAGACTGGAGTCATGTTCGAAACTTGAAAAAACTTCTGTTGAACAGAAGGGTGGCATGAGCTCCTCTCCTAGCTCCTCCCGCCGCCGTCGCGTCTAGCCATTCCGGCCGCCGCGTCCACCTTTCCCCGCGTCTGCCGCTCCGGCTGCTGCGTCCAGTCTCTTCTCCCAAGCCCCCCTCACCAACCCATGGCCGCCGTCTCTCCCCAGCTGCGTTCGGCCGTTGTGGAGACCCGCCAGATCTCGGAGCGTGAGCGTCGCTGGATGGAGTTGAGCCCGAGCCCCGGCTCGGCCTCCTCCGCCACCGCCTCCGCCTCCCCAAGGTCGTCCTATGCCGCGGTTGCCGCCTTCCGGCCGCCCGCGTCGTCACCGCCCAGGCGCCCCGCCACCGTCACACCGCCTCCCTCTGCGTCGCCGCGCCCCGCGAGGCAGCCGTGCGGCCGCCAGCGGCTGGTGCACGTGCGGAGATTGACGCGAGTGGCTGGCAGGTGGCTGGATCCCGCCGTTGGCTGCGCCAGCGTCGCCGGGCTTCCCAGCCCGCCTCGCCGCCGCCACGTCGGCCGCTTACTGCTGTGCTCGACGGCAAGTGCCTCAACTGCTTCTCCACGGAGCACAGGCGCAAGGACTGCACGCGGCCTACCCGCTGCCTCCGCTGCAAGAGCGAGCTCCACGTCGCCCGTGACTGCAAGAAGCCACGCAGCCCACCTGCCCGCGGCGCCCAGGGCGGGGCTCGGCGTGCGCCGCCGGCCGAGCGCGATCACGCTGGGCGTTCTTCAAGTGCAGACACCTACTCCGCCTCCCGCGACTCCACGCCGCCAAGGTCCCTGCTTGTGCCTCCCTCCCCATCGGCCTCGCTGGACGCTGATACGGAGCGCCTACCGGAGCTGTGTGTCATCGAGCGCACACCGGTCATCGACGCCGAGGTCCAGAGGCTTCGCCGTGCTCTGTTGGTCTCCGTGGTCGGCACGCCCGTCAGCCTTACCGTGGTCGCTGGATTGATCGCCGAGGTGCTCCAAATCTCGATCTCGAGTTTCTCCGTGCACGCCTCGGCCCCAGAGGACTGCCTGTTGCTGTTTGACAGGATGGAGGACAGGGATCTCGCGCTCTCCCACCCGGTCATCCCTTCGGTGAACTTCGAACTTCGGCTCAAGCCCTGGACGCCGCAGTCCCAGGCTACGAGCGCCGTCATGCGCTACAAGGTGGACATGGACATCGTCGGCATCCCTGCCCATGCGTGGCTACGCTCTACTGCCGCATCTCTGCTGTCGTCTTCTTGCTGCATCGACTCCGTCGCCGACGAGACTACTCTACGCCATGATCTGCGCCGTTTTCGGCTCTCCGCCTGGACCGCTAACCCCGGTCTCATTCCCGCCGCCCGCACGCTGGCCATCCCAGATGCAATCTTGTCGGGGAACGCCCCTGCCTCCTCGGCCGCTCGGAACCTGCTCCATTATGATGTAGGCATCCAGTTGCGCCGTGTTGACAGGCCGAGATCGCCTGGTGATGATTGCGACGGTTGTGGCGGCGGTGGTCCTGGATCAGATCAGGCAGGCGGCCGTGGCCGAGATGAAGCCGGCCCTTCGGCCCCTCCCCGCCGTGCGAACCGTAGACGCCGTCGTCGTAGGCGTCCGGTTGGCGATGCTGCAGCTGGTGGCCTGGCGCCTGCTGATTCGCTTGGTGCGCCGCGGCCCTCTCGCCGCCGGCGCCGTGGTGGGCGGAAACATCGCTCGTGCTCCAGGGTGGGCCCTGTGCCGGTCGCCACTCGCTGGGTGCCACGTGCATCCCCCACGCCGGAACGCTTACTGCCCCATGAGCGCACGCCCCGTGCTTCGTCCCCGTTGGTGCCGTGCGAACCCATCGGATCCCTAGCCACTTCGATTGTGGTGGCCGACAATGCCGCTACGCAGGCGTCACCGGTGGGGTCCCTTGCTGGCACCTCCTCGTCGGCTTGTGCGGACCAACTGCACCCTGACGCTGCCGTCGCCAATGACCGTCTCGCCTATGCTGATGAAGGAGCCTTTCAGGATGCCAATCCGGATCACGACGCACCGCGGCCCGAGGTGTCGGGTGCTACTGTCGCCACTCCTGTTGCATGCACGTCTGAGGTGCCGCTGGCCTCGACTGTGCCTGCTTTGGAGAAGGCTGAGACGCCAACTGTACCTGCTGCTCCGCTGCCTGATGACCCTGTGGATGTCGTGGACGCGGATGCCCTGCTGATCACGGACGAGACCACGGTTGAATCGGTCAACTCTGCATGCGAGACTGCTTCGTCGTGTGATGATTCTGCCGTGTCTGGTCAGGCTGGGCCCGCAGAGGAGTGGTTTGAGGTTCCGATCTCGCCGCTCCATTGTGACAGCAGGATTCTGTCCGTGGATGATTTCATCCGTGCCTGCGCGAACCCTGCGTCTACGCCGGTCCTCTCCGCGCCACCGAGACAGCCGCTGGCTCCACTTCTTCCACGTCGTAGTTGGCGCATTGCCAAGTTCGCTGGTAACGAGATCCCAGGAACGCTGTCTTGGGCGCAGAAGACGATCATCTGCCGTCTTGGGTTGGCGGATCGCCCCGAGCAGATTGACGATGGCATGCTGGACCGCTACAAGGCGTTCTTCAACAACGAGATTCTCGAGCACAGGCTGCAAGCCCTCCGTGAGCTGTTCTCGCGGGAAACGCCGCGGAACGTCGATGTCGCGGCGCAACCGCGCAGCTTGGGCTGGCCTGCTGAAGGCCATGCCGTTGTACCCCGGCTGATAGTGCGTGTAACTTATGGATACACCAAATGAGAATCTTGGCTGTTGGAACTTTCGTGGGCTCAATGCACGCGCTAGGCGCGACTTGCTGCGCGACACGGTCCGTGATGAGCGTCTGTCCCTTATCTGCGTCGTGGAAACAAAGCTTGCTGTGATCGACACTCAGCTGATCTTAGAGATGCTTGGGCCGGGATTTGAGTTCTTCTACCTGCCCGCGCAGGGGACGCGGGGCGGGATCTTGGTCGCTTGGCGTACCGCTGTTTGGGAGATCTCCGGCGTAGCGTACCACTCCTTCGCCTTGTCGATACGCCTAAAGCAGCGCTGTGACTCGGCGCCGCCTTGGTGGCTCACCACGGTCTATGGTCCGTTCTCTACCGACGATCGCTTGCTGTTCTTTCAGGAGTTGACCACCTTCAGGCGATCGCATCCAGGGCCATGGGCTCTGATTGGAGACTTCAATCTCATATATCAGGCTGTGGACAAGAATAACCCCAATGTTGACCGGCGTTGGATGGCCCGTTTTCGTCGTTTCCTCGATGATCTTGAGCTTGCGGAGCTGAACTTGCATGGCCGCCGCTACACGTGGAGCAATGAGCGCCGCGTGCCTACCCTAGTGCGCCTGGACCGATGGTTCTACTCAGCTGATTGGGAGGAGCGGTATCCCAACTGCATCCTGCGAGCCGGTTCATCTGCTGCATCGGACCATTGCCCAATCCTTCTGCACACCAATCTCCAGGCTCCTCGTAGTTTCCGGTTCCACTTTGAGCCCATCTGGCCCAAGTTTGAGGGATATTTGCAGGTCGTGGCTGAGTCCTGGGACGCACCGGTCAACCAGAACCCTCTACGGCGTCTGCATTTGTTGCTGACACGAACCGCCCGTGCCCTGCAATCTTGGAACGACCGACGCATTGGCAGTGTGCGTCGCCAGCTGTTGCTCGCCAAAGAACTCATCTTGCGGCTCGACGTGGCTCAAGAAACACGACGGCTTAGTGATGCGGAGCACTCCTTTCGCAGCGAGCTTAAAATGAAAGTACTTGGTCTTGCCTCCCTTGAACGCACTATCGCGCGGCACAGATCGCGTGTCCTGTGGCTGGCAGAGGGGGATGCGAATACGAAGTATTTCCACATGCGTTCTCGTCTACACCGTCGCAACAACCACATCATATCGCTCTCCGACAATGGTGTTGTTGCTGTTGATCACTCGGACAAGGAGGACCTGCTGTATGGATTCTACAATGGCCTGATTGGCTCTGATTTTCACTGTGATCGCGAGGCTGATCTGCAATTCTTGGGTCTGCCCACGTTGAACCTACAAGACCTGGACGACCAGTTTACTGCTGAGGAGTTGTGGGCCGCTGTGAAGGATCTCCCAGCGGACAAGGCGCCGGGCCCCGATGGGTTCTCGGGTCGTTTTTATCAGTCCGCGTGGCCCATCATCAAGGATGACGTACTCAGAGCAGTCCAGTACCTGCATGCGCTGCGATCCAATGGCATGCGTCAGCTCAACGATGCTCTCATCATCTTACTCCCCAAGAAGGAAGGCTCTGCTGAAATCAAGGACTACCGGCCAATTAGCTTGACGCATAGTTTCGGAAAGCTATTCTCGAAGATCCTCGCGAGGCGCCTCGCGCCCAAATTGTCCGAGTTGATTCTGGAGAACCAATCGGCGTTTGTGAAGGGCCGTTCAATTCAAGATAATTTTAAGATGGTTCAACTCACCACCAGGGCGTTGCATCGTAGCAGGACTCCTTCCCTGCTCTTGAAGGTGGACATCACGAAGGCCTTCGATTCCGTTGCGTGGCCGTGCCTCATTCGTATCCTTCTGCACCTCGGTTTTGGCAGGCGCTTCATCGATTTGATCTGCATCGTCTTGTCATCTGCTTCTTCCAAGGTTGTCCTGAACGGAGTCCCTGGGCGCACGATTTTTCACCGACGAGGGTTGAGGCAGGGCGATCCCCTCTCGCCCATGCTGTTCCTCTTCGTCATGGAAGTCCTCAATGCCGCCCTTCGCCGTGCTGAAGCCCTTGGGGTGCTCTCACCCCTGCCGTGTCGTGGTGTGCGTTATCGGACATCTGTCTACGCCGACGACGTCGTGATTTTTATCTCCCCTGCTGCCCGCGATCTGGGAGCCGTGCGGCTGATCCTCGAGTGTTTTGGTCGTGCGACCGGTCTCCACACCAACTTCGACAAGTGCTCCCTCTCGCCGATCCGATGCACAGATGATCACCTCACCGTCGCTGCTCAGCAATTCCCGTGCGCGATCAAGCCTTTCCCATGCACTTATTTGGGGCTGCCGCTGTCCTATAAGAGGCTGCCGAGATCAAGCCTGCAACCGATCGTCGACACCATCTGCAGGAGACTAGCGCCGGGTATGGCAAGCTTCTACACCTCCGCAGGCCGTCTTGTGCTGATTAAGTCCGTGATCACCTCAATTCCAATCTATCTATCCATCGCCATGAGTCTCCTGGCTTGGCTGTTGCAATTCTTGGATAAGAGGATCCGGGCTTTCTTCTGGAAGGGCTCCGAAGCAGTGCACGGTGGGCAGTGCCTAGTTGCCTGGGACAGGGTATGTAGGCCTGTCGAGTTCGGTGGATTGGGCATCCTGAACCTGAAGCTGCTGGGTTTCGCGCTCCGCTCGCGCTGGTTGTGGATCAGGAAGAGGCAGGGTGGGTGCTGGCGTGACTTGCAGCTGGAGGTGGAGCCCGAGGTCCAAGCGCTGTTTGATGCATCTGTTCACGTTGTTGTCGGGGACGGTCGTATGACGCTGTTTTGGGAGGACGCCTGGATTGACGGCCGCTCTATCAGACATCTCGCACCCGCGCTTTACGTTGCCGTGGATGCGCAAGCTGCCAAGACGAGGACGGTGGACGAAGCTTTGCTGGAACGCCGTTGGATCCGGGACATCACCGGCCCCCTCACCGTCCCTGTGCTCGTTCAGTTCCTCGAGCTGGTTGACAAGATGCAGCCCATGACCCTGACCCACGGAACGCCGGACCGAGTGTTGTGGAGATGGACTTCCTCGGGCGAGTACTCTGCAAGCTCCGCGTACAAGATTTTCCACGCCGGCCTGGAGTTCTTCCCGTGCGGCAAAACCATATGGAAAACGTGGGCTCCGGCCAAGTGCAAGGTCCACATCTGGCTGGCCATGCAACGACGCTTGTGGACTGCGGATCGCATGTTGCGGCATGGACAAGAATCCCACTCTATATGTCCCCTCTGTGACCAGGAGCCGGAGACGGCTGATCACATAGCGTTGGGTTGTGTCTTCGTCAGGGAAGTTTGGTACAACCTGCTGCAACGTTGCAACCTGCACGCGTTGACGCCGGTGGCTGATTCAAGGCTCATTGAGTGGTGGCCTGACGAGCGCCTCCGCGTTCCTCGGCGGCATAGGAAGGGTTTTGATTCCCTTGTCCTGCTCACTGTGTGGACCTTGTGGAAGGAACGCAATGGTCGAGTGTTTCAGCGTGTAGCCATGACGGCCAATACCATCTGCCGCATGATCGCCGACGAAATCGAGCTCTGGAAATTGTCAGGCGCTGTTGGGCTGAGGTCACTTTGGGAGTAGTTGCTTAGCGAGCATGGGCGTTGTTTTCTGTTTCGTTGTGCTTGTGTACGCCCATACCACATAGCATGACCCTGTAACCACATCTCTGATGTCGGAAACGCTGTACTCAGGACTCTGTCCTTTCTTCTTCTATTATAAATGACACGCAAATCTTTTGCGTGTTCGCAAAAAAAAAAAAGAGTCATGTTCGAGAAGATTCCAGTCAGCGTTGCGGTGGTGTAGCCCAACCCCTCCTCTGCCCTCCTCTGCTCTGCCTCGCCCTCGTCCCGGTGGCCACCCCCGCTCCGGCTTCCCTCGTCTCTGCTGGCCAGCTTCGCTCGAGCTTGATCGACCACCTCGGCTCACCGGCTTTCCGATCGAGCTTGCCCTCGTCCATTCTCCCTTGCTCCGACAAGTCTCAGTCTTAGTCTCACCCTCCCGATTCAGATTGATCGTATATTTTACTTGAGTGTTTGCATTTTTCCATTGCATATTGTTGTGTGCAAGTGTGATTCCATGTGAAGCATGTCATGAACTCTTTTGATTTGTATGCAGGCTTCATGAGTGGTTATCTGCATTTGTATGTGATATGTGATGTCTGATTGAGTCATCAGAGGATTGGTTTTTGATTTTTAGGTATTGTTTAGCAAAACCTCTAAACGAGACTTATCCTGCTATAGCCATAGCAGTTTATAGCTGCTGAAAAAAGGTGCCGCTAAATGACTTATCCCGATATTTAAAACTTCGGTGCACAACAAAACATTTGGAACATCAAGGGAGGGATTATTGTCAAGTTAATGAAAACAGCATGGAGTATAAAATCAGCGTAACAGAAGCTTTTTAGGCAAAAGTGTTGAAGGATCATGCATGTAGCAGAATCATCATCGGTTTATCATGAACACCATTCGAAAAGAACTTGTTAAGAAACTGAAATCTGAAGATGAAGTTATTCCTCACCCACCTTATGTTGAAGTATATATCTGGGTCAGAAAAGGTGCACCAACAAACTGTCCGAGAGCGAAGTGGTTCGCCTCCATCGAGCGGCTACTTCACCAGCACTGTCATCACCGTGAAGAGGATGTCGAAGGTGAGCATGAGCATCACATGTACTCACTGTATGTGTGTGAGGGAGTAAAGGTAATGGTCATGCAGTGTGCATGCGTGTCAGAACCCTTAGTTTAGAGACTCGAACAATGCTACCTCTGTTGCAAAATACATGACGTCGCGTCACGGAGTTGTGCATTTCTAACTTGCTAGATCACAACTGCAAATGGAGAAGACATGTGGCGATACAGGTGGATGATGGCATTCTGGACATGTAGACAAGTCTTTTCAGACATAAACACACCAGGTTTCTCACAGCCAGCAATGACATCATATAAAGGAGCATCTATTACAGTTAGGCATGACATCCAAGTCTAGTATAATAAAAAATATAGAATGCAGCTAGCTCATAGTGCACTTGTCTAAGATAGTTTTTGCACTTGTGATTATTCCAGTTACAACACATGTGATTCCAAGACCTTGGGATCTTCAAAGACGGAGTCCCTGTTCCGACAAACAAAAAGACAGAGCAAGGGTTAGGATGGCGAGAGTTAAGTGCCACATGATCTACACAAGTGAAAGGAAATAGTTGCACCACGAAAGTGAAATACTACGTGGCATTGAAAAGTAAAAATGATACAACTTTTTCAGGCCTTCCAGCAATACAGATTGAATACCTTGATAATCCAGATAGACTTATTTACAGTTTTATACATTTGAAAAATGGTCACAGAGGGTAACCATTGCCTAAGTGCCATGTTATTAGCTATATTGAATTACACTTAAAATATTCTTTGTGAACCATAAGAATACTTAGCCAGAATTTAAAATTTAAGCTACAAAACCGAAATAATTATTATGAAATTAAAATAAAAACTTCTATTCCGACCATACACAATTAATTATCATAGCTGCACCCAAAGGACAAAGGACAAACCTTGCAGGATCATCCTTGAGCGCAGGGAATGATGGAGGCCAAATCATCATAAAAGGATGCATATGACGCAAATGCCTTCCCTTATTTGCCATCTCATACACTTTACGCAGTGTCCTACGCTTGATGTCTAAATAGAATATGTGTGTACCAATCCTCAATATCCCAAACTCAGCATTGTCTCCCACTTGGATTAACCGTAGAGTAGTGAAATCCTTCTCTGTAAGTGTGTCATCTGATACAATCAAATTAGCACACATCTCATGCAAACAAATAGTTTCCACGAGCTGGCAGTTGTCCCCTTTGTGGAGCCAGACGGAAAGCTGAAGTTTGACCAACTTGATGAAATATACACCGGAATCATCATCGGCACGCGACATCATGTTTCCTTTTCTTTTGGCACCATGAGCCAGTCCTTGCGGGAGCCGAAGGTTAAGGCCATCAAATCAAGGACAAGAATATCCCTCGCGGAGGCTGGCATATATATTTTGTTTCCGACGACCATAGCTTTCTGACAAGGGAGCTCTGTGACGACCGAGGCATGCAACCACACACCATCTTGCAGCGTATATACGTGCACAATAGAGTTTATTTTCGCATTGGTGGACTCGACCACAACATAGCAGTAGGACGCGCCTACGCTTTCTTCTTTGAGGAGAATTTTACGGGACACCATGATATATCCGTCCTTTATCTGGTGGTACGGCAATCGCAGGATGCTGACCATGCCTCTCTCAGGGAACAACGGGTAGTGTGACGCGTACCCAATGGATCCGGTAACACGGCCATGCTGGACAGCCAAGACAACGCCGTTTCGGAAACCCATGACGGAGCCCTTTACATCGAAACTCGTGGGGCGGAACACACACGCGAGCTCGGGGGGATGCGGCCACGCCAGCATGAAGCGCCGGGTTTCCGATGCAATGTTTCGACGTAGAAGCCGAGGAGCCGGGGCGGGTTGAGCTTGCGAAACCGATGAAGGAAGGCCAGGTCGGAGGCATGGTGGAACCAACGTTGTCGTCGAGCACCTTGGACATTGGATCGGCGGGTGTCGCGGAATACCGCAGCCTCTTGGGAGTGGGATCAGCGACCCTGAAATAAATGTGATAACCAGACTAACCAGTGAGGCCCTGTTTGGAACACTGAAAGTAAAAAAACGTAGGAATAGGAAAAACGCAGGAATTGAGGTGTCATGTTTCCTAAATTCGTACAGGAACTAAAACCACAGGAAAATTTCCAAAGTGTTGTTTGGATGTCACACAGGAAAAATACAGGAATTGTAGACACGGGAAGATGAAAACATGAGGTGAGACCTCATGTTTGTTTTCCTCCAAAATTCTTATGAAATAGCTTATGCCATAGGAATTTCAAAGGAATCTGAGATTCCTATTCCTTTGTTCCAAACAGTACCATAGAAAAGTTTCATGTATGAATCCTATCCTCCAAAATTTCTACGGTTTTCCTTTGTTCCAAACGGGGCCTGAACTGATTTCTTCTATCAATGAGTGGCCAAAATATCAGATGCAAAATTGATTCTTTCTATCCAGCACGACGAATTTATATATACTGTGTTGTCAGAACAACGGGAGAAATTGGATGGTCTTACCCTTGGGGAATCTGAGCAGCGTCCATCATCTATCTCCTCCCCTCTGTCCACTATTGCAGCAAGTAAACTTAGGTAAGGTTTAATGATGAGGAGAAACCTTGCTAGGGTTTTGTGCAAGAAAAGAAAATAACTTTGCTGAGGAGATCGACAAGGAGAAGAAAGAGAAGGAGGGTGTCCGACCTCGAATCGCCGGTGGCCGCCCACGGGCTGAGGGTGTCGGTAGCTGCCGGCGGGTTGAGGTCGCCGGCGGCGCCGCTCCACCTTTTTCTCGCTCGCTCGGATCCGTCCGACAGCCGTTGCGAACGCGTGTCCTCGACGTATCTTGAGGTAAGGTGATAGCTACAGAGGCGCTTACTCCTTCTTAATGGGCTTTCTTCTGTTCTTCGCGGTTAATTTGTACCTTCCCCTGCTAGCTAGGAAATAATGTGGATATTTCATGTTGTGACTAGCTAGATCTTCATTATATGAAGATACTCAGTACTATATATTTGCAAGCACGGGTGAAAAATGATAAACAAATAGGGAGAGGAGCAGCAACTGACAATCACAACAAATGTCGCAAATAGTAAAACCAGACTGGAAACACGCTTCTAGTTTTATATTTTGAAATGAGATTTTTTTTCTAACGTCAGATGCGGAATTGGAGTAGCCTTAAAAAAAATCTCCAAGTAAAACACTTTTTATTACAATTAAAAGGTGCAGCGCATAAGCACAACATTGACTGCAATTATGCACCCATTCAGAAAAAAAGTAAAGCACCATAACACTCTCTTGATTTATCCAATTTCATTTGGACTACTGGATATGACAACCTGCATCAAAGCTAAGTTTCTACGTAGTTTTGCTTGACCCAGATGAGCTTGCTCCCAAGAAATGAAGCAAATGAACCACAAGGTAGTACTAATCCTCAGGCTACTAGCAAGTCACTATCTTGGAGTGCAAGCTTGACTAGTGTCTACAAATATTACTAGGAAATAATAATACAAAGTTAGCAAATTACACAAGTATAATCCTGCAAGATGGTACAACCAACACACAAAAAACAGAAGGTCAATTTCAGCGTCGTATCTTGTTATGCTTTGCTTGACCCAAATGAGCTTTGCATCGTTTACAGCTTTTCTCAGTTTCAGTTAGCAGAGCACAAATAATGGGGAGAAAGAAACAGAAACATCTGCAAGTTCTGAACGCAGCGCAAAAAATCTCGCTGTGCTCTCCTCTTTATGTTCATCTTGAGCCTGCTTGATCACGTGGTGTGATCTCTGAGCTTCATTGTTCAGCACCCACAGAGAGCTGCTCTGTGTTATCTGAATTGAGCAAAATTCCACTGCACTCTGTTTTCTCTCCCGGCCGGCCACCACTATATTTTGTGCCTGCGCTGCCAATGTAGACAGGCAACTGGTGTCACAGCTTGTGTACACGCTCTATAGAAGTTGTTTTTTTTATAACTTTCGATGAAACTAGTGCTAATAATATTTCAACTCATTTCTAAAGAGCAATCTCTTTTTATAAAAACTAGGATGTTAAGTCGGTAGCATCAGTTATAAAATGTGTCTTGCCGCATCGCACCACTTGTGAAGAGCTCGGCAAACCTCAATGAATAGGTGGTCATGGATGTGTTAAGAGGTCTCTCATCTATTTTGCAAGGAAAAAGTGATACACTATGGCTCTCACAAAGTCATGAAACAATCCAGAATTTAGGCAACTCATTCAAGCCTTGACAGAATCTCAAAGAATGCAAGATAGCACTAAAACCAGCACTGCTTGAATCGCCAGCTATTCATGCAGTAGACAATATCACCAGAAAGGAACATCCTCCAACTCACGTCCCGTCGGATACATGGCAAAATAATCAAACACACACGCGCGAGTAAGCTCGCAACTCCATGCTTTTTTTAAGCTTGCTTGAAATATAAAGTAAAACAGATTAAATGGATCACAAGGTAAACAATAATTAACTGGAACAAGTCAGTGTGACTTCAACCTTCATGCCACATGACCAATGTCTGCCGAAATTAGATAATACATGAGTTAATTAACTAGGCGATTAATTCCTACAAATCCACTTCACAGCCGACCAGTTCATACTACATAGAGGGCAAATCTCCACATCGAGCATACAAAATGGAATAACCTACACCCAACAAGCCATTTCTACATCCTGGCCACCAGAACGGAACTCCAGATACCTGTGGAGCAAGGAATATCATTAGTCAAACAAATTTGTACTATTCATTCAGGGAAATAAGTTGATGATATTCCTCAAACAGTAAGCATTCGGTTAACTATTGTGGAAATTGCAGCTGTGCTGAGGTATGCCTGTAATATAGTAGCAGACTACCTAGCTACGTTTGGCTCAAGTCTGCAGCAATCTGGCTGGAGCAAGTTATTTATGTAGGCTTCTTTGAAAAAAAAAATTGGCGACAAGTGACGTGCTGAGCAAATGTTTAACCAAACAGCCTAAAACTAGAATAATCATCCATAAATTTGAACGAAAAACGGCAGCGTACTATTTAATGAAACCTATATCAACTATCAAGTGTCCAGTCATTTCGCTGGAGCAAATTATTAATGAAAGGCTTCTTTAAAATATTTTTCTCGGACAACAAGTGACATGCTGAGGAAATGCTTAACCAAACAGCCTAAACTAGAATGATAAAACTACAATAACTGCAAGCAGAACAATAAACAGCAGCATATATATTAATTAAGGCATATTCTTCAAGTATTCTTGAAATTGTTAGTTCACTAGGTATTGAGTGATCCAAAATAAACAGGAAACTGTATTGTTAAAATTGTTTGTTAACTAGGTATTAGAGTGATCCAAAATAAGCAGGAATCTGAGATGGCGTAGCTATAATTACATACAAATAAAAGAATTTTGACAGAAATTGGCAACATAGTGTTAGTTGGCAATTACTGCATATGCAGGACAAGTTGCAAATCACACTAGAACTTGATAGACCCAATACATGGAGAAGATAAGCTTACCAGCTCAACAAGTAAATCAGAGAGCATATCCAACCAGACAATCATGTTACGTATTGAGCAAGAGCTCAGCTCCGTCATGTCCACCACCAGCGCATGTTTCTACAAGCATAATTAAAAAAACATTGTGTCCTGTCAGCCAGAATATAAGGCCACTGCAAATAGGATAAGGGTAAGGAGCGTGAGGCTTGATCCTGAAATCAGGCCCCCTGATTCCATAGAAAATATATGAGTTTGCTTCAAAAGTTAGTTAGTGCTAGCCCAAACTTATGAATTACGATATGGCTGAAGCTTTCCAATTTCCTAGCTCTATATATGGAGAGGCCTACAATGTAACTAGTATCAACTATCAATAGAACAGAAAAGGGAGATTGTGCTCAAAATCCTAAGCCATATCGTAAAGATAAAAATCAGGAGGCACCAACTAGGTGTTCAGATAAACTCAGAGCTGTAATTTTTGAAAAACAACTCAGCTTTGATACAAAAATAGTAAGAGATAACTGAACACACCTATTTTCAAATTCACTGCATGTTCCCCAAAACAGCATATACTATATCATAAAAATGAAAAACATCCACATCATACTATTAGTTGTTCAGAAACGGAGATGTTGTCTAGAGCTATTCTTAAGCTTGTTCCACAACATATTTGAAAGGAAATACTGATGCTAACAACACCCTGATTTAAATTATATTTAAATGAATTTAGCCCGAAAAGAAGAAAGTGAAATCCAATTATTAATTTTCCTGTACAAAAGGACTTGTCACATGCAGGATAGTCCTATAAGTGATAAATGAATAATCATTCATAAATGTAAACCAAGCAGTTATTACGGGTCTAAGACCATTAGTAGTATCACCAGAGATTACAATACTGAATGAAAGAAATATAACAAGGCCTAATTAAGCTTCCAAATGTACCTATTAAGCTAGCCATTTTAGTTGGTTCAACCTAGTTTTTCATGTAGTTAACTTCCAACTGATGTGCGTCACATCGTGAGAAAAAATGGCACTGTAGCTATGCACAAACACAATTCTTGCATTTGCAAATAGGCAGGCAACGATGAAATTTAGTTCAATAATTTTACAACAAAATTTCCAATCTTGGTAACCATTGTATATTTTCTCAAACACAGGTAATCATTGTTTTATTGTATAGATATGGGTAAAATGAACTGATGTAGCAGTTTTCTACTTCTGATTTAAATCGCAAAATTTACAGAAACCAAGTTACCTAGTTGCAACTCATCGCCGCTACAGAAATCAGAAGAAAAAGTAAACTACATACCACTAACAATTTTTTTTCTAGATCATAATCATTACATAGAAAGTCATCGTACAAGCATCAGAACAGACCAGTGCAGAACATAATCAACTCGTCGCTATATGTTGAAGAGGTTATCAAGAAGCAAAACAAACAAATAGAAAGACACTACTTAAAATTGTTGGAAGTGATGTGAACATAATTTCATTAGCCAATTATCAAACAATAATTTGTTTATACTGCAGCAATTTAAGGCATGTTATTACCTGCAGCATAGACACTTTCGAATGGATGATAGTAAGAAAAGATCATCGTGTCGAAAAGCTTCTTGAATTTCAATGAATCAAGATGGATCATTAAAAGGCCTATCATTGTCCACAGAAATACCACATTGTTCTCCTCAGCAAACCCTAGTATCACTAAGACCCCTTTCTCCTCTGGTTTGATGGAAATTAGCTTATCCAGTTCAATAGTTCTTGCAAGCCCCCATGAAGCAACACCATCACAATCAGTCTTCATCTTCCATAACTGGGCGGTATAGTCTGAGTCTGACACTACGAGGTAACCCAGCCCACCGCCCTCGGCCCGCATCATCTTCGAGGATCTGCCCTCGCCATAGATATCCACTGGTGGCACCTGTATAACAGCTAGGCTCTGCTTCGCCAAATCAAATTCCAGAATTCCAGATAAATTCCCATCAAGAACCCAATAAAGGGAATCTCCAGCCATTACAGCGTCATCCGTATAAACCATGGTGGGAATACGGCTCCCATCGGCCTTGTATGGAAGCAGCGTTGAGACGAGATCTCCCCAAAGGCATGTCTTTGATGAGTAAACGCAGGCTAGTGAAGACCACATGGAAGTGTTGGTCCTCTCCGGCAGGGCGAAGCACCGCCCCATTGACCAGGCCCATGGTTTTCTCCATATCGAATGCCGCGGGAACAGCAATATGGTGCTTGTCGCCGGTGATGGGGACCCACACCAGGAGCTGGCGGGGCTTCGAAAGGAAGATGAGGAAGAGACCATGGCGACATCCAAGGGACCTGGAGTTTTCGAAGTCGTCGTCGCGCTGCAAGGAGAATCGCCCGGGAGGGAGGCGATTCGGGGCCTCCAGAGTAGGTAGGAAGGAAAGACCTTGATACCTATCGAAGAAACCGAGGAGGGCGGGTTGCGGCGGTGGCGGAGGCGGAAGCGACGGAAGAAGCCGGGGTCGGATACGAGGCGGCGCCAGCGCTTGCAGACGGCGGATGCGCGGGGGAGGGAGGAGGGCTGCGGTGGGAGGCGGAGGAGGATCTCGCAGAGGAGGTCATCGTCGTCCAGCGGCGTCACCGCCGGCGAGCGGGCGCGGCGGCGGCGGCTGCTCATCTAACCCTAGAGCTCGCGCGTGTGGGGAGTGAAGTGGAGTGACATTGGAGACGGGAAACGAAGCTGGGATGTGAACCGGTGACTTTTGGTTTTGACGGTTCGAGATAAACTTAGAAACCCACGATTTGTTTCTTGTTCATATTTTTGCGAGCCATTTGTATGTACAAACGTTCAATTATAAAGTATGAAAGACTAAATTTTCCATTAAGACCAAATAATTTATAAATTATAATAAATTTCCTTCTGCTTGACCCGACATTTTTATCCTATCTAAAAATTACTTGACAACCTAACCCCACAACAAGGATGCGACATCAGAACATGACAACATAATGGAAAATAGTAATCCCTCTGATCCTAAAAGATTGTCACGGGTTGAGCGTTTGAAAGCACATACCTAGCCTTTTCTCTCTGACACTTAAAGCGAATCAGAGGGATTATATGTATTCCTTTTAGTTTAAAAGAGGAGATTATTTTTCCAAAATTTATAGAAAATAGTGATAAATTAGTTGGAATTCCCATTTTGCGTTGAACTTACCAAAGCTAAATTTGAACAAAGATAAAGAATAGTGAGAAAACTAAAAATGATAATAACAATATTTAGTAAAAATGTGCGGAGTCTCGTTCTCTCTCAGTGAGAAACCATGGATCTGCGAATGGAGAGCTGTGGTGGTGAAAAAGGAAGGACAACAGTGTTGCGAGCGTTGGTTGTCAATCCTACGTGCGGTGGTTGCCGGTGTTGCAAACAAATGGTGGCGATGTTGCCAAGGAAGGGCATCGCTGTTGCGAGAAGTTTTCATTGGTGCCGCAAATGAACGAAGTGGTGCTGCTAAGGAATGGCGGCGGTGCTACGAGTGGTGGTTGCTGATGCTGCGACGACCATGCAACGATGCGAGTGAAGGCGACTGTGCTCCTAATCACCCACGTCGGTGTTGCAAGTTTTTTCTCCAGCAACTAAGATCGAAGAAGGTGTTGTGATCATTCATTTTTGCCTAACATGGGGTGCCTTTTGGGGATGGAAGATCGATCCGAATAGGTGTTGTAAGTTTTTCCTCCAGCAACTAAGACCGAAGAAGGTGTTGCGATCATTCCTTTTTTGCATGAGGTGCCTTTTTGGGATGGAAGAAGGATCCAAATCGTTGTTGCAAGTATTTCTCCAGCGACTAAGATCGAAGAAGTTGTTGCGATCATTCCTTTTGCCTAACATGGGTGCCTTTTTGGGAATGGAAGAAGGATCCGAGGACGGAGGAGAGAAGTCCAGTCCAGTCCAACCCAGCCCAGCACCCATGGCTAGACAAACACCGAGGCCCACGATTTATTCCTTCATATATACTTTTTTCCTGACCTTAACACCTTGACTCCACACGAAAGGCCACCCCATCACAAAATATCGAATTTTACTTGAGAAATTTCTAGTCTTAGAAGTAGTGTATCTCCCTCATTTGAACTCTAACTCGGGCGATGCCTATTCCAAATCTGCTACGTAAATTTCGGTTCAGCAAGTAGTGTTATATTTTGTGCATTTCGGTCATTATTTTACACCCATCAACTCGACACATAAAACAGTTAGAAAAGAAAATCAGTTGAAGCATAGTTGTGTTGCTCAATGCTCGGCCATGACAGAGGTATGTGAAAAGGAGTTCGAGAGTCTCAAAGGAGCTCGCAGAATCATTTGTATGAAATCCGAAGCAAAAGAGATGTTCAGAGTTCTGTTTATGTTCCAAACCGGGTAATCTGCAGTGTTCACCAGCGCTAGTCATGCAAATGAATTATCTGAGCTGTTCAGTTCTGCTGTATTTTTTTAAAAATTGTCCCTGCAGTAACAAGACGCACCACGCAGCTGCAGTAACAAGACGCACCACCCAGGCGGCTGTGACTCAACATTCAGGTAGCCAGATCCAGATAAAAACTCAACGAAAAATACACCCGAAATTTTATAGTCTGATTCAGCTGTAAAATGTGTTTTGCCTCATCTCACCAATAATGCAAAAAATTCCTATCTCAAAGCAAAGGCGATTGATAATTTGATATCGATGCAAAGAGGCAAACCCATGCATAAGGCTTTGTATTTTGAGTTACCTATCCCAGTCCTGATAACAACCACCAAATTACTCAGAACTTTTATCCAGATCAATCTAAGCAACCTTGAGTGTGAGCACCCACACGTGGCGGGCGACCATGATAGTTTATCCATGCCTGTCCTGATCAGAACACCAGATTACACTGCAACGAAGAAGCCTTCCCAGCATCTCAAAGAAATCAAACATATTTACCGAAACAACTATTTGTCGAGGTGCAATTCAACAAACAGGAGCTTCTTCCCAGCTCCCAGGTAAATACTGATGCGGTTCAACATTCATTAGTCCCACCTAGGCTCTTCAAAATACTGAGCTACCGTAGCTCGCTTGCACGGACATCATTGGAACATAAACAGAACTCTGAAACCTCCCCGCCTGATATGACACGGAAGATAAACCAAAACCACGCACATGGCACACAATAGAACATAAGCAGGATCAGTTCACAGGCAGCTTGCCAATTTGCTTCAAACACAACAAATTAAAGAAACCACAAGGTGAGTACGAATTAATCGAAGCAAGTCAATATGCCTTCAACCATCATGTGGTTGACTAATGTCTACAGAAATCAGATGATTGACTAATGTCTACATAAATGTCAAATTAAGCGATTAATTCCTACAACTGGCACTTCCTAGCTGTCCGGTGCATGCTACATAGAAAGTCAATTTCCGCGTCGAACATACAAAATAGAAGAACCTGCACCAAGAAGCCATTTCTGCATCTCAGTCACCACGATGTGAATTCTAGAGACCTGCAGGTCAAGTAAATATCACCAGTCAAACAGATTTATACTATTCAATCAGGAAAAGCCAATGAAGTTATATCCTCATAAATTCTGTATGACTCAAAGAGTAAACTATAGCTTCACTGGAAATTGTGCGAAAAGCTCCATAGTAAAATCACCTCGGCATTATTAGACAATGCCCACAACAGAAACGGAGGAAAACAACAGTGATTTGTAGTGTACTGGCACACATTCAAACTCTAATTGTAGAGTTATTGGATACATCTGGTCTGAGTAGAGACTATTAGCACAGTGGAACGTGAGAGGCTCATGGATAGGAAAGCATAAACATCTTGTTTCTAGCTTGCAGGCATACTTATCAGATGTGTAAGAGCTAGCTAGTACTGAAGTAACTAGCAAATAATGTATCATAGATTAATGTAGTACAAGCCTCAAGCAAGGGATCAGGCGTCATCTTATCAGTTGCCACTTCGATCGGTCCAAAACAACTGTCGTTCTTCTAAAACTTTCAACAATATTTAATGATAATATGCTAGTAAATATTAAAAAAATTAGTAGTGATTTAGCAAGTTTACATTATGAAATACGCTACATGCTCCTTCATGAATTTAGTTCAGTTTCAACTGCAGCTGTGCCAAGGTCCTGCAATACAGTAATAGAGTAGCAAACTACCTAGCTACGTTTGGCTATTGCCTTCTTGAGGAGGAGCCTCCTATTTGGTTCCTGAGTACTGTAGCCGTCTCTAGCAACTTGGCTGGAGCAAGTTACTAATGACAGGCTTCTTTGAAAAATATGTTCGGCGGACAACAAGTGGCATGCTAAGTAAATGTTTAACAAACAGCCTAAAACTAGATTATCATCCATAAAACTATATAACTGCAAACGGAACGATTAACAGCAGTGTACTATTTAATGAAGGCAGAAGTAACAAGGAAGAAGTAAAACAAAAAGAAGGAGCTGGATTGAAGGGAGCGTACACAAAAGAGCAAATCTAGTAGGTAAGGAGCAGCACATCAGTAGGTAGAAGAGAAGGGGGTGGCTGAAAGCATAAGAAATTGAATGGAGAGTTGTTGAGGAAGGGATGAGGAAGCAATACTTGAGAAAAGATCCAAGATAGCCGCCTGCCATAGAAAAGCACCATTATGGGAGGTAGCCAGGCGCGCATTGACTGACGAAAGGGTTGTAGACAAAATCTTACAATCCACTCTTGCAGTTTGGTACTTGAGAACTGGTAGTAACTGAAAGCAATACATTTTCTAAGAGCAGTTCAGACACCTCAGTATACATGCAGAAGATAAGCATACCTGATCAACCGCTGAATCAAATAGCATATCCAACCGGACAACCATCTTATATATGGAGCGAAATCTCAGCCCCGTCATGCCCACCACCAGCGCATATTCCTACAACAAGCACAAGTGAAACAAACAATGTGTCATGTGGGCAGAGTGTATGCGCCGCAGAAAGGATAAGGAACTGAAGGATAAGGAACCTGGCAACATAAGTGCTCACGATTTAAATCTTTAAACAAATTCTAGCCTGAAAAGAAAAGGCTGAACTCTAGTTATTAATTTTCCCTGGTATAAATGAACTTGTCACAATCAGGATACTCCTACAGGTGGTAACTGAACAGTTATTCATAAATTTAAAACCAAGTGTTATTATGGATCCAAGACGATTAGCAATAACAATACTGAATGAAAGAAATATAACTAGGACTCATTAAGCTTCCGAATGTGCCCATAGCTAGATATTTTACTGGTTAAAGCTAGGTTTTCATGCCGATCAACTTCCAACTGTTGTGCATTTCATCAGTCAAAAAATGGATTCCAGCTATGCACAAACACTATCATTAGACAATTCTTGCATCTGTCAATAGGCATGCAAAGATGAAATTAGTTCCAATTTGTCTACAACATTATTGCCAATCTTGCTAATCATTGATCATTTTCTAGAGCACAGGTAATGATTGTTTTCTTGTATGGATACTCATACTTATAACAGAAACCATCCACATATAGATATATAAAGTAAATCAGATATCACCAACCGATTATTTCTGGATAATAATAAATTATTCAATAAATTAAAAGCCACCACACAGGTATCAGAACAGAACATCATCCAATTATCAAACAATAACTTGGTTATGCTGTATTCAGCAATGTAAGGCATGTTATTACCTGCAGTGTAAACACTTTCAAATGGATGATAATAAGAAATGACGTCGGTTTCAAAAATCTTCTTGAACTTCAATGACTCAAGATGGATCATGAAGAAGCCGATCCATGTCCACAGAAACACAACATTATTCTCCTCAGCAAACCCTCGTACGAATAGATCCACTTTCCGCTCTGAATCCAGGGAAAGTAGCTTGTACAGTTCAATAGTTCTTGCAAGCCCCCATGAATCAACACCGTCACAATCAGTCTTCCTCTTCCATAACTGGGCAGTGCAGTCTGACAGTACGAAGCAACCTAACCCACCACCCTCGGCCCGCACGATGTTGAAGCATTTGTCCAAATCCACTGGCGCCGGTATCACAGCTAGGCACTGCTTCACCAAATCAAACTCGAGAATTCCATGTATATTCCCATTAAGCACCCAGTAAAGGGAATCTCCAGCCCGCACAGCGTCATACGTATGAACCATGGTGGGAACCTGGCCCCCATTAGCCTCATATGGAAGCGGCGTTGAGATGAGATTCCCCCAAAGGCCTGTCTTTGATGAGTAAACGCAGGCAATTGCTCGAGCATGTTGAAGGTCTTCACCCACTGCCGTTGCCAAGACCACCTGGAAGTGTTGGTCCTCTCCGGCAGGGCGAAGCACCGCCCCATTGACCAGGCCCACAGTTTTCTTCACATCGAATGCCGCGGGAACGGCAATGTGGTGCTTGTCGCCGGTGATGGGGTCCCACACCAGGACCTTGTGGGGCTTCGAAAGGAAGATGAGGAAGAGGCCATGGCGGCATAAAAGGGACCTGGACCGTTCGAAGTCGCCGTCACGCTGGAGGGAGAAGCGTCCGGGAGGGATGCGATTGGGGGCCTCAAGAGTAGGTAGGAAGGACAGACGGTTAAATCTGTCACAGAAACCGAGGAGGGGCGGATTGCGGCGGTGGCGGAGGCGGAAACGGCGGAAGAAGCCGCGGTCAGAGACGAGGCGGCGCCAGCGCTTGCAGACGGCGGAGGCGCGGGGGAGGGAGGAGGGCTGCGGCGGGAGGCGGAGGAGGATCTCGCAGAGGAGGTTGTCGTCGTCCAGCGGCATCACCGCCGGCCAGCGGGCGTGGTGGCAGCAGCTGCTCATCTAGCCCTAGACTGAAGAGGAGTGGTAGCGGCGGCTGCTCCTCTGGTTTCGCAGGGAGACTCTTTGTTTTTTAGAATTGGGAAACTGACGCCGGGAGTGAGAGCCCATGGGCCATGGCTAGATAAACACAGAAGCCCAAGCTTCGTGATTCTCAAATAAACAAACAAAAAAATTGCACCTACAAATGTTCAAGTTTAAGCGCTTGCTAAGTCGCTTAAAGTATAAAGCTTCCTATAAAGACCAAAAATATTTATAAACTACTTTATGTTTAATATCTTATTTATAAAAATTAAATGACCCCACAACAAGGATGCCACATCACAACATACTGAAAATTATTTATCGTATAAACTATAATACCAAAATAGAGAAAATATGGTTTGATTCCTATTTTGCATTGAACTTACTAAAAACTAAATTCGGAAAATAAAATATTACAAAATCAATATTATATAAGCATCTCGTTGTTCCAATAACCAAGAGCATATCCACCGGGACTTCCAATAGACGGTCCAACAACTGTGTCAGATGTACATTATGAGGAGGGCCGGCCTGCACATGTTGTTGTGTTATTGGGACCGGAAGCCCAAGCGGCACCCAATAGTTTTTTGAACCAAAATTAATTTAGGAAACAAAACCAAACCGCAAAATCATTCAAATAATTTAAATTTTAAACAAGTTCATCGCCCATATGAAGACATGAAAAAAAACCAAACTATATAATTAGGGTTTCTAAGTGCTAATCTTCGTCAGATTTGATGTCGATCGACACGTACCCTATATATGATACTCCCTGAGCAAATGTGCAAAGTTTGACCGGAATCCCAACACATTAGACAAGATCCGAACCATTCCTTGTGGCAACAAAATCATGTGCCGAACTAAATTGCACACTTTTTTGTGCCTGTCCAAGACATGTTTTTGACTTGTGGGCCCATGTGTTTGCACCTAGCTATCGAAAACCATAAAGAATTCAAAACTGGTTTTCTTATATACTAAATTCAAATCCGAACTAATAGGATCAAGTATATGTACACAATGGTCTTTCTTTGATTAGTGTAAGTTTATTATTGATTATTTGAAGATTGGTGATCATCTGAGCTATCGTAGAGCATCTCTAGCGGTGACTTCGTGTTTTGGGTGGTTTACGGACCCAAAAATCGCCGCGCAGAACAAAAACTGAAAACAAGACTGCAAATTTAATTTCGTATGCGGAATTGGAGTAACGTTAAAAACTAAAAATAAACACCAAATAAAAAACTCTTTATTACAATTAAAAGGTGCAGCGCATAAGCACAACATTGGCCTATATATGCACCCATTCTGAAAAAAAGAAAAGCACCATAACACTCTCTTGATTTATCCAATATCATTTGAACTGGTGAATATGCCAACCTCCGGCAAATCTAAGTTTCCACGTTGTTTTGCTTGACACAAATGAGTTTGCTCCCGAGAAATGGAGAAATGAAGCGAATGAACCACAAGGTAGTACTAATTAACTGACAGATCCTCATGCTACTAGCAAGTCACTATCTAGGAGTGCAAGCTTGACTAGTGTCAACAAATATTACTAGGTGATAATTATACAAAGTTAGCAAATTACACAAGTATAATCCTGCATGATGGCACAACCAACACACAAAACAGAGGGTCAATCTCAGCGTCGTATCTTGTTATGCTTTGCTTAACCCAAATGGGCTTTGCATCGTTTTCAGCTTTTCTCACTTTCAGTTAGCAGAGCACAAATAATGGAGAGAAAGAAAGATAAACATCTGCAATTTTGAACGCAGCGCAAAAATCTTGTTGTGCTCTCCTTTTATGTTCATCTTGAGTCTGCTTGATCACGTGGGTGTGATCGGTGAGATTGGTTGTCAGCACCCACACAGAGCAACCCAGCGAAAATGCGATGTGGCTCACGACGAATATGCTCCCTGACATCTGACCATCCCCTTCACATGCAACAGGTTTCAAAAAAATTCAGATTTGCAAAATGTCCAGATCTTAAAAACTTAAATTTTCAAAATTACTCCAGGAACTAAAAATTATTCAGATTTTAAAAATGTTAAAATATTAAAAAAATCAAAATTATAATTGTTAGATTTCAAAAATGGCCAAATTTAAAAAATGTTCATAATAGGTTTAAATAAATTAGTAAATGTTCTAGGTTTTAGATTTAAAAATGCAAATTTCAAAATTCTTTCCGGAATTGAAAATGTTTTAGATTTACTAAAATGTTCAAAATTTATAAAAATCAAAACTAAAATATGTTCATATTTAAGAAAAAATTCCAATTTAAAATGATCATAATTGCTAATTGTTCAGATGTAAAGATATGAGATTTAGAAATGTTTGATTAAAATTTTCATAATTGAAAATTGTTTAGATTTATAAAAATGTTGAAATTTATGAATGTTCACAATTAAAAATTGTTCAAATTTACAAAAAAATTCAAATTTAAAAGATGTTTAAAATAAAAAATTGCTCATACTTAAAGAATGCCCAATTTTCATATGTTCATAATTGAAAATTATTCAGATTTAAAAACAGAAAATTTCAAAAAATATGACAAGTGTTTTTTTAATCTGAACAATTCATATTCTGACCTTTTTGAAAGTAAAAACATTTTTAAATCTATTTTTTTTAGAAAATGTTTAATTTTCAAAATTGTCCTGATTAATGTTCATATTTGAAAATGGTTCAGATTGAAGGAATGTTCAGAAAAATAAATTTGGCATTTTTATATGACTATAATATTTGACCATCTTTTACCTCTAATATATTTTAATGATTTTACTTATTTTTGGAATTACTAAATTATTTTTCATACATAGGTTCCAAAATACAAATTGTCTGTTGTCACTCTAATCCATAAGTTAGTGTGCACGCTAAATGCCATTTAACCCATGCATGCATGCACCCACGAGAAAATCAAAGAATCATAATAATACTAAATGCTATTTATTGTGCAACATGCATGGCCCTCTTAAATGACACATTATTCCTTGTTGTATACACATTTATTTTTAATTAATGTTGTTTTTCCAACTCATTAACACTATTTTGTTTTCTAATCGTGAAGCTATCAGGAGCCGTTAGATTTTCTCATCGCTTGTCTCCATGTATAGTGTACAAGCTCCATCGAAGCTGTGTTTTTTTAGCTTTTGATAAAACTAGAGCTAGTAATATTTTAACTCATTTCGGAAGAGCAATATCTTAATATAAAAACTAGGATGTTAAGCCCATAGCATCAGTTATAAAATGTGTCTTGCTGCATCAAACCACTTGTGAAGAGCTCGGCAAGCCTCAATGGATAAGCGTTCATGGATGTTTAAAGAGGTGTCTCATCTATTTTGCAAGGAAGAAGTGATACATTATGGCTCTCACAAAGTCATGAAACAATCCAGAATTTAGGCTGCTCATTCAAGCCTTAGGCAGCATCTCAAAGAATGCAAGATATATAGCACTGAAACCAGCCCTGCTTGAATCGCCAGCTATTTATGCAGTACTCTAGACAATATCACCAGAAAGGAGCATCCTCCCAACTCATGGAACATATAAGAGCAAGATCTCCCGCCTGATACAACAAGGAAAAGAATGAAACACACAAGTGCGCAAGTAAGCTCGTCACTCCATGCTTTTTTGAAGCTTGCTTAAATATAAAGTAAAACAGATTGAATGAATCACAAGGTAAACACTAATTAACTGGAACAAGTCAGTGTGCCTTCAACTTTCATGTGAGATGACCAATGTCTGCCGAAATAGATAATACATGGGAGTTAATTAACGAGGCGATTAATTCCTACAAATCCAGTTCACAGCTGACCAGTGCATACTACATAGAGGGCAAATCTCCGCACTGAGCATACAAATTACAAAATGGAATAACCTACACCAACAACTCATTTCTACATCTCGGCCACCAGAACGGAACTCTAGATACCTGTGGAGCAAGGAATACATTAGTCAAACATATTAGTACTATTTATTCAGAAAAAGCAGTTGATGATTATTCCTCAAACAGTAAACATCAGCTTTACTATTGTGGAAATTTCAGTTGTGACGAGATCCTATAAAAGAGCAGCAGACCAACTAGCTATGTTTGGCTCTAGCCTTCTGCCTTCTGTTTGGTTTGATGATTTTCCTGAGCATGTACTGTATCAAGTCCCCAGCAATCTGGATGGAGCAACTTATTAATGATAGGCTTCTTTCAAAAAATGTTTGGCGGACAAGTGTCATGCTGAGCAAATGTTTAACCGAACAGCCTAAATCGAGAATAATCATCCATAAATTTGAACGATAAACGGTAGCATACTATTTAATGAAGCCATACTCTTCCAGTATTGTGAAACTCGTTAGTTCACTAGGTACCATAGTGATCCAAATTAAGAAGGAATGTGAAATGGTTTAGCCATAAGTTCATATAAATAAAATAAGTTTGAAAACAAATGGTCACATGATATTAGTTATCAATTACTTGCGTATGCAGGTCAGGTTGCAAATAATACTAGACTTGATAGACTCATAACCACTTTACAATGGTCAAATTATATGTAGCAACGAATTAACTAAACAGACATATCTCCCCGAAGCAGAGTAAATGATGTAGTTTATCTGCTACTACCTAGCACGACAACATTATTATCTCTGAGCAGGCACAACACATGGGGGATGGCAAATGGTCCTAATTTGTCAGTCATTGCAGGGAGAGAATAACGCACACACCAGAAGGAACTTGGGAAGTACCACGGAGCAAGTAAACAAAAACAAGCAATCTGGATGGAAGGAGCACACACAAAAGAGCACATCTAGTAGAGAGGGAGTAGAACATCAGCACTGAAAGCATAAGGAATTGAATGGAGAGTTGCTGAGGAAGGGATGAGAAACAAAAAAGACCCCAAAAAAGCTGCCTGATATGAAAAGCATTATGGGAGGTGACCAGGTGGGCATCGACTGAGCAAAAGGGTTAGAGAAAATCTTACATCCTCTTGCAATTTGGTACTTGAGAATTGGTAGTAAAAGGAAAGCAATACATTTTCTAAGGGCAGTTCAGATACCTCAATATACATGCAGAAGATAAGCATACCTGGTCAACTGGTAGATCAAATAGCACAGCTAACCGGACAATCATCTTAAGTATTGAGCAACATCTCAGCCCCATCATGGCCACCACCAGCGCATATTTCTACAAGTACAAGTGAACCAAACAATGTGTCATGTGGGCAGAGTATATGGCCGGCGCAGCAAGAATAAGGAACTTAAGGTTGTTTCCAAAGTTGGTTAGTGCTTTCCTATTTCCTATAAATGGAGAGGTCTATGATGTAACTAGTACAGCCATCAACAAACCAGAAAAAGGAAGATTAGGTCCAAACCTAAGCACGCCATACAATAACATTCCAACGAAAAAACAAATACAAACCAGCAGGCTCAAGTAGATATTTTAAATGAATTCACAGCTATAATTTGTGAAAAACAGCTCAGTTTTCACACAAATACAGCAATATTAATCGATAAACAAACCACACCTACTGTCAAATTTACTGAATATTTCCAGAACAACACATGATCATTAGTATCATAAAAATGATAGACATGCACGCTCGTAGTATTAGCTGGTTAGAACGGAGATGTTATCTGGAGCTATTCTAAGCTCGTTGCACACCATATTGGAAAAAAATACGCGTTACTAATAAAACTTGGCGACATAGTAATCATGATTTAAATCTTTAAATAAATTTAGCCTGAAAGAAGAAACTGAACTCCAGGTATTACTTTTCCGGTTTCCCTGTATATATGAACTTGTCACAAGCAGGATACTCCTTCAGGTGGTAAATAATATCATAAACTTAGCACCAAGTGGTTATTATTCATATTATTAGCAAAGATAACCATACTGAATGAAGAAATAGAACTAGGCATCTAGGCCTAATTAAGCTTGCAAATGCACCAATGGAGCTAGATATTTTAGTTTGTTCAAGCTAATTTTTCATGCATTCAACTTTCAATTGTTGTGCAGCTCGTAATTAAAAACGATGAGATTGTAGCTGTGCACAAACACTACATTTAGACAGTTATTGCATCTGTCAATGGGTATGAACGATGATATTTAGTCCAGCCTACAAAATTTTACCAATCTTGCTAGTCACTGATTATTTCTCTTACATGGGTACTGATTGTTTTCTTGTATTGATATTCATATAACAGAAAACGCCTAGTTATAGAACATTAAGTATATTAGATACCATTAACAGATTTTTTAGATCATAATCAATTAATCATTACATTAAAGGCCACCACACAGGCATCAGAACAGAACACTGCAGAACATCATCACTATATGTTGAGGAGGTCATGACGCAGGAAAAGAGACAAATGATACGACACTACTTAAAATTATTGGCTTAACACGTAATAATGTGAACACATTCATCAACCAATTATCAAAAATAACTTAGTTATGCTGTATCACCAATGTAAAGCATGTTATTACCTGCAGTGTAAACACTTTCGAATGGATGATAGAAAGAAATGAAGTTGGTTTTGAAAAGCTTCTTGAACTTCAATGACTCAAGATGGATCATGAAGAGGCCGGTCCATGTCCACATAAACACAACATTATTCTCCTCAGCAATCCCTAGTACGCATAGGTCCTCCACCTCAGTATCCAGGGAAAGTAGCTTGTCCATTTCAATAGTTCTTGCAAGCCCCCATGAAGCAACACCATCACAATCGGTCTTCCTCTTCCATAACTGCGCAGTGTAGTCTGACACTACCAAGGAACCTAACCCACCACCCTTGGCCCGCATCATTTTGAAGCGTTTGCCCAGATCCACTGGCGCGGGTATCACAGCAAGGCGCTGCTTCACCAAATCAAACTCGAGAATTCCATGGAAATTCCCCGCAAGCAGCCAGAAAAGGGAATCTCCAGCCAGCACAGCATCATCCGTACAAACCATGGTGGGAATACGGCTCCCGTCAGCCCCCAGGCCCCCATTAGGCTCGTATGGAAGCGGCATTGAGATGAGATTTCCCCAAAGGCCTGTCCTTGATGAGTAAACACAGGCAAGTGCTCGTGCATGTTCTTTGCCGTCGCCATCTGCCGCTGCCAAGACTACCTGGAAGTGTTGGTCCTCTCCGGCAGGGCGAAGCACCGCCCATTGACCAGGCCCACGGTTTTTTCTATATCGAATGCTGCGGGAAAGGCAATTTGGTCCTTGTCGCCGTGATGGGATCCCACACCAGGACCTGGCGGGGCTTCGAAAGATAGATGAGGAAGAGGCCATGGCGACATCCAAGGGAAATGGAGCGTTCGAAGTCGCCGTCACGCTGCAAGGAGAAGCGCCCGGGAGGGATACGATTGGGGGCCTCCAGAGTAGGTACGAAGGAATGACTTCCATACCTATCAAAGAAACCGAGGAGGGGCGGGTTGTGGCGGTGGCGGAGACGGAACCGGCGGAAGAAGCCGGGGTCGGATACGAGGCGGCGCCAGCGCTTGCAGACGCGGATGCACGGGGGAGGGAGGAGGCTGAGATGGGAGGCAGAGGAGGATCTCGCAGAGGAGGTCGTCGTCGTCCAGCGGCGTCACCGCCGGCGAGCGGGCGTGGTGGCGGCGGCTGCTCATCTAGCCCTAGGGTTGCTCGTGTGGGGAGTGAAGTGGAGTGTCGCTCGCTGCTGAAGACGACGCTGCACGTCTCTTTGTTTTGATTGTTCGAAAGCCCAGCCCATGGCAACATTGAACTATAGAAGCCCACAATTCTGTTTTTTCTCTTGCGAGTGGAATATCTATTTATATATTAAGGCCGCACGAAATTTGGCTCCCAGCCGCGGCCACGTCACCTTTTAATCCACCGCCGTCCGATCGCGCCGATCGGCGACCGAGACGCGCCGCGACACTGCTCCCCGCTACAATGTAACAGTAGCGCGGTGGGAGGACCAAACCACAATTAAAGGAAAGTTCGGGGTTGTACGCGTAAAAAATCCAGGGGCCTAAACGCAAAAAGATCTTCCCTCTCTCCCCCCGTGTCCGGCGCTTCCCGCCGCCGCCGACCGCCGCCGCCACGCGCCTCCCCGTCCACATCCGAGGCCACCGCGACCTCCGCCGTCGCCGCCTCCGCCTCTTGGCCGAGCACCGCGCCCGGGCGCGCTGGATGCGCCTCGTCGCGGGGCGGTGGTTGGCGGCGGCGCCGCCCCCATTTGGTCGCCGGAGTGGCTGCGGCGGCCGCGAAACGGCGGCGGAGGACCGCGGCACGGTGGCGACGATTCCCGCGCGGGGCGGCCACGATTTCTCACTTTCACAGCGCGCCAGCGCACCGCGGCACTGTTTTACTGTGCCCCGCTACAGGGTAACAGTGCCGCGGTGCGATCCAGGCCGTCCGCTGTCGATCGAACGATCCGTAGCGCACGCCCGTGACGTTTTTACAAAACACACCTCGCAATTTCCGCAAAATAACCCGCGGTCTAGCTTTTTACGCTGAGAGGGATCTGTTCGCGAATTCTTAGAAATACAGGGACTTTTACGTAAAATCACCCGCAGAAATCCTCTTCTCCCCTCTTCCTCGCGAGCGGCGCGGACGTCGCCGTCGACGCCGCCGTGCTCCGCCGATGCTCCGCCGCTCCTCGCACGCATCGAGGCCCATGGGCCGCTCCGCCGTCGCCGCCTCCGTCTCCTCGCCGCAAATCGGCTCCCGGGGCGGCCGAGCCGCGCCGAGATCGCCGCCGCCGTGCCGCCGTCCCTCCGCCGCTTCCGCGGGTCGCCGACGCCGCTCCGGCGACCAAAATGTGGCGGCGCGGCCGCTCCCGGGCTCCCCGCGCTCGCGCGCATCCAGCACGCTCTCGCACACGTCGCTTCTCGCAGTCCCGCGGCCTCGCCGTCTTTCACGCCGCCGCGGCAAAATCAGTCTTGGCCATTGCTGACGTCATCGTGACGTCAGCGTGGGCCCAAGCTGCCAGAATTTCTTTCTTCCTCCCAAAAAAAAAAAAAAAGGAAATGCAGCCCTATTAATTCATGCAAATTTCAGAAAATAATATATACTGTAAAAAATTCAATAACTTCAGAAATAAACCCTAACCAAAAATATCACACAAAAAAAATCACACTACTTATGGCATCAGACTTCTAAACCTTAACATTTTACAAAGCAAAAATAATCCAGAATTAAACATTTTATCAGACTTCTAAACCTTACCATTCTACAAATCAAAAATAATCCAAACTTAGACAATTTTAAACCGTAACCTCTTTTTAAATTTCAAATAATTTCCAAACCCAAACGATTTTCCAACACGTGCATACTCAATTTTCAGTCATACCATATATCCGCAACATACAAATTTGCATATTTCAAAATTTCATACACCTTTCGAACCTACACATTTTACAAATGAAAAAACAACTCAAATCTAAACACCTTCCCATTTTAAACAATTTCCAAAATCTGAACAACCTTTTAGACGTAAATACTCTTTCAATTTCATAAATTTTCAAATATTCAACAAATTTAAATGCCCGCATTTCCAAATTTGAATTCCACCCACACACGCGCGGCATCGCCGCGCAAATTTACCTAGTTGAACTATAGAAGCCCACAATTCTGTTTTTTCTCTTGCGAGTGGAATATCTATTTGCCTCACAAGAAAAAAAAATACATTTGCATGTACTAAAGTTTAATATTTTGCGTCCACTATGTACTAACTCTATTATGTACTATCCCTGAAAAAACATCTACTCCGCATTATCTATTATTAAAGCAATATACGGAAGTAAATAGTGAGCTTGGCTAGAAAATCTCATGAACAAGCAAAACATTCGAGTCTTACTATTACCACATCTCAAATCAGAGCCATTTGACCTTATTTAGTCGCATGTCATAAACTGCATCGTAAAAAATCGAGGGTTTCCACAGCCACCGCCGTACTCCACTGTCGCGCCTCCACCACGCTCGTCCCTCATTCCCACCGACTGCCGGAGACGAGAGTTCTTCCACCCGCCGTCAACTCGCCTTGTCTTGTATGTCGCCGGCCCGATGACCCTCTCCAACGATTCGACCAAGTTCTCCTCCCACCCCGACAGCTGTTTTTCGCTGCCGAAACGCCTGCCGACATGCAACACCAATAACCTCCTGCTCCGACCCTAGTAGTCCATCCTCTCCACGGACATCTTCCTCCAGCGGAAAGATGAGTCCATTCCTTCCTCTTTCATTCTATTATTTGTATATGTTGGTGAGCTTGGCAGCACTATGTGTGACTTGGTGAACATGGATTTTCCAAGACTGATTAGATTAGAAGAAAAACAGAACTTGTAGTGCAAATGTTATTTTATGGTGATGTACATTACATTTTTTGCTCCATGTTTGTTGTTAGGTATTTCTACATTTATGTTCCATCATTTAGATGATTTTGCAATTGGCCATAAGTAGGATTTTTACTTCTCTACCTAGTTCCTTCATTTATCTTTTTCCCTTCAGTCCGATCATACCAGAAAAAATGAGAACCATGCTCAGTTTCTCCTTCTTGTGTGCACCTAAAAAAACATCGACAATGGGCTTAAAATAGAACACGAGACTTCAGTCCGAACAAAACTGTATAACAAACGCATCTCGTGACACAAAAACAAACTGAAAGAAATCTACAAATATCTAACCTAATGAAACTGAGCTTACAACTTCAAGACTGCACTAACTGAAAAGTTACAAGAGCTTACCACTTGAAGACTGCACTAACTTGTGAGTGCAAGATATAGGAAGTTATATGGTATTGGCTATGTGGAGTTGAGCTAAATATGTGTGCTTCTTCTACACACTCAAAATCACAAGAGCAGAATTGTAAAACGATTAAACGAGAAGGATCTGCATACACGATAACCACCTCTTGCTTCTGTGGTCAAGCCCAAGACCATGGCAATAGGTGGCAGTCATGTCAACAGATCATTCTTGTTTCACTACATGAACTCTACATTCTTGCTTGAGTCGCTGCTGGGGTTTAAATAGGTAGAGGGGGGTTTGCCATTAAACCAGCCTAGGACAAGGAGGCGTCGGGAAGCAGAACATGGAATAAACCACAGCTTGCTATAAACCAAGCCGAGGGATCGAATTAAGGAAAAAGCAAAACAAAGAGTCGAGAAGCACAACATGGAATAAAGCATAGTTTGCCATAAACCAAGCCGAGAGATCGATGGAGGATTGAGATGAGGAAAAGGCAAAATTCTTTGCCATTTACCAGGCCAGGCGCCCGGATGCTACAAAGGAGAATGCAGATGCTTCGCTATCTACAGTGCTCACCAGCTTTAGTCATGCTAATGAATTATCTGAGCTATATTCACTTGTCCCTGCAGTAACAAGTAGCACCACGCAGGCAGCTGTGAATCAACATTCAGTAGCCAGATTCAGATAAAAACTCAACAAAAAGTACACACCAAATCTTGTAGCTAGCCTGATTAAGTTGTAAAATGTGTTTTGCTTCATCTCACCACGCATGTAAAAGTTTGCCTATCTCAACGCCAAAGGCGACTGATATTGATGCAAGGAGGCAAACCCATGCTAACATACTGTTTTCTATATGAGTTACCTATCCCAGGTCCTGATCACAACAACCAAATTACTCAGAACTTTTATACAGATTAGTCTAAGCGACCATTCACCAACACAACATTTGCCTAGTTTTGAAAAAACACCATAAAATATAAAATAACGGAAGTTGTTCATAATTTGGGAGTTCATTTAATATTTAATACGATAACAATGAAGTGGAGCTAATACTCTTGTCACTATGTATGCTTTTATCGCTGCCTGTCCTGGGGTGAGAACACCCAGATTACTCTGCGACGAAGAAGCCTTCCCATCATCTCAAAGCAAAAATATTTTACCGAAACAGCTATTTCTCCAGGTGCAATTCAACAAACAGGGGCTTCTTTTTAACTCCCAGGTAGAAACACTGATGCGGTTCAACATTCATTAGCCATAACTAGGCTCTTCAAAATACTGAGCTACTGCAGCTCGCTTGACGCTTGCACAGACATCATTGGAACATAAACATAACTCTGAAACCTTCCCGCCTGATATGATCCGGAAGATAAACCAAACACACGCATGCATGAGCACAGAACAAGCAGGATCAGTTCACAGGCGAGCTTGCCAAGCATGCTTGCTTGAAACACAGCAAATTAAAGAAACAACGAGCTGAGTACTAATTAATCTAAGCAACTCAATATGTGTTCAACCTTCAAGCTAGCAATAATGTCTACAGTAATAAGATAATAGACAAAAGTTGTCAAATTAAGCGATTAATTCCTACAAGTGCACTTTGCAGCTGTTCGGTGAATGCTACATGGAGAGTCAATCTCGGCGTCGAACATACAAAATAGAAGAACCTGCACCCACAACCCATCTCTGCATCTCAGTCACCACAACGTAAACTCTAGAGACCTGCAGGTCAAGTAATATCACCAGTCAAACAATCTGTACTATTCAACCAGGAAAGAAAAGCCACTGAAGTTGTTCTTATAAATTCTGTATGTTTCAAAGAATAAACTTTAGCTTCACTATTGTGGAAATTTTGCAAGAAGCTCAATTGTAAATCATCTTAGAATTATTAGACAATGCCCACGGCAGAAACGGAGAAAAACAACAGGGATTTGTATTGTAGTGGCACGCATTCAAACTCTAATAGTAGAACTATCAGATATATCTGGTCTGAGTAGAGAATATTAGAACAGTGGCACGTGAGAGGCTCATGGAGCAGGAAAGCAGAAACATCTTGTTTCTAGCTTGCACCCATACTTTTCAGAAGTGACTAACAAATCAAATATAATAGAGTTAATGTAGTACAAGGCTCAAGCAAGGGATCAGGCATCATCTTATTAATTACCACTTCGATCGGTCGGAAACGACTGCCATTCCTATAATAATCTGCTATCACCAATCAATACTTTTACCGATTTAATGATAATATGCTCGTAAATATAAAAAAATGTTAGTAGCAATGAAGAAAGTTACATTATGACATACACAACATGCTCTTCCTGAATTTAGTTCAGTTTAAACTGCCGCTGTGCCAAGGTCCTGCAATAGAGTGGCAGATTACCTAGCTACGTTGGCTCTTGCCTTGTCAAGGAAGAGCCTTCTGTTTGGTTCCTAAGCATGTACTGTATCGAATATTCGAATCTCCAGCAATTTGGCTGGAGCAAGTTATTAACGATAGGCTTCTATTCTTTGAAAAAATATGTTTGGCGGACAACAAGTGGCATGCTAAGGAAATGTTTAACGAAACAGGACAAACTAGAGGAATCATCCATAAAACTACAATAGCTGTAAGCGGAACGATAAACAGCACTGTATTAATTAATGAAGGCATACTCTTCAAGTACTGTGAAACTCGTTAGTTCACTAGGTATCATAGTGATCCAAAATAAGCAGGAATGTAAAATGGCATAGCTATATGTCCATATAAATAGACGTTTGAAAAGAAATGGTCAAACATTATTGCAAATCACACTTGAAATTGACAGACTCATAACCACTTCAAATAAATGAAATTATAAAAAAGAAACATATCCCAGAAGCAGAGTAAAAGCTACTAATTTATTTGCTACTATTAAGAAAGGATGAGGAAGCAAGTCCCTCAAGAAAAGATCCAAGATGCCACCTGCCATGAAAAAGCACCATTATGGGAGGTGGCCAGGTGGACATCGACTGTCCAAAGGGGTGTAGAGAAAATCTTAAAATCCTCTCTTGCAATTTGATACATAAGAATTGGTAGTAAAAGGAAAGCAATGCATTTTCTAAGAGCAGTTCAGATACCTCAATAGGCATGCAGAAGATAAGCATACCTGCTCAACCAGTAGATCAAATAGTAGATCCAACCGGACAATCATCTTATGCATTGAGCAAAATCTCAGCCCCATCGTCTCCACCACCAGCACATATTTCTACAAGCATAAGTGAAACAAACAATGTGTCATGTGGGCAGAGTATATGGCTGCTGCAGCAAGGGTAAGGAACTCAAGGCTTAAAGTTGGTTAGTGCTGGCAATATCCTTTTGACAAGGATGAAGCTTTTCTGTTCCCTAACTCATTATAATGGAGAGGCCTACGATGTAACTAGAACCAGCCATCAACAAACCAGAAACGGAAGATTAGGCTCCAAACTGTAAGTGCACAATACAGTAACATTCCAACAAAACAAATACAAACCAGCAGACTTCAACAAGGTATTTCAAATTAACTTACAGCTGTGATTTGTGAAAAACAGCTCAGTTTTGACACAGCAATAGTAATAGATAAACAAACCACACCTGCCGCCAAATTTATTGAATATCTTCAGAACAACATATGCTCATTAGTGTCATAAAAATGAAAGGCACGCATGTTCATGCAGTCAACTTCTAACTGTTGTGCATTTCATCGATAAAAAAAATGGGACTCCAGCTATGCACAAACACTATCATTAGAAAAATCTAACATCTGTCAACAGGGATGCAGTGATGAAATTTTGTCCAATTAGTCTACAAAATTTTGCCTATCTTGCTATCATTCACTATTTTCTAACACAGGTAATGATTATTTTCTTGTAAGGATATTCATATAACAAACACCATCTACTTATAGAACATAAAGTGAATTAGATACCACTAACCGATTTTATCTAGATACTAATCAATGCAGTAAAAGCCACCACACAAGCGTCAGAACAGAAGAATGCAGAACATCATCCAATTATCGAAAAATAACTTGGGTATGCTGTATCAGCAATGTAAGGCATGCTATTACCTGCAGTGTAGACACTTTCGAACGGATGATAGTAAGAAATGATGTTGGTTTTGAAAAGGTTCTTGAACTTCAATGACTCAAGATGGACCATGAAGAGGCCGATCATTGTCCATAGAAACACCACATTATTCTCCTCAGCAATCCCTACCACATTTACGGACCATTTCTCCCCTGCTGTCAGCGAAAGTAGTTTGTCCAGTTTAATAGTTCTTGCAAGCTCCCAGGAAGTAACACCGTCACAATCAGTCTTCCTCTTCCATATCTGGGCGTTGCAGCCTGACATTACGAGGCACCCAACCCACCACTCTCAGCCCTCATCATCTTCAAGCATTTGGTCCCATCCACTGGCACACGTATCACAGCTAGGCTCTGCTTCACCAGATCAAACTCTAGAATTCCAAAGAAATTCCTGACAAGCTTCCAGTAAAGGGAATCTCCAGCCATCACAGCTTCATCTGTAAATACCATGGTGGGTATACGGAACCCATGAGGCCCCTGCTCCCCATTAGGCTCGTATGGAAGCGGCGTTGAGATGAGATCTCCCCAGAGGCCCGTCTCTGATGAGTAAACACAGGCAAGTGCTCGTGCATGTTCTTTGCCGTCGCCATCTGCCGCTGCCAAGACCACCTGGAAGTGTTGGTCCTCTCCGGCAGGGCGAAGCACCGCCCCATTGACCAGGCCCTTGGTTTTCTTCTCATCGAACGCCGCGGGAAGGGCAATGTGGTGCTTTTCGCCGGTGATGGGGTCCCACACCAGGAGCTGGCGGGGCTTCCGAATGTGGATGAGGAAGAGACCATGGCGACATCCAAGGGACATGCTTGTCTCCGGTGATAGGGTCCCACGCTGCGAGTAGAAGCGCTCCCGAGGGATACGATTGGGGGCCTCCAGAGTAGGTACGAAGTCAGAAACATCGTACTTATCGAAGTAACCGAGGAGGGGCGGCTTGCGGCGGTGACGGAGGCGGAAACGGCGGGAGAAGCTGGGGTCGGAGACGAGGCAGCGCCAGCGCTTGCAGACGGCGGAGGCGCGGGGGAGGGAGGAGGGCTGCGTCGGGAGGCGGAGGAGGATCTCGCAGAGGAGGTCGTCGTCCTCCAGCGGCCCGGCCGCCGGCGAGCGGGCGTGGCGGCGGCGGCTGCTCATCTAGCCCTAGAGCCTGCTCGTGTGGGGAGGTGAAGTGCAGGGACAGTGAAGAGTGAAGACTGAAGAGAGAGCCTGACTTAGATTTGTTTTGACGGTTCGAGAATCCATGGGCCAAAGCTTGATAGACATAGAAGCCCACGATTTGTTACTCCGTTGTTTTTACATTTGCGAGGCAAACTCTACAATTACACTACTTTTGTACAGTACTAGATTTTCATATAAATAGCAAAGATATTTATAAGGTTAAAATAAACTTTCTGCTCTTTACTGGACTTTTTTGTCTTGTTAATTTTTTTCCTATTTAAAAATTTGTGTGACAACCTCACCACACAACAAGGATGCCCCATTACAACATATCGAAAATTATTATAGGTGTTTTTTTAAATTCCAAACAGGTGATGGTTGTTCCAAAAAGTATATAATCTAACGCAAAAATAATAAATATGTTCTGAATTCCGACTATGCATTGAACTTACCCTAATATTAAAATTTGGAAAAAGAGTAGTTATAGATTTAAAATTATTTAAGGTGCGTGTCGGGCATCCCCCGAGGGATCCAATCCGATGATCCCCCACCTCGGAGCCGTCCGACCAAGCATGTGGCAACCGTCCGATTCGTGCGTCGTACCACCCCATCCCCACGCAGCTGCACTAAAGCATAGCCCCCCGACTGAAGCAAAACCAACTGAAAAACAAATGAAGCATCAATCGGCAGCATCTTTTAGTCACCTACCCCTCTAAAATCGACTAATTGATAAAAAATTGTAGTTGCCTACACCTGTAGTTGATTTTTTTTATCCTTCGTAGGCACTCACGCAACACCTAGAGAAGTAGACATGGATTTTCAATATTGATGAAGTTGCAACATACGTCTCGCTATCTATGTAAACATCACCTCTCACTTCAAAAAAGAAAAAAAATATCTTGGCAAGACAAAAATGACTTCAATCTTAGGTTTGATATGCTCGTGGACAAGGGGTAAAACTTCCTCCATTAGCCACCCAACATGTGATTGGTTCTCTAAAAAAATGACCCATGTTGAAAATGTTTCGTCATGTCATATTTGTTACATGGAAACATCTCAGCTGCATTGTTACCGTTGTACAATTGTCATGTCATACATGTCATTTTGTTGCCAAAGGTTTACTTTAAGATCTCAAAGAAGAGAGCAGAAATGCGGAAAATGCATTTTGCTCCCGGGCACCACTGCTCCCTCCCATTTAAAAAATTGAAAAATCATATTTGTGAGTTTAAAAATTTCTGAAAAGCAATTGGGATGTAGTCAAAGATATATACCAAGACCGTGTAAATTTTCAATTCAAGATACTTTATATTTTGGCCTCAACAAAAATAACAAATCTAATCAAACTTAGACATTTGAAAATATGCATACTTAGATCCTCATTTTGTTATTTTTGTGTAGCTCAAAATACAACTTATTTGAAGTTGATATTTTGCACGTTAGAGGGATATATCATTGCCTATACGTGGATTTTTTTAAGAATTGTTTGAAACTTATAAATATGATTTTCGATTTTTTTAAAGAGGAGGGAGCATTGGTGCCCGGGAGCAAAAAGTCTCCACTGGCGGAAATGACAATCAATAGAGTTCGCGTCGTTTACCAGCGTCAACCATGAATATCCGTTTCAGCTAGAAACACAGAAGACTTCAGGCTACAAAGGAGTGACTGACCTGTCGGATGGTGTTGGACCGATGATGATTATCGCCCTCTGAAAACCGAAAAGGCACATTTTTTGCTTCCATTCATATGGTCACCGATGTGCCATTTGCAGGCTTCGGTAATGACAAGGGCACAACTAACAGTATCAATAAGAGGGGTGCTTCGGTTGTATGTGTCGTGCTATGCTAAGTTGATTTCACCAGCTTGTCTAGACATATTTTAGCTGGTGGCTTATACATCTGCCAAGATATTTGGCCAGTTTTCATCCAACTTAACCGAGCTTCATTCGTCTCTTGTGCCAAATGGCAGTTCTCCTTAACTTAACCAAGCTTCATTCGTCTCTCTTGTGCCAAATGCCAGTTCTCCTGCTGTCAGGCTTCTCTCAGACACTACAATTTGTGCTTGCGTAAATAGGGCTGGACATAAGACTCATGCCACCCAATTAGATGCCCTTTTTAGACCGTAATTAAAGCAAAGGATGTTATCGATGTGTAGAACCAGATCCATGCTAATATGAAAAAGTGAACATTTACCAATCCTGTGCTGTTCATTAATTACTCATATTTTTTGTGAGGAAGTGAGACAATTTATATACTAGGAACGTGCAATTCAACGTACAAGAGCTTCTTCACAGTCCCCAGGTCTGACTGTCCGACTGATGCTACATGCTAGTCAGAGCTACAATTTTAAATACGGAGCAAGAAGGCAGATATAAGTTCAACAAAACCACACACAAAATGGAGATGGAACATAAATCCAAGTCGAAATCAGCCCGCCCACCTGATACAACACCGAAGGTTATCGAAAGTACCCAAACACAATGCAAGCAAGATCAATTGGCAGGAGAACTCGCCACAACATGCGATTGAAAAACATAAAGGAAATTTAAAGAACCACGAGGTAAGTACTAATAATCAAAGCATGTCATTATGCGTTCAACCTTGATGCCAGTTCACGAATGTCCATTAGAATTAGATAATAGATGAGAGTTAGGAAATCAAGTGATTCATTCCTATAGGTCCGAGTCAGAGCTGGCCGATGCAATCCCCGTATCAAGCATACAAAATGGAAGAACACCTACATCCAACCAACCATTTCAGCATCGCAGCCACCGGAACATAACTCTAGCTAGATACCTGCGGAGCAAGCAAAATCATCAGTCAAGTACCATTCATTCAGGAAAATCATTAGAGATATTCTCGTTATTTTTGTGTGACTCAAACAGTGAACATTAGATTCAGTATGATGGACACTGATGTCAAAAGCTCAATACTTAAATCATCTAGCAGTATTAGAAAAAGCCCACAACAAAGACAGAGAAAAACAACAGTGTAGTGGAGTGGGACACCTTCAACTTCAACTACTAGCAGTTTTAGCTACATATCTGAGCAGGACAGTGGGCACATGAGGGGCTCATGGTCTCATGGAGTAGGAAAAAAGAAACATCTGGTTTTAGATTGCAGCAACACTTCTTAGAAATAACAACATCGCTAGTCACTAGAAAATCAAATTTCATAAAACTCATACAGTACAAGCCTCAAGCAAGGGATTGTGCATCATCATATTAATTGCTAGTAATATGAAAAAAATGTTATTAGTGGTGTAACAAGGTTTTATAATGAATCTAGTCATGTCATTTTGACCATGTGTTTGTTATGAAAAATTAAGCATCCATTTGGCCAAAATTGAATAAATAAGACTGCACACAAAGCATAGCGACCAGCCAAACTATATTAGTAGCTAATGGCCAATTGTATTTACTACAAGAAATCTCCCAAGTAAACGTTCAAAGAATGGTCTTCGAACATGACACACTTGTGTCCGTCCAATTTGATCATATGGTCACATGCTGCCGCTGTTGATGATATCTGGCTGAAGTCAAAGTGGCTGTGCAGGCCCCGCTGTGATTCAGTCACAATATATGCAATTCCAGCGGACAAAGAGTACTGACATGCTGAGGAAATGTTCAACCAAAAAGCCTAACACTAGAATAATAGTCCATAAAACTAGAAAAACTGCGAGCAGAGGATAAACAGCAGCAACATAGGCATACTCTTCAGTTATTGTGAACATCTATTGCAGTGGTCCAAAATAGGCAGGAATGTGAAATGACATGTCTACAAGTCTGTATAAATAAAATTAAGTTGGGAAATAATGGTCATGTATTGTTAGTTGCTAATTAGTTGTGTATGCAGGACAACATGCAATTCACACTACAAGACCAAGTACAACTTTTAATATGTTAAATGACATGTAGCTACGAGTAAAAATAACAGAAATATATAACACAGTAAAAAGAGTTCATGAGCTACTACTTAGCATGACACCATTCTCATGTCTGAGTAGTGAGAACGACATATGCACACAAAGGGAATGACAAATGGTCCTAAGTCATCAGCCATCACAGGGACTAGAGAGAGAAGATCACACATAACCAGAAGTAACTTGGGAAGCATTAAGGAGGAGGTAACCCACCAGCAAGGAAGCTGGATGCAAGAGAGGGCAAATAAAGAGCACATCTAGTAAAGAGGGAGGGGGTATAATAGAACATCATAGATAGTAGAGAAGGGCGGCGACTGAAGGAATAAGAGTTGCTGAGGAAGGTATGAGGAAACAGGTTTTCGAGAAAAGATCCAAGAAGAAGTCTGCCATGTCTTCTCTTGCAATTTGGTGCTCGATACATGGTAGTCAAGGGAAGCAATACATATTTATGAGTATTTGCCATACATCAATATACATGAAGAAGATAAGCATACCTGCTCAACCAGTAGATCAAATAGCATATCCCACCGGATAGTCGTCTTACGTATTGCGCAGAAGCTCAACCCCATCGTGTCCACCACCAGCGCATATTTCTACAAGCATAAGTGAAATAAACAGTGTGTCATGTGGGACAGAGTAGATGGCCGCCGCATCAAGGATAAGGGGAAGGAGCTCAAGGCTTGATCCTCAAGTTAGGCCCCTGATTTCCCTAGGAAATATATTAGTTTGTTCCCAACGTTGGTCAGTGCTGGCCCTCCAGCATTCTGATATGGCTGAAGCTTTCCCATTTGTTACCTCGCTATATAATTGTAATGAGAGGCCTACTTTGTAACCATTATGAGCTATCAATAAATCAGAAATGGGAGATTAGTCTCCAAACACTAAGCATACACCACAATGATATTCGAACAAGAAGACAAATAGAAAAAAGCGGTATCAATTTGGTATTTAGATAGACTCAGAGCTGTAATTTGTTAAAGACAGCTCAGTTTGAACTTTTGATACAAGAATAGTATAGATAAGCAAAACACACATACAGTCAAATTTCCGGTAATTAATTTTAGCCTGGAAAGAAGAACGCAAATTCCGGTTATTATTTTTTGGGAACAAATGGACTTGTCACATGCAGGAAAGCCCTACAAGTGGTAAATGAATTTATACATTTCTTTGCCCAAGAGATTATTCGAGAAAATGCAAACCAATTTCTTACTATGGATTTAAGGCTAAGAAATATCAACAGAGATAACAAATACTTAATGAAAGAATATAACTAGCTTAATAAGCTTGCAAATGTAGATATTGAGCTAAGCTACCTATTTGACATCTTAATTATTTCAAGCTGCTTTTTCATGTAGTCGACTTCCAACTATTGGGCCTCTCATCTTGAGAAACTATGGTATGCGCAAACCCTACCATTAGACAGCTACGGATATTCATATAATTAAATGATGCTAACTTCTGACTTAAATCACGAAATTTACAGAAATTAAGTTATCCAGTTTTTGCCCACCGATATCATGTCTATATGCTGAAGGGGTAATCAAGCAACAAAAGAAACACATGATATGACACTACTTAAAACTGTTGGCTTAACACCAAATGATGTGAAAATGATTTCATCAGCCACTCAATCAAAAGAATTTATTTCTGCATCTACAATGTAAGTCATGTTATTACCTGCAGTGTAGACACTTTCAAAAGGAAGATATCGAGAGAAAGTCCCATCTTTGATTTCTGAAAGCTTCTTGAACTTGAGTGACTCAAGATGGATCATGAAGGGACCAATATATGTCCACAGGAGCACAACGTTGTTTACTTCAGCATACCCAAGTACCTCTACGAGTCTATGCTCCGATTTCAGGGAAAGTAGCTTGTCCAATCCAATAGTTCTTCCAAGCCCCCATGAAGTGACACCATCATAATCAGTGTTCCTCTTCCAGAACTGGGCTGTGCAGTCTGAGTATGACACTGAGAGGACACCCAACCCACCGCCGTCGGCTGGCATAATCTGGATGCACTTGTCCACGCCACACATATCCACCGGCACCCATATCACAGCTAGGCTCTGCTTCACCAAATCAAATTCTAGAATTCCCCATAGATTCCCATCAAGTCTCCAGTAAAGGGAATCTCCAACCAGCACAGCGTCCTCCCTAAGAAAGCCGGTGGGAACAGAGGACCCATTAGCCTGGTATGGAAGCGGTGTTGAGATGAGATTTCCCCATAAGGCTGTCTCTGAGGAGTAAACGCAGGCGAAGGCTCGTCTATGGTTTTCTTCGTCGCTATCTGCCCCTACCAAGACCACCTGGAAGTATCGGACGTCTCCGGCAGCCTGAAGCACCGTCCCGCTGATCTGTGTGCTCTTTGTATCAAATGGGGCGGGAAGGGCAATGCGGTGCTGGTCGCCGGTGACGGGATCCCACGCCATGACCTGGCAAAGCTTCCGAAGGTGGATGAGCACGAGACCATGGCGGCATCCAAGAGTGGCCGCGGCGGGACGGAGAGGAGAAGCGCCCGGGAGGGACGCGATTGCGGGCCTCCAGAGCAGGTAGGAGAATATGGTGAAGCATGAAACCTACGAGAGTCTGGTTACGGCGGTGGTGGAGGCGGAAGCGGCGGAAGAAGCCGGGGTCGGAGACGAGGCGGCGCCAGCGCTTGCAGACGGCGGAGGCGCGGGGGAGGGAGGACGGCTGCGGGGGAAGGCGGAGGAGGATCTCGCAGAGGAGGTCGTCGTCCTCCAGCGGCCCTGCCGCCGGAGAGCGGGGGTGGCAGCGGCGGAGGCTGGCTGCCATCTTGCCCTCGTCCTCACAGACCCTGGGAATGGGGATTGCGGTGCTGGACTGAATCGAATCAAACCAGCAGCAAAGGCGATAGTGAAGAGAGGAAAATCACGAAACAGGCCAGCCCAGCCCATGGCTACACAAACATTTAGGCCCACTATTATTTTTTCTGACCTTCGCAGCTTGACTCCACACGGCCACACGGGAGGGTGCTACAAAATTTTCTTCTAGTCCTAGAAATCGGAAACTGCATATGTCCATCATTGTACCTCTAATTCGTTCCAAAAGAAAATATTGTTATATATAAATTTTAGTGCAGAATTTAATGTTAGTTTGTCTGAATTTCATTTTTTATTGTTTTCCATTTTGTTTCTGAAATGGAGGAACCTCTGGCCTCTAAATCTTGTTTCATTACTAATAAGAAAATCACAGAGCTTTACAAGAAATACATTAATCAATCATAAGCAATATTCCCGATGACAATTATCGCTACACTTATAAGCTTGATGAAAGGGTGGACCTGGCCAGCCATGTGCCTAGACGTCATACATCAACGCATATCATCTAAATCCAGAGGTCTCAACCAAGCCACCTAATGGCGAATCGGGACCACAAACGGGTGCAACAGGTACTCATCACACACCACATGCGCATATTCAGAAGAAGTTGTCGACGTCTTCCGCCAACCCATTTTCATGAGAGATCAACGTAATGACCTTGTCAGGCCTGTCGTCGATGCCGCCACGACGCCAGAAAAGGCCACCATCCTGCGCGCATCCACCAGCACGCATCCGCCGTCATGACTCCACTGCACCAAACTGCTGACACTCGTCGTCTTCCATGCAGTAGATACGACGCCACTCCAGCATAGGGCCCTCGAGCCAACACTTGGTGCAAAAACGATGCCTCCAGGAGGGGATACGATGCCAGACGCCACCATAGTCTGATTCGGGAGACCCAGATCCAGGGTTTCCCCCGGAGAAAATGGCCTTTCCAGTCGAGTCTTTGGCGTCACGCCTCTGAGATCTGGCAAGAACATATGAGCTCCAGATTAGTGCCTCCAAGGAAGTTGACGACGTCACATGCCGCCACTATCTGATCCTGATAGCCGAACCTGAGGTTTCCCTAAGAGCTCGATGTGACCAACACCGTCCATGATGATACCCTCCAAGGAGGTTAGAAGCGCACATAGACTTCGATGCATCATCTGCGACGGTAGATCTAGACAAAGAATTTCTCCCCGGTGGTAGTTCAAGAATTCATGGGATCTAGAGGCGTAGACGAAAAGAGACACCCATCAACATGGACAGAAGGGCCGCACCGGGACAGAAAAATCCAGGCAAACAACCGAGATTCATCCATGCGGGGACGGGCCTGACACGCCGTAGCGCCTGGCAGCACCATGCCCCATCCAAGGGCTGGTGAGGCGCGAAAGGAAAATCGATCCCGGGCGCCGCCGGCCAACCGGGTTTCGCCCGACCACGCCCTATGGCGGCGGCGAGGGAGGGGAAGGAGGAGAGGAGGGCCAGGCGGCAAAGATTAGTGTTTCCCCTCCCGCCGCCACACGGGGTCGGGCGAGAGGGCCATTTGTTTTACATTAATTCGTACAAATTCGAACTTGAAACGAAATGGTTACTACTAAGAAAAAAGCATTTCGGAGTATAATTTTGTAGCTCGGCTAGTTCATGCATCTAGGCTGTTAGCCAACTCAATGAAACGATAACGTTAATATGACTTTTATTTTACTAGATCGTCATCATGATGCAGTAAAATAAAAAGTCGATTCCAATGGACTGCAAACAGAATGGTGGTTCACCGACATATATAGTGCCAGCTGTTCGTCGTTGCCGTCAATGGCTGCCAGAAGTACTGTCGCGTACCTATCAGGGCAAACTCTCGTGACTGAGCACCGATCATGCTAGCTAGCACCATGCCGATTGCCGAACATGGCAGAAGTAAAGTTTATCTGTATTGGTCGCAAGATCGCAGGTTTTTATTTTCAGATTGGTCACCAAAATACATAGGCATGGCATGCTTTTATTTCAAAAAAAATATTTTATAGTTTTTGCTAAAATTATAAGCATGAAAAATATAGTAATAGGCCAAAGTTTGTGGCACTAGCACGAAGCCTGGAGCGTTACTACGAAAAACACCTAAAAAGGCAAGGGCTTAGTGGAGGAAGATTGCGACGAAAAACACTTAAAAAGGCAAGGACCTGTTGAAGGAAGCTAAAACATAGATCAAAGCTGTAAATTGGAGTGTCACCCTATCATGTTTATATTGCCAATTGCAATAATGTTGGTTTCAATGAGAGTAAGAGTTTATTTTTTATATCTTTGTATTTTGCAATATTACTAATATTTGCGGTTGTGTCTTTTGCATGAGTAGTGAGACAGTGGTGGCCCCACTTGCGATGATGGATGTGTTTATTTGTTTGTGGGCTGTCACGTAGCATGTGTGTTGCTTAGTGTCATTTGAATGTGTGGGTGCGTCTTTCATTGTTGTTCATGCGTGTAGAGATGGTAGCATAATGACCGCTACGAAGATCCACACAGAACACTAAAGATAGTAAAATATAATTGAACCTTATATACTACTCCTCCCTGCTTTTCAAATTTGGTATATCTGTTCGGAAATTAGGCTAAAAATAGGTGGTTATTTTACATGATAAGGATCCCCTCTTAAGTCCGTAACTAATGTATTTCATGAATAGCCTTAATTAAATTCAATAAATTTTGTGGCATTTTTCCTTCTCCCTAGGTGTATGATGTATATATATAAATGGATGATGGGTGGATACAACAAACCTACACCATTGTTGATTAAAGGACATAATCTATTGTTGGAACCACCAAACAAGTATCAATCGTTTTGTTTTGTTACGCTGAGTACATGGAGAAGTACATGAACTCCTTTCAGGCAGGGACAATACTTTCAGTACTTTTCCTGTGCTTTACAATCCATGTACAGTGTAAGTGGCAAATAACTGCACAACGCATAGGCAAACTTTTTCTATTTGTCTTTATACTATTTATTCTTTGACCAACTATTCGTACATAGGCTATGCAGGGCCGGCCCTGAGCAGGTGCGTCCTATGCGGGCGCAAATGGCCCTCACTTGCCAGAGCCCCCTATCTAGCTAGGTACATATAGGAAGGCGCACTAGCAATAAACTTGCCCAAAAGCTGACCAAACACAACATTCTCGCTAAAAAAAAGAATAGAGCGACCCGAGCACTTGCCCATCGACGGATCGACTCCTTGTTCTCCTCTGGCCTCCTCTGCTCCTGGTTCACTTCTCCTAGGCCCTAACTTCTCCGTCCCCAATCAGTCAATCCCGTCGATATGGGGCGCTGCTCTCCTATGGCAATTTCTAGCCGTTTGAGCGGAATAATTGGAGGAGATACCAATTTCCTGATTGTGTTCAATATATAAATTGCTATCGAAATACAAAAATGAGTATATAACTATTTGTGTATAGGGTTCCATTTGTTTTTTCTTGCACCGGGGCCCGGATATGTCAGGGCTGACCCTGAGGCTATGATTAATATTCTTCTGCGGAAGTGCTTACAGTTTTCTAAGTTAGGTTTGTTTTGTTTATGAGTGTGCTTGTTACTTTATAGTTCATGATAACTTTGTTAATATATTAAAGGTTTATTTGTATTCCATAGGCCTAATTATCGAAGATCAAGAAAATGATAAGATCAGTTTGCCTCATGGATTATGTGTGTACAAAGAAGATGTCCTGGTCTGCATACACAAGTCAGCTTGTTTCTGCTGTTTAGTGAACAACATATGCTATCATTCAATGGATCGGTGCAAGAGCGAATGTCCAAAGCTTTCTTCATCGAAAATAGATGCTTCACCGAAACTTGTTCCGTCGCCCGCCCATCTAATATACTTATGAGAAACATGCAGTAATGCTCTCGGTGGCAGGGATCCCAATGATAGCCACCACATGGCCTTTTTCCTTTTGTATGTCATTTGTTACAACATGAATAAAATATGGGCATGTCAATTGAAAGACGTAGAGGTGTAACACCCATAGTTTTGTAATACACGAATTAGTTTGTGAGTTTTGGCCATTTCATAGCATCACAGGAGAATTAATAACCCTCAAGACACATTTATGATAAATAACTATTACAATTATGATTACCATGCGAACTGAGCCTAGCTCAGCTGGTTTGGTTCCTTGTGGTGGAACCGACCCACCCAGGTTCAAGTCCCAGACTTGGCAAGGGTGCTCGCATTTTCCTGGATTTTCCAGGATTTAACCGGCGCTATGCTTTCAGTGGTAGGTGACGTGCCCGTCAACAGCGAGGCGCCCGTGGTGACTTCGTCAACCTCAAGATCTGCCGGACCAGTCTCTCGGAGGTGCTCATAGGGGTAGGGTTTGCGTGCGTGCGTTCATAGGGGTGTCTGTACGTGCGTGTTTGTGAGCGTCTGCGTCTGTACTGTGTTTCTCAAAAAAAAAATTATGATTACCATATTCCCGAAGTTTCATATGGGAGTCGCACATACGACCATGCTCCCAAACATGTTCCCTTATAGGCTACTACCCCATATCCACTCTCCACCGATGGCCAAGAAACATCCACGATTAGATTATTTAACAGTATGCGATCGGGTACAAAAGGACTGACGTTAAGTTCTTTACCCATGTATGATTTGGATTGGAACATGCGCGTTTTTCTATAATTAATTGTGTGTGATGGATTATGTCACATGATTTCCATCGATGCATGAAACTTGTGTGATGCCAACCCAATCGCACATGGTTAAATAATCGTGTATGATATTCGACCTCATCGCCAACCCTTTTGTAGTGAAGGTTCGGTAACTCATGGTCGATGCACTATTTCAACGATGTGTGATGGCCTGATCTATATTAGTGGATAGTCCTTGTGAATTACCATGGAGTTGTTCGGTCTTTCACAAGGTTTACGACGTCGGGGCTGCTGATCAGGATAGACTGAATGTCAACAAGAAACCTCACGAAGATATTGTGAAGAAGGAGTTTGCGTGTCTAAGCGTTGGTGTTTTCGAGGTTTTAAGAAGACGGCATAACAATTGTACCATTTCACTAAGAACATGCAAATGAGTTGTAATACTTGTGCGCTAGATGAAAGTGAGTGGGCTGTCACGTAGCATGTGGGTTGCTCGGTGTCATTTGAATGTGTAGGTGTGCATATTTCAATGTTGTTTACGCGTGTAGAGATTGTAGCATAATCACCGCTACAAAGATCCACATACAAAACAATAAAAATAGTACGAAATTATTGAACCTTATACTACTCCTCCCTACTTTTCAAATATTGGTATCTATATTTGGAAAGTAGGCTAAAAATATGTGGTTATTTAACATGGTAAGTAGGCTAACAAAGTTAGGAGAAACATTGGTAAGCTATTTAGAACATAATTAACTAGAACTAGACGATCTACATATAAGAGCATCTTTCCTAACCAGCACCCCAACTTTCGTTCAAAACGGTCCACTACTGGTTTCCAGTCTTTATTTAGAAGTCTCATGTAATGTATAGGAATACCCAAATACTTAAAATGTAATAACCCAGTTTTCAAAGATGCTCCTGTAGTCCCCCTCCATACTGAAACAATAAATATCACTTTTGTGAAAAATTATTTTAAGTCCATAGAGTTGTTAAAAAAACACGGAATCAACTTCATGTTCGCGACTTTCTCTAAGTCGTGCTCCATAAAGAGGATAGTGTCACAGAGGGATCAGCCCACCTACCTGACCATCCTCCTTCGCTCTAGTGATAAGAATAGCCAACATATCGGCAACTATGTTAAAAAAGCATAGGAGACAGCGGATTCCCTTGTCTTAGTCCTTTCAAAGTCTGAAAATAGTGTCCAATCTCATCGTTGACTCTAATTTTCACACTCCCTCCCTGCACAAACCTTGCGACCTGATACGTCTCAAACATATCTATAATTTTTGATGTTCCATACTTGTTTTATAACAAATGCTACATGTTTTATTTACATTATATATCATTTTTATGCATTTTCTGGAACTAACCTATTAATAAGATGCCACAGTGCCAGTTCCTGTTTTCTGCTGTCTTTCTGTTTCAGAAATGCTAGTAAAAAATATTTTCGGAATTGGACGAAAATTTACGGGGACAAGTTTTTCACCGACTCGAAGACAAAGTCCAAAGGGCAGCCGAGGTGGCGCACCAGGGGCCCAGACGCTACCCGGCTCGGCAGAGGGTGGACCCGCGCCGGAGGGTCGTCTGGAGCCCTCGGGTGGCCCCCTGCGCCACCCTTTCGCCTATATATTCTCCGTCTCCCGAAAACCCTAAACACCCGATCAAAAATCCACGAAAAGTTTCGTCGCCGTCGACATCGTCAACCGTAGTTCGGGAGGGTTCTGAAGCTCTTCCCGACACTGTTGCGGCGATGACGACACGGCGGCGGCGATCATTCTGTAGCATTCCATGTGCATCGCATTGAAACAAGGCTGCGGCAATGTTGCCGACGTCGACACGGGGCTACGGCAACGACGACGACATCAGGGCTGCAGCAACAACGACGACGTCGACACGAGGCTGCGGCAGCAACGACATGGACACGCGGTTGTGACGACGACAACATCGACACAACGACGGCAATCATTTTGTACCATTTCGTAGATTGTAACGCTGAATTCTAAACTATTGAGTAACGAACTAGGTGAATGTAATGATGTAATTGATCTTGATGTATTGGTGTATTTGAACTATTGAATAAAATACATGTATTTGAATTATTGATGTATTAGTTTCTATTTTTTTAAATCCTCATAACTTACAACTGGCGGACAAAAGGAAAAGCGCGCCACTAGTATGCAAACAACAACAAATTCCAAAAAATGTTACTAGTGGCGCATGGAACATCCCGCCCGCCAGCAGTATGGTGTTACCGCTGTCGCGCGAGTTAGGATGCCCGCCATCGGTAAGCTGTTACCGCTGGCGGGCGGTTTGTTCGCCAGCGGTACAACTTACCATTGGCCATGCTGTACTGGCGGACGCTTGTTCGTCAGCGGTAGCCAAAATTCGTCCGATAGCGCTAGGCTTTTTCCTACTAGTGTCGGAGGCAACCAAACACCTTACTTTGCATCGCTGCTGCCTTTTCTGGAACGCTGCAGGCTACCAAACCATGTGCACAATTTGTACTAGCAGTGCGATGCAGGTTGCCAAACGGCACACACAACATGGCCCAGAGGTTGGTATCGCCAGACCAGGCCCTGCGCAGCCTAATCTGGCGGGGCGCAAGAGTGGCCGCAGGCCACCAAACGCGCCCTAGACAAATGGATTGATCACACAAAAAGCCATCGACATATACAGTGTTTGTTCGTGGTTCAGTCCCATTGTTTTTTCTCCGACCTTCACACGTAGACCCTCTAGCCCAATTCGTTCCCAGAGCATGTAAAAAAATCGTTCAAGAAGTATGTCGACGTATATAACTTTTAGTGCAGAATTTGCTATTAGTTTGTCTGAATATCGTTTTTATTTACTTTACATTCATCCAAATTCAAACTTGGAACGAAATAGCTACTATAACGAAAACATTTCCAAGTATAATTTTGTAACCCGGCTTCTCCACTAGTTCATGCATATATCCAGGCTGTTAGCCAACGATAACGCTAATAATTGTTCAGTAGGACATGCTCGAGTAGACAAAGGATCAGACAAAAAACCATCGACATATACAGTGTCTGTTCGTCCGCCAGAAGTACAGTCACGTACCTCGCTATCAGGACAAACTCTCGTGACTGAGTCCGAGCATGCTATATATCTAGCACCATGCCCTACATCTGGAATCAAGAAACCAAAGTGTCGTGTGTCAGCAAATTCGGGAAAGGCTCTCAGCCACAAGTGTTTGCCGGCAACGGCGTCGCTCTACCTCTATCTCTCCCGTGAACATGAGTGACAGAGAGAGGACAAGCTAGCAAGCAAACAAGAGAGCTTCACGGGCTGGCTACTGATACGGATGTTTTGCATCTGGCACTTGTGTTGTCGGAAAATTGCACAAGTAGACTCTTCACCCATCAAACAAAACAGATGATCATGTTGCGCAACGCTATGTTTGGCTTAGCAACTGCTCTTCTGTATTCTGTTGACGGCCAAAAAATAACCATAAAGCCAGTTTGCAACCGGAATGGCAAGGTCCTCTTGCTCAGAACCACAAACTTGCAGCACCCAACAGCCAAAACACCCCATTGCCCGCGATATAAATACCCCTCCATGCGCAACACAGCTTGAACAACCTAGCTACCACAATCATTCCAATCGAGCTTCCCAAACCCCCATCCAGGAGCTCTATTCTATACTTCTCCTGTGCGCGCGACATGGCCAACAAGAACATGTTGGCGCTAGCGGCGCTCCTCGTCCTCGCGGTGGCTCTCGCGGCGGCACCTTCGCCCGCGCACGCCGTGTGCGACATGAGCAACGACGACTTCATGGCGTGCCAGCCCGCGGCGGCCGCGACGACGGACCCGACGCCGGAACCGTCGGCGGAGTGCTGCGGGACGCTGGGGAAGGCGGACCTCAAGTGCCTCTGCTCCTACAAGGACTCCCCCTGGCTCAACCTCTACAACATCGACCCCAAGCGAGCCATGGACCTGCCGGCCAAATGCGGACTCACCACGCCACCCGACTGCTAGCCAGATTGGGTTTATGCGGTTTAAATGGATGAAGCCTGGAGGTATATATGATCTACTATGGTGTGGTATGTGTTGGTTGGTGTGTGAAGAACTTTGTTACCATGTACTCGTGGTCTTCACTTGTATCATATTGTATGAATACTAAGCCTGGAGTATAACCTTAAGTGTGTCGTTTTCGATCTGTGACGATTTGTTTTACGGTGCCCAACGTTGCTGGGTTTTGCACCCCAGCTTTGACACTGCTGCTTTATTCTAAAAAACAGAGCCGTGTGACCTTCTTTCTACCCTCTCGACCCTCTCGCGCCCCCACCCCAGGGCGACGCCAAGGGGATCCGATCCCCGTGCCGCCCGACCCCCCTCCTGCTATCACCGGTGTTGGCCACGGTGGCGGCGGCGCCGGGCGCCAAAGGTGCTAGGGCAGGAGGATGTGGCGCACATAATGAGACAAGCTACCTGGACAAAAACATGTCCAGGTGGCTACACAGCCCATGCTATCTTTTCTAGACTAGTAGACGTGCACGTGCAACGCACGTTTCAACTAAAATTGCATCATAAACATTAATAAACTTGAAGTCGTAAATAATTATTATAATGAGAATTGCATGTTCTTGAAAAAACAAAGTCGTAAATAATAGAATTATACAAAACATAGTGATTTTCATGCATTAAAATTATAAAGAAGAGGCCTGTAGTTAAATAACACCGTTAAGCTAACAAGTAGAACGGCTGACAAACCTTGGAACTCCCTGATGTCGCCGGTTGAGGAGAATATTAGGCAAATTTTTAATGCCGCAGCCAAGGTCGTGGTCGGAAACGGAAAGAAAACTTTTTTCTGGACTGATAGATGGATTCATGGTAGGTCGGTGAAAGATATGGCTCCTGAGGTGTATCTCATCATCAATCCGGCAACTAGAACCACCAGAACGGTTGCGGAGGGCCTCCTGGAGTGCAATTGGATCAACGACATCAAGAAACCGATCACCATTAGCACCTTCTTGCAGGCTTTGTCCATCTGGGAAGAAACACGGTCGTTCCAACTAAACCCAGATATCGAGGACGCCTGGACATGGACCTGGGAAACCAACGGATCCTTCTCTACTAAATCGGTCTATTCAGCTCACTTTGCTACCAACATCAACTGCGCCGCGGCCAAGGCAATCTGGGAGTCTTGGGCTCCGCTCAAGATTAGATTTTTCGCTTGGCTGCTCTTCAAGCGGCGGATATGGACTGCTGACCGACTAGAGAAAAGGGGCCTCCAACATAACCCAAAGTGTGTATTTTGCAACGCTAGCAGCGAAAACGCAGAACATCTCTTCATGAGTTGTGCGGTAGTCAATATAATTTGGTGCACTATTTTGGGTTGGGCTGGTCTCACTCGGATTATGCCACAAACCTCCTCATCGCTGAATCATTGGTGGCTGTGCGGAGAAAGACAACTCCAAGGTAACGATCGGAAAAGATTTCTTGCGACCTACATGCTGGTGGTCTGGTCTATCTGGTGCGAGAGGAACAGAAGAGTCTTTGACAAGGTTTTCACACCAATTCAAACTCTGACTGAAAACATCAAGGCTGAAGCACTACAATGGGCAGTTGCTAGTAGGGGTCGCATTAGTTTCCAGTAGTTTCCTGTTGGTCGTAGTGCTATCTAGGTTGTTCCTTCAGGATGTCCGGCTCTCATTCTTGTTCTTGTTTTTGTTTTTGTTTCTGTTCTTGGTCGTTCGTATGGTGTACTTTGGTCTTTTATGACCTAAACCTTCCTCTCTCTTAATATATAACATGCAGCTCTCCTGCATGGTTCTAAAAAAAGCTAACAAGTAGTGAACTATATGTGTTTTCGTGCATTATGCTACTCCCTCTCCCATCCGTCAAAATTGACGGGACAAATCGACGTGCCATGGGCGCGGACTACCCACCAGACATCGATGGGGCCAGCACCGACAGCACATAGCACAATGGGAGCAAAACTTGTAGAATGAAGTTGAACTAAATTTTACCTCTGTAGCCTCCTTAGTACCGCTGCTAATGCCCTGTTTCGCTGCTTGCTGCCAAGCAAAACTTGATGTCATGCTAGAATTACTTGGCTACGCCCCTGCTACCTGACGCACTGCCACAAACCAGAGAATTGAGAAGCCACTGTACAAAATTTATCCTTAGCAAATGTGATCAGCACTGGGTATTGCAGATAAAACCTTCCAAGATTTGACCATTGAACATACCAGAAGGAAATTATTTGGCCTGCTCCAAGCTCACACTTTGAGGAATGCAGAACAGGTACCAAGTTTGCAAGCGATTAGCAAGTTGCTGAATCCGTTGCCTTACCAGTATTACCAGTATGAGGAATGCAATCTTTCAGGTAACCATTCAAAGCACAACACTTCAGACTCTGTAAAATTTTGCACAGGGTTTTGTAAAGAAGTTCTTTGTTGTGCTCATCCATGTTTTGATGCCTAGCCCACCGCTCTGTCTGCTCTGAACCACCGGATCCCAAGCAACAAGACACCGGCCATTAGTTGGGTCTCCTCGAACTGTGCTGCCCGCGGCGCCCACGCGAAGCTGCTCCTTCCAGCCGTCCACAACCGTCGCGGCGTGGCACATTGGCTCGGCCTGCTCCACCGCCTCGACGTTGTCGTCATGGCGAGCCGATTGATTCGCCGCTAATCCCGCACCAAATCGAGGTTTAATTCCGTCGGCCCGGTATTGATGACGATGGCGACCATCCGAGGAAAGAACGGGTTGTACATAGCTGGCTCGATTTGCTCATCTTCCCTTGTATTGCCGTAGCAAGATCCTAGCAATACCTGCTTAGGCTGATCGATTATGCTAATGAATTTGTGCCCGCTTTATGTGCTAGCTCGCGGATTGATCAGATCGACTGATCCCAGAGCGCAGGTACCTTCATGCGGCGCCGTACCAAGGCGAGGGCGAGTCAAGCGTCGGCCGGTCATGGAGGGGAAAGGGAGTGACCGGATGGGGTTGATTCGCGGCCAGCCCTCTCCGGAGGTGCCGGTGAGTCTACCGGAATAGGCCGGCGGCGGAGAGGCATGCTGTGGGGGCTTTCTATTCCGGACCGTGCGTCGGGGGATGGCTCAACCTTCGCGCCGGCGAGCATCACCACAAGACACACATGACATACGCTCCGCCTCCGGATGCAATTCTTGGACGACGACCGCGGCGGCGAGCACCACCATGAGATGCACACGCCGACGCGAGCCGGATGTTCTCCATGCGGAGGGCGTCACCGGCGGCGACGGTGTCGAAGTGTTTATTTGTGCGGTGGCAAATCCTTGTAATTATTATCAAAACGAAAAGGTGTGTTGAGTTGTCAAACATTGGAGCGATCTGGAGCGTTGATCAAATATTGAACGGCACATATTTAATGTATCCCGAACATATTTGCTCTTTTAATAGTAGTATAGATACAAATTTTCATCCGATAAATAATAAGCAGAGATTCATTAGACAAAAATAAACTGAAAAAAAAATTCAGAAGTAAAACGGGTGATAGGCCATAACAGAAGTATGTGAAGATGTCATTATTGATTTCAAACATGCCAGATGAAGTGTACAGCTGCAACCCTGGTTGGTCTTCAGCACCCTTTGGGTCTTTGGGACTACTCTGACGAAAATGCACTCACAAGATGGCATCGTTTGTATGAAATCTAGAGGGAAAAAACGAGACGCTCCCAACTCCCTAGGGTGTTGCGCACCAGGGCAGGGCTGGCTAGTTTGCAGTCACGGCAGCAGATGACATCTCCTTCCTGGTATACAACTATTGTATGAAGGAAGTGATTTGTGTACTCATCTATGAGTGTTGACCTCTGGGCTGAACTTGTGTAATTTCGAGGGCTTCCCGAGAAAGCACGAAGGTTCAAGAAGTCAAATCAGTGATAGATGGATGCACAGATCATCTATGAAATCACAAATCCAGAGCTAGCTACAGCCAGAAGCAGCGGAGATTCCACAAGTTCAGAGGCTGATATTTGCTTTGTACGAAATCTGAAGACACAGTGTCTCTGCTGCATCCCACTGTTCGCCACTGATGTGGTTTAAATAGGGAGGGCCGTTTGCTGTTAACCCAGGTGAGCCCCGAAGGCATCGACAAACAGAATATATATGGAACAAAGCCGGAATAAAGGATAGTTAGCATATAAACCAAGCCGGGGGATGGAGGATTGGAGGCCAAGGCTATGAAAGGAGAAAGCAGATATGCTTTGCTATCTACACAGACTCGTGGACTAGCGAACTGCAAAATGCAGAAATCGATTCCTGCATTTTCCTGTAGAGTGGTGCTCCCTCCTTGACCTTTGGCAACAGGTCTACAGATATTTGCAAACCCATCATGGTCAGTTAAAGAAACACCTTGGACGATACGGAAAATCATGCAAACATCTCCACTAGAAACAAACATGTCTGTGTAATGCACCACTGTACTTTCATAGGTACACAATCATGACTGACAGCCGTACAGTATATTAACAAAACCAAGATGGTAAGAGGAACCCAGAAATGAGTTTTCACAATTACAAAACGGTTATCAGTCCAACTGTCTAGCAGCGCACACCCACACACAAACCTGAGCTATGATTTGCGCTGCCGGTGTCACAGCGTGCGTAGATACAGCTTAATCTATTTCTTTAACGTTGACAGAACTGGAGCTCATCACACTCTTAGCGCACAACTTTGTAGAGCTATTTCTTTGAACAATGTGCTGGCGAGTTTCAAAACCGGTATAATAGGTATTTTATCCGGTCTTGTTACTGACGCGACTCAACATTCATTAGTCAGATCTTAGCTTCAAAATACCGACCATATGCAAAATCCTGATGTTGAAACCACACCCTGCCTGATACATCACAGAAGATAACCAAACGCACGCAAGCGAGCACATAATGAGACAAGCAGGATCAGTTCGCAGGCGAGCTTGCCAAACATGCTTGCTTGAGCTTGGAACGCAGCAAAGTAAAGGAACCCCAAGTTGACTACAAATTAACTGAAGCAAGTCAATGTGCCTTCAACCTTCATGCCAGTTGACAAATGTTCGCGGAAATTAAATAATAGACAGAGGTCAAATTAAGAGGTTACTTTCTACAGGTAACAGATGAACTGTAGATGCTAAATAGAGTCAATCTCCAAGTCGAAAATACAGAATAGAAGAACCTACACCCAGCAACCTTTTTGCATCTCAGCCACCAGAACGTAACTCTAGCCAGATACCTGCGGAGCAAACAGGAAAAGCCATTGAAGTTATTCTGATGAATTTGTATGACTCAAAGAGTAAAACATTAGCTTTACACACTACTGTGCAACTTGTGCCAATAGCTCCATAAATAAATAACCTCGGCATTATTAGACAAAACCAACATCAGAAACAGAGAACAGTAGATAATTCTGTAGTGCAGTGCCACAACTTTAACCCCTAATTTTAGCAGTTTTTGCTACATCTGGCCTGGGCAGAAGTAAAAGAACAATGGGAAAATGAGACTCATGGTGTCATGGAGTTGCAAAGAAGAGACATCTGGTTTCTAGCTCATAGGCATACTTTTTGGAAATGTACGAGCTAGTTAGTCATTAACGAATCAAATTTCATCAAATTGATTCCAGCAAGGGATCGTGCATCAAGGTATTAACTGAAACATCCTTCAGACCAAATGACCGTTATATTTACTATGCACAGCATCAAGCAATAATAGCACCGCTACTTTGAAGATAATATGCGAGTAAAAGTAAAAAAATATTAATAACGATGGCAGCAGTTTGTATGAAAAATCTAGTCATGTAATTTTTTATCCTGCGTTTGATATGAAGTACTAGAGAACCATGGTGGCCAGATTTGAAGAACTTAGACTCTACAAAAAGCATAGCTACCTACAGTTTTGAACAACCATATATATTAGTTGCTAATGGCCAATTACACATATATGGAATTTTTTGCGGACAGCAAGTGACATGCTGAGATTGTTTTTACCAAACAGCGTAAAACTAGGATAATCATCCATAAAACTACGACAATTGCAAGAAAAACGATTAACAACAGTAAAAGATTTAACGAAGGCATAAACTTCAAGTATTCTGACATTCATTAGTCACTATCTGTCACAATGATCCAAAATAAGCAGCAATGTGAAATGACATACTTATACGTCCATATAAACAATGGAAAATTTGAAACCAGGTGCCAAGGTATTAATAGTTATCAATTTATTTACTTCATGTAAATGACACTAGGACTTGATAGACCCTTAGGCAGAAGAAAACAAGTCACAGGCAATGCCATGGCAGGTAAAACAAACCAGAAATATATCCCCAAATCAAAGTAAAGGGTTAGTGTTCATTTGCTATTATTTAGAATGCCATCATTCTCATCTGTGGGCAGGCACAATATATGCAAGAACAGGGAATCGGGAAGGGTCCTAAATAATCAGTCACTGGAGGAGCTAGAGGAAGAACAAGGAATGGGGAAGGTTCCTAAATAATCAGTCACTGGAGGAGCTAGAGGAATAAGAGCCCACACTATATACTATAGAAGGAATTTGGGGAGTAATACTAAGGAGGTAAACCAAAAGAAAGGAAGCTGGATGCAAAGGAGGGCAAACAAAAGAACACATCCAGAGTATAGACGGGGTAGAACATCAGTAGAAGATAAGCTTACCTGCTCAACCAATTGATCAAATAGCATATCCAACAAATAATCATCTTACGTATTGAGCAAAAGCTCAGCCCCATCGTGTCCACCACCAACGCCTGTTCCTACAAGCATAAGAAGTCAAACAATGTGTCATGTGGGTAAAAGTACATGGCTGCCACAGCAACGATAAGGTTAAGGAGCTCAAGGCTGCTTCCCCTATCCTAATGATCTGTCTGAAGCTTTCCTATTCCCTAAGCCGCTCGCTATAGAATGAGAGCCCTACGCTATAACCACTAGTATCCATGGTTCAAAAAGGCGTTTGCCTAGGCGCGCCTAGGCACGCATAGGCGCAAGGCGTTGGCCAAACGCCTAGCGCTTAATCACGCATAATCACCGCATAATTGCGCATAGGCGTGCGCTTTGGTCAGAAAAGCACAAGGCGCTGGCAAAACACATAATTAACGCCCAGCGCCTTTTTGAACCTTGCTAGTATCAGCTATCAATAAACCGGAAAGGAGGTTAGGCTCAAAATCGTAAGCACGCGACGCAATGACATCCCAACGGAAGACAGACAAAAACGAGAATACATCAACCCGGTGGTTAGATAAATACATAGGAAACAACTCAGTTTTGATACAGCAATAGTCATAGACAAGCATAAGACACCAAATGTCAAATTTACTGAATGTTCCCAAAACAGCATATACTCATCAATATTTAAAAATCAGAAACAGCATATACTCATACTATTAGGTGCTCAGAACAGAGAAGCTATTCAAAAGTATCCTGAAGCTCGTTCCACACCATATTGGAAAAAAACACATACTAACAAGTTACTGAGAACTATCCTGAAGCTCGTTTCGATGCCATAAGTGATCATGATTTAAGTTATCTTATAAAAAATAGCACGTAAAGATGAAATAGAACTCCTAAATTATTATTTTTTCAGGGTACAAATGTACATGCCACATGCAGGGGAGCCCTATAAGTGATCATCTATTGACAAACACTACCATTACACAATTTTTGCATTAAAGGCAGGCAATGATGAAATTTATTCAACTATTCTACAAAATTTTGCTAACCGTGCAAATCAATGTTATCTCGAACAAACTAATGATTGTTTTCCCGTATGGATATTCATATGACAGAAACCGCCTAGCCACAGAACATAAGTAAATTAACATACCACCAACACATTTTTTACCAGATCAAGATGAATTAGTTTGTGGTATCAAAACAGAGCACTGCAGAACATCATCACTATATGTTGAAGAGGTCATGAAGCAGCGAAGAAACAAATGATACTAAAAATTGTTTGCTTAACACAAAATGATGTGAACATAATTTCATTAGCCAATCATCAAACAATAGCTTGGTTATGATGTATAAGCAATGTAAGGCATGTTATTACCTGCAGCGTAGACACTTTCGAATGGATGATAGTGAGAAAAGATCATGGTTTTGAAAAGGTTCTTGAACTTCAATGACTCAAGATGGATCATGAAGAGGCCGATCATTGTCCACAGAAATACCACATTGTTCTCCTCAGCAAACCCTAGTATGAATAGGGGCCCTTTCTCCTCTGGTTTTAGGGAAAGTAGGTTGTCCAGTTCAATAGTTCTTGCAACCCCCCATGAAGCAACACCATCACAATCGGCCTTCCTCTTCCATAACTGGGCGGTGTATCTGGACACGAAGAGGAAACCCAGCCCACCACCCTCAGCCCTCATAACCTTGAAGCAGTTTCCCTCGCCATACATATCCACCGGCACCTGTATCATAGCTAGGCTCTGCTTCACCAAATCAAACTGAAGCAGTCCAACCAAATTCCCAGCAAGCAGCCAGTAAAGGGAATCTCCAGCCAGCACAGCGTCATGCGAATGAACGATGGTGTGAAAACCTATCTCACTAGCCTTGTATGGCAGCGGGGTTGAGATGATATTTCCCCATAAGCCGGTCTTCGACGAGTACACGCAGGCGAGCGCTTGTTCATTTTGTTTGTCGTCGACGGCTGCCAATGCCAAGACCACCTGGAAGTGCTGGGTCTCTCCGACAGGGCGAAGCACCGCCCCATTCAGCACGGTATTCTCTACATATGCCGCAACTTCAGGGGGAGAGCAATGCGGTGCTGGTCGCCGGTGACAGGGTCCCACACCAGGACCTGGCAAAGCTTCCGAATGTGGATGAGGAAGAGACCATGGCGACATCCAAGGGAGCTGGAGCGGTCGTAGTCGCCGTTCTGCTGCAAGGAGAAGCGCCCGGGAGGGATGCGATTGGGGGACTCCAGAGTAGGTAGGAAGGACAGACCGTCATATCTGTCGAAGAAACCGAGGAGGGGCGGGTTGCGGCGGTGGCGGAGGCGGAAACGGCGGAAGAAGCCGGGGTCGGAGACGAGGCGACGCCAGCGCTTACAGACGGCGGATGCGCGGGGGAGGGAGGAAGGCTCCGGCCGGAGGCGGAGGAGGATCTCGCATAGGAGGTCGTCGTCGTCCATCAGCCCGGCCGCCGGCGAGCGGGCGTGGTGGCTGCGGCGGCGGCGGCGGCGGCTGCTCATCTCGCCCTAAGCTCGCTCTGGTGAACTGAAGTGGGATGCGTCGTGCGTGGAGAGTGAAGTGAAGTGCGTGGGCCCAAAGCAACACTCAAGCTGGATCACCAAAGCCCATTTTAGATTGGTTGAGATAGATAAAAAGCCAACGATAATTTGGAGGGAGTAAAGTACGCTCGTGCCTTTTGAATTTTCGATAACATTTAGTTTTTGTTTTATAACGATACATGTAGTTATTGTGCCTAAGCTGAATATTAGTGTAACGCCTCGGTAAATTTGATGTGAGCTCACCAAAAGTTAGCTGATCATTTTCTAGTCCCAAGATGTTCTCTCATCCGGGCAAGACAGTGAGCCCCGACTCGCGACATACAGCACATCTGGTATCAAGCTCTATGTGCTTCTTTTCGATATTCATTTGCAGAGGCAGGCAGTTCCGACCAAAGCGCCATAGGAAATGCTGCACTTTCGGAGGGCACTCAAGTTTCCATACACGACCATATTTCCTTGCTCCAGTTGCTGCCAGTTTCTCCAGATGATGTTCCTGTCTGACTATCCTCATTCATGTACTGAGCATACACCATATAAGCAGATTTAACTGTGAAAATTCCTCTCAGGTCTGGATGCCAGGCCACATGATCGTCGAGATGGTTGCAGATTGGGATTTTAAGAATTGCTTCAACATCCCTTGAACTGAACACCTGTCGGAGAACAGCTTCATTCCAGTTGACAGAAGAGTGGTCAATAAGATCCGACACAAACTCGACAGTTGCATTCCCTCGAGAGTAGCTTGGGCCTCTAGTTGTGTTGGCAGGTATCCACGGGTCCGACCAGATTTTGATGCTTGAACCATTTCCAACTCTCCAAATCACCCCTTGTTTTAGAACGTCTACACCCTTGAGAATACTCCTCCACACATAGCTCATACCAGCTACTGGTTTAGCATCTAGGAGGTCACCATCAGTATAATATTTAGCCCGGAGCACACGCGCACACAATGAATCTGGTGCTTGTATTAACCTCCATCCTTGTCTAGCAAGCATAGACATATTAAAAATGTGAATGTCTCTGAAACCCAGTCACCCCTCTTCTTTGGGTTTCATCATATTCGGCCAACTAACCCAGTGCGCTTTATTTTCATTGTCCATTTGTGACCACCAATATCGGCAAATCCTATTATCCTTGGAAGCGTTATCTTCTCCTCTGGATTCAGGGAAAGTAGCTTGTCCAGTTCGATAGTTCTTCCTAACACCCATGAAGCAACTCCATTAAAATCAGTCTTTCTATTCCATAATTGAGCACTGAACTTTGACAAAAAGAGGAAACCAAGCCCACCACCCTCTGTCCGCGTAATTGCGAAGTCGTCCTCTTCAGAGATATCAACTACTGGCACTTGTATCACACCTGGCTTTCTCCTATCCAAATCAAACTCGAGAATTCCAATAAAATGACCAACAAGCAGCCAGTAGAGTGAATCCCCGACCAGCACAGCGGCCTCGTCACAAACAAGGGTGGGAGACCAGTTCAGATAAACACCGTATGGAATCAGTGTTGAGGTGAGGTCGCTCCATATGCCCGTCTCTGATGAGTAAACGCATGCGAACGACCGTCTATGATTCTCATAGTCGTCTGCCATTGCCATTACCAGGACCACCTGAAAGTGGACGTCTCCTGCGGCCAGTGGCGGCGCCAGTAGAGGGTCGAGCCTGGTCGGCCGACCCGGCTCGGTTTTGGGCAGAAAAAAATTAGATACCAGGAGGCACCGAGGCAGTAGGAAAAGTCATACGAGTATACAACCACAGAGTCACAGACCACGACGACCCGATGCCCCCGACCTAACCTTCTCCCCATCGCGCCGGCGCCGCCACTCTCCGCCGTCCGTCCCCCATCGCGCCGGCGCCGGCCACCGCCCTGCCCCGCCCCGGCACCCAGATCGCGCCCACCCCGGCCGCCCTGCCCCGCCCCGGCGCCGGTCACCGCCCTGCCCACCCCGGCCACCCTGCCCTGCCCTGCCCCGCCCGGGCGCCGCCCCGGCCCTCTGTCTCCTGCCCCGCAAGGCCGCCCCGCCCAGCAAGCTCCTCTCCGAATCTCCGATGGACATGGACTCTGATGAAGAGTGGCTACAGACAGTGGCCGAGGAGGAGGAACTTAATCTGGCAGTGGAAGCAGTGGCTCGAGCTCGGCAAGAAGAAGAGACAGAAACCTCCGGAAATCTCAAGAAGGCACGCGCCGCACGCCATGAGCAGGTAAATTTCCCCTCATATTTTAGTTTTGATGTCTACTTGTCTTGTGAGTTGTGACCAGTAGCAATGTAGCATGCAGTAGATTGCTCAAATACTGATTTCGATTTCAATGTTGTAGGACACTCAACCGACAAATGTTGCTGAAATCTTTGATCTAGCAAATGTTGTTGCCGATCCTGGAGTTCGGAGACCAATTGATGAATTTGGTACCCCTCAAATCAGAGATAAAATGAGATGGACATATTTGTCTAGAGGCCGTAATTGTTTAATTGGTCATAATTTTCCGAAAACAAAATTTGGTCCGGATCACCGGTCATTTTTAGATGCATGGTATGCCAAATATGATTGGTTAGAGTATAGTGTGGAGAAGGATGCTGCATATTGTTTCCATTGTTTTCTTTTCAAATCTGCAAGCAATAGTTCACACTTTGGATATGATGTTTTCACAAAGACGGGGTTTAAAAATTGGAAGAAAGCATCGGAAAATTTCAAGTCTCATGTAGGTGGACCAAATAGTATTCACAACAATGCAAGAAATAGTTGTGAAGATTTCAGAAATAAAAAGCAAAGTGTGGCATATGCTCTTGTCTGTCATGAAGAACAATTGCATATTGATTATGAAATTCGTTTGAGGGCTGTTGTGGGTGTTGTCAGATTTCTTCTTGAACAAGGTCTAGCTTTTCGTGGGCATGATGAGTCTAGCACTTCCTTGAACAAGGGTAATTTCCGTGAGATGTTGGATTGGTATGGCGCAAGATGCAAGGATGTAGCCAATGTAATTAATGAGAATGGTCCTAGCAATTGTCAATTGACATCTCGTGAAATCCAATTAGATATAGCAAAAGCATGTGCAGAAGAGACTACAGAAGTCATAATGAGTGAGCTTGGAAATGCCCCTTTCTCTGTACTTATTGACGAGTCTCGTGATGTATCGGTTAAAGAGCAAATGGTTGTGATCTTGAGGTTAGTCATTCGCTAGTTTCTCTCTATATTGAAATCTTTATATGTTATTGTCTAGTTTCTCTCTAATTATCTTTTGTAATCTTATATGTTCTTGTCTTATTGTTTGTAGGTTTGTGAACCAAAAAGGAGAGATCCTGGAAAGATTGCTCGGTGTTGAGCATGTTCTTGATACTACATCGGCTTCTTTGAAAAGATATTTAGATGCAATGTTTGTTGACCATAATTTGTCCATGTCAAGATTAAGAGGACAAGGATATGATGGTCTCTCTAATATGCGTGGGCAGCTACATGGTTTAAAAACATTGGTATTGGCCGACAACCCTCATGCTTTTTATGTGCATTGTTTTGCCCACCAACTTCAATTGGTGGTTGTTGCGGTTGTGAAAGGACTTCTACCAATTGGTCACTTCTTTGGTCACCTAAACAAGATTGTTAGTATGGTTAGTTTTTCTTGTACATAATTGCAAATAGTTGTCAACTCTTTATCTATATATCAATTCTAATTTCTACATGCACATTTCTTGTAGGTGAGTGCCTCTTGTAAGAAGAAAGATGTATTTTTGCAATTGCATCATGACCGTTTGGTAGCGCAACTAGAGAGTGGGGAGATCTCGTCGGGAAGAGGCCAAAATCAAGAGACAAGTTTAGCAAGACCCGGTGATACTCGTTGGGGGTCACACCACAAGACTCTAATTCGGATTCAACATATGTGGGATTCAATTGTTGAAGTGCTATGCAGTGTTTCTCATGATGGGACAGATGTCGAGGAGAGAGGTTTGGCTTCAGGCTATATGATATACATGGAAAGCTTTGAATTTGTTATTATCTTGCATTTGATGCTTCGAGTGTTTGGTTTAACAAATCCTTTGTCACAAGCATTGCAATCCAAGGATCAGAACATAGTGAGCGCTATGAATTTGATTGTCTCAGTTAAAAGTCTATTGCAGCAATTGAGAAATGATGGATGGGAGCATCTAGTGCTTGCTTCTACTAACTTTTGTGGCTAGAGGTTACTTGCTGTTAGAAGAAATATTATTGTACCAAACATGGATGATAACATTCCGGCTAGAGGTTATTCAAGGAGCTCACGCAAGATGGTTACTTGCTACCATCATTACAAGGTACAACTCTATAATGCGGTGCTTGACAGAAACATAACTGAGATGAATAATAGATTTTCTGAAACTTCTACACGCCTATTATTGTGCACTGCATGCCTTGATCCTAGAGACTCATTTAGCAGCTTTGACAAGGATAAGCTAGTTGAACTTGCAACTATGTACTCTGCTGATTTCACTGCATATGATTATTGTCTCTTGGTTGGTGAACTGGACATATATATTGATGTGATGAAGAGAAGTCCTGAATTCATAGCTTGTGATAGTTTGAGTGGTCTTGCTCTCAAGTTGGTTTAGAAGAGACAACATTTGACCTTTCCATTGGTCTATCGTCTTATTACACTTGTGTTGACATTACCTGTGGCAACAACACAAGTTGAGAGAGTTTTCTCGGCCATGAATATTATAAAGACAGATCTTCGAAACAGGATAGGGGATGACTGGTTCAATAATTTGATGATTTGCTATGTTGAGAAAGAGATATTTGGAAAAATTGATGACAAGAAGATTATGCTACGTTTCCATTCCTACAATGACCGTAGAGGTCATCTTCCTCGACACTTTCGTCTTGCCAACATGGATTCAACTTAATGGTATGGTACTATCTTCTTATCAAAATGTAGCACTATTTTTTATGTAGTTTTCTTGTTCTTTGTAGTCAGTTTGTACTTGTGCTTTATGCAATATGAAATTGAATCTGTTTGAACCTTTTTTGTGTTGAATACACTTGCTTTTTTGCCTAAATTTTTTTAGACCTTAGTTGTTCGACCCAGCTCAGTTCAATTCCTGGCTCCGCCACTGCCTGCGGCACGATGCACCGCGCCGTTGATCAATGTCTTCTCCGCATGTGTCGCAATCTCCGGGGGAATGATAAGGCGGTGCTGTTCGCCGGTGACGGGGTTCGACACCATGACCAGCAGATGCTTCGGAAGGAAGATGAGGAAGAGACCATGGCGGCATCCAAGGCACTGGATCATGTCGCCATCGTCGCGCTGGAAGAAGAGGCTATTAAGTATATATCTATATTGTTCAGGCCCATAGTCTAGAGTTTTAGGCCCAGCCCATGTAACTTGTATATCTCTCTCACGTTCAATACAGAAAAACTGTTTGGTCATTTTGTTTCCTTCACGATATTGAACATGGTATCAGAGCTCCCAACCCTAGCTCATCCCCAGCCGCCGCCGCCAGCCTTGGAGTCGCCAGCGAAGTGATTCTGGCGAGCTCGTCTGGCCCGGCGACTTCCACATCACTGGCCCACTTCTCCTTCGTCATCAACTTGAAGGGCTGCTTTCCGGCCGCCCCCATCGTACCTCTGCTCTGCCAGCTGTTTCCTCCCACTGGTACCTTGTTCTTTTGCTTTCCAGCAAGATGGTGCTTTGTGGTGTTGGTTCCTCTACTGTTTTCCTCCAGAAAGAGGGGTCTGTTGTGCTGCTGCTTGGTCAGTTCCTCTCGTATTGTTGGTCTGCTATTGTTGGTTCTTTTCTCTTCAGAAATTGGTCAAATAGCTGTTTGTACCTTGGTTGTGTGTCATGGCAAGAAATGAATTCGGGACAGGGGCTGGTTCCGTGTCCATTGACATCAAGCTCGATGGCTCAAACTACAGGGAATGGGCTTTCTCGGCTAGGACTGTCGTGAGAGCTGCTAGTCTTGTCTCTCACTTGACTGAAGATCCTCCTACTCGAGATGATGAAGCAGCTAAGAAATCTTGGCAAAAGGCTGATGATCGTGTGATGGGAGCCTTGGTTCTAGGTGTTGACCCCTCACTCCGGATGAGTCTTGAGCACCACACTTCAGCCAAAGAAATCTGGAAATATTTTGAGCAGCGGTATCTTCAGCCTAGTGGCGCTCTCCATTTTTCCTTGCTACGGAATTTACACAGTACTCAGCAAAATGACATGTCCATAGATGAGTACTATGCTGCTTTCACTCGCATCAGCGGTCAACTTGGTTCCATGGTACCAAAAAGCAGCCCTGGTTGTGAATCTTGTGCAGCCAAGGAAGAATTTGAACAACGGACCCTCATGTATCATTTTGTGATGAAGCTCAGGCAGGAGTATGAGAACATTCGCATTCAGCTGCTTGGTCGTACGACGTCTCCCACATTGACTGAGGCACTTGCTAGTCTGATAGCCGAGGAGACTCGTCTTCGTTCTATTGCTGCTACTTCTACACCGTCTCTACACAACAATGTTCTGGCTTTTCCTCAGCGGACAGGTCCTCCTAGAGCTCTAGCTTCACGTGACTTCTGCACACATTGCAAGAGGACCGGACACAACATGGATGGTTGTTTCCAGCTTCACCCAAAGTTGTTAGCTGAGTTTTGTGCTAGACGAGCAGCCCTTCAGGACCAGCAGCGTCGCGCACCTGATCGTGCTCAGTCTCAGTTTTTGAGGCCTTCTTCTTCTATTGTCGCTGAGCCACCAGCGAGGAGTGCTTCTGTGTCTGCTCTCTCTCTCAGTCTGCTGTGGTTCCAGCTCAGCCTTTTGTTTTGGACTCTGGCGCCTCTTTTCACGTGACATCTGACCGCTCTCAGCTTGTGTCTTGCCAGCCAGTGCAGGATGGTGCATCTGTTCAGAGTGCTGATGGTACATCTTGTTTTGTTACCCACCAGGGTTCTCTTTGCACATCCAAGTTTACTATTCCTGACATCTCTTCTGTTCCCCAGTTGTCCATGAACCTTATGTCTGTTGGTCAGATTACTGATATGAACTATTTTGTTGGTTTTGATGCCTCCTCTTGTTATGTGCAGGATCGTCAGAGCAAGAGGATCATCGGAACTGGCCATCGCCGTAGAGGATCCACATCCCGCTACATCCTTAACAACTTGCACCTTCCTTCGGCTTCCACTACATCATTGTTTTGCTCTGCAGCATCAATATCAAGATCTACTTCGTCTCTTTCGTTTGCCCAGTGGCACCATCGTTTAGGTCACCTGTGTGGTTCTCGTTTATCTACTCTTGTTCAGCAAGGCGTTTTGGGTCGTGTCCCTGTAGATTCTGGTTTCCACTGTAAGGGATGTAAGCTAGGCAAACAGATTCAACTCCCGTACTCTTCTAGCACTACTCATTCTAGCCATCCTTTTGATTTGGTGCACTCAGATGTATGGGGCCCCTCTCCCTTTGTTTCAAAAGGTGGTCACAAATATTATGTCATATTTATTGATGATCACTCTCGATATACTTGGGTGTATTTCATGAAGCATCGTTCTGAGTTGATTTCTATATATAAGGCTTTTGTGTGCATGATGTATACTCAATTCTCTAGTGCTATTCGTGTTTTTCATTCTGACTCTGGGGGGGAATATTTGTCTACGTCTTTTCGTGAGTTTCTCTCTTCTGAAGGTACTCTCCCTCAACTTTCATGTCCTGGTGCTCATGCTCAGAATGGTGTTGTTGAATGTAAGCACCGACACATTGTTGAGACAGCTCGCACTCTTCTAATTTCATCCTTTGTGCCTACTCATTTTTGGGGTGAAGCTATATCGACTGCTGTCTACCTTATCAATCTCCAGCCTTCTTCTCGTCTTCAAGGCAAGTCTCCTGGTGAGATTTTGTTTGGTTCTCCTCCCAAGTATGACCATCTTCGTGTTTTCGGTTGTACTTGCTATGTTCTTTTAGCACCTCGCGAGCGTACCAAGTTGACTACACAGTCTGTTCAGTGTGTTTTCCTTGGCTATAGTCTCGAGCATAAGGCTATCGTTGCTATGATTCTTCTGCTCGTCGCATTCGCTTTTCTCGTGATGTCACTTTTGTTGAGGATCAACCCTTCTTCTATTCCCCTTCGACTCGATCTTCATCATCAACCTCTCTAGAATTTACCTCCTTTCTTTCACTTCCACCTATCTTTTCAGATGATTCTACACCTGATCAGTCTTCATCGGATCCACCTCCAACACATGATTCATCTTCTTCCGCACCAGCTCCACCTCTAGCCGGTTTTCCTTTTCATTATAGTCGTCGTCCTAGAGCTCCATCAGATATTCAGTCATCTATTCCTTTGTCCTCTCCTCCAGCCAGTACTACTGATCCTTGCACTGACGACTCCTCCCAGACAACAAGGTATGCTCTTCGTGATCGCTCCTCTCTTGAGATTCCTAGCAGATACAAAATGATTTCTGTGTAGGGGCAGCTTATGAGCCTACTACTTATCAAGAGGCAGTTGTGTTACCTGAGTGGCAATTGGCTATGTCCGAGGAGCTTGCAGCTCTAGAGGGTACTGGTACATGGGATTTGGTTTCTTTACCTTCCCGGTCCGTCCCTATCACTTGCAAATGGGTGTACAAGGTCCAAACCAAGTCAGATGGATCTGTGGAACGCTATAAGGCTAGACTTGTTGCAAGAGGTTTTCAGCAGGCTCATGGGAGAGATTATGATGAGACTTTTGCTCCAGTTGCTCACATGACTTCAGTTCGCACTTTGATTGCTGTGGCTGCCACTCGTTCATGGAAAATTTCCCAAATGGATGTGAAGAATGCTTTCCTCCATGGTGATCTGCATGAGGAAGTATATATGCAGCCACCTCCAGGTATTGAGGTTCCATCTGGTCATGTTTGTCGCCTTTGAAAGGCTCTATATGGGCTCAAGCAATGGTTCGAGCTGCTGGCTTTTCTCCTAGTGAGCATGACCCAGCCCTCTTCATTCATACATCAGAACATGGGCGTACTTTGCTTCTATTGTATGTAGATGATATGCTGATCACGGGAGATGATGTTGGATATATTTCCTTTGTTAAGAAAATGTTGAGTGAGCAATTCAAGATGTCAGATTTGGGGTCCCTTAGGCCCCCTTCTTTTCAGCTTATTTTCCAGATTCTCCCAGAAGCTACCCTCCATCAGCTTCTCCCAGAATCTCGTTTTTTAAATTTGTTTAAACTTCTAAATAAGTATTGGGAAGACAAATTTAGAAGTTTAAACAAATTTAAAAAACGAGATTCTGGGAGAAGCTGATGGAGGGTAGCTTCTGGGAGAATCTGGAAAATAAGCTGAAAAGAAGGGGCCTTAGTTACTTTCTCGGAATTGAGGTCCAACACACAGATGATGGTTACTATATCTCCCAACAAAGGTACACTCGGGATTTGATTTCGCGCTCTGGCCTCACTGACACACGCATTGCTACTACACCCATGGAGCTTCATTTGCAATTGCATCCTACTGATGGCACTCCTCTTGAGGATCCCTCTCGGTATCGTCATATTGTTGGCAGTCTAGTGTACCTCACAGTAACAAGACCTGATATTGCACATGCAGTCCATATTCTCAGCCAATTTGTGGGTGCTCCCACCTCGGTACATCATGGCCATCTACTTCGGGTGCTTCGATATTTAAGGGGCACTACATCTCGCCGCTTGTTCTATGCTAACTCAAGTTAGCTCCAACATCATGCTTACTCTGATTCCACTTGGGCGAGTGATCCCGTCGATCGCCGCTCAGTCACTGGTTATTGCATATTTCTTGGAACATCTCTCATTGCATGGAAATCAAAGAAGCAAACTGTTGTGTCACGCTCTAGCGCTGAGGCTGAGCTTAGGGCACTTTCTACTACTACATCAGAGATTGTGTGGCTTCGCTGGTTATTGGCTGATCTTGGGGTTTCATGTCATACACCTACACCTCTTCTCTGTGACAGCACAGCTGCTATTCAAATTGCTAATGATCCTATCAAACATGAGCTGACCAAACACATTGGTGTGGATGCATCTTTCACTCGATCTCATTGCCAACAATCTACTATTAAGCTCCAGTATGTTCCATCAGAGCTTCAGGTTGCCGAGTTCAGGCAGGCCAAAGACCGACTGTGCGTCAGCCGAGTTCAGGCAGGCCAAAGACCGACTGTGCGACGCACAGTCGGTCTTTGGCCTGCCTGAACTCGGCCCCTTCTTGGCATTCCTTCTACAGGTTCTGTCTTGCTTTGAATCAGAGAGTCATCGCTACTGTCCACTGAATCAGAGTCATCGCTGTGAAATATTGGTTATACATTTCTCTTGGTCCTTTAGTTCTGACATTGAAGTTTATGATGTTCTATGTTGTTGATTAAACTTTTGCATTATATCATGTTGAATTTGTTATTTTCTTTACACTTGTTCAATGTGTCAATGATTAGACTCTTTTGCATTATCTGTTCGAGTGTTGGTCTAAAGGACCTATTGATATGTATAACAACATTGGTTATACATTTCTCTTGGTCCTTTAGTTCCAACACTTGGAAGTTTATGATGTGCACTCTTGGTTTCAAGTATATATGAGGCATGTTTCTTGGTAAATGTTCTATTATTTATTTGACTAGACTCTTGCATTATCATATCCTTATAATAACACTAATCCCCAATTGTTCCTTTTCTCAGATCTTCCCGTACAGGGCTAGACGTGACTTCTTGTAGCATGTACGCGCTCCCATTAGTGAGCACAGGACATTTGAGGTCAACCTGGTCCAAATGACTGTGCCCACTCGGAGCTTCAGAGTTTTGTGCACCAACGAGCCGGGCCGGACATATTTCAATGACGCTCGTTAGACAGAACTTGTAGCTACCTACGGCATGCAACCTGCTAAGAGGTGCACTTTCTTTCTCGACAATGCGCATGGCGAGACCTACTTCATGTATATGGTGTTGGAATTTTTGACTAGCTTTGCTAGTGGGCCTTTGGTCCAAAGCCCAACTAAAAATTCTGAAATTCTCATTTGGCCCATGTACATGTGGCTGTGTGTGTACGTGACTAAACTTTAGTCCCATACTGCTAGTTGGGAGAGAGCTACACCACTTTATATAGTGGAGTGTTGTGCTACTTGGTAAGCTTGTGAGAACACAAGGCTCTCTCGTGCGCACTCCTCCTCCTCCGCCGCCGCCGTCCGTCTCGTCACGACGCGCCGCGGGTTGCGGGAATCTCGCCGAGCCGAGTTATATTTTTGTTGTTCGGGAAAATTTGATGAGTCATTAATCAATAATTAACGGACGCGTTAATTACTCAGCCGTTTCCGATTCCGTTGGATCGTGGGGCTGTTACCGACTCGATCGTGCGGCTGCGCCCACGTCCTACCCGAGCTGCGCTATATATACTGACCGTGCGAACCCTAGCCGCCACTACGTGCAACACATGGTAGCTCGCCGCCCTAGTTCCAGAACCTTGCGCCGCCGTCTTCCAAGTCTTCTCCATCCCGTCTTCCGGCGTGCACCGGCAGAAGGGACAGTAGGCCTCCGGAACCCCGCCTCTTGTGATCCTGTACGGGAGAGGGGCGATCAGGTTTTTGGGGAGCGCACTCGCGCGACTACTGGCACCGAGTTCTTCCCCAACGACGACTTCTTCCCTGACATCGCCAACCTCTTCATCGACGACATGGGCGACAACGGGAACACCAACGGCGCTGCTGCCGCACTGTATGACTTCTTGATCTTTCTGTTTCATGTTCTGTTAGAGTTTCTGCTTGTAGTAGTTGCTCTAGATTCGATCTGTTTATCTACTGTTTTAGTAGATCGCATGATTAGTTTAATTCCGGTTATTCTAGTCATAATCTGTTTACTGTTTTCGCGAATTAAATCAATTGCTAAATTGCTTATATTTTCAACAATCCAAAAACCTGATTATAGGCAATTTGCAACGCCTGGCTTTCTCGCGTCAACGAAGCCGTTTCCCTTCAAAGGGGTGCTTTACAAACGGTGGCGCATGAGAGCAGTTTACTGGTTCCAAAACAGTAACTGCTATGCCGCCACCAAAGGCAAGCCTGAGGGCGAGCTTACTCCTGAACAACAGGAGGCATATGAGAGGCTCGATACTCTTTCAAGAGTGCCCTCCTCAGTATCCTTGACGACTCCATTGTGGACTCGTACATGTCGTTTGATAACGGCAAGGACATGTGGGATGCGCTCGAGGCCAAATTTGGGGCCTCGGACGCTGGCAGCGAGTTGTACGTCATGGAGCAATTCTATGACTACAAGATGACTGATGAGCGCTCTGTTGTACAACAGGCTCATGAGATACAGTCACTCGCTAAGGAACTTGAGCACTTCAAGTGTAATTTACCGGACAAGTTTGTTGCCGGTGGCATTATCGCCAAGCTTCCACCTTCGTGGAGCAACTTTGCTACTTCTCTGAAACACAAGAGACAAGAGTTTTCCGTTTCGGATCTCATTGGGTCGCTTGATGTTGAAGAGAAGGCGAGAGCAAAGGATACACGTGCTCGAGTTGCAGAGGCTGGTTCTAGTGCCAATATGGTACAAAGAAGAATTACCAGCAGCCCCACAAGCCCAAATTTAACAAGAGCAATTCTGGGGGTAAAGGCAAGCCTGATGGAAGGTTCAAGCCTTCACAGCCTACCAACTTTAAGAAGAGCAACAACAAGAAGCCGAAGAAGGGATCATGCCATGTTGTGGTGATCCGAATCACTGGGCTCCTCGTTGTCCCAACCGCCATGAGCTGCGCGAACAAGAGAACAGCGGCAAGACTGCCAATGTTGTCATTGGTGACGTTGAGATGAAGGAATCTGGGTACGGTATATTTCCTACCATCCTTTCAGTTTGTCATTCTCCTGAATGGTTGATTGACACTGGCGCCAATGTACATGTTTGTGCTGATGCTTCCATGTTTTCTTCTTACCAGGTCACAGGGACTTCTCCCGTGCTGATGGGGAACGGGTCACATGCTTCTGTTCGTGGTGTTGGCACGGTCGATCTGAAGTTTACTTCGGGAAAGATCGTGCGGCTGAAGAACGTTCATCATGTGCCCTCCATCAATAAAAATCTCGTTAGCGGTTCGCTCTGTGTCGAGATGGTTATAAGTTGGTTTTCGAGTCCAATAAAGTTGTAATATCTAAGTATGGACAATTTGTTGGTAAAGGCTATGAGTGCGGAGGCTTGTTCCGCCTATCTATGTCAGACTTTTGCACTAAAGTTATTAATCATATTTGCCATGAAATTGAGTATAATCTGGCATTCACGACTTTGTCATATTAACTTTGGTAGCATGACGCGGCTAGCTAGTTTGGATTTAATTCCGAAATTCACTACTGTCAAAGGTTCCAAGTGTCAAGTATGTGTGCAAGCTAAGCAACCTCGCAAGTCCCATACGACTGCTGAGGCAAGAGACTTGGCACCGCTGGAACTTATACATTCGATCTCTGTGAGATGAATGGGTGTTGACAAAAGGCGGAAAGAAATATTTCATGACGCTTATTGATGACTCCACTAGATATTGTTATGTGTATCTTCTGAAATCAAAAGATGAGGCTTTAACTTCTTTAAAATCTATAAAGCTGAAGCAGAGAACCAACTTGATCGGAAAATTAAACGATTAAGGTCTGATCGTGGTGGAGAGTATTTTTCCAATGAGTTTGATTCGTTTTGTGCGGAACATGGTATAATCCATGAGAGGACGCCTCCCTACTCGCCTCAGTCAAATGGGGTGGCCGAAAGAAAGAACCGAACTCTAACTGATTTGGTTAACGCCATGTTAGACACTTCGGGTCTCTCCAAGGCATGGTGGGGGGAGGCTTTATTGACAGCTTGTCATGTCCTAAACCGAGTTCCCATTAAGACGAAAACTGTTTCTCCATTTGAGGAATGGGAAAGGAAAAATACGAGACTCTCTTACTTTCGTACTTGGGGTTGTTTGGCGAAAGTCAATATACCAATTCCCAAGAAGCGCAAGCTTGGACCAAAAACGTGGATTGTGTTCTTCTGGGCTACGCTTTTCATAGCGTTGGTTATAGATTTTTGGTAGTAAAATCTGAGGTATCCGACGTTAATGTTGGTATGATTATGGAGTCGAAGGATGCGACTTTCTTTGAGGATATCTTTCCCATGAAGGATATGCCTAGCTCATCAAATCAGGAGATACCTAATACATCTAGTCAGGAATTGGTTGATATTCCTGATCCTACCATTTCGATAGAACACACTGATAATCCTGTGGAGGATGACAATGAAGTTCCTGTTAGGAGCAAGAGACAGAGGACTGCAAAGTCCTTTGGTGATGATTTCATTGTGTACCTTGTGGATGACACACCCAGTACCATTTCAGAAGCTATGCATCTCTTGATGCTGACTACTGGAAGGAAGCTGTCCGTAGCGAGATGGATTCCATCTTGGCTAACGGAACCTGGGAAGTCACTGATCGTCCTTATGGGTGTAAACCTGTAGGATGTAAGTGGGTGTTCAAGAAAAAGCTTAGGCCTGATGGTACTATTGAGAAGTACAAGGCGCGGCTTGTGGCCAAGGGTTATACCCAGAAAGAAGGTGAAGACTTCTTTGATACTTACTCACCTGTGGCTAGACTGACCACGATTCGTGTGCTACTTTCGTTGGCTGCCTCGCATGGTCTTCTCGTTCATCAAATGGACGTTAAGACAGCTTTCCTAAATGGAGAGTTAGACGAGGAAATTTACATGGATCAGCCCGATGGTTTTGTAGTACCTGGTCAGGAAGCAAAGGTGTGCAAGTTGTTGAAGTCTTTATATGGCCTAAGCAAGCTCCTAAGCAATGGCATGAAAAGTTTGAAAGAACTTTAACTGCTGCAGGATTCATTGTAAACGAATCTGAAATGTGTGTACTATCGCTATGGTGGGGGCGAGGGAGTTATTCTCTGTCTGTATGTCGATGACATACTGATCTTTGGAACCAACCTTGACTTGATTAAGGAGGTTAAGGATTTCTTATCTCGCTGTTTTGAGATGAAGGATCTAGGAGTGGCTGATGTTATCTTGAACATCAAGCTGCTGAGAGATGGTAATGGTGGGATTACACTGCTTCAGTCTCACTATGTGGAAAAGGTCTTGAGTCGCTTCGGGTATGACGACTGCAAGCCTTCTCCGACACCATATGATCCTAGTGTGTTGCTTCGAAAGAATCAAAGTGCTAGAGATCAGCTGAGATATTCTCAGATTATTGGCTCGCTTATGTATTTGGCTTGTGCCACGAGGCCTGACATCTCTTTTGCTGTAAGCAAGTTGAGCCGGTTTGTTTCTAATCCGGGAGATGATCATTGGCATGCTCTTGAGAGAGTTATGCGTTATTTAAAAGGCACTGCGAGCTATGGAATTCACTATTCCGGGTATCCGAGGGTACTGGAGGGTTATAGTGATTCAAACTGGATATCTGATGCTGATGAGATTAAGGCCACGAGTGGTTATGTGTTTACACTCGGTGGTGGCGCTGTTTCCTGGAAGTCTTGCAAGCAGACCATCTTAACGAGGTCAACTATGGAAGCAGAACTCACAGCATTAGACACAGCCACTGTTGAAGCAGAGTGGCTTCGTGAGCTTTTGATGGACTTACCTGTGGTTGAAAAACCAATACCCGCTATCCTTATGAACTGTGATAATCAAACTGTGATAGTCAAGATTAAAAGTTCTAAGGATAATTAAAGTCATCAAGGCATGTGAAGAGGAGATTGAAATCTGTCAGAAAATTGAAAAACTCCGGAGTTATTGCGTTGGATTATATCCAAACATCTAAGAATTTGGCAGATCCCTTCACAAAGGGTTTATCACGTAATGTGATAGATAGTGCATCGAGGGAGATGGGTTTGAGACCCACAGTATGAGTTGTCCACAGTGGTAAACCACTCTATGTGATCGGAGATCCCGTGAAGTAGAAGTGGGTGACAAGCTGTTGGACAGCTGAGAGGAGAGTATCCTTATATTTTATTATCCCACTCCATGAAGATGCAATACTCTCCTGATCTGCATGGCAGGTTGATATTTATCTTAATGTGTTCCAAGCGGCTTACTTTTATAAGCGGAGATGTTGTCCTGCAGAGCATCCTTGAGGAATACACCTATATGAGTCTGACTGTTAAACGTCGCAGTCTATGAGAATTGGGTGTTCTCTAGTAAACTCATGAAAGGCTCGGAGTATGACGTATAAGCTCCAAACCGCGGGGAAGCCTTGCGGCAGCCCAGTATCGGTCAAGGGCTTGTGTGAAACTAGTTCGCAGCAAACTTGTAGTTCAAGGCATAGTCCACTATCCAAGTTGTGATCTAGTGTAGCATAAGTTTCTAAGTGGAAGTTCAACTTAACAGTCTCCACTAAGCACCGGTATATAAAACAATGTTTTGGAACAAATTTGGTGAAATGTGCCAATGAGACTTTGTGGGGGATTGTTGGAATTTTTGACTAGCTTTGCTAGTGGGCCTTTGGTCCAAAGCCCAACTAAAAATTCTGAAATTCTCATTTGGCCCATGTACATGTGGCTGTGTGTGTACGTGACTAAACTTTAGTCCCATACTGCTAGTTGGGAGAGAGCTACACCACTTTATATAGTGGAGTGTTGTGCTACTTGGTAAGCTTGTGAGAACACAAGGCTCTCTCGTGCGCACTCCTCCTCCTCCTCCGCCGCCGTCCGTCTCGTCACGACGCGCCGCGGGTTGCGGGAATCTCGCCGAGCCGAGTTATATTTTTGCTGTTCGGGAAAATTTGATGAGTCATTAATCAATAATTAACGGACGCGTTAATTACTCAGCCGTTTCCGATTCCTTTGGATCGTGGGGCTGTTACCGACTCGATCGTGCGGCTGCGCCCACGTCCTACCCGAGCTGCGCTATATATACTGACCGTGCGAACCCTAGCCGCCACTACGTGCAACACATGGTAGCTCGCCGCCCTAGTTCCAGAACCTTGCGCCGCCGTCTTCCAAGTCTTCTCCATCCCGTCTTCCGGCGTGCACCGGCAGAAGGGACAGTAGGCCTCCGGAACCCCGCCTCTTGTGATCCTGTACGGGAGAGGGGCGATCAGGTTTTTGGGGAGCGCACTCGCGCGACTACTGGCACCGAGTTCTTCCCCAACGACGACTTCTTCCCTGACATCGCCAACCTCTTCATCGACGACATGGGCGACAACGGGAACACCAACGGCGCTGCTGCCGCACTGTATGACTTCTTGATCTTTCTGTTTCATGTTCTGTTAGAGTTTCTGCTTGTAGTAGTTGCTCTAGATTCGATCTGTTTATCTACTGTTTTAGTAGATCGCATGATTAGTTTAATTCCGGTTATTCTAGTCATAATCTGTTTACTGTTTTTGCGAATTAAATCAATTGCTAAATTGCTTATATTTTCAACATATGGCCCCCCAAGACTCCTCCAGCCGAGTCTGAGGATCATGACCCTAGAGATGATCATAACTTCAAGTCTGAGCCTAATCGAGACCCTAAGTGAGTAGCAAGGAGTTAGGAATAAGTTATGTGTCATCTATTAGCGAGATCGAGTCATAGTCATGTGCTATCTATGTAATTGGAGACTTGTAATAAGTTATGTGCTACCTATTAGTGAAATGGAATCATGTGATATCTATGTTACTGGTTAATATTGATTATTCCTTCATATTATATGTTTACTATTGATTATTCTAGCATATTCTGGCAATTATCAGAATTGTCTGTCCTGCTATATTCAAAACTCAGCTAGCAACGTGCGGGAAAGAAGCACGTTGCTGGTTTGCGAGAGTACTGGCAACGCGCGTCGGAGGCACACGTTTCGAACACACACATACTGGCAACGAGCGTCGCGGAAAAGAACACTGAAAGCTGGATCACCAAACGTGTTTTTTTTGGAAACGGAACCAAAGGCCTTTTTAATTTTTGAGACGGATGAAAAGCCCACGATAATTTGGAAAGAGAGTACACTCGTGTGTGTGTGTTCCGTTCAGAAGAAGACCTCGATCCCAGAAGCAAATAGCAAATAGCACCAGGTAGGCAGGTGCATTTCAACACAGTACATGATCTTCTTTCCAAATCCCAGTTGAGACTCGGTACAATTCAACATCCATTAGCAAAAACCAATTCTAAAGCCAAATGCTGGGCTCATAAGCTCAAATCAGAAAATAATTCAACAACAGCGAACATAAGTAGAGGTTCAATATCAGAACCTCCCCACCGGTATACAAACTCATCCCCGGTATGGTCTGCATACACATTCGCAATTCAACCAAAACTTAGATGCATATGTAAAGTCTGATAAGCATCACCATAAGAATGTACTCCTACATGTTTGTGCAACACATCTATCACTCCCATAGGTACAACAATATGTTTTACAGCCATATTGACACAACCAAGATGTTCAGAACACCCCAAAGTTGAGTTCCTCGGTTGTTCCTCTTCCGAACTATTGCTATATGGAGGGTTGATCCCCGGGTCGAGCATACAAACTGGATCATAGTTCACCAAACAACCTATCTCTGCCACCAGCATGTAACTCTAGGTACCTACATAGGAAGCAATTAATATCACCGGTCAAACAATTTTGTACTGTTCATTTAGGAAAACCCGTTGCAGTAATTCTTGGAATTTTTTAATGACAGAATCAATAAGCATTTGGTTCACCATTGAGAAAATTATATCAAAAGCTCCAATGCACCTTCAACTTCTAAAATACTGCAATTTGTTTTGGCTAAATTTGGTCTAAGTAGAGGCTATAAGAATAGTAGGCAAATGAGGGGCTCTAGCTCAAAGGCATACTTTTTAGAAATGTACTGAGCTAGCTAGTTGCTACCAAAACGAAATTCATTACGTTGTACCAGCTTCAAGCAAAGGGGTCATGCATTATCTTATTAACTGAAAACTTGCATTGGTCCAAAATGACTTTCTTTTTTTACTCTGCACACTGCGCAGTACTAATCAATAATTTCACCACTACCATGGTTTTAAAGGCGTCCGCCTAGGCGTCAAGGCGCCCCCCCTCCGCCTTGGAAAAACGACCGCCTTAGGCGCCTAGGCGCCTAAAGCGTCCGCCTAGGCGTCGCCTAGGCGCCAAGGCGCCCCCACTTCGCCTTAGGACGCCTTAACGCCTTAAAAACCATGACCACTACATTAATGATAAATTGATAATATGCTAGTGACTATAAAAAAAGGTTATATTGATGAAAGCAGTTTTTTATAATGTATCTATTCATGTCATCTGATCATGATGTTCAATATGAAGTATAAATTAAACATATGACCAAAATTAAAGAAGTTAGACTGCAGTACTGCACAAAGCATAGCTACATATAGTTTAGACCAGCCAAATTATAATAGTGGCTAATGGAGAAATTACTTATATATGCAAGTTTGGTCCACAACGGGAGACATGCCGCAAAAATGTTTAACCAAACAGCCTAAAACCTGAAAAACATGCACAAAACTACAATAACTGCAAGTAAAACAATAAACAACAATATAAGGTCTAATGAAGGCATACTCTTAATGTATTCGACAATATCGTTTGTTCATTAGGCATCACAATGATTGAAAATAAGCAGCAATGTGAAATGACATAGCTATAAGTCCATATAGATAAAGAAAATTTGGAACCAAATGCTTATGAATTGTTAGTCAATTACTTGGGTAGCGTGGGAACACAGACATCACACTAGGACTTGGTGCACCCATAACCACAGAAAGAAAAGGGTAAAAGGTAGCAGCAAGTAAAAGTACAGTAATGTGGAAATGTTGGTAATTCCTTCCCCATTACCCATATATGTGCATATGTTCATGCCACCTCAGCAATGAAAATACATGAATGCTAAGAAGTAGGAGAGAGATGCAAGTCACCGGTCATAGGAGGGCTAGTCTACCAAAAGGAATTTGTGGAGGACTAAGGAGGAGGTAGAAGGAGATCAAACAAAGAAGCATCCAGTAGATAGGGGAGAGAACATGAATAAATAAAACAGAAGGGGGTAACAAAAGGAAGAATGGGATGTAGAGTAATCGAGGAGGGATAAGGAAGCAGGGGTCTAGAGAAAAGATTCAAGATGGAGCCTGTCATCAAAGCATGATTGGAGGTAGCAGGTGGGCAACAGCTAAGCAAATAATTATAGAGAAAATTTCACAGTCCTTTCTTGCAATTGGTACTAGAAATGACAGTAAAAAAGGAAAGCAACTGTGAAATATTAAAACCACAATACAGGTAAAATGGGTACAGAAGCAGGACTGGTGACTAGTGAGTGAACAAGTTTGACTTAGACAAGATAAACGAGCCTCCTAAACCCGGACAGAAGGAGTACCTCCTAACAATTTTTTTGTAGATCATAAGCATTACATAAAACACCACCACAGAGCCTTCGCAAAGAAAAAACACCACCACAGAGTATCGGGACAGAATACTACAGAATAAGCTTTGTAGCAGCAAAACTAACAATTGACTACGCTACTCGACATTGTTATCTAAACACGAAAGGATGTCAACTGGATTCCATCAACCAATTATTGAAACATAATCTGGTTTTGTTATACCCGCAATGCTAAGGCATGATATTACCTGCAGCATAGACACTTTCAAATGGATGGCATGACCTAATGTTGGTTTCCGGAAGTTTCTTGAACTGCAATGACTCAAGCTGGATCATGAAGTCGCCCCAACTGTCCACATGAACACCACATTATTGTACTCAGCAAATCCTATTATCCTTGGAACTGCTCTCTTCTCCTCTGGATTCAGGGAAAGTAGCTTGTCCAGTTCAATAGTTTTCCAATAACCCATGAATCAACACCATTACAATCGGTCTTCCTATTCCATAGTTGGGCGCTGAACTCTGACAAAGCGAGGAAACCAAGCCCACCACCCTCTGTCCGCGTAATTGTGAAGTTGTTCTCTTCAGAAATACCAACTGGCACTTGTATAACCGCTAGGCTTTGCCTATCCAAATCAAACTCCAGAATTCCAAGAGAATACCCAACAATCTGCCAGTAAAGGGAATCCCCAACCAGCACAGCGGCGTCCCGACAAACAACGGTGCGAGACGAAGGAATGGGTGTTGAGATGAGATCCCCCCATAGGCCGGTCTCTGAGAAGTAAACGCAGGCGAACGCCAGTCTATGGTTGTCATCATCGTCTGCCATTACCAAGACCACCTGGAACTGGAAGTAGACGTCTCCCGCAGCGCGAAAAACCGCCCCGTTGATCATGGTCTTCTTCGCGCTGAACCTCGGGGGAAGGGCAATGCGGTGCTGGTCGCCGGTGACGGGGTCCCACACCAAGGCCTGGAGGAGCTCCGGAATGTGGAGGAGTACGAGACCATGGCGGCATCCAAGGGAGATGGAGTAGTGGGCGTCGTCGCGCTGGCGCTGCAAGGGTAAGCGCCGGAGAGGGACACGATTGGGGGCCTCCATAGTAGGTACGAAGGGCAGATCATGGTAATGGTATCTTTCGAAGAAGCCGAGGAGGGGAGGGTTGCGGCGGTGGTGAAGGCGGAAGCGACGGAAGAAGCCTGGGTCGGAGACGAGGCGTCGCCAGCGCTTGCAGACGGCGCGGGCGCGGGGCAGCGACGAAGGCTGCGGGGGGAGGCGGAGGAGGATCTCGCGGAGGAGGTCGTCGTTGTCCAGCGGCCCGGCCGCCGGCGAGCAGGGGGGGCGGAGGAGGTCGTATTCGTCCAGCGGCACGGACGCCGGCGAGCAGGGGAGCGGCGTAGGGACGAAGGCTGCGCGGGGAGACGGAGGAGTTCGTCGTCGTCGTCCAGCGGCCCGGCCGCCGGCGAGCAGGGGTCGGGGCGAAGGGACGAAGGCTGTGGGGAGAGGCCGAGGAGGATCTCACGGAGGAGTTCGTCGTCGTCCAGCGGCCCGGCCGCCGGCGAGCAGGAGAAGCGGCGTAGGCTCGACGTCATCTCGCCCTCCTCCTCACAGGGGATTGGGAATGGGGATTGCGGTGGTGGACCAGCAGCCAAAGCGATACTGTTCAGAAAATTTGGGCCATGCTTGTTCTAGAAAATTTGGGCCATGCTTGTTCCAAATTTCGGCCTGTCCAGGATCCGTGGTGGTTCGTGGCCACGGGCGGCGCTCCTTCTTGCCCTGCCGGCATGGTGCTCGGTATGGCGTGGTGGCGTGCTGCGTCCGGTGGTCCTGTCCTCCTCGTTGTCTGGCTTGTTGGTGGTGGTGGTGGTTGGTGAGGCTTGCCGGCGCCGGTGCTGGTGGTGGTGCGACGGAGGGTGTGCTTGGAGCTGGGGGTGAAAACCCCGTCTCGGTTTGTACCGTGACCAGTGATGGCGGCGGCTGTGGCCGTCGTTTACCTCCTTGGAGGCATTGCTGCTATGCTGCAGCCCCTTCTTGCACCGTTCCGATCGGTGGTCCAGCTCCGGGGGAAACTCTTGATCTTGTGATCGGACGATGACGGCGCCTTGGCGTCGTTTCCCTCTTGGGGGCTTCGTCTTTGGAGCTGGATTTCGGCAAGAGGGACCTGTGGTAGGGTTGTGGCGGCGGCAGCTGCGGCTGTCTTTTAGGCCGGGGCGGCGGCCCCGGAAGTGGTACGACGTCCGTGGTCTGCGAGCAGCTCTCCCTGAGCAGTTTGGGCTGCGGGTGCTGGTTCGTGCGGCGTCGTGACTCGGTTGCGAGTGGTGCTATGTCGGGGCGGCGGTCTCGGAAGGGGGTGCTGGCGGCGAGGCTGTCGGGGCTGCTTGGGCAGCGGCAGCAGCGGTTGCCTTTTAGGCCGGGGCGGCGGCTCCGGATGTTGGTGCGGCGGCCGTGGTCTGCGAGCGGCTTTCCTGGTGCAGCTTGGGCTGCGGGTGGCCGTGTCGTGCGGCGTCGGGGTTTCTCGTGGTTGTGGGGCTTCGCCCGTGGGTTGTGTCGTGTTGTTGTATGGTTTTCGCCCAGTTTCTTCCATAATAAACCGGGCACCTTCTGCTTAATAAAGGTGAGGCAAAGCTTTTGCCTCAGTTTCAAAAAAAAATATATATATATATATATACTAGACTGTTCAGAAAGAACTGTTCATAAAATTTGAACTTATTATGTAAATTTCTTGTTCAGAAAGAACTGTTAATTTGGCTGAATTTCGTTTTTTGATTTTACATTCATGTGAATTCAAACTCGGGACAATAGCAGTTAGAAAATAAATCATTTTGAAGCACAATTTTGTAACTCGGCGTTCACACTAGTTCATGCATCTAGTCCGTCAGCCAACTCATGCCAATCATTTTGACCGACTCCCTGACAGTCACAAGAACCAGACTTGTTTGTCTTTCTTTGGGCTAATAGACGTGAATTTTATCAGAATGATAATCACCCAACTCATCAAAGCCTTGACCGAGAACATGTCCCAGTAGCGAAACACAGGAACCGATTCCTGCATTTTCATGTAGGTGCTCCCGCTCCTGATCTTTGGCAACAGGCCAAGCAACTTATCTCTTGCTGCTAACCAGTAGATTTCTCTGTATGGTCTACATATTTTTGCTGCCAAGCAACTTATCCCGATAATCTGACCAGAATACTCATCTTTCTGATCAGAACACCCAGATTACTAATATAATTCTTACGAGGAAGAAACCTTCACAATATGTCAGAGAACGCAAAAATAGCACGGAAATCCTGCCCTGCTATTTATGCAGTAGCTATTACCACCAAATAAACAGGTGCAATTCTACAAACTGCTTGTGCTTCTTCCCAATTACCAGGTCAGAGTCTTCTTCCATTCAATGTACGTCAGATAGTACTGAGATTCTAAAAATCGAGCTTTGAACCAGGTAGAAACTCAACAAGAACACACATCATGTAACATATCTGAGCAGAAAGGCAGAAACCCAGCGTCGATACCTTCCCGCCCGATATAACACAGAAGATAACCAAATACAAGCAAACAAAGGTGCACACCAAAATGCAAAGCAAGATAGATTTGACATGCGAGACCGCCACAACATGCTTTGCTTAAAAAGGCATAAATCAGATTTAAATGAACCATTAATTAACAGAAGAAAGTCAAAGTGCATTGCCCTTCAAGGCTTCAACCATCATGCCAGTTAACAAGTGGCTACATAGACTAGATAACAGACGCAAATTAACAGAATAATTCGGATGAATCCTCTTCCAAACTGAACCATGGATGCTACATAGAGCTACACGTCGAGCATATAAATGGAAGAAACTTCACCAAACAACCCATTCTGTATCTCAACCACCAGCAGGTAGCTCTAGCCTCTAGGTACCTGCAGAGGAAGCAATATCATCGGTCAACAATTTCTATTGGAGTTATTCTCAGAGTTTTTATATGACTCAAGTCAGTAAACATTAGCTTCACCGTTGTGGAAATTGTGTCAAAAGCTCTAAAGTTGAATCATATTAGCATTATTAGACAAAAACAACATTTGAAACAAAGAACAGTGTTAGAGTATTATACGATTAGGACTCTAAGTAGACTTGTGATTCAAGTTAGGATTCTAGCCTAAGTCGGTTGTGCTTTGTAATATAAATACCCATGTAGTCCGGCCGTATCAATCAATCATTGAAACAATAGTTCTATTCAATCTTTCATGGTATCAGAGCTCCAGTAGACTTCGGATTATGCTCCAGTCAGACCGTCCGTGACGATCCAGCTGTTCGCGTCACTACCGATCCGACTGCGGGGGGATGTTAGAGTATTATACGATTAGGACTCTAAGTAGACTTGTGATTCAAGTTAGGATTCTAGCCTAAGTCGGTTGTGCTTTGTAATATAAATACCCATGTAGTCCGGCCGTATCAATCAATCATTGAAACAATAGTTCTATTCAATCTTTCAAACAGCAATAGACAACTTCTAATGTTAGAAGTATTTGACCACAAGAACAATGGGCATATGAGAGGCTCATGGAGTCAAGAAACATCTAGCTCATACGCATATACTATTAGCACTAATAAATGAAATTTCCCCAAATGTATGCAGTACAAGCCTGAAGCAAGGGATCACGTATCCTTTTTATCAACCGAGACTTCACCAGGTCCAAAATAACTCTCATTTTTTTCGCTGCACAGCATAAAGCATGTCATATGCCAAACCTAAAATTGTTGCTGGTCTTAAGACTGATGATTTGCATTGCGTTGTGGTCTTGTGGACCTATTTTATGTTCTGGACTTGCATTGCGTTGGACCATTTGTTATGTAATATGTAATGCACTCATGTTTGTCATCTTGTTTTGCACTTGTAGTCTCATTTAATTCTTTGTTTTCTACCAATTGGGGTCTTCTATGTATGTTCTAACATATATTTTCATGGTTATTGCAGATTTTTGTTGGGGAGAGCAGAGATGGATGCTATATGGCTCAACAACCAGCAAATTCAAGGTATTTATATCTACTATATAGCATCCATATTATTCTGTCATAATTACTTAAAATTAACTAAGGCATCGCCTCGCCTTGCGCCTTAAGCGCCTAGGCGGTGAGGCGCCCCCCTCCGCCTTAGGATGCCTCACCGCCTTAAAAACCATGCCGATGAACGTGACAGTGTTCAACATACATCTCCAAGGTGCAAGGGTTGGTTTGGTTGGTTTCCTTTTCATAAGGAACACTAGATTTGATGCCTAAGAACAGAGAATGAATCCAACCTTTCCTAACAAAACATATATCTATCTTCCTAACTAAACTAATCGCTTTCCTAACAAAACATTTATCCTTATTAAGTAACCTATATACTTATTTTTTATGAGCAGGCTGGTACCACACCTATGACAAAGCAATACTTTCACCGCTACTTATATCCTAATATGCTATTAAGAATAAAAATTAATAATTAGTGATGAAAGCAAGATTAATCTAGTCGTGTAATTTTGATCATGTGTTCGATATGAAGTATTAAACATTCAGGTGGCCACAATTGAAGACATTAGAATGCATATAAAGCATAACTACATACAGTTTCCACTTTTGCACCAGATAAAATTATCCTAGTGGCCAATTACATATATATATATATATATATATATATATATATATTCAAAGTTTGGTGGATAATGAGCTACACGTTGAGAAAAATATTTAACTGCCAAACCTAACACTGAAATAATCGTCCAGCAAGCACAATAACTGCAAGGAAAACGACAAACAACATTATTAAGATTTAATGAAGCCTTTAAGTAAGTGTGGCAAACGTTAGTTCACTAGGTATCACAATGATCTAAAATAACCACAAATGTCAAAAATTACACAATGATAGGTATTGGTATTATCAATTATTATATGGGACAACATGCAAGTTACACTATGACTTCATAAGACCCAACATGCAAGTTACACTATGACTTCATAAGACCCTTATCCACGTAAAAATTAAAATGCAATGCAGCAACTAGTAAACGTAAAACAGATATATACTTTCCCCGAAGCACAGTAAAGTGCCAGTAGTTCATTTGCTACTACTTAGCATGATAGCATCTTGGAGCAGGTACAAGCATATGCACAAATAGGGAATGGTGAAGGGTCCTAGTTCACCAGTCATGAGAGCAGCTAGAGCCTAGAGGCAGCTGGATGCAATGGGAACGCAATGGAAAGAGCACATCTGGTAGAAAGGGGGTAAATCATCAGTAGATAAAAAGATAAGGCAGCTGGGTGAAGCCGTCAGGAAGTGGATAGAGAGCTGCTGAGGAAGGGATGAAGAAGCAGGGCCTAGAGAAAAGAGTCAAAATCCAGCCCGCCATCAAAGCAAAGGAGGGGCCAGGCGACCAGCTGAGCAACAGCTAAGCACAAATTTGCAGAGAAAAATCTTAGTAATTTCTTGCAATTTTGGTACTTGAGAAATTTCGGTGAAAAGGAAAGCAATACATTTTTGAAGGAACGATTCCGATACCTCAAATACATCCAGAAGATAAGCTACAATAGCATATCTATTCAGGCCATCCTATGTATTGTGCAGAAAGATCAAACTCCTCAGGTCCATTACTGCGTGTTTCTGCAACCATAAGGAGTAAAACAACCAATGACATATAACAACAAAAGGTCAAATAGATATCTGGATGCAACGAGATACTTAGATAACTCAGAGGTGTAATAAAAAATTGATACAATATAAGGAATACATAATAAACCACACCTAGTGTCAAATTGAAATAAATCCCAAAAAAATATTGTAAAAATGGAGAACATGCACACTAGGGAGTATTAGCTGGCACAGAGAGACAAGTTATCAAATTATTAAGCTGATTGCATGCCATATCGGGAAAAGGTAGAAGTGAGCATGACTATTCAGATATAGATTATTTTAAATAAATTTTGCCTGAAAATCAATTGAACTCAATTCATTAGTTTTCCCTAGTACAAATGGACTTGTCAATCGCAACAGACTGTCTAAAACGTGAAATAACGAAAAATATCAGTAAATTAGAAGAAAATTCGCCATTACAGATTTAAGATTATTAGCAGACATAATAATACTGAATGTAGAAAATAAAACTAGCTTTAAGCATCTAGATGAACCTAGTGAGCTGTCTATTTGACATTTCAGTTAATTCAAGCTAGTTTTTCATGTTAACTTCAACTTCCAAGTTCCAACTCTTATATATCTTGAGAAAAACTCCACTGCAGCTACGCACTAAAACTACCTTTACAGAATTCTTATATATGTGAAGATGCAGCAGTGAAATCTGGTTTAGTTATTACAGACGAAATTTGCCAATCTTGATGTTTATTATTTTATTGTATGGATATTCATGTAATGAGCTGATAAAAGACAGTGTGCTAGCTCTAACTTGAACCAGATAAATCAATGCTAACAATATGGTAATATTAAAAAAAAACGGCCACATATTTTTTGACAAAGCAGATTCATGATGACAGGCTAACAGACACTAGCTACCGGTAACAGATGTGAATCTAGATTATAACCATAAAGAAAAACCCACCACACAAGCATCAGAAAAGAAACACTACAGTAACAAGACACTGTGTGTTGAAGAGGTCATCAAACAGCAAAAGAAACAAGTGATATGACGCTACATCAGATTGTTAACTTAACACAGAAGGATGTGAACGGCATTCCATAAGAAATATATCCAAAAAATAACTTAGTTTTCTTATGTCTGGAGTACATTACCTGCAGTATAGACACTTTCGAACGGATGGTAGGAATCAATATTGGTGGTTTCGGTATGTTTCAAAAACGTGAACTGCAATGACTGAAGCTGGACCATGAAGATCCCAGTAACTGTGCTGAGAAACACTATATTATTCTCCTCAGCAAACCCTCGTATCGAAATGTGCTTATGCTCTTCTAGATTCAGGGAAAGTAGCGTCTCCAGCTCAATAGTTTTTCCCAGCACCCATGACACAACGCCATCATGTTCAGTCTTCCTCTTCCATAATTGGGCAGTGAAGTCTGACAAAAAGAGGAAACCCAGCCCACCACCATCTTCCGGTATAACCCAAAAGGAGTCGCAAAACATAATCACCGGCACCCGTATCACAGCTAGGCTCTTACTTTCCAAATTAAACTCGAGAATTCCACTATAACATCCAGCAAGCTGCCAGTAAAGGGAATCCCCAATTAGCACAGCAGGATGGTCCATAATAACCATAGGAAATGTCTTCATATGATCCTCGGGCGGAGGCGGCATTGAGATGACATCACCCCATAAGTTGGTCTCTGCCGAGTAAACACAGGCGTGCGCTAGTCTGTGCGCTGGTCTATGTAGTCCGTCTTTGCTGTCCCCCGCCACTAAGACCACCCGGAAGTGGGCGTCGCTGGCATCGCGAAGCACCGCCCCGCTCATGATGGTATTCTCTTCGAAATCGAACTCCGGGGGAATGTCAACGCGGTACTGGTCGCCGGTGACAGGGTCCCACACCAGGATATGGCGATGCTCACCGTCGAAGATGAATACGAGACCATGGCGAGATCCACAGGACGCGTAGAGGTCGCGGTCGTTGGACAGCAAGGAAAAGCGCCCGGGTAGGACACGATTCGGGCTATCGGGAGTGGGCTGGGTTGAAGAAACCGAGGAGCGGAGCGTTGCGGCGGTGGTGGCGGCGAAACCGGCGGCAAAAGCAGGGGTCACAGGCGAGGCCGTGCCAGCGCTTGCTGACAGCGAAGGCGCGCGGGAGGGAGGACGGCTGTGGGGGCAGGCGGAGGAGGATCTCGGAGAGGATGTTGTCGTCGATGCGGTCCAGCGGCGCCGCCGCCGGCAGCATCTCGCCCATCTCAGAGGAGTGGTGGAGTGGAAGCAGCCGCCGCAAAAGTGGAGTCAATCTTGCGAGTGAAGTGGAGGCGATTGCGGAATGCTGGATGAGGCTGCTGGCGGATCGAAAGCCCATTGTAAGACAGCCCAGGATAAGGAAAGCCCACAAAGTCACAAACTCTTTTCCCCCTAAAATTCCCTACATTAAATTCCCGTAAAAACTTGCAGGCAATTGTTTTTCATAAAAAGAACTTTAAAAAATTTCTCTCAGAAAAAAAACTTAAAATTGTCTCGTAAGAACTTACATTTTTTTTTAAAGAATTTCTTGTGTCTTCCAAACCAATCACAAGAAAAGATTCTGGCAAGCGAGATTTTTTTGAGAAAACGCAAATTTTCATTCCGGGATCCCCCATTTCGAAAAAGAAGTGGTACAACCTCTTGGGAGGAGAGACACAACCCTCCTCACCAAGCGACAGCCAGGTGAGAAGATGCCCCCAACGCCAGACGACAACAACACAAGGCCTCACCCAGCCTGGCCTCCAGCCATCAATGGTGAATGCACCGGAGACTCAGAGCAACAGAGGAGTGTAACCGTCGTCGTCGGACACATCCAAGGACGAGAAAACTCTAGGCCTTCCCATGCCAACGTACCTCGCACCCATTTGACTAGAGAGTCGACGGGTGAAAGGCAGGACCCACTAGAACTGGTGTATCTATCATCGGGAGTGTTGTCGTCGGCGTACATCACCCCGGAGGTCCGCACCCACTGCATCATCCACGCTAGTAACGCATCGCCAACATCTCCGGCTACCGCAGTCAGGTACTCCGCGTGCAACCCAAGCAGTGCCTTCAAGAAGGGAACAACGCTAAGATGGCACCGCTGCGGATAGCCGGACCTAAGCCCCCCTATGCTCGAGGAGCAAGTCCAGTCAGGGTCATGGCAATGCCTCCATGAAGGTAACAACACCATTAGGCAACACCGTTGATAGCGTTGGCCGTCGCTGCACAAGGATTTGGCCCCGACCCATGAACAAATACCCCAAAAGGAGGGGCAGATTGGAGATGGCAAAGTAGGTCACTGGAGAAGACCACCATCCTAGAAATGTTGTTGTCGAAGGAGGGAAGCACCGACCAGCAAACAAGGCATCACCAGGAAGCATATCGAGTAGGACAGGCGACGCCTACACAGAGACCAGCCGCCTGCATCGCACCGCCACACTTCCCACGGCCTCCGTCACAAGGATCCACAGAGGCACAGCAGAACACGCGCGTGCTTACCCACCCGTCGTCCTCCACCAGTAGCGGCCGAGAGGGATATGAAGAGGGTGGGTGGGGACGAAGGGGATGCCACGGGCCAGCCCGTCACCTCTGTTGTGCGCCGCCAGCGATCAACCACTGCCTCCGTGTCTTGACCTCACCACGCAGGAAGTCGCCGTAACGCCACCATACAATCTCGCCTCAGCCACACGAACAAGGCCCCCCACCGCCGTCCACCAATGAGGGCTTCGCCCGCCGGCATCCTCCGTCGACAATGAGGGGAGGAAGAGGGCATGGGTGGCAGCTAGGGTTTTGCAGCCTGCCCCAAGGGAGCGACGTGAGGGCTGGGGGGGGGGCGTTTTCCAACTAGTATATGGCAAGCAAGATTCATTTCAACTTTTTCTAATAGGTACACAATTATGTCTGACATTGCCATGACAACATGTGGCAAATCTTGTGAACATTGCCATGAAAACAAACATGTTTGCTAGATACACAATCATCTATATCAGCACGACCCAGATAGTCAAGACACACAAGAAATTAGGTTTCACAAGTACAAAATAGTTACTTAGCGGTACAGAGACCTGAAAAGGAGGCAGGGTGATAAGGTGAAAGAGCTGCTGACCATGAAAAAATTTAAATCTCCACTGCTCCAAATTATTCTCAACCGTAACAATCATACACAAACTGAAAAAAGATTAGAGCCATATAATCGAGGGATGTCCAGATATATGAAGATATCCAAACAACTTTCGAGAGAGGTGGGGAATTCTCTTTCATAGTTGCACAATTATCTATATTAGCACGACCCATATAGTTAAGGACACACAAGAAATTAGGTTCCACAAGTACAAAATAGTTTGCTAACGATACAGGTCCCTAACAGCACACACACACAAAGCCTTCTGCCGTTGACCTGAAAAGGAGGCAGAGTGATAAGGTGAAAGAGCTGGTAACCATGAAAAAAATTAAATTTCCACTGCTCCAAAATTATTCTCAACTGTAACAATCATACAAAACTGAAAAATGATTATAGCCATATAACTGAGGGATGTCCAGATATATGTAAATAATCCGAACAACTTTCGAGAGAGGGGGCAATTCTATATGAGTAAAAGACTTTTTTGAGGAATTAGACAGTTGTACTGCCAATGCATTTAAGGAGAAGAGAGTTAATTTACAAGAATTAGTGCTGGCAAGGCCAGCAAAAGAGGGAAGCTGGGAACAAGGGGCGAGGTGCCCTTTCACAGTGCTAGGATCAGAGTCAAGCGTCAACCAGGAAGCGCAAAGGCGACGAAGATGTAGCCGCACATGATCCTCTTGATGCTCCTTCCGTTGAGTGCCAGCAGCAGTAGATCGCACTGGTGAGACTTCGAGTAAAGACTTACTTCTCAGATGCATCCACATAAACTAAATACGACATGAGGCGGAAGGTTTTCACTCTCCCAACTCCAACAAACTGACAGCAAGTAATTCAAAGGATAAGGAGGTAACCCAAACATATGCTACCTGCGTATGCTTTCACCGAAACACACACAGAACAGGGTGTACAAAAATACTTGTATACATCAGATAGCTTGGTGCGTATATATGATTAGAAGGGTGTGAGGTGATAACTTGAGTCAGCAAATAACCTTGGTAATTGAACTACGGCAAAAACAGAAGAGAAAACACACTTACCAATTAGAATATTACATAATTAACGAGATCATAAGGTCATCCAAAGTTAAAGATAAAGGAGAATAACACTTCTCTGTAATCTACTTGACAAAGGATCACATGGCATCCAAAATGGTAATGGGAAAAGGGGGCAACAGAAAAATCGGATTCGTCTTGCATACCGAAGATGTTCATCCACATAAATAGATTTTCTCTAACGCCAAGAGGCAAAAAATCTAATCTGCCAGTTTTTCGAGTTTCAGTGTATTTAAAGTCATGTACCAGATATATCTTTCTAGGCATTTCTTAGAATTGTTTAACCAGACACAGTATGCTAAATTTACCATCACCAAACCAATTTCGGGGAGTATAAGAATATAATGCTAGCAGACAGTAGCACATCAATTATATTTAGTAACACATAATTGCCTCTGTTGTACTTCAAACAGTAATATCTTTGCAAGCACAAAAGCTGCATATATAAGTGCAGTGATGGTTTCTAAGTGAGTACTAACAATCAGTTTGCAAGCAGACATTTCTCTCATCAAGATAGCCAAAAAAACTGATGGAAAAAATATACGATTTCTTTTGGTCCATAGAAATTTTGATAACAAATTAAGTTTCAGCACAAAGGATATTATTTGGGTCCAATCAGAACTTCGGACAAAGGGAACATGAAGATACTCATCATATGAGGAGATTTCATTCTGGTAACCAAATCACAGTCGATCAAATTCTAGAATGCATTTGATTGTCACTCAAACCAATGACAATCTGACAATCCACCAGCACCCAATTACAAGAACCACCAGGGGAGAGAAGAATACTCAAGTTTTTCATGAAACACGGGTATAAAAGGATTTTTTTTATAAAGCATGGGTAAACAGTTGGGGAAGGGCTGTAAAGAGAATCATCTCTTGCAATTTGGTACTTGAGAAATGGTAGTGACAATGAAAATCATACATTTTCGTAAAGAACAGTCCAGACACATCAAGTAACATGCAGAAGATAAGCTTACCTGCTCTACCAATCCATCCCAATAGTAGAATATCTAACTGAACAAGCGTCTTATGTACCGTGTCCATCCTGTATACCACCAAGGCCTCAAGGTTTTAGCTACATCGTGTCGACCGCCAATACCTGTTTTACAAGCATAACCAACGAGATTCCAAGAAAAATCAAATAGAAATTAGGCAGCTTTAATTTGAAAGGATGAAATGAACTCAGTTTATTGATTTTCCATGGGGCAAATAGACTTGTCACTTGTTTCAGGACTCCACGAAAGATATAACTATATATAAGATGAACACTTACGTTTATAATTTTAACAAAGTCGCTATTAATGATATAGGATTATTAGCAAGATCAGCAAGATAACAATATTGAATAAAAAATATAACTAGTTTTTAAGCTTCCAAATGTACCAATTGGGGGTTCAAGCTAATTTTTGATATACTAGTTGTCTTCAACTTCAAACTGCTATGTATCTCATCTTGAAAAAAAAAATGCACGGCAACCATGTGCTAACACTACCATTATACAAATCTTACATATTTCAGTAGGTAAGCTAGAGCGAACTTTAGTTCAGTTATTATGCAAAGAATTAACCAACCACAGTGTTCATTGTGTGGATTTTCATACAATCTGTGTATCATATTAAACAAATCTGGGGTCAATCGACGGCATCAACAAAAATAGATTGTCCCTTTGATAATTTCATGAATGTATAGCCGCCGGATAATCGCCTCTCACGGCGTATTATTAAGTTCTTACAGTTGGGATTCTTCTTTCGTAGTTACGAGTTGAAGCAGACAGTTCGAAGTTCAATGATATAACAATAATATTAGAAATAGTTTTTAAGTATATATGGAAGAGATATGTTGAAAAGTTTATCAATCAGCACAAGAAACAACTGATATGACAATGCTTAATATTATTAATTTACTATGGAAGGATGTGAACAGCATTTAATCAACCAATCATCAAAGATAACTCTGGTTTCGTTATTCCAGGAGAATAAAGGCATGATAATACCTGGAGTATAGACAAGTTCGAATGGATAATGGCTAGAAAAGCTGTTGGTTTCGGAAGTTCTCTTGAAGTGCAGTGACTGGAGATGGAGCATGAAGACACCAACAGCTGTCCAGAAGAAGACCACATTTTTTCCTCGCGTACCCGACCATACTTAGGTAATCTTTCTCTGAATTTGGGGGAAACAGCTTGTCCAGTTGGATAGTTGTTCCCCGCACCCAGGAAACAACACCATCAGATGAGTGTGTCTCCTTCCTCCATACTTGGGCGGTGAAGTCGCAGATGAAGAGGAAACCCATCCCACCACCGTCTCCTCGAATCACCCTAAACTGGCGATTGCCGCGGGTGGCAAACATGTCCGCTGGCACCGATGTCACAGCTAGGGTCTGCCTATCCAGATCAAACTCAAGGATTATATGTTGCGAGGCCGCAAGGATCAGCCAGTGAAGGCAATCCCCAGCCAGAACAGCGGGCTCATGGTCGAAAACCATAGCCTCAGATGGAAGCGGCGTCGAGACGAAATCACCCCATAAGCCGGTCTCCGACGAGTAGACGCAGGCGAGTGCTCGTCTTTGTTGTTGCTTCCCGTCGCTGCTTACCAGGACCACCTGGAAGTGGTCGTCTCCGGCGGCGCGAAGCACCGCCCCGCTGATGGGGTTCACCAGCGGGTCGTACTCGAGGTTGAACGGGGGGAATGGCGAGGCGGTGCAGGTCTCCGGCGACGGGGTCCCATACCAGGAGCTGGCGCGGGATCGGGAGGAAGAGAGCGCGAGGCCGTGGCGGCACCCGAGCGTTCTGTAGCGGTTGTCGTCGATCTCGAGGGAGAAGCGGCCGCGCGGGAGGCGGTCGGGGGCGTCCATGGCCGGCTGGATGGCGATGCCCTCGGACGCGTCGATGAATCCGATGAGGGGTGGGCTGCGGCGGTGGTGGATGCGGAAGCGGCGGTGGAAGGCGGGGTCGGAGAGGAGGCCGCGCCAGCGCGTGCAGACGGCGGCGGCGCGCGGGAGGGAGGAGGGCAGCGGGGGGAGGCGGAGGAGGATCTCCGAGAGGAGGTCGTCGTCTTCCAGCGGGGGTGCCGCCGGCTAGAGGGGGAGGCTGGCCGTCGTCATCTGTTCCTCACTGCTCGTGCGGGGTGTGCGTGAAGTCAAGCGAAGGTCAAAAGTGACGACTGTGAAGAGACGGACACTCCGCTGCTGCATTTACTTAGCGGTCAAACTTACATAGGCCCTCATAAAGTAAAGAAAATTACAAATAAGGTCCAAACTGTTACAACAAGCACCCTGGGACGCTCCGAAGAAACGCCATCGGGTTCTTGACCACCACTGACACAATTGAGCTCGATGTTGCAACCGCCAACGCCCTCGTGGGGTACGGAACAACTTGACAAAGACGCGACGAAGAGCGCCCGCAGCAGAACTCACGAAGATCATCCACTAAAGGAGGAAGAAACATGAGCACCATCTGTGCTCCGACTTAGAGTGACTCTAGTGACTCTCAACGAAGGGGGCGAGAGGAAGGGATAAGGGGGACATGTATTAGCTGCTTGTAGGTTACTTCTGTTTGTATAAACTAAATGCGGTTGTTGAAAGCAGGTTTCGACGATACTGTCACATGGGGAACCCTAGCTCCTACCACCGTCGGTCCCTTTCCTCCCCATTCCCAGGGAATTCCAGCGGCGAGGCTACTCTTGAGGGACGACTCCTCTCCTTTCCCTCCTACGACGGCATGTGGTTTTCGGCATCTAGGATGATTACACAATGCCTCACATGGCGGCTCAATCCATGCGGTGGAGGAGCGGAATCTACCCCTTAGGGCTATAAGCCCACCCGTGGAATCTCAACCTAGGTGGGTTGATGGGGCCCGATCCTTGGCGGCATCGGGCAACATCGGCAACTTGGCACCTTGGTGATGCAAGCAACGATGTGTTGGACGGCGGTGGTCGAGGTTTATTGCGGCGCGGAGCTGTTGTAGGAGTGAGAGCCATGACGGTCTTCCAGTATTGTGCAGCTAGTGCTAGTCCTCGGTGTTGATGGCGTGGGGGAGGTGCAGTGCCCAGTCGCCGTCGTGGTGCGTCCGTGTTGGACTATATAATGCTTCAAACCAGCAGACAGAACAGAACTTGTAAATTAACAAAAATGACTAAAACAAATAATAAGTAAACCAGATGACAGGTCACAACAGAGGTATGCAAAAAGAACATCATTCATTTCAAACATATATCAGATTAAAAAAACAAAGTGCTCGCAGATAGAAGAGCAGAAGTGGCACCGCTGCAACCCCCTGGTTAGCTTTCACTTTTCACAGAACAGACTCCAGATTCCATCCTATCCTAAGTATATAAAAGTTGGAATATATCGCGATTTTGTGGGGAGGCCCTGTCACTGTAGCAGCTACAGTCTGCTACAGTGTTGAACAGTGCAGCGATCCGCGCCGTCCGTCGGCGATCGGGGGCCCGCAGCAGACGCGTCCGTGACGGTTTTGTAAAAAGGTCCCTCTCTAAACGAGAAATCAACCCGCAGTACAGGAAATCGCGAGTCGAGGGACCGATTTGTAATTAGCGAAAAGTTCAAGGACTTTTCTGTAATAGCGTCAGCAGACCCCCCTTTCCCCCTCTCTCTCTCCCACGCGGCGACGAGGTCGCCGCCACCTCCGCCGCGCGACGCCGCCTCTCCGCAGCTCCCCGCTCGAATCGAACATCACGGACAACTTCTCCGTCGTGTCCTCTGCCTCCTCCCCGAGTAACGTCTGCCGGGATGGCCGGAATCGCCGCCGTCGTCTCCTTCTTCGTCGCCTCCGGCCGACAGTTCGCACCGTCGATCCCGACGATTCCGGCGACCATTTTGCCGCTGCTCCGCCGCCATCCGGGTCGCCGTACGCCGGCGCGTTAGATGCGCGCACGGGCGCTGCCCCGCTCGCCCTCTTTCGACCCCACCGTGCACGGCATGGCCGCACCACCATTGCTGACATCATTTGATGACGTCAGCACGGATCCCTGCCAGATTTTTCTAGATTTTGATAAACACTATTTTCAAATAACAAATAACCTGCCTGTGGGTCCCACTGTCAGCATTTTTGTAACTACAAAAATCCTAAAAAATTTAAAATTAATATCTTTTGTACTACAATTTCAAACATTGCAAACAACACGTTAAAATTGGCATTAAAATGCAATTTCCCGAATATTTTTCTCCAAATAAAAAATTATAAACTCCAAAATAAATTTTAAAAACTCACACATATAGAATCTTTTACCCTCTGGATTACTATAATGCAGGTCATATATAACAAAAAAAAGAAAAAAAAATACTCAAAATTTCCAGTACGTTCCAAATTAGTTTGAAAATAGATTCCAACAATACCACAAAATAAATAAATTTTAAACTGTGATTTACAATAATCTTTCAAACAAAACAACGAAAATCAAAATAGATTCCAACAATACCACATAATAAATAAATTTCAAATTGTGAGTTACAATAATCTTTCAAACAAAACAATTAAAATCATATACCATAAAAAACAGGAAAAAAAATTCCCAACATACTTCTTCCTCCAAAAAAAAAAAACACACACACACACACACAAATTTTAAAACTGATTTACAAACATATACAACCATTCCAATTTGCTAAACATTTAACTGTACTCTAAAATGTGTGAAACCACTCAAAAAAAAATACTAACTATTTCAGAGTATTTTCACGCAAAAAAAAAACACATTTTAAATTGGCTTACAATAATTTTCAAATTTGAGCAATCTCCAAAATCCAACCATTTTTAAAACGAAATTATTTTTCAATTTCAATGATTTCGAAACTTATACAACTTTACAACGCCGTCATTTTCAAATTCGAATTCAAAAACACGGGCACCGCACTTGCCGCGCTCAATTCTACGCAACCGAAAAAACAAAAACAAAAAAACAAAAAAAACATATTTTCACTAAAGGCGCGGCGTGCCGACGCGCCACAATTCAACTAGTAATAACCAATACCCAAGCTCTTCGAACACACACTCACAGAACATCTTGCGTACTTATTATGGAACCTGTATACAGCAATGAGTGGCTATGAAATCCTGCATCTCACCGTGTGTCGCTGCTGGGGTTTAAATAGAGAGCGCTGCTTGCCATCGAACCGGACACAGAGGCGTCGAAAAACAGAGTATGGAATAAAAGATCATTAGCGTATAAACCAAGCCGGGGGATGGAGGGTTGGAGGAAAGCAGAAAGCTGTTGCTACCAGGCCAGCGCTCGGAATGCCAGGCGTGCGCGAGTTGCAAGATGCAGAAAGCGATTCCTTCATTCCCTCTACAGTCTACAGATTTTTGCATACGCATCAGCAGTTCAACGAAAACATGTTTGTATAGTCTTGTACATCACTATGCTTTCTTTGCATACAAAATTAATGCGGCTCAAATTAGCACACCATTTATGCAAAAGTTTGATTATCTTAAAGAATAGAATATCATAAATTTGTAGAAGCCGGTAATATTTCTTTGCCAATAATTTTTCTGATCAGAAAACCCAGATCACTCATCTTTCTTAGGAGGAAGCCTTCACACATCATTTCAGAGAAAGCAAACAAAACACTGAAACCCTGCCTTGCTATTTATGCAGTAGCAAATACCACCAAATAATCAGGTGCAATTTAAAAACTACTTATGCTTCTTCCCAACTCCCAGGTCAGAGTCAGACCACTTGTGCGATTCAACATTAGTTAGACAGTACTGAGATTCTAAAAATCGAGATTTGGACCAGGTAGAAACTCAACAAAAGCACACATAATGGAACATATCAGAAACCCGACGTCGATGCCATCAGACCAGCTGCGGGATAAACAAACAAACAACTCAAGTTATTCTTACATATTTACCACTCTTAATCACATAAACATTTACTGCAAGCACATAACAATAGTAGTGGGAATGAATCTTGTTATGTACAAGGTATGTAGGAATCACTACGCCAGAAAGGGTTATAGGAAGGTTGGCACTCTGTGGCGCACCCCTAATTGGTGCGCCACGGCGTGCATGCATACTCGTGCGCCACAGAAATTTTCACCTTTCTGTGGCGCATATTTGTTACATGCGCCACAGAAAGCCCACATTCTGTGGCGCATGGCCTCCAATGCGCCACAAAAAGCCACACTTCTGTGGCGCACTAGAGAACATGCGCCACAGAATTTCTGTGGGTCCCACGTGCAATCATTGAGCCAAAGTCCATCTGGGGCAATTCTGTGGCGCACTTTGTCTGGTGCGCCACAGAAACTCAACTTCTGTGGCGCATGGTGTAGGATGCGCCACAGAAAGTTGGGTTTCTGTGGCGCACCTTACACGGTGCGCCACAGAATGTTCAATTTCTGTGCGCATCCATCACCATGCGCCACAGAATGTTGGCCCAGATCTACAAAAAGGTGGCAGCACCCTTTCCCCCATGTGACCTTCTTCATCCTCCCATCTAGCTCGAGCTCCTCTCTCCCATGCCATTTTGACCATCCTATTCTCCATTATTTGTTATTAAACCTACTTTATTTTATATAATTGGTGAGGCTTGGGGAGAGCCTCCATATATATTCTCCTCTCTTTTTGTCCACTATTTTCTCTCCATCACCACACACTCTCTCTCATCGATCACGGTCACGTCTCGGCAACGGATCTAGATCTACTAGGTGGGTATTGTTGGATGTTTGTTAAAGGCATGAGAAACTTGTCGGCGGGCGATTTGGTACATGGCGCGGCGATCGATGTTTATGCATGAAACTTGTGTGTGTGGTTTGCATGAATCTTTGCATGTTGTTGCTTGCGCCGGCGTGGTGCATGGATGTTTGCCGAAATGTTGATTCATTTCCATTTCGGTAAATTTTTGCACCACATATGTCCTACTTTTAGGGGAAGTCATGCCGAATTTTTTCGTCGAACATTTCCGACTTTCCGACTTCCCGCATGAGAAGCTTGTATGTGTGTGTGCATGTTGCGGTTAATTAATTCTAATTAATAACACATACTCTATATGTATACCGCGTAGGCGACCATGGTCATCAAGATGAGCTCCAGTCGAATCAACAACTACAAGGAAGAAGCGAAGGCGGAAATGAGTCGGTGCAACGGGCGCCAGATACGATGTCCGTGTCGAAGTTGCAAACTTGTGAGATGGATCGACCCTGATTCCGGACAATTGGAGGAACACCTGCTCAGGCGCGGTTTCATGGAAGGCTTCAACCAAGCGCCGACAGCAAATGTTGCGCCTGAAGACGAGGGCGGGCAAGATGATCGTGACGAAGGAGATGCCGACATACATGGTCATGATGGTGGTGGAGAAGACGCAACACGCCGCAGAGCTCGCTAATGTCGGCCTTGATGGAGTCTCATGTTCAAGAACTGCTCCTCAAGAAGCGAGCACCGTTAGAGAGAAAGCCAAGCTGGCGCAAATGGAGATAGACGGGAAGACTCCGTTGTATCCTGGGTGCCGGCCACAGGATACGCGCTTGCAAGTAACGCTTGATGCTCTGGAGATGAAGTCGGGAAACAAATGGACCGACGCGAGCTTCAACAAGAACATGCAATTCTTCCACGAGCGTCTTCCCGAGGGGAACACATTGCCAACTAGTATCGAGGAGGCCAAGAAAGTCGTTTGCCCTCTTGACCTACCGCACGTTAAATACCACGCCTGCATCAATGATTGCGCAATTTATCGGGGCGAGTACGAGGACAGAACCACATGTCCGGTGTGCGGCCAAGGACGGTACAAGAGCCGTGGGAAGAAAGTTCCTCGAAAAGTGGTATGGTACTTTCCTATCACTCCCCGTCTGCAGCGGTACTTCGTGGACCCTAAGGAAGCAAAGCTCATGCAATGGCACGCGGAAAGGGAGAAGCCCGAAGAAGATCCGGAGAAGGGCAGGATCCTTACACACCCTTCAGACGCTAGCCAGTGGCAAGAGTTGGACGCCGTCAATTTCGGAGGCGACGCAAGGAACGTCAGGCTCGGTATGAGCACCGATGGACTCAATCCGTTCGGCAACCAGAGTAGCACGCATAGCACCTGGCCCGTGTTTGTATGGCCTTACAACCTTCCCCCGTGGTTGTGCACGAAGCAAAGGTACATACACATGAGTATTCTCATTCAGGGGCCGAAACAAGCAGGTGTCACATACATCTGTATCTCGCGCTGTTGAAAGAGGAGTTAGCCACGTTGTGGGAGACGCCAGCCCGTACGTGGGATGCCTACACTGGAGATTATTTCGACATGAGAGCCGCGTTGCTCACGACGGTGCAGGACTATCCTGGTTGCTCATATGTATCGGCCCAGGTAGGCCACGGATTCTGCGCATGTGTCAGGTGCATGGATAAGACCCCGCATCTCCAGCTACCAAGGAATCCCGGGTCTTCGAAAACCGTGTACCCAGGGGCTCGAAGGTGGCTTCGCATGGATCACCCGTGGAGAAAACGCGGTGACCTGTTCAATGGTAAGGACGAGATCGAAGGACCCCGAGCCCGAGGAGCGGCACAGAAATCGACGCTGTTGAAAATTGGGAGGAGTGCCCCGCGCCGGGAAAGAAACGACCGAAGGTAGATCCGCTGCTGGGTGTATGGAAAGCGAGGTCTGTTTTCCACGACTTGGAGTACTGGAAGGTCCTCAAGACGCCACATAGCCTCGATATGATGCACATTACGAAGAATGTCACCGAGGCTCTGCTTGGCACTCTTTCCAACATGCCGGAAAAGTCCAAGGATGGGACGAAAGCAAGATACGATCTGAAATGGCTTGGTGTCAGGAAAGATCTTCAGGCCCCGATAGCGATGACGATGATGATGATGATGATCAGACGGAAGGGACTCAAGGTCGCCGCAAAAGGGTAAAGAAGAACACTGTGGTGCTTCCCGCTACGTGCTTCACTATGAGTCCGGAGGAGCTCGAGCAATTCTACATGTGTCTCCTAGGAGTCAAATTTCCTCATGGTTACGCGGGGCAGATAAGCAGATATCTGGACGGAACGAAGAAGAGGTTTAGCGGGATGAAGTCTCACGACTGTCACGTGCTGTTGACGCAGATACTTCCCGTTGCGATTCGAGGGATAATGGACGAGCACGTCCGTGATACGCTGCTTGCCCTTTGCAACTTTTTCGACGTCATCAACAGGAAGTCGATCGGCGTGAAGCAGCTCGACAGGCTACAGGAAGAGATCGTGCTGATACTATGCGAGCTCGAGATTTACTTCCCGCCAGCATTCTTTGATATCTGCGTGCATCTCCTTCTCCATGTCGTTGATGACATCAGGCAGCTCGGGCCAACGTTCATGCACTACATGATGCCGTTCGAAAGGATGAACGGTGTCATGAAAGGATACGTCCGCAACAGGTCCCATCCAGACGCAAGCATGGCCAAGGGCTTTCTAACCTACGAGTGCATCTCCTTCTGCCAGAATTATCTAAGCACCGAGAACCAGGATGTTGGTCCCCACGAGGAAACACTTCGGCAGGCTCAATGGATATGGTCACCGAGAGGGCACCAGCTCAACCTTTGTCAGCATGCAGGGTCGAAAGGACGACTTCGACAGGGCTCACCGGGTCGCGCTACAACACTTACAATTGATCGAAACTTGGGTGGAACAGCACAAATGCTTACTCGAGCAACATTACATCAAACTGGGCCGGCCGAGGAAGAAGAGACGTAACCAGAGCGCACAACTCTAGCTTCACGCGTTGGTTCAAGCAAAAGCAACTGGAGCTAGCAAAGAAGAAAGCACCATCTACGGAAGATGAAAGACTCATATTCTCCTTATCACGGGGTCCCTCGCACAACGTAAAGACCTATCAGGCGTACGACATCAACGGCTACAGATTCTACACCGAGGAAAAGGACAAGAAGTCGGAATATCAAAACTCAGGAGTAACTATGCTATCCTACGGCGATGAGGAGGCTACTGTCAAGCAAAGATACTTCGGAAGGATTGAGGACATATGGGAGCTCAACTACTGTGGAGAGTTGGTGCCAATGTTCCGTGTAAGATGGGCCAAGGACGTCGTCAAAGAAGGCCGGTATTTCACCACCATGGTAATACCCGATGCCAAATCGAAGAACGCCCGCGAAAAATGAGCCATGGGTACTCGCTAGCCAAGTTGAGCAATGCTTCTTCATTACCGACCCGTCAAAGCCTAGCCGTGTTGTCGTGAGGAGGGGCAAGAGGAGCATCATCGGAATGGAAGGAGGCGCCACCGAGCAAGACTTGGACAACGAGCCAAAGATCGAGGAGGAATTCGACAAGTTCTTCGACATGCCTACTACTAGTACACAAAGAAGGAAGACCTCCCTACCTACTAAAGGTTGTCCGTTCACGCGAAGAAATCTCAAGGTCACCGGCCTAAAGTTTTCAACCCGAAGAAGGGAAAGAAGAGAAGCTACTCGCGGAACCGAGACGAAGAAGAGACTTTTTTGGTGTATTTAGTTTGTGTGTGTGTGTGAGACAATGGAAGCATATGTATGATCATGAATATGTATGAGACATTTGGTGTGAGACAATGCAAGACCAATAAATTTTTGTGTGTTCTTTATTTAAAATTAACCAAAAAAAATTTAAAGAAAAAAAAATGTGGGACAGCCAGGATTCGAACCTGGCTGTCTAAGTACAGGTTTGAGAAGTGTAAACCATTGAGATATGTTGATGTTGTTGTCAAACTACAGCAGCACAGATTTTAAACTGCCAGGCCACATTTCTGTGGGCATCCCCTAGCGGGTGCGCCACAAAATATGAGAATTCTGTGGCGCATCCCCTAGCAGATGCGCCACAGAATCCTGCATTTCTGTGGCGCACCCATCTGACGGTGCGCCACAGAATTACCTGGCTGCCACTTACATGTGGCCCCGCGCGTCCACCTCTCTCCATCGTCTCCGAAATTTCGCAAGTCCCAAACTCCCCGCGCGCGCACAACTCCCAGCCGCCGGTCGCCCCCGCCCTACTCGCCGCCGCCGCCGCCCCGCCCAACCCTGCCCCGCCGTGCCCATCCCTGCACCGCCGCGCCTCCCTGCGCTCCGCCCCTGCCCCACCCTGCTCCCGCGCCCATCCCCTTCTCTCACCCGCCCTCGGACGGCCGTCCTTGATCGACGCGCGGAGGACCTGGACGCCCGCGGAGGACCTCGACGCCGCCGCCCTCGACAACTCTGCCCTCGGAACCTCCATCCCTTCCCCAAGGTGCTTCTCCATCCCTCTCCTCCCGCACGTCCCTCCCTCCCCTCCACCCTGCATAGCAGGTGTTTGTGAAAATGCCACACCTAAATGGACATGAACTAGTTGGATAGGTTTAGTGCTTCTGAACTGATTCTAATTTGGGTGCAGTCTTGGATCAAAGAACTGATTCTAATTTGGATAAATTATTCCATTTCGTAAATGATTTGTGTTTGGATGTTGGTACTTCAAAATGCTGGAGGATATTCTCTTGAGCAACATAAAGGTGATGCATAAGGTAGAGGAACAGATGCTGAAAGGTAGAGGAATAGAAGTCATGGTAGTTCAGTAGATGGTGACTTGTGCCATGTTTTTTTGCACTTTGCTAGCATGTATCAGGTTTGCAGTTAGCTACAGCCTACATACCATTATGTTTAGAGAAGATATGGTCAACAATGCATATTAGATACTATTTCAGCAAGGGTAACATCTGGTTTTATTGTGGTTTTTCTTGTAAAAAAATTGCTAAGTGTATGTGCATGAGGTAATAAGTTTTGCTTTTAGAGGGAAAATGATAACATGTTCCTAAATATTGCATACGATATTAGAATCTTTATATTTTGCTTTATGATTGCCCAGGTGATTTATTCTCACTTTTTTGCCTCTTTTTCTTTACTAATCAGAGGCTTCCTTTGGTTGTACAGGTGCTTGTGTGTGCGGCTAGGCAAGAAGACGCCCTTGGTGAGCTCCCGTGACGACCATGTGTTCTGTGCTACCACGACCATCGTGTCGTGGTTTTGTTTGTGATGCTGTTGCCGGCCAGCTATGCCGGCCATGATATTTGATGGATATATATGTGTCCACGACCATCGTGTCGTGGAGATGCCGGCCGGAGATGCCGGCCGGAGTTGTGCATATTTTTGTGAAATGCTTGTGCAGGTACCCCGTGAGGCCCTTGAGATTGCCGGAACGTCGATTAACTTCCGTTCCGGCAAATTCGGGTACTCCATATGTCCCTTTTTTAGCAAAGGTCATGCCGAAATTTTTCGTGAATTTTGGCATGACTTTGCTAAAAAAGGGACACATGGGGTATTGCGACTAATGCATGGGCCGGGGTATCTTAGTACCAAATTAAGTGTTTTTCTTATTTTTGTTGTACTAACTTTTGCCTCTTTTCAATGCAGTGCAAACATGTCGGCTGACGCGCCCGGCCCTTCTAAGCACATGAGCGTCGAAGAACAAGCACGAGAAAAGAACATGTCGTTCTGGGAAGTGAACCCGGAGATGGAGGATGCGGAGGCCGCCGAACTGGCTCGTGACGGCGATGGTGACTTCAGTTAGAGATGGAGATAGAGGATGCGGAGGACACCGACGGAGATGGGGACGCAACCACCACCACCGAGGGCGGCGACCACACGGATGTCGGGGTGGCGACCACACGGATGGCGGTGGTGGTAGTAACCCGACCGCTAAGAGGCATAAGAAGCGAGGAAGGACCGGACACCGCAAGCGGTGGCCCCCATCACAGACACGTTCACTAAGGTCTCCTTAAGTGGCCAACCACAGGAGCCTAGGAACACGCAAGGGTACAGCATGCAACTAGGGTGCATCCTCCGGGAAACCGTGCCGATCACACGTATGACCTCAGGAGCAAGGAGAATGAGGCTTTGCGGAGACCTCCTCAAGAAGTTCACCAACGATACAATTTCCCGGATGATGGAAACAAAAAGGTGGACAACTACGCCATCACGAAGATGAGCACCGCCTTGACCAGCTGGAGAGGCCGGGTGAAGGCGAAGATTGACAAGGGTCTTAGCTGGGCGGAGATCAGTGCCAAAGAGCCGTACATCGACATAGAAGAGTTCGAGGCATTCAAGTTGTCCTTGCAATCTCCGGAGGCTCAAAAATGGACCGAGTGGGGGAAGAAGATGCGGGCACTGAACTTAGGTAACCACCGTTTGGGAAGCGGCGGTTACGCAGGAAAACAGCCCGTTTGGGACAAGGAGGATGCCGAGGTTGCGAGACTTGGGAAAGAGAACATGTGGCATAAAATCACGGACGAGCAAGTTAGGAACTTTGTTCGGTCCCGCTACTATCTGAAGGGGGACGGGGGAATTCGTTACCGACTATCAAGATGTGCTGGATTTCGAGAAAACGCTGGTAAGGAACTTAATTACCGCGGATATCTCAAAGTCCATTTGCGTTGATTTCTACATGGGTTCACGTTTATTTCCTTTGTCCGCAGGAGGCTGAGTTGAAGGCTGAGGCTGAGGCGGCCCGTCGTCCCAGGAGGCTCAGGCCGGCCCGTGGGACACGACTTTCAACCGGGCGATGAACGTTTACAAGGGGAGGGACAAGTCAAAGCCGCCGACGTCAGCTGGCCGTGTGACCGGCTTTGGTACGGCGATGAAGTTCATCGAGTACTACAGCACGGACCCGAGAAGAAAAAGGAGAGGAGGAAGCCGGCTAAAGATAAGCCGAGGTTCTCGAGCTAAGGAAGAAGCTGGAGACACTAGAGAAAGAAAAGGTGGACTCCAGCATGGTGGACAAGCTAGTGGCCGAGAAGGTGGAAGAGCAGCTCCGGAGTTTCTTACCCCCTGGCTTGATGGAGGGGTTAGCTGCTTGGAATGCGGAGGTCAACAGGGGCCGATACACGTGCCCAGCTTCGCCGGCAGCACCTCCAGCAATAACGTGTCGCCAGTCCTGGTGACCCCACGGTGCCCCTGTCGTGGATCAACATACACAAGGCCGGAGAATAATGATAATGCGCACGAGCGGCCGGAGAATGATAGGCCGGCCGCCGGCATCGGCGCCCTTGTCTCGACATTAGCCGAGCTCGACGCCATCACCAAGGTAACTAATTAGTTAGTCCGCGACATCTTCTATGACTATATATGCCTTTGATGACTGCCATATCTCATGCATGGTGCCCAACATGTGTTGACTCCCAGGACATGCCTTGCATACTCCTGCATAGGGTGGGGGCGGCGGCGAGTTGAAGGAAGTCGCAACGGCCAAGATCATACAACCTTTGACCCGCGATATGCACAACACCCGAATGAGCGAGGCCGTGATGAAAGTCAATGTGAGCGAGGTACTGCCTGAGTTCCGTGACATCGACCCCCCCACGCAACCTCCGGGAGCCGAGAAACACATGAAGCTTGGCGAATGCGGGAAGTGGATGATGGAATGGCCGAAGACCCAGATTCGTCTTGGGGATGTTCTTCATGGGGTCAGGCGCACCGGCGGCGCCACCTCGAGGCCCCGCCCCCGGTCATTCGGCCCCCGTCGAGGCAGCGACAAAAAGCTGTTGCGGATGAACCGGCGCCACAAGCAGCCGTCGCCACCACCCAGAACGAACCGCCGGTCGCCGCCACCACGGCCGGAAGCTACCGGTCGCCGCCACCACCGGCCGGAAGCTACCGCCGGTCGTCGCCGCCACCAACCGCCACAAACAGTTGTTGGGAACGTCTTCACCGCAACCGTCCAAGGTTAGTTCTGACTTTCCGAATTCCCCGACTTTCCGACTTTCCCGACTAACGGATGTGCTATTGTTTATGTTTAGGACAAAGCCGTTGCACCTCAACTTGGTGGCAACGACGACAATGAGGAGGAGGAGAATGATGTCAACGTCGATGACTACATCAACACTGGCGCCTGCATGGATGGTATGTACATGCCTCTGTGGATGAAGAACCCTTCCGCGACCACCGCGGTCAACCTGCTCGTCCCACTTCATGCACACAACGCCTGGCCTTCACCGACACGCCTCCGATGCCGCGATCATCAAGCTCAACCGGGTAACATTTTCAGCCCTAACACACTGAAAGAAACTGTTAAAGCGGGGTTCACTTCACCCCCACAATCCACAGAGATGAAGAACAAGAAGCACAGGAAGAGAAAAGGATCCTCCACCTCTGCGAGCCAGCCAGCTCCTAAGATCCGGGGTCTTGAAGACACGATTCCACCCCGTGCGGATGGCTTCCCCCGAGTTCATGAGCTGGTAAACCTATCTTGTCTGGGGACTTGCTCCGCCTTGCAGAAGGACCCATGATTGCCTTGCAGGAATCTATCTTGCATCTAGAGGAGCTCCTTCTTAAAGACAAGCACCGAGTTACCCGGCGTTCGCGGTCAAGGTGCCAAAGGAGCTGGTGGACTTCGTCCAGGAAGACCCCGCGGATGTGTTCTTCATAGCGTACGAGGACATCTTCAAACTCTTTCACACTCAACGGCTGGACTATAACATGGTCCGCCTATATGCGCTCGATGTGGCGATGAAGATCAGGAGAGATGATACCCCGTACGTCGCGATAGTGGATCCCTACTACATGCGCGACAGCCATCTGGTGGAAGGATCAAAGACACGGGAAACGGCCACGGAGTACCTCGTAAGGGTCATGCTGGCCAACAAGAGGAAGAACGCCCTTCTTCTGCCTTTCTTTTTCGAGTAAGTACACATCGCTCGCCACGTCGTATCTTATGCCTTCTTGTACATTTCTTCCATCGCTGATCCTTCTTCAATTGTGTTGAGCAGGGACAAGTACTGCGCACTCATCTGCGTATCCCCGAGGTGGTCCATTGCCACTTATTTGGACTCGGGGAATAAATCCACGCCGAGACGATACACCAGAATAAAGGGTGTTCTCGATGACGCTCTCGAGGCCTATGCCCAAAAGGGCGGCCCCTTCCATAAGAAGCGGAATTCTTCACGGATGAGAACACACACAAGTTCCAGCATGGGACCGGATTCCATTGCATCAAGCAACTGGATGGCAGCGTGAAGGAGGCCTACTACGCCCTCCATCACATTAAAGCGATTGTCCGGGATGTCGAGAAAACGAAGATTCCATCTGGTCTCGCAGAATACACCAAAAGGCGGATGCTCTCACCGATGCTGATTACAGAACAGACTTCCATCGCATCCGGCTGCAGTTGCAACGATCATCCTCGAAGATGTCATTCGCAAATCAGGGTCCTTCCACTACCCCAGAGGTATTATAGAAGTGCATGTGTAGGGTTATATATTATATATATGCTATGCTATGAAACCCAAATAGGATAGCCATATGATTTCCAACCATGACAATTGATTGATTGTCTTGCCTCTCTACTTAGATGAATAAATTATACTCTATTTATATCACTAACCAATATATATCCCAATCCATCTTCAGGGTTGTGTCAGAGGGATATCGAAGAACGACTAGAGGCACAGAATGACACCAGGGAGTGGAAGACGAAAGAAGGCTTTCTACCGTTCCCGGCGCCGCTCAAGAAGAGGACTCCATGATCATGCATGCTCCCGCGCGCTCTTGCTCACCATATCGCGATGTGTACTACATTTGATCATAGTTAGGCGGCGAACACTTGATTTGTAATGTGTAGTGTGAAATGATGAAACATTCGGCACTTTTGTGACTATGTGTATATACGTATCTCGATCGGGCACTAAGTAATATGTGTGATGACATATTGATTAATGTGTTTGTCTGTTTATATACCTGTCAAATATTCCTATATTTCTGTATAAACCTGTATAAATCCTGTATATACCTGTATTTGTACAGCAAAATGGAAAAATACCGGTATTTCTGTTTAATATTCTGTGGCGCATGCTTTTTTTTTGTGGCGCACACTTTCTGTGGCGCACCAAAAACAGTGCGCCACAGAATGCCTCTGTATAGGGGTGCTGCCGAGCTATTTCTGTGGCGCACTGCACTGGGTGCGCCACAAAAGTCACTTTCTGTGGCGCACGCCTGGGTGCGCCACAGAAATAATTTTAGTGGCGAGAATTCTGTGCGCACCCAGCAAACCTGGGGGTGCGCCACAGAATCCCAAAACCGTGCGCCACTAATAGCCGTTTCTGTACTAGTGAATTACCTGAAGTATAAAAAGTTCTGTAGGGTATACGGATTTTGACACACCATAATTTTCTTTTATAAATATGACAAAACCGCATCGACTCAAGTTGGAGAAAGAAGTCACCAATATGTGTAGTTAGAATGATACTATTTGAGTCCTCGTCATACCCCACCATCGTCACCCCTTTGAGGTCTCTACGCACTCCGAATGAAAAGAGACCTGTCAGTTCAATGATTTTGTGCAGCAGCAGCACCCATTCGGCATCATCACAGTTGGAGTTCCTCTTCCATAATTGGATGCCTGATTTCAATATAACTGCAAGGCCAAGGCAACTATCATCATATGTCTGCCAGAGCTGAAAAGACCAGCAACTGGTATGATGGGCGTCGGTTGGCTTCTCAATAACACCAAGGGTTTGCCGATCAATATCAAACACAAGGATGTTCCTCCATATGACAACCAGTAAACTGCATTCCCAATGAGGATGTTGGACCTCACCAAAGCAACCTTTTCAGTAGTTGCCGTTGAGCTAATATTTCCCGATACACCAAACCTCGAATCGTAGAGGCTAGCGAGTGTCCGTTTGTGTAAGCTGCAGACCAAAACCACTTTAAACGGGCTCGACAAGCAATCGCCATGCACACGCCCATCCTCGCATCACCGCACAATACCGCCGCATGCCATAGACTGAAAGTATCCCTATCGGCCTTGCGGAGCCCTTGTGGAAAAGGCAAGCATTTTTGCTCTCCGGTGAGGGGATCCCACATGAAGACCTCGCGTCCCAATGGGTGGACCTGGACAACCTGGTGGATCAGTACCGCGAGCCTGTGGCGGCAGTCGAGGAAATCCCAGTGGTCGACGGGGCTGCTGCTGCTCTTGGGCACGGCGAAGCGCTCGGCGGGAATGTTGTTAGGTTTCATGTCCGGAACAGGAACAAAGCTGGTACCAGTAGTCCATGTGAAGAATCCCAACAAAGAGGCTTGCCGTGGTGTCTGCGGAAATTTGAGAAACTGCGGATCCGAGAGGATGTTGCGCCAACGCTTGCAGACAAGGGAGGCGAGTGGAAGTGAGGATGGCTTCGGAGGGAGGCGTGAGAGGATCTCCTGGAGGAGGTCGTCATAGTCGAGTGGGGTCGCCTGCACCGGCGAGGAACTAGTATTGCCGGCGTCGAGGACCTTGGACAGAGAGTCGCCGGGCACCGTGGAACACTGCAGCCTCTTCGTCTCCACACATGCCATGCTTGGAATCAGGGGCGGCGCCAGCAGGGGGGCGAGGTGGGCGGCCGCCCCCCCTCAACTTTTGGTAAATTTTTTATTATACATATGTACACTCCATATACGTGGAAGGGAGGAAAAAAAAGGAAAAACAGGCAGAACGAGGACGCATCGAGCACGGTCTCGGTCGCACGCATCGAGCACGGTCTCGGTCGCCTCGCCCCTCGCTCCGCTCGTTCCCCGATCCCAACTCGCTCCCCCGTACCTCCGCCCTGCTCTGCTCGTTCTCTCTCGATCCGCCGCAGTCGCCCGTCGTTGCTCCTTGCACCGCCGGCCGCCCCTGGAGCCGCTACCGCCCCTGGAGCACTGCCTGGAGCCCCAATTCGCAGGTTCGTCGTCTCCCTGCCCTATTCCGTATTCCCCAATCCCATCCGGCCAGGACTGCATCTGGCATCCGCCGCGCCGCCCGCCTTCCCTGCTTCTGCTTGATTCCTCCTCACTGCCCGTCGCCCCGTCGTGACTACCAGGTCGAGCTCGAACTGCGCCGCCGTCAGGACATGGAGGAGATGAGGAGCTGGATTGGGAAGCTATTACAGCACAGATCGATGCCGGAGATGAGGAGCCGATTGGAAGCAATTGGAGCACGTTGGATGAATTTGACTTGGAGGATGCAGAGGAAGTTGCAGCGCCGGCATCTCGAAATTGCAGGCGGAGGCGTGACGCACACAAACGACCAACAGCGACAGGGACAAGAAGAGCAGGTTCTTTCTCCCTCTGTTTCAAATTTCAGTTTTGATGTCTATTGTTGTAGCAAAATACTTGAATTTGATGTCTACTTGTATTATAGGAAACTCCAGAAGCTATTGTTCATGAAGTTTTTGATCTATCAAATGTTGTTGCTGATCCTGCACTTCGGAGACCAATTGAAGAATTTGGTACTCAAGAAATAAGGGATATAAAATGAGAAGGGCAGATTGGTCATACTTTTACCAAGACAAAAATTGGGGCAGATTGGAACAACATATCACACTTGCTTTGACATTGCCGTTGCAACGGCATCAGTTGAGAGGTTTTTCTCTTCCATGAAGATTGTAAAGACAGATCTTCGAAACAAGATTGGTGATGATTGGTTCGGTGATTTGATGATTTGCTATTCTGAGAAAGAAATATTTCAAAAAATTGATGACAAGAAGATTATGCTACGTTTTCATGCCTTAGGGAATCGTCGAGGTCATCTACCTCGGAAGTTCCATCTTGCTAGCACAACTACAACTTAATGGTATGACACTATCCTATGAAAAGCTAATAATTGTATGATACATGTGCTCACAAATTTGTCATATGTTGTAGGTGTCTCTTACATATTGGGATATCATATGGTGGCTGTCAATTGTTCAACTCAAGTGACATGAGTCCATGTTAGTATGTTACTAGTTTTTAAGTTGTTTTTAGGTTACTTTTATGTTATTGTTAGTTGTACTTGATGATTATGAAATTGAATATGTTTGAACCTTTTTTGTGTTGAATACACTTGCTTTTGTCTAAATTTTGTGAGCTTTAATATTGTGAGGCTTCGACTTATTTACATTGTTCCTTCCATACAATTGGGGATTACATGTGTTGTCAAAAAAAAATCGCCGGTGGCACACTTTACTGTTCGCCCCCCCTTCTCAATTCCTCGCACTGCCACTGCTTGGAATCAGATCGTCCTACAACAGCGAAAACAAATGCAATAATCAATGGACTGATTTCTTCAATCAATGCGGTTCATCAAATTGCAATCAGTAGACTGACTTAATTCGTTCAACCAATGTGTGCTACAAAACCACCCGAGAAACAACCCGTCCAGCAGACACACACGAACAACTCTGTGCAAACCATCGAAACACACAACGTGACAACAAAAGTACGCATCCATACAACCATTCTCCTCTCTCAACATGTATATATATCTAGGGTTTCCGGAAGAAAATCGAAGAGAAAAAAAGGAAAACAAAGAGAAGGAGAGGAGGGAGAAGCGGTGGTCTGACCTCGAATAGTCGGGAAGGAGTGGGCTGGTGAGGTTGCCGGCGGCGCCGCTCCTCCTTCTCTTTTTCTGGCTCGCGTCGTCTGGCCGCCGTTGCGTAATGGAGCCGAGCTTCGCCGAGGAAGGACTCGGGTCAAATCGCTAGCCCATATACAACTCCGTTCCAAACGCCCAGGAGGCTTCCGGAATAAACTCATCTCTACACGGCAATGGTTACGGGCCATAAATGAATTCGACAGTTTTAAATACCTACTATATCTATACCTAATAATAAAAGCATTAAGGATTCTTCTCGTACGTCGTTCAAACTGCCCCCAAAGTTGATAAGAATTACCCAGTGCCACCGCTAAGTGAATTAGACGGTTCGTTTTATAGAGGCGAATCAATCTTCCGAGACCCCACGACCCGAGCACCCACAGCGCCGCCCCGGCGCAGCTTGATCCCGACGGCGCGCACATCGACAACCACCGCCGTATGGTCCCCATGCGGTGGCGCGGAGGAAGTCACGCGGCGCCCACAGGAGCGCCAGGGAGCGGCGGCGGCGTCCGGCGGCGGGCAGAGCGCGCCCTCCTCTGACGCGGCGTCGAGCGCGTCGCGGAGCTGCCGGAGGAACGAGGACGGGTCGTCGCGGCGACCGTTGCCACCGCCATGGCCGCCGCCGCCACCACCGCGGCGCCGGTGGTTCTTGGAGAGGAGGATGGCGGCGCAGTGGGAGAGCGGCTTCCACAGGGAGAGATGCATGGCATGGGCCGGCTTCCCCGAGTTCTCGGATCGACGACGGGGAAATCGCCGCAGTTCCTCCAATGGCGTCATTTTCCTCCAATGTCTCCATGGATCAGAGAGGCTCCATCGGGTGGGCCGATGGAGGAGATGTCCCCATGGTTGAAGCGTCCAATCTTCTGCCGACCTCGCTGCGTCTGCACGCATGGCGTGCGAGCGGGCACCTGCCGACCTTGCGTCGTCTGCGCGTGGCTTGCGAGTGGGCACTCGCAGATGGCATTAGCACGTGGAGCAAGAGCTGGTGAGTCGCATGGAGATATGGTCGGCTTTGCTCCGTCGATAGAGGGCGTGGCATGCATCGTCTCCTCACCATAATGTTATTTTTGTCCAAGGAGATGCTTCTGTTAGTCATTCCGTTAGATTCTTGCAGAATTACCTTGGTACCTTGCAGGTCTTGAAGAATGGACCCATTAACATCGTTAAGAAAAGGGAAAAAAGGGCTGGAGCAGAACCATAACGCTGTTGTCCAAACACAAAAGGAACATGATATTTTTTTTTTGAACAAGAAAGGAACATGATATAGAAGCTTGGAAGAAACCTGCACAAGATTGGAGCTATTTAATGTGGATGCTAGCTTTACGTGGGAGCTGAAATGTGGTGCCTCGGATGTGTGGTCTCCAGGAATGATAATATGGCCAGGTCATTAAGTCGCCTGGGGGTTCATTCTGCTACAGGTCGTCGAGATCGACTGCTCCTCTATACGGATATTTCAGCAAGGATAAATCAGTGGTGGGAGTCATTGCCAACAAACTTTATTTGCTGAGTTCGCCGAACCGCCGGATTGTTCTGTCAAAAATCAATAAGCTTCCCCATTGTAGATGGTCTAAAGGATTCGAAACTTCAAACGTAATTGGACTGAAGTAGCATAGTGGAAACTTCTTATTTAGTTCACAAGGTATAAATTTCCACTCGTTACCGACAATACTATTCTTTACGCGTATGTGATATTACATCCCCGTGACCCGACACGAAAGCGATACAATTTGTCACGGTAGTTATATTCCATCAAGAACGGTTCATCCCATTAAGAGAAAACTGTTTACCGTCGTGAAATTTTACTGTGGCCTGAAAAGTATCCACTAAAATTTACTCACGTCGTATCAAAATATAAGACTTTCTAACATTTTTATGTTTATCCAAATTCTTTACTAAATGAGTGAATCAACATAGTGAAATATGTCTACATACATACGGTACGAATTAGGACAAGCACATTTTTTTAGAAAGTCTTACATTTTGATACGGAAGCGGTAACTCCTAGCAACACACGACTAGGGTTATATAGATCGATAAACTTTGGAGTAATATTTGGCTATAGTTTTAATCTAAAAATTGATTTTTTTTAACCCGTTGCAACGCACGGGCATGTTTACTAGTATATATAAAAGCATAAAAGCTGGTGGGATTGACAGCGTATTACGCTATCCACGTCGTTGTTGACCGCCAGCCGTTCGATCCGTCGAACAGACGTCCTGGATCGCTGTTATGCCGTGTGGATGGGCCGATTACTGTTCACTCCCGATTTATGACCAACCATCGGATGACACGTCTCCCGGTAACCCTTCCAGTCACAACCGGTCAGCCGGTCGCCTCCCTTTCTCCCCTTCCGCCCCGAACCGTTCACCCGGTCGCCTCCCTTTCTCCCCTTCCGCCCCGAACCGTTCACCCGGTCGCCTCTCTTTCTCCCCTTCTTCTCTTCCGTTCCCGAGGTGCTGACCCGGTGGCCCGGCAGAGGGAGAGGCTCGACATCCGCGAGCGCACGAGCGAGGTGGAGCTCGCCCTCGCGCGCGTCGCTCCCGGTGTGTTCTGCGAGCTCGGCCTCCGCGTGGAGGCGCCACATCGCCGGCGCCGACGCCGTGCAGGTACGTGCGCTGCGGGTTGGTCCGATCTGCCTCCCGTCCTCTCTGTCTAGCGCAGGCCGACCGAGACCCCGACCAAACGCCCAGGAGGCTTCCGGAATAAACTCATCTCTACACCGCAATGGTTACGGGCCATAAATGAATTCGACAGTTTTAAATATCCTGCTATAGCCGGAAAAGTCTCTTTCTAGTCCCGGCTACATGTAGCCCGATTTTTTATTTTTTTGAATAACATTTTAAAGTTTCCAATTTTTTTGAGAAAATCATCGAGGTGGAAAATGACGTACACTAAGGTGCTGCAAAGTTTCAACTCGAAATATTTTGTATTACGGTCTACACGAAAATGACAAATTTATGACAGATCTAAAAATTTCGAAATTCGCACTGCTCACCACCTCAGATTTTAAAATTTGTCATTTTTACACAACACGGAATACAAAATATGTCACATTGATATTTTACACACCGGTGTAAGTCATCATTATCGACATCTAGGAATATTTTCATAATTTTTCGAAACTTTAAAATATCGTTTTCGATTTTTTCAGAAAAACGGGCTACATATAGCTTGTCTTACAAAACGCTTCTCTCGCTATAGCCTCGATATATCTTTTGAGCATGTTGCCGCCAAATAAATCCATGTACAATTATCCGCTATAGCCCCATTTAGTTCCGATTAGCCCGCTATAGCCCCATTTTAAGGGTCCCGCTATTTGTTATAACCCGATATTTTAAACATTGAGAATTCCACCAAATAAGTGCCCTACATATATCAGGATAAGAGAGATGGCATATAAGGCGTGTTTGGTTAATGGCATGCTACTCACCTACTTGATGCACATATGAGCGTTTGGTAAACTGGGCAGCTACGGCGTATTTGCATGGTACAATGTTCATTCCTCAGACAGCTACCGCATATCAGCATGACACGATGTTTAAAGCACTCCTTAGACATGCCTGTGATCAAAATTTCAACTCAAAATTCTTTATATTTTGGGCTACACAAAAATGCAAATTGGACAAAATTTTAAATTTTTGAAACGGTGTACTGTTCTCCACCCAGATCCACTCATTTGTTATTTTTGCCCAGCCCGTAATACAACGAATTTGAAGTTGAAATTTTGCACAATTATATATCATATCACTATCTACATATGTGATTTTTCCCGGTTTTTTGAAACTTAGATATAACTTTCGATTTTTTTAAACGAGCTACATGAATCTCGGGTGCAAAACAGCTCCCCTTACTACACCGCGAGAAATCAAGTCTTCACTCAAAGTCAAAGAGATACCCCCACCTCTCTCGAAAGTTGTGTCGATTATTTTGACATGTCGAATTGTCCCTCAGTTATATGGCTCTAATCTTATGTGCTTTAAAATTTGTGTATGATTTGCTACAATTGAGAATGATTTTGTAGCAGTGAAAATTTGAAATTCTACGGTCAGCAACCCTTTCACCTTATCACTCGGCTCTTTTCAGGTCAACGGCATGTGTGTGCTGCTAGAGAGCTAAAAAATTGAACATATTGGTTGTCTATATGGTCGTGTACTAACTATTATGTCAACATGATTGTGCACCTATGAAAGTTTGGATGCGTTACACAAATATATGTTTTTTTGTTATCGGTATGGCAATGTTTACAAGATTTTCTATATGCATCTAAGGATTGGTTGAAAATCTCAAATGTGCATGCAAATATGTACGGACATATACGTAAGGTGATCAGAGGCCAGCACTGACAGAAAATTCAGAAATGAATTCCTAGCTAACTATAAGTCGCACTTGCGAGTGCAACCCACAAGTCTCACTAGACACGTACCAATTGGCCTATTCAGAGGAATGAAAGGAATCGTTTTTTTTTTCATTTTCTGAGAGAAGCATGCAAATTCTCTAAAAAAAAGTGTGAGTTTTATTGCGAGAAACAGCTGCCTGTAAGTCGCAACTGTACATTTTGTGTAGTGGGCTTTCGTTATCCTGGGCTATTTTCCAATGGGCTTTGAATTAGGCCCGCAGCATGATCTGCATTTCAGCGTCACCTGCAATCGCCTCCACTTCACTCGCAACATTGACTCCACATTGCGGCGGCGGCTGCTTCCACTGCACCACTCCCCGCATGGGCTCAGAGATGAGCGAGATGCTGCCGGCGGCGGCGCCGCTGGACCGCATCGACGACAACATCCTCTCCGAGATCCTCCTCCGCCTGCCCCCACAGCCGTCCTCCCTCCCGCGCGCCTCCGCCGTCTGCAAGCGCTGGCACGGCCTCGTCTCCGACGCCGGCTTCATCCGCCGCTTCCGCCTCCACCACCGCCGGAACCCGCCCCTCCTCGGCTTCTTCGACAGGTCTTATGGGTACTTCCGACCAACTCTGGAGTCCCCCAATCGTGTCCCTCCCTGGCGCTTATCCTTGCAGGCTGACAACGACGAGTGCCCCATCACCCTTGGATGCCATCATGGTCTCGTACTGCTCTACCTTCCGAAGCGCCTCCAGGTCCGGGTGTGGGACCCCGTCACCGGCGACCAGCACCACATTGCCCTTCCCCCAAGGTTCAGTGCGAAGAGGACCATTATCAACGGGGCGGTGCTTCGTGCTGCTGGAGACATCCACTTCCAGGTGGTCTTGGTAATGGCAGACGGTGTTGAAAACCAAAGAAGGGCGTTCGCCTGTGTTTATTTATCAGAGACCGGCGCGTGGGGGGGTCTCATCTTGAAAGAAGGTAGGCTGAGAGAACTTAGTGTGCATAAGACGCACTTGTATTTCAGAATGAATGATTACACAGATGATTACATCGTATATATAGCCGGAGGAAGGCGGTGCTAGACTAGTTGAGATCCTAGCTAAGCGGGAGGGAGAGTGCGTCAGTGCGCTATCCATGCGTTGCATGGCTAAGTACAGGACCTAGTCTACTGCTAGCTGTTACAGTCTAACATCCCCCCGCAGTCTCGACGGGAGGGGCTCGAACGGTGAGACTGGACCGGAACTCTCTGAATGGTCCTGTATGTAAGCCCTTGGTGAAGACATCTGCGAATTGAGAGCTCGTTGGGACATGTAGAACACGAACCTCGCCGAGCTGAACCTTGTCGCGAACAAAGTGGATGTCCACCTCGATGTGCTTGGTGCGCCGATGCTGGACTGGGTTTGCCGACAGGTACACGGCTGAAACGTTGTCACAATAGACAACTGTAGACTTGTCGATCGGTTGATGGAGTTCCTGTAGAATCTGACGAATCCAGCAGCTTTCTGCAACAACATGAGCGACAGCACGATATTCCGCTTCAGCGCTAGACCTGGACACTGTTAGTTGGCGTTTGGCGGACCAAGAAATAAGATTGTCACCGAGATAATACCAGAAACCGGTGGTAGAACGACGAGTGTCAGGGCAGCCGGCCCAATCAGCGTCGGAGTAGGCTATGAGAGAGGAGGGAGAGGAAGGAACAATTTGAGTGCCGAGATCAAGCGTTCCTTGGAGATATCTAATGATGCGTTTGACAAGGTGGAGATGAGAGGATCGGGGAGCATGCATGAAAAGACAAGCTTGATGAACAGCATATGCAATTTCAGGCCGTGTTAAGGTGAGGTATTGTAGAGCTCCTGTGAGGCTACGGTATTCAGTGGGATTTTGAAGGAGCTCACCATCATTGACAGAAAGTTTGGAACCCGCATCAATTGGAGTGTGGACTGGATTGCAATCTGCCATGCCGGCTCGCTGAATAATGTCAAGAGCATACTGTTTTTGGGATAGATGAAGACCAGAAGGTGACCGTGTGACGGAGATGCCTAGAAAGTGACTAAGAGGCCCGAGATCGGTCATGGAAAATTCAGAGCTGAGAGTTTTAATTAGAGAGGCTAGGAAAGCAGGAGATGATGCAGTGAGAACTATGTCATCTACATAGAGAAGGAGGTAAGCAGTGTGCTCATGGGTGCGTAGAATGAAGAGAGATGTGTCAGATTTAGAAGCAATGAACCCCATGGAAGATGCAAACGTTGCAAAACGTGTAAACCATGCACGGGGTGCCTGTTTTAAGCCGTAGAGAGATTTCTTGAGAAGACAGGAGAGAGATGGGTGGTGGGGATCCTCAAAACCGGATGGTTGCTGACAGTATACGGTTTCAGAGAGGTTTCCATGCAGAAAAGCGTTTTTGACATCCAACTGATGGATCGGCCAGTTTGAGGAGACAGCGAGAGAGAGGACGATTCGGATGGTGCTAGGTTTAACTACAGGGCTGAAGGTTTCGTCGTAGTCGATGCCATGTTCTTGAGAAAAACCTCTAACGACCCATCGGGCCTTGTAGCGAGAGAGTGATCCGTCAGAATTAAACTTATGCCGGAAGACCCATTTACCGGTAACAAGATTGGCGCCGGGAGGTTTAGGAGCTAGAACCCAGGTGTTGTTTTGAATAAGAGCATCGTATTCAGATCGCATGGCGGCAGACCAGTGGGGATCCGCAAGAGCCTGACGATAGGTACGAGGGATCGGAGAGATGGGAGAGTTAGCCGTGAGATTAAACAGACGCTTGGGTTTGACTATGCCATCACGAAGACGTGTGCGCATTGGGACAGGAGGAGGTGGTTTGGTGATCGCTGGTAGCTGGGACTCAGAGGAGCGAGGTGTAGTGGGATGGCTGGGTTGTGTACTGCTGGATGCTGTCGAGGCAGAAGAGCCAGCAGAATTGTGTGGCGCAGCAGAAAAGGTAGGGGAAACAGGAGTGGTGGCAGCGGGTTCAGCAAAGTGTTGTGCCGAGACAGGAATTTCAGTGAAAATGGTTGATGTGTGTGGATCGTGGGTGAAGGTGTAGGTGTGGGGTACAGTAGTGGGTTCAGAAGAAAAGGGGAAGATTGCTTCATCAAACGTGACGTGACGTGATGTGTAAACACGACGGGATTGGATGTGATAACATCTGTATCCCTTGTGTTCAGTGGCGTATCCTATAAAAACGCAGGGAGTGGATCTAGGAGCGAGTTTGTTTGGAACGGTAGCTGAAAGATTTGGAAAGCAGAGACAGCCGTAGACACGTAGGTGATCATAACTAGGGGTTTCTAAATAGAGGGCTTCGTGAGGGGATTTTAGATCCAATGGTTTTGTGGGTCGAAGGTTCAGAAGATGGGTGGCGGTGGAAAGGGCTTCTGCCCAAAACGATGGAGGCATTGATGCTTGAATGAGCAAGGTGCGAAGAACATCATTTACAGTACGAATCCCTCTTTCAGCTTTTCCGTTTTGAGGAGATGTATAGGGGCAAGAAAAACGAAGAATGGTGCCGTAGGGGTTTAGGAATTGGCGATTAGCGTGGTTATCAAATTCAGTACCATTGTCGCATTGGATTGTGGCGATGACGCGATCGAAGTGTGTACGGACATATGCGTGGAAATTTTGCAGAGTATAATGAACATCAGATTTAAAACGCAAAGGGAAGGTCCACATGTAATGAGTAAAATCATCTATGATAATCAAATAATATTTCATATTCGAATTGCTGTAGATGGGAGATGTCCATAAATCACAGTGGATTAATTGAAATGCAGCGGAAGTTTTACTAAGAGAATTGGAAAATGGTAGCCTGACATGCTTGCCAAGTTGACAGGCTTCGCAAAGATGATCTAAATTATTACATGAGAATGATTTATTAAAAGAGGAGCTGACGCCTGGGTGGCCTAAACGTCGGTGCCAGAGATCTTTGGTGATGGTGGTGGCTGCGAGAGCTTGATGATGCGCCGGCGGGAAGAAGATCGGGTAGAGGTCGCCGGTGCTATCACATCGCAGAAGAACTTCCTGGGTGCGCAGGTCCTTCAGAGAAACACCGAGAGGATCAAATTCCATAGAAATATTGTTGTCAGTGGTGAAACGGCGAACAGAGAGTAGATCAGCAACAATATTGGGAGTCACTAACACATTGTTTAGATTGAATGAACGTGTGGAAGAAGAAAAAGAAGAATCACCAAGATGAGTAATAGGTAGAGAAGTGCCATTGCCAACAATAACAGGATCTAAATGAGAGACAGGTCTAGAGCGAAGAAGAGTACCTGCATGGCCGGTCATGTGAGCAGAGGCGCCGGAGTCGGCGACCCAGCGGGAGCCGTTGTTGTTGGCGATCGACATGTCGTGGAGGGCGCCGAGCAGCGCGGACTGGTTGAAGGAGGCGACGGTGGGCGGAGCACCGTACAGACCAGGGTAGGGCGGCGGCAGCGGTGGCGGCGACTGGTACTGGTACGGCGGCTGATACGGCGGCTGGTATGGCGGCATCACGGACGGCTGAGCGTACATCTGCATGGGCGCGAACATGGTGTGTGCCTGATGAGGACGTGGCCCGCCGCCGAGGATGCTCGGAGAAGGACTTGGACGCGGGACCGGCGGCGGGGTGAACGGCATGGGCCAGGCGTGGACCATCCCCGTCCAGGTCGGTGCAGAGGACGGAGAGTGGACGTAGCCTCCGTGGTTGCTGAAGCGCTTGCGCTTCGGCTTGCCTTGGTTGGGGGAAGGCGTGCCGGGTGAACCGTAGCTGCCCTGGCCGCCGTGGGAGCCGGACGGAGCGGGTGGGCGGTTGGCGTAGAGCGCAGTGGCGGAGGAGGTCGCAACGGGCGTCGTCTGCATCTCGTCCATGGACAGCATGTGGATGGCCTCGGTGAAGCTGAGCGTGGCGGCGTTCGTCTGGATGATCTTGGCCGTCATGGCGTGGCGGTCGTGGAGGCCACGAACGAGCTTGAGGAGCAAGGCGTTGTTGGACAGCGGGTGGCCGATGTCGTTGAGGGCGTCGGAGATGCTCTTGAGCCGTGCGCAGTAGGAGGTGACAGGCAGGTCACCCTGGCGCTCGGCGTGGAACTGCTCCGTCAGGTTCATGGCGCGGGCGATGGCGTTGTGGCGGAACACGGACTGGATCGCCGTCCAGATCGTGCGGGCGGAGGCCGTTGGGGAAGACACCATGGACTTGAGCTCCTTCGAGATCACCGCGAACAGCCAGGACTTGACGATGAGGTCGTTCTCGTACCAGACGGGATCGTCGGGGCGAGCGACGGCGTTGTCGGCGATGTGCTCCAGCTTGTGGAAGATGGCGAGCTGCAGCTCAACGCTCTCACGCCAAGAGCCATAGGAGCCAGTGTGCAGATCGAGAACCTCATGGACGAACTGGCGGAAGTTGAGAGTGCCATAGGAGGGAGGAAGACTGGCGAGAAGAGGAGCAGCGAGAGGGGCAGAGAGAGCGGCGCTCATGGCAGCCGAGGTAGTGGCGGCGGCGGTTGCCGCGGAGGATTGGGAGGTGGGCGGCGTCATAGTCGGATCGTGGATCCTGATACCATGAAAGAAGGTAGGCTGAGAGAACTTAGTGTGCATAAGACGCACTTGTATTTCAGAATGAATGATTACACAGATGATTACATCGTATATATAGCCGGAGGAAGGCGGTGCTAGACTAGTTGAGATCCTAGCTAAGCGGGAGGGAGAGTGCGTCAGTGCGCTATCCATGCGTTGCATGGCTAAGTACAGGACCTAGTCTACTGCTAGCTGTTACAGTCTAACACATCTCAACACCGATTACTTGGGTGACCCGCATTTGTCCCAAGGCTGCTGTGCTGGTTGGGGATTCCTTTTACTGGCTGCTTCTTCGGTACTCTTCTGTTAATGGAATCCTCGAGTTTGATTTGGATAGGCAGAGGCTAGCGGTTATACAAGCGTCAGTTGATAACTTTGATGAGGACAGCGTCACAATCACACGGGCAGAGTGTGGTGGGCTTGGTTTTCTCTCTTTGTCAGATTTCAGCGTCCAATTATGGAATAGGAAGAACGATTGTAATGATGCGGCTTCATGGGTGCTGGGAAGAACTATAGAACTGGACAAACTACTTTCTTTGAATCTAGAGGAGAAGAGAAGGATTCCAAGCGTAATTGGATTTGCTGAGTACAATAATGTGGTGTTCATGGAGACAAATAGCGGGATCTTCATGATCAATTTTGAGTCGTCGCAGTTCATGAAACTTTCCCAAACCGACATTAGGGGTTGCCATCCCTTTGAAAGAGTCTATGCTGCAGGTAAATACCATGCCTACACATTGCGGGTATCACAAAACAAGATTATGTTTCAATAATTGGTTTTTGGAATTTCAGTTGACATCCTTTCATGTTAAGCTAACAATGTCAAGTAGCGTCTTAACAGTTATTTCTTTTGCTGCTACATATGTTATTATTTATTCTGCCCCAATGCTCTGTTGTGGTATTTTTTCTTTGCGAAGGCTCTGTGGTAGTGTATTATGTAATGGTTATGATCTAGAAAAATATTGTTAAGTGGTACTCCCTCTGTCCCGGTTTAGAAGACTCGCTTAGCTTGTCTCAAAGTCAAACTTTCAGTTTATGTCACCACTCGCCAGTCCCGCTTCTGTACCTACTTTACCTGTATTGTGGTTTTAATATTCGCACAATTGCTCTATTTTTTTACTGCAATTTATAGTACCAATTGCAAGAGAGGACAGTATGATTTTCACTACAACTATTTGCTTAGCTGTTGTCCACCTGCTACCTCCTATCATGCTTTGATGGTAGGCTGCAACTTGGATCTTTTCTGCAGACCCTACTTCCACATCCCTCTTCGACAACTCTACATTCCATTTTCCCTTTTGTCAACCCCCCCCCCCCCCCCCCCCCCCTTCTGTTCTATATACTGATGCTCAGTCCTAAGGCTGCTCTTTTGTTTAACTCTCTTTCTGTCCAGCTTCCTTGCTTTGGTTTAACTCCTTAGTACTTCACAAATTCCTTCCGGTAGTCTAGCCCTCCTATGACTGATGACTTATCGACCCTCCCCATTATCTGTTTGTGCATATGTTCATGCAGCCTCAGCAATGAAAATACTGTGGCGCTAAGAAGTAGGAAAGAAACTACTAACCCTTCCTCATTATTGTGTTTCAGGGATTTATTCATGTTATACTTCTACTTGTTGCCACATTGCCTTTTAACTTTTTATTTCTGTGGTTATGGGTATACACCATGTTCGTGTTGCTACATTGCAACCTCCGCAATGATGTCCGTGTTGCCCTGCTACACGATTAATTGACCACTAACAATTCTTGAGCATTTGGTTCCGAATTTCCTTTATTTATATGGACCTATAGCTATAACATTTCACATTTCTGCTTATTCTCTATCATTGTGATGCCTATGGAACTAATTATATTGTTGAATGCTTTAAGAGTACACCTTCATTAAATCTTATACTACTGTTTATTGTTTTACTTGCAGTTATTGTAGTTTTGTGCAATATTATTCAGATTCTAGGCTGTTTGGTTAAACATTTACTCAGCATGTCCCTCGTTGGCCACCAAACCTTTTTTTACTTGCGTTGTCCACCAAACCTGCATATATAATTAACTAGCCATTAGCCACTATTATTTTTTTGATTTTTTTACTAGCCATTAGCCACTATTATAGTTTGGTTGGTCCAAACTATAGCTATGCTTCGGGTGTTGTCTAATTTCTTCGTTTTGGCCATGGAGATTTAATTAATACTTCATATTGAACATCATGGTCAGATGACGTGAATATATTTGTCATCAAAAACTTATTTCATCAGTATAATCTTGTTTATATTCACTAGCACATTATCATTTATGTAGCCGTGAAAGTATTGATTGGTACTGTGTGGATTAAAAACAGAAAGTCATTTTGGACAAATGGAAGTCTCGGTTAATAAGATGATGCACGATTCCTTGCTTGAAGCTGTTACAATGAGAATTTAATGATTTTTGTTTTGTATATGCAACTATATATCTAGCTCGGTACGTTCCTATAAAGTATGCTTTTGAGCTAGAGCCCCTCCTTATAGCCTCTATTTAGACCAAATGTAGCTAAAAGAACCTGCAAATACTAGAAAGTTTAAATTTCGTCAATAGAGAACCAAATGTCTCAGATTCAGTCATTTAAAAAATCATGAGAATAATTGCAACGATTTTTCCTGAATGAATAGTACACAATTGTTTGACCGATGATATTGCTTCTTCTACAGGTACCTAGAGCTACATGCTGGTGGCTGAGGTGCAGAAATGGGTTGTTTTGTGAACTTTCTTCCATTTTCTATGCTGGACTCATCGATCGACCTTCTGTATAGCATCCATGGTTCAGTTCTGAAGAAAACTTGTACGAATTAATCTTTTAATTCGCGTCTATTATCTAATCTATCTAGCCATTTGTTAACTGGCATGATGGTCGAAGGCACTTTTACTTTCTTCGGTTAATTACTACGTACCTTGTCGTTCATTTACGTCTGCTTTATGCTATTCATTTTGGTCTGTGCGCTTGTTTGCTTGTATTTGGCTGTCTTCCGTGTTGTATCAGGTGGGGAGGCGTCGACGTTGTGTTTCTTCTTAGATATGTTCCATGACGTGTGCCTTTGTTGAGTTTCTACCTTGTTCAGAGCTTGATTTTTAGAATTCTAGTACTGACTGATAATTTTGAATTGCATAAGTAGTCTCTTTGTGACCTGGTAGTTGGGAAGAAGCATAAGCAGTTTGCTGGATTGCACCGCCTATTTGTTAATATTTGCCACTGCATAAACAACTGACGATTCGATGAGGCAGGGTTTCAGGGCTCTATTTTGCTTTCTTTGAAATGCTCTGAAGGCTTCTTTGTCAGCAAGAAAGCTGAGTAATCTGGGTTTTGTGATCAGAACATGAGACAAGTTTGATCTTTGATGTACTCGGTGAAACCGTGACATGTACTTCCTCCGTCCCATATTAATTGCCGTTGAAATGGATGTATCAACGACAACTAATATGGGACCGATGTTGTATATACCATGTGGTTAGCTGAGGTCGGCAACAGCGCTGCGACCGGGAGACAGTGGCGGAGGAAGGGTCGACGAGGCTTGAACGAGGCGGGCCTAGGCCCTATACTTGGGGGTCCCTGGGTGCGGCGTCGATGACTTGGGTTTGGGTTTGGCTTGCCGACACTGGAGAAGAATGGGTGAGGAGGGACGTTAAAGGGATGGTCGGGGCCGCGATGGACGAGCGGAGGTGATGATTTGAGGAGGCCAGGGCGGCCAACGATTATGCTGGTGGCGGCGGTGGGGGATAGCCGATGTGGTGGGGTGTCGGTGCATTGCGGGCGTCGATGTGTCCCTCATCCCTCTCCTCTTCCCTCGTGTGGTGGGACCCGAACCGCCGCCTTTTTCCCTCGTCTTCTCTCGCCGCCACCTGAGGGTGACGCCGGGCAAAGCCCTTCTTGTGGCGGGCAGCGGCGCCACCTGCCAAGACTTTGCGCTTGCAACTGTATGTTTAATAAAGGCCTATGTGCTTTTTCACATGAATGTATTGAATCTTTTTTGAACACTTTTGATTGGTTTGGAAGGCGCTTGAAACATTTCATTACAAAAATGTTTGAAGTTCTCTGCAAAAAAAAAAATTCTGGGAGAAACAATTGCCTTTAAGTTGTAATAACTGTAGATTCTGTAGTGGGCGTTCTTTACCCTGGGCTCTTTTTTTTTCGTTACCCTGGGCTCTCTTGTCGTGGGCTTTCTATCAGGCTCGTAGCGTCATCCATCATTCTAGGTAACCTGCAACTAGACTGCCCCATGTCTTTGAGTGTGTGGGCGTTAGGGGAGGAGAACATATCTGATCGAATGAGAGCTTGCGGCGAACGAAGCGCAAAGAATTGGCTGTTCGAGTTGAATGAATCGTTATCGCATGCAGAGTTCAGTCGGATGGTTGTTACCTTGTGGGCGATCTGGTCAGCGAGGCGCAAGGCAATTCACGAGAACATTTTTCAAAAACCCTTTTCGACACACCTTTTTATTAATCGGTACATAGAGGAGTTCTCGAGCGTAGCTCATGTCGGCTGGGTGAGACCTAACAAAGTTGTTATGCGAGCTGTTCGTCACTGGATACCACCACAAGGAGGGCGAGTGAAAATAAATGTTGATGGTGGCTTCTCTAGTGATTCGGGTGTGTGTTCAGCTGCCGCTATTTGCAGGGACATGGGTGGTGCTTACTTAGGTTCATCGGCCCTTGTTTTGAAAGGAATTCATGATCCAGAAACGGCTGAGGCCTTGGCCTGCCGAGAAGGGCTTGCCCTTGCACAGGACCTGTTGGTTGGAAATATTCAGATTGCATCTGACTGCAAGACAGTGATCGGAGACATATTGAGCTGCTCGCTTGGGAAGCATGGTGCTGTGGTGAAAGAGATTCAGATGAGATCTAAACAGTTTGAAACGTGTGTTTTTGTCCATGAAGGAAGGAACTCAAATTATGAAGCTCATAATCTCGCCAAGTTTGCCCTAGACTTAGGGGCTGGTAGACACATCTGGTTAGGTACCCCATATGATCCTGATACTATACCTGTAAACATTTGTGTCAATGAGCAATAAAGTGGCGTGATCTTTCTCAAAAAAAAAAAAGGTAACCTGCAACAACGTTGCCGTGCGGCGGCTACTTCCACTCCACCACTCCGGTATGGGCTCTGAGATGCTGCGGCGGCGGCGGCGCTGGACCAAATGAGTGCGCTACATATATCAGGATAAGAGAGATGTCATATAAGGCGTGTTTGGTTAATGGCATGCTACTCACCCGCTGGATGCACAGATGAGCGTTTGTAAACTCCTCAGACAGCTATCGCATATCAGCATGACACGATGTTTAAAACGCTCCTTAGACAGGCCCGTGATCAAAATTTCAACTCAAATTCGTTATACTTTGGGCTACACAAAAAAAACAAAGTAGGCAAAATTTCAAGTTTTTTAAACGGTGTACTGTTCACCATCCAGATCCACTCATTTGTCATTTTTGCCCAGCCCGTAATACAACGAATTTGAAGTTGAAATTTTGCACAATTATATATCATATCACTATCTACATATGTGATTTTTCCCGATTTTTTAAAACTTAAATATAACTTTCGTTTTTTTAAAACACGAGCTACATGAATCTTGGGTGCAAAACAGCTCCCCTTACTACACCGTGAGAAATCAAGTCTTCACTCAAAGTCAAAGAGATACCCCCACCTCTCTCGAAAGTTGTGTCGATTATTTTCACATGTCGAATTATCACTCAGTTATATGGCTCTAATCGTGTGTGCTTTAAAATTTGTATATAGCAATTGAGAATGATTTTGTAGCAGTGAAAATTTGAAATTGTACGGTCAGCAGCCCTTTCATCTTATCACTCGGCTCTTTTCAGGTCAATGGCATGTGTGTGCTGCTAGAGAGCTAAAAATTTGAACATATTGACTGTTTACTATACGGTCGTGTACTAACTATTATGTCAGACATGAATGGTAATTTTTTCTTGGTAAGTTTATATTTTTTGTTACGGGTACGACAATGTTTAAAAGATTTATCATATGCATCTACGGATTGGCTGAAAATCGCGAATGTGCATGCAAATATGTACAGGCATACGTAAGGTGATCATAGTGACAGAAAATGCAGAAATGAATTCATAGTTAACTATATAAGTCACACTTGCGAGTCCAACCCACGGAGTACTGCCTGGACGGCAATGTCTGGGTCATATTGGCCTATTGGAGGAATTAAATAAATCATTTTTTTCATTTTTGAGAGAAGCATGCAAATCCTCTAAACAAATGTGAGTTTTTATTGCGAGAAAAGCTGCCTGTAAGTGGGCTTTCGTTATCTTGGGCTGGGCTTTCTTCTTGTGGGCTTCCTATCAGCCTCGCAGCGTCATCCACTGCCGCTCTAGGTCATCTTCAGTGGGAAAATATCCAGTGATCCCACACATGACATGCTCCCATGCTCCCATTTTTGAAAAATTCAATTTTGGTAGTTTCAAAAATTCTACAAAAAATTGAGAATGTTAACACGGAATGTGTCAACATGCTCCAAAAATTATAGATCCAAAATAGAAATACACATTGAGAAACAAAAAAGACAAATATAGCATGAATAGTGTCACTTGAATTCTGCAAAAAATTGAGAATGTTAACACGGAATGTGTCAACATGCTCCAAAAATTGCTATATTTGTCTTTTTTGTTTCTCAATGTGTATTTCTATTTTGGATCTGTAATTTTTGGAGCATGTTGACACATTCCGAGTTAACATTCTCAATTTTTTGCAGAATTTTTGAAACTACCAAAATTGAATTTTTCAAAATGGGAGCATGGGAGCATGTCATGTGTGGGATCACTAGTCACTAGCTCCACATCGCGGCGGCTCACGGCTGCTTCCACCACTCCCCATGGGCTCTGAGGACGGCGAGTTGCTGCCAGACGGCATCGACGACAACCTCCTCGCCGAGATCCTCCTCCGCCTGCCCCCACTGCCGTCCTCCCTCCCGCGCGCCTCCGCCGTCTGCAAGCGCTGGCACGGCCTCGCCTCCGACCCCGGCTTCTGCCGCCGCTTTCGCCGCCACCAACGCCGCAACGCTCCCACTCCTCGGCTTCTTCGACCCAGACGAGTTTCTCACCTTCATACCCACCCCCGATGCCCCGAATCGCGTCCTACCCGGGCGCTTCTCCTTGCTGTACGACGAGCGCGACCGCTACGAGTGCTGTGGGTCTCGCCATGGTCTCGTATTCATCTTCGACGACGAGCATCGCCATATCCTGGTGTGGGACCCTGTCACCGGCAACCAGGACCGCCTTGACATTCCGCCGTAGTTCGAAGAGGATACCATCGTAAGAGGGGCGGTGCTTCGCGATGCCGGAGACGTCCACTTCCGGGTGGTCTTGGTACTGGGGGACACCGAAGACGCACAACATAGACGGGCGCTCGCCCGCGTTTACTCCGTAGAGACCAACTTATGGGGTGATCTCATCTCAATGGAGCTTCCACCCGAGGCTAATATGGTGAGATTTCCTATGGTTGTTATGAGCAATCCTGCTGTGCTTGTTGGGGATTCCCTTTACTGGGAGCTTGCTGGAAGTTTTGGTGGAATTCTCGAGTTAAATTTGGAAACGCAGAGTCTAGCTGTGATACGGGTGCCAGTGCATATGAATTCTGGCTGCTTTTGGGTTATACGGGAAGATGGTGGTGGGCTGGGTTTCCTCTCTGTGTCAGACTTCACTGCCCAATTATGGAAGAGGAACACCGGTTTTGATGGCATATTATCTTGGGTGCTGGGAAGAACAATTGAACTGGACAAGCTACTTTCTCTGAATCCAGCCGAGCATGAGCACATTTTTATACGAGGGTATGCTGAGGAGAATAATGTGGTGTTTCTCAGCACAGTTATCGGGCTCTTCATGCTCCAGCTTCACTCATTGCAGTTCAAATTCATGAAACATACCGAAACCACCGATATTGAATCCTACCATCCATTCGAAAGTGTCTTTACTGCAGGTACTAGACTCCAGCCATAAGAGAACTAAGTTATTTTTCGGTTATTTGTTGATGGAATGCTGTTCACATCCTTCTTTGTAAGCAACAATTTGATGTGGTGTCATATAACTTGTTCGTTTTGCTGCTTGATGACCTCTTCAACATATAGCATTTTGTTACTGTAGTGCTTCTGTTCTGACGTTTCTGTGATGTTTTTTATGGCTATGATCTGGATTCAATCCCTTATTGGTAGCTAGTGTCTATATTTTTTATGCCATCAGTTCAGTGTCCGTAATCAGGTGACTGGCCTTCAGCCTGTCATCATGTATCTGGTTTGTCAAAAAATATGTAGTGATTTTTAATATTACCATATTAGCATTGATTTATCTGGTTCAAGTCAGTGCTAGCAAACGGTCATTTATCATCTCATTACATGGATATACAACCCATAAAACAATGAACATCAAGATTGACAAATTTTGTCTGTAGTAACTAAACCTGATTGCCCTGCTGCCTATTGACATATACAAGATTTTTTATTGGTAGCTGCAGTGCAGTTTTTTTGCAAGATAAGATACATAAGAGTTGGAAATTTAGTTAACATGAAAAACTAGCTTGAACCAACTGAAATGTCAAATAGACAGCTCAGTAAGTACATCTGGAAGCTTAAAACTAGTTCTATTTCCGTCATTCAATATCATTAGGTCTGCTAATAATCTTAAACCTGCAATGGCAAATTTGCTTGTAATTTGTGAATATTGTTCGTACTACGGGAAACTAATAAAGTGAGTTCATTTGATTTTCTGGCTAAATTTATTTGAAGATAATCTAAATCTTAAGTCATGATCACTTTCTTGCTAGGATCTATTAGTACATTTATATGTTTTCCCGATGTGGCATGCAACGAGCTTAATGAATCTGGATTGTCTGTCCTTACCACCTAATATGCTGAGTGTGCATGCTCTCCATTTTTCTACAATGCTCATCGGCATATACTGCTTTCGGGATTTATTGCAATTTGATTCCTAATATTGTATCAATTTTTTATTACATGCCTGAGCTATCTAAATATCTCGCTGCATCCACATATCTATTTGTCGTTTTGTTGTTATGTATGTCATTGGTTGTTTTACTCCTTATGCTTGCAGAAACACGCAATAAAGGACCTGAAGAGTTTGATCTTTCTGAACAATACATAGGATGGCCCGAATAGATATGCTGTTGTAATGTACTGGTCGAGCAGGTAAGCTTATCTTCTGGATGTATGTTGAGGTATCGGAACTGTTCCTTCAAAAAATGTGTTGCTTTCCTTTTTACCTCATTAATCAAGTACCAAAATTGCAAGAAATAACTAAGATTTTTCTCTACAAATTTCTGCTTGCTAGCCACCTCCTGTGCTTTGATGGCAGAATATATGTTGAGGTATCAGAACTGTTCCTTCAAAATATGTATTGCTTTCCCTTTTACTGTCATTTCTCAAGTACCAAAATCGCAAGAAATGACTAAGGTTTTTCTCTACAAATTTGTGCTTAAGCTGTTGCCCAGCTAGCCACCTCCTAGATGGCAGGCTGGATCTTGACTCTTTTCTCCAGGCCCTGCTTCTTCATCCTTCCTCAGCAGCTCTTCATTCTCTTCCTGACGCCTTCACCCAGCTGCTTTGTCTTTTTATTTGCTGATGTTTTAACCCTTTCTACAGGATGTGCTCTTTTCCTTGCCTTCTTGTTGCATCCAGCTTCCTTGCTTTCAGTTTACCTCCTCCTTAGTACTCAGTTCCTTCTTGTAGTGCATGTTCTTCTCCCTAGGCTCTAGCCGCTCCATGACTGGTTTACTATGACCCTTCACCGTTCCAATTTGTGCATATGCTCATGCTCGTACCTGCTCCAAGATGAGAATGCTACTCTTGCTAAGTAGTTGCAAATGAACTACTTATATTTTACTGTACGCTTGGGGGATACTATATATCAGTTTTATGTTTACTAGTTGTTGCATTGCATTTTACTTTTTATGTGGTTAAGGGTCTTATGAAGTCATAGTGTAACTGCATGCTGTCCCGTCTAATAATTGATAATACAAATACCTACCATTTGGTTTTAATTTCCCTTATTTTAATACAGACTTATAGAGATATACCCTTTCACATTTGTGCTTATTTTGGATCGTTGTGATAACTAGTGAACTAACGATTGCCACACTACTTGAATGCTTCATTAAATCTCAATACTTCTGATTTGTCATTTTCTTTGCAGTTATTGTAGTTCTCTGAACTATTATTCTAGTGTTAGGTTTTGCGGTTAAATATTTTCTCAGCGTGTCGCTCATTGTCCACAAACCAGCGTATATATGTAATTGGCCATTAGCCCTAAAATAAAATTTCTGGTCCAAAAGTTGAAACTATGTTGTTATGCTCTATGTGCATTCTAATTTCTTCAACTGTGGCCACCTGAATGTTTAATACTTCTATCAATTACATAATCGAATGGCATGACTAGATTAATCTTGCTTTCATCTCCAACTATTATTTTTATTCTTACTAGCATATTCTAATATAAGTAGTGGTGAAAGTATTGATTTCTCACAGGTGTGGATTGTTAGCTTAAACCCTGCCTTCCTCCCTGTTCTCTAAACTGTCTGTTAGGTGTAGTTTTGTTTTAACAGTTTCAGTTAACTTCAGATTAGCACTTAGCGGATAAGGTTGTTAGAGTTTGTTTCAGCTCAGGTCAGCTGGCCAGGAGTACGCGATCTGTGCGGCACTGGCCAAGTCGTAGTTGTTAGAGTTAGCTATGTGGGAAGGTGTTCTGTATGCTGCATAAGCTTCTATTGCTTGTATTACATAGTGCCATATATATAGGATACTGATGACGTGAAACACATGTTCGTTGGGAGACCCCAAGAGGAAGGTATGATGTAGTCAGCAGCAAGTTTTCCCTCAGAAAGAAACCAAGGTTATCGAACCAGTAGGAGCAGCAACTCTTCAGAAGGTTGTCAACGGCGCCAGAAAAATAGTGTTGTTGATGGGAGTCTGGACTGTTGACGTGGAATCTGCACACAACACAATCAAACTACTTTGCCCAACGAAACAGTGAGGTTGTCAATCTCACTGGCTTGCTGAAAACAAAGGATTAAACGTATGGTGTGGAAAATGAGTATTAAATTGCAGAGAATGAAAAAGGAACAGTTTGCAGTTTGTGGTTGTTTAATCAGTGTAAAAGAATGGACCGGGGTCCACAGTTCACTAGTGGTGTCTCTCCATAAAAGATAACTAACATGTTGGGTGAACAAATTACAGCTGGGCAATTGACGAATAGTGAGCGCATGACAATGCATATACATGACATGTTGACTACTATGATATTTAATTGGGCATTACGACATAATACATAGATCGTTATCCAACAGCATCTATGACTAATAATCCACCGCCGGGTTGTCATCCGAGTTCCCATTGATATTAAGTTGCAAGCAACGGATAATTGCATTAAGTAAAGTGCGTAATGTAAACAAACACATATGTCGTGGACATAGCATCGTTAGGTTATCCCTAGTGGCAACAGCACATCCACAACCTTAGAACTTTCTGTCACTGTCCCAGGTTAACGGAGACATGAACCCACTATCTAGCATAAATACTCTCTCTTGGAGTTACAAGCATCTACTTGCCAAATCATCTACGAGTAACGGAAAGCATGCAAGATCTTAAATAACATATAAGATAAATTGATAATCAACTTGACATAATATTCAATATTCATCGGATCCCAGCAAACACACATGTAGCATTACAATAATATGACCTTGATCATGTAGGGCAGCTCACAAGATCTAAACATGATGGCACAAAGTGGAGAGACAACCATCTAGCTACTGCTATGGACCCGTAGTCCAAGGATGAACTACTCACGCATCATCCGGAGGCAGGCATGGCGATGTAGAAGCCTCCGGTGACGATTCCCTCTCCGGCAGGGCGCGGGAAGAGGTTCTGAACCCTCCCGAGCTAGGGTTGACGACGGCGGCGTCTCTTGAACTTTTCGTGGATATTTGCTCAGGTGTTTAGGGTTTTACGTCGGGGGGAATAAGTAGGCGAAAGGGCGGCGGCTGGAGAGGCCCGTGGGGCCCACACCACCCCAGGGCGCGGCAGAGGGGGGCCCGCGCCCTGGCCACGTGTGGGGCCCACGTGGCTCCTCTCCGTCGCCTCTTTGGTCCGTCAGATGAGTTCTGGTAAAATAGGGACTCCGTGTAGTTTCGTCCAATTCGAGAATATTTCCAGACTAGCTTTTCTGGAATACAAAAACAGCAGAAAACAGGAACTGACACTTCGGCATCTTGTTAATAGGTTAGTCCCAGAAAATGTATAAAAGTGATATAAAGTAGATGCAAAACATGTAGCAATTGGTATAAAACAAGCATGGAACATCAAAAATTATAGATACGTTTGAGACGTATCAGATACAAGGTTGATCACTACAGACCTTCTACAATTTTCTACAGCTAGGTTTCTACAGCTAGCCTTCTAGAGTTTTCTACTGTTAACCAGGATGACAAAGCTCTACAGCCTTCTATAACTCTCTACTCTAGCTTACTGCCTAAGGCTATGTAAGAATAGTACTACTAGAACATACTAGATATATCCTAAGCAAGGATTACTCTCACAATTCTCCCTAATCCTTGCTCTTCAAGCTTGACTTGATCTAGACCATCCCAATTCGAGCACGCAGCTCCTGAAACTTCACTCGCCCCAAAGATTTCGTCAAGATGTCAGCGAGCTGATCTGATGTATTGATGAAACTAGTGCTGATGCTTCCATCTTCCAATCAATCTCTGATGAAGTGGTACCGAATATCGATATGTTTGCTGCGCTCGTGGAAGACTGGATTTTTGGCTAATGCTATGGCAGACTTGCTATCCACCTTTAGCTCAACTGTCTCAACTTTTCTTCCTTGAAGTTCACCAAGAAGTCGAGCTAGCCAAATTCCTTGATTTGCTGCAGTTGTGGCTGCTACATATTCTGCCTCACAGGAAGACTGAGCAACTACCCTTTGCTTGAGAGATTGCCAACTCACCAAGGAGTTCCCAAGGAAGAACAGTGTGCCACTCGTGCTCTTCCTGGTGTCAATGTCGCCAGCGAGGTCACTGTCACTATAACCAAGTAGCCGCCTCCTTTGTCTTCCGCCTGTAGTGAAGACCGTAGTTGATCATGCCAGCGACATAGCGTAGGATTCTCTTCACAGCCATCATGTGCTCCTCTTTAGGTCGTTCCATGAATCGAATGACGAACCCAACAGCAAAGGCCAAGTCTGGCCTGGTGTGGACGAGATAGCGGAGGCTTCCAACGATCCACCGGTACTCTGTAGCATCCACCTCTTCTGCTGTACTTTAATTGCTCAGCCTGAACCGCTCCTCCATTGGAGTGTGTGCAGAATTGCAACCTTCCATTCCTCCCATCTGAAGGATGCGTGAGGCATAGTGCGCCTAACATAAGCTGATGCCGTCGGCGTGCTGCTGGACTTCGATTCCAAGATAGAAAGACAACAGTCCAAGGTCGCTCATCTCGAATTTTGTCTTCATCTCGTCCTTGAAGCTCTCCAGTGCTCCCTTGGATGAACCTGTGATGATCAGATCATCCACATATACTCCAATGAGTAAGGTTGCCTTGCTGGTGGTGCGTCGGTATATTGCATGCTCGTGCTCACTCTGTTGAAGCCCATTTCTTTGAGTGTGCAATCAAGCTTCGCGTTCCATGCTCGCGGTGCCTGTCGCAGGCCATACAGGGCCTTGTGCAGCCGTAGTACCTTTCCTTCTTCACCTTTGACGACGAAACCGGGGGGCTGCTTCACATAGACTTCCTCCTTCAGTTCTCCATTGAGAAAAGCTGATTTTACGTCCATGTGGTGGACGGCCCTGAACTCATGATGGCGTGCGTCGAGGAGGTACACGAGCGCGTCACGCCAACGGCCACCATGGTGACCACGCATCAACCCCTCCCGTGCACACGGGCGGGCAGGTCTACCTCAACGAGGAGAGGGCGTGATCACGCCCACACGAGACGACGTCGAGCACGGCATGGTGTGGTTCCTCGACATCGGAGCTACAAACCACATGACCGGTGCACTCGACGCGTTCGCCGAGCTGGATCGCTCGGTGACCGGCAAGGTGCGCTTCGCGGATGGATCCGTGGTGGAGATCAAAGGTGCGGCACGGTTGTCTTCGCCATCGACGGGGGAGACCACTGCGCGTTCTCCGAAGTCTTCTACATCCCGGCGCTCAAGAGCAGCGTCGTGAGTCTCGGCCAGCTCGACGAAGGCTGGTTCGACATTCGCATCCACCGCGGCACGCTCACCGTCTGTGATCATCGCAGCCGCCTAGTTGTGAAGGTAAAACGATCACCAAATCGATTGTACCGGCTCACGTTCCGTCCTGTTCAACCAGTGTGTCTCGCCGTGGGACATGTATCCGAGGCTTGGCGTTGGCACGCCCGGCTCGGGCATCTGCACTTCGATGGACTGCAGAAGATGACCCGTGGCGGTCTGGTGCGAGGCATGCCGCACATTGAGCATGCTGACGAGCTCTGTGAGGCATGCCTCGCCGGCAAGCAGCGGCGCCTGCCCTTCCCACAAAAGGCACGCTTCAGGCACAGAAGCCGCTCGAGCTCGTACATGGCGACCTGTGTGGTCCGATCACGCCACCGACACCAAAGGGACGGTGCTACATCCTCCTTCTGATCGATGATCGGAGCAGGTACATGTGGGTGGAGCTCCTGACGTCCAAGGACGAAGCTGCACAGGCCATCGTCAAGGTACAAGCTGCAGCCGAGGTCGAGTGCGGGCACAAACTCCGTGTGCTTCGTACAGATCTGGCGGGGAGTTCACCTCTGCTACCTTCTACAAGCACTGCGAGGAACAAGGTGTACAGCGGCACCTCACCGCACCATACACGCCGCAGCAGAACGGCGTGGTCGAAAGGCGCAACCAGACCGTGCTGGGCATGGCACGGAGCATGCTCAAGGCCAAGCAGGTGCCGAACCTGTTCTGGGGGGAGGCGGTGATCACGGCGGCGTTCATCCTCAACCGCTCCTACACCAGCAGCGTCGACGGCATGACACCCCACGAGGCATGGCATGGAGTAAAACCAGAAGTGCGCTTCTCCGTGTTTTTGGTTGTGTAGGACATGTCAAGGTGGCACGCCCTCATCTGCAGAAGCTGGACGACAGGAGCACTCCCATGGTGTTCATTGGCTATGACACCGGGTCCAAGGCGTATAGGATGTACGACCCTTCATCCAAACGAGTGCACGTGTTTGATGAGGACGCACGCTGGAACTGGAGGCGCCGGGGAGCCACCGGCGAGCTGTGAGTTCACGTGGAATACCCATGGTGGCTCTAGGTTATAGTGCCAGAAACAATGCTTGTACGTCACACGTCAGTTGGGAACCCCAAGAGGAAGGTATGATGAGTGCAGCAGTAAGTTTTCCCTCAGTATGAAACCAAGGTTTAATCGACCAGTAGGAAAACGAGGTTTGCTTCGAAGGTGTTGGTGAAGGAGTGTAGTGCGGCGCAACACCAGGGATTCCGGTGCCAACGTGGAACCTGCACAACACAATCAAATTACTTTGCCCCAACTTAACAGTGAGGTTGTCAATCTCACCGGCTTGCTGAAAACAAAGGGTTAAACGTATCGAATGGAAAATGATGTTTGTTTGCATAAAACAGTAGAGAACAATGATTGCAGTAGATTGTATTTCAGATGTAAAAGAATGGACCGGGGTCCACAGTTCACTAGTGGTGTCTCTCCAATAAGATAACTAACATGCTGGGTAAACAAATTACAGCTGGGCAATTGACAATTGATAAGTGCATATAACATGCATGTGTGAGCTGTGGTGTCTACTATGAGATTCATTTGGGCATTACGACAAAGTACATAGACCGCTATCCAGCATGCATCTATGCCTAAATAGTCCACTTTCCGGTTAACATCCGTACCCCTTCCAGTATTAAGTTGCAAGCAACAGACAATTGCATTAAGTAATGTGCGTAATGTAAACAATACATTCATCCTTGAATAAAGCATTGCTGTTTTACCCCTAGTGGCAACAACACATCTACAACCTTAGAACTTGCTGTCACTATCCCAGGTTAAATAGAGGTTGAACCCAACTATCATGCATAAATACCCCCTCTTGGAGTTACAAGTATTCACTGGCCAAGGCTTCAACAAGTAACGGAGAGCATGCAAGATCACAAATGACATAGACATGATAATATAATATTCAGCTCCACATAGGTATCAATATAAGTCAGATCCCAGCAAACACAACATGTAGCATTACAATAAGATGATCTTGATCATGATAGGCAGCTCACAAGATCTAAACATGATGGCACAAGTGGAGAAGACAACCATCTAGCTACTGCTATGGACCCATAGTCCAAGGATGAACTACTCACGCATCACTCCGGAGGCGGGCATGGCGATGTAGAGCCCTCCGGTGATGATTCCCCTCTCCGGCAGGGTGCCGGGAAGAGCTTCAGAACCCCCCGAGTTAGGGTTGACGACGACGGCGGCAGCGAATATGTTCTGGATGAAAGGCTCGGTGTTTTAGGGTTTTCGCGTCTCGGGGAATAAATAGGCGAAGGGGCGATGTCGGCGGACCCCCGAGGGGCCCAAACCACCAGGCGCGGCTGTGGGCCCAGCCGCGCCAGGTGGTTTGGCCACCTCGTGGCTCTCTTCGTCTCTCCTTCGGACTCCGTGTACGTGCTGGAAAAATAGGGACTGGCCTTTTGTTTCGTGCAATTCCGAGAATATTTCCAGAAGTAACTTTCTGAAACCAAAAACAGCAGAAAACAGGGAACTGGCACTGTGGCATCTTGTTAATAGGTTAGTCCCAGAAAATGCATAAAAGTGATACGAAGTGTATATAAAACATGTAGCAAATGGTATAATATAAGCATGGAACAGCAGAAATTATGGATACGTTGGAGACGTATCAAGCATCCCCAAGCTTAGTTCTACTCGTCCTCGAGTAGGTAAAACGATAACAACAAATAATTTCTGAGGAGACATGCTTTCACACAATCTTGATCAATATATTGCAAGGCTCATGTCATGAATGAAGTGACTCAAAGCAATGATCTATAGTTTGCTAACAAATAGATAAAGAGTAAACAATGAATCATATAAGCAAAAACTTTTCATGAATAGTACTTTCAAGACAAGCATCAAAAAGTTTTGCATAAGAGGTAACTCATAAAGCAATAGATTCAAAGTAAAAGGCATTGAAGCAACACAAAGGATGATTAAGTTTCAGCATTGCTTTCAACTTGTAACATGTATATCTCATGGATAGTTGTCAACATAAAGCAATATAACAAGTGCAATAAGTAAATATGTAAGAATCAATGCACACAAAGTTGACACAAGTGTTTGCTTCTAAGATAGAAAGGAGTAGGTAAACTGACTCAACATAAAGTAAAAGATAGGCCCTTCGCAGAGGGAAGCAGGGATTAAATCATGTGCTAGAGCTTTTTAAGTTTTCGAAAGCATATAGAGAGCACAAAATAAGTATTTGAGAGGTGTTTGTTGTTGTCAACGAATGGTAGTGGGCACTCTAACCCCCTTGTCAACCAGACTTTCAAGAGCGGCTCCCATGAAGGACGTTATCTCTACCAGCAAGGTAGATCATCCCTCTTCTCTTTTGTTTACACATGTATTTTAGTTTCTTTATAGATGACACTCCTCCCAACCTTTTGCTTACACAAGCCATGGCTAACCGAATCCTCGGGTGCCTTCCAACATTCACATACCATGGAGGAGTGTCTATTGCAAAATTAAGTTGCTTACTGATAAATCAGGGCAAAACATGTGAAGAGAATTATTAATGAAAGTTGTAATTAATTGGGGCTGGGCACCCCGTTGCCAGCTCTTTTTGCAAATTATTGGATAAGCGGATGTATATGCCACTAGTCCAGGTGAAAGTCTGTCAGAAGTAAATGACAAGATTGAAAGATAAAACACCACATACTTCCTCATGAGCTATAAAACATTGACACAAATAAGGAGTAATAAAGTTTTGAATAGTTTAAAGGTAGCACATGAAATATTTACTTGGAATGGCAGGAAATACCACATAGTAGGTAGGTATGGTGGACACAAATGGCATGGGTTTTGGCTCAAGTTTTGGATGCACGAGAAGCATTCCCTCTCAGTACAGAGTTTAGGCTAGCAAGGTTGTTTGAAGCAAACACAAGTATAAACCGGTACAGCAAGAATCACATAAAAACATATTGCAAGTATTATAAGACTCTACACTGTCTTCCTTGTTGCTCAAACATTTTACCAGAAAATATCTAGACCTTAGAGAGAACAAATATGCATCCCAAGTCTCAACAAGCTCTACGGTAGTTCTCCACTACTAGGCTTTAACTACATGATGCAAGAGCTTAAACATGATCTACTTGAGAGCTCAAAACAATTGCAAAGCATCAAATCAAAACAAGACAATGATCTACAAGAATGCATATGTCTTTTCCAATACCAACTACTACATGTAGCATTTTCTTTCTTCCAAACAAACACCAATAATTTATTTAAACATAAACTCTCCAAATGATAATATAATGCAGCAAGAGAGTATTTATAAACAAGTGCTAACAGCTCGAAGAGATGCATGAAAAACAGGAGCTAAAAGCACTGCAGTAGCTAGTTAAGAATACTCAACAAATATAAGTGAAGAACATGAGTATTCACATGAAAAAGCGGAGCGTGTCTCTCTCCCACACAAGGATTGCTAGGATCCGAATTTATTCAAACAAAAACAAAAATAAAAACACACAGACGCTCCAAGTAAAGCGCATAAGATGTGAAAGAATTAAAATATAGTTTCACTAGAGATGACCTGATAAGTTTGTTGATGAAGAAGGGGATGCCTTGGGCATCCCCAAGCTTAGACGCTTGAGTCTCTCTGAATATGGTTGGGATGAACCACGGGGGCATCCCCAAGCTTAGGCTTTTCACTCTTCTTGATCACATAATATCACCCTTCTCGCTTGATCCTTGAAAACTTCCTTCACACCAAACTCAAGACAGTTCTCATTAGAGGGTTAGTGCATAATCAAAAATTCTCATATTCTGTAATGATACAATCAATCCCAAAGCTTCTGGACATTAGCTACAGCCACCAATGCTTTGTGGAGCAAAGAAATCCACACAAACACAGTAAAAGAGCGAATGCAAAACAAAAGGCAGAATCTGTCAAAAACAGAACAGTCTGGAATGACGAATTTTTTCGAGGCACTTAAGTTGCTCAGATGGATCTGGCCTAAAATAATGAAAGTTGCGTACATATCTCAGGAATATGCGTGATTTTTCTCAGAATTTTTTGAATTTTCTACAGGGAGATAAGCTCAAATCCGTGACAGCTAAAAATCTGTCACTGCGCAGAAATCCAAATCTTGCATCAACTTTCAATATAGAACTTTACTTGGCACAACATTGCGATAAAATAAAGATACAAAGGAGTTGCTACAGAAGTAACAAAACTCCTTGACTCAAAGAAAACAAAAATAACAGCAAATAAAAACGATGGGTTGTCTCCCATAAGCGCTTTTCTTTAACGCCTTTCAGCTAGGCGCAGAAAGTGAAAATCAAGTGTTGTCAAGTGGCAAATCATTCAAATCATCAAAAGCTTCTTCCAACACACAGCTTGTAACAATGGGTATCTTAGATGTTCCTGGAGGTGTTTCATTACCTTTAACCGTACTAAAAGTTTTATCAATTTTAAGCTCATAATGAGTCTTTGGTTTTGGCACTTTAGGAACATACATAAACTTTTGCTCTCTACCCACATAAACTTTCTCCTTTTTAGACTTAAGAGAAGTAAAGGTTGAACTTAAGGTTTCAATAGCTTCCTCTAACTCATCAATTCTATGATTTTGGGTGTCATGGATATTATTATCCTCAAGAACAGTGATTCTTTCATTGATGGTGGCTATTGATTCATTAGTCTTACCAATACAATCAAGAAAATTTGGAAAAAAATTCTCCATAGAGTCTAACTTATTTATAACATCCTCCAAGGTGATCTCAACTTTAATATCTTTAGTGGGTGGTGTTCCTACCAAACTTTCAATAATATTACAGGCTTCTAAAGCAGGAGTACCCAAGAAATTTCCACCTGTAAGAGTGTCTAGAACATACCTATACCAACTAGAGATACCAACATAAAAGTTCCTAAGGAGGATAGTGGTAGAGTGTTTCTTAGTACATCTATGATGAGCATCACTAATTCTATACCAAGCATCTTTCAAATTTTCACCTCCTAGTTGCCTAAAAGAACGAACTTCAACTTCAGGAGCATTCATTTTGAAAAACAAAATCAAACTGAATTAAACAAGTAACTAATTTTTTTGTGTTTTTGATAAAAGAGCAAACAAACTAAATAAAAATAAACTAAGCAAGACAAATAACAAAGTAAAGAGATTGGGTGTGAGAGACTCCCCTTGCAGAAGCAATTCGTTTTCCCCGGCAACGGCGCCAGAAAACGTGTTGGTGGCTCTAGGTTATAGTGCCAGAAACAATGCTTGTACGTCACACGTCAGTTGGGAACCCCAAGAGGAAGGTATGATGAGTGCAGCAGTAAGTTTTCCCTCAGTATGAAACCAAGGTTTAATCGAACCAGTAGGAAAACGAGGTTTGCTTCGAAGGTGTTGGTGAAGGAGTGTAGTGCGGCGCAACACCAGGGATTCCGGTGCCAACGTGGAACCTGCACAACACAATCAAATTACTTTGCCCCAACTTAACAGTGAGGTTGTCAATCTCACCGGCTTGCTGAAAACAAAGGGTTAAACGTATCGAATGGAAAATGATGTTTGTTTGCATAAAACAGTAGAGAACAATGATTGCAGTAGATTGTATTTCAGATGTAAAAGAATGGACCGGGGTCCACAGTTCACTAGTGGTGTCTCTCCAATAAGATAACTAACATGCTGGGTAAACAAATTACAGCTGGGCAATTGACAATTGATAAGTGCATATAACATGCATGTGTGAGTGTGGTGTCTACTATGAGATTCATTTGGGCATTACGACAAAGTACATAGACCGCTATCCAGCATGCATCTATGCCTAAATAGTCCACTTTCCGGTTAACATCCGTACCCCTTCCAGTATTAAGTTGCAAGCAACAGACAATTGCATTAAGTAATGTGCGTAATGTAAACAATACATTCATCCTTGAATAAAGCATTGCTGTTTTACCCCTAGTGGCAACAACACATCTACAACCTTAGAACTTGCTGTCACTATCCCAGGTTAAATAGAGGTTGAACCCAACTATCATGCATAAATACCCCCTCTTGGAGTTACAAGTATTCACTTGGCCAAGGCTTCAACAAGTAACGGAGAGCATGCAAGATCACAAATGACATAGACATGATAATATAATATTCAGCTCCACATAGGTATCAATATAAGTCAGATCCCAGCAAACACAACATGTAGCATTACAATAAGATGATCTTGATCATGATAGGCAGCTCACAAGATCTAAACATGATGGCACAAGTGGAGAAGACAACCATCTAGCTACTGCTATGGACCCATAGTCCAAGGATGAACTACTCACGCATCACTCCGGAGGCGGGCATGGCGATGTAGAGCCCTCCGGTGATGATTCCCCTCTCCGGCAGGGTGCCGGGAAGAGCTTCAGAAACCCCCCGAGTTAGGGTTGACGACGGCGGCGGCAGCGAATATGTTCTGGATGAAAGGCTCGGTGTTTTAGGGTTTTCGCGTCTCGGGGAATAAATAGGCGAAGGGGCGATGTCGGCGGACCCCCGAGGGGCCCAAACCACCAGGCGCGGCTGGGCCCAGCCGCGCCAGGTGGTTTGGCCACCTCGTGGCTCTCTTCGTCTCTCCTTCGGACTCCGTGTACGTGCTGGAAAAATAGGGACTGGCCTTTTGTTTCGTGCAATTCCGAGAATATTTCCAGAAGTAACTTTCTGAAACCAAAAACAGCAGAAAACAGGGAACTGGCACTGTGGCATCTTGTTAATAGGTTAGTCCCAGAAAATGCATAAAAGTGATACGAAGTGTATATAAAACATGTAGCAAATGGTATAATATAAGCATGGAACAGCAGAAATTATGGATACGTTGGAGACGTATCAACCCACTGTACTCACGAGTTGCTGCCACGACGGAGAAGAAGGGCAAAACCCCTGCCACGGCAGAACGAGGGGAGAGCTCGGCATCGCCACACACTCGCACATCAGCGAGATCTCCTACTGCTGACGGCGCGAGCACTACCTCCAGCGGCAGTACACCTACGCCAACGCACAAGGACGGCATCGACACGTCCTCTCCCACTGCGGCTTCATCGTCGCCAGCTCGTTTCGTGTCGCCACCGCCAGCGTTCGCGGACACGCTCGATGCGCATGACGATCCTGACAAGCCGCATCGGTTCTGCCTCATGAGTGATCTCCTGGGTACACCGGCTGGTCCACCTCAGCTAGCACAGAGACCGCGGCGCCACTCTCTGATGATGAAGAAGAACCACATCTCGTGGCTGGAGAAGAACCCGCGTCATTCGCAGAGGCTGAGCGCGAGGATTGCTGGCGCTGTGCAATGCTAGACGAGCTTCAGTCCATCGACGACAACAACACATGGACACTCACCTCTCTCCCTGCAAGCCATCGTGCAATTGGGCTCAAATGGGTGTTCAAGGTCAAGCGGGACGAGCACGGGCACATCGTCAAGCAGAAGGCCAGGCTCGTGGCAAAAGGCTACGTCCAGCGAGCAGGCGTGGACTTCGAGGAAGTATTCGCGCCGGTGGCGAGGCTAGAGTCCGTGCGTCTCATCCTTGCTCTGGCGGCGCACCGTGGATGGGAGGTCCACCACATGGACGTGAAGTCGGCGTTCCTGAACGGCGAGCTCGAGGAGGTGGTCTATGTGTCCCAGCCGCCGGGGTTCGTCGCCGACGGACATGAACACGGCGTATACAAGCTCCACAATGCCCTGTACGGGTTGCGCCAAGCACCTAGGGCCTGGAACGCCAAGTTGGACGCCAGCCTGCTCTCGCTTGGGTTCACTCGCAGTGTCACGGAACATGGCGTGTACTCGCGAGGGGACGGGAACGCGCTGCTCATCGTCGGCGTCTATGTTGACGATCTGGTCATCACCGGAGCTGAGCAGCAGGAGGTGCAGCATTTCAAGGAGGAGATGAAGAACCTCTTCAGCATGAGTGACCTCGGCCTGCTCCATTACCATCTTGGTTTGGAGGTAAAGCAGGAACGGGGGAGCACCACGATCACGCAAGCTGCATACGCTAGCAAGCTGATCGAGAAGGCAGGCTTGGCAGGCTGCAACGCCGTGCACACGCCTATGGAAGCAAGATGCCAGCTGAGCAAGGAGAGCAAGGAGACGCCGGTGGATGCCACATTCTACCGTAGCGTCATCGCAGTCTCAGGTACCTGGCTCACACACGCCCAGACATCGCATTCGCCGTGGGCTATCTGAGCAGGTTCATGGAGGCACCGGCAAGTGATCACCTTGCTGCGGTGAAGCATTTTCTTCGGTACATCGCCGGAACTCTGCACCACGAGTGTGTGTACCGTCGCGGTGACAACGAGGAGCTGACTGGCTTCAGTGACTCCGATCATGCTGGCGACGTGGACACCAGGAAGAGCACATCCGGCATGCTGTTCTTTCTTGGTGCAAGTCCAATAAGCGGGCAATTTCAGAAGCAAAAGGTTGTCGCTACATCTTCATGCGAGGCGGAGTACATCGCAGCGGCAACGGCGGCGTGCCAAGGGATTTGGCTCGCCCGTCTTCTCGGCGAAGTCCTGAACAAGGAAGCTGCGCCGGTCATCATCCACACCGACAACAAATCTGCAATCTCGCTCTACAAGAACCCGGTACTCCACGACCGCAGCAAGCACATTGATCTGCGCCATCACTTCATTTGTGACTGTGTTGAGAAGGGCACAGTGGTTGTGGAGTTCATCGGCTCCAAGGAGCAGAAGGCGGACATACTGACGAAGGCACTGGGCCGTGTTCGCTTTCAGGAGCTGCGCGGCAAGGTGGGGATCGTCGACATCAAGGTCGTTCGTCAGGGTTGAGGGGGAGATTGTTAGCTTAAACCCTGCCTTCCTCCCTGTTCTCTGAACTGTCTGTTAGGTGTAGTTTTGTTTTAACAGTTTCAGTTAACTTCATATTAGCACTTAGCGGATAAGGTTGTTAGAGTTTGTTTCAGCTCGGGTCAGCTGGCCAGGAGTACGCGATCTGTGCGGCACTGGCCAATTCGTAGTTTGTTGAGCACGAAGCTCGGATCGTGGGATGGCACGATCGGTAGTGGAGCGCGTGGTTCGACTTGTATCTTTCCCTTTCGCTATATAATGGAAGAACAGAAAAGCTGCAATGCTTTAAAAACGCAGCACAAAAACATCCTTGTCAATCTCACTCTCGTCTAGCTCGAGTTAGGATTCAAGGAGACATGGATCCCAACCCATAGCCCATCAGAAGTAAGTATACGTTACTTAGTAAGGACATATATTTTGTTACGAAAAAGATAGGGATGTGTTTTGGTAGGAAAGGTAGGATTCTATTTCTGTTTTTTGGCATCAAATCTTGTGTTCCTATAAGAGGTCTGATAAAAGGGACACCAACCTTCTCTCATTCTTATCCCTGACACCATGCCCGAGCAACCCTTGCTCCTTGGAGAAGTATGTTTAAAACTGTCACGTTCACCGGTCTTAAGACCAGCACCAATTTAAGCACATGGCATGCATGATGCCCTGCAGAGTGAAAAAATGAGAGTTGTTTTGGACCTGATGAAGTATCGGTTAATTAAATGATACATGATCCCTTGCTTTAGGCTTGTACTGCATACATCTGAGGAATATCAGTTTATTAGTGTTAAAAGGTATATGCGTATGAGCTAGTAACCAGATGTTTCTTGACTCCATGAGCCCATCATATGCCAACTGTTCTTGTAGCCAAATACTTCTTACATTAGAAATTGAATGTGCCACTACACTACAAACTGCCTATTGTAGTTCTCTGTTTCAACTGTTGTTTTGTCGAATAGTGCTGATATGATTCAACTTTAGAGTTTTTGACACAATTTCCACAGCGACTAGTCATAAAAAATCTGAGAATTACTCCCAACAGTTTTTCTTGAATGAATAGCACAAGATTGTTTGACCGATGATATTGCTTCTTCTGCAGGTACCTAGAGCTACACGCTGGTCGTTGAGATGTGGAAATGGGTTGTTTGGTGAAGTTTCTTCCATTTTGTATGCTGAACGCGGAGATTGACCCTCTATGTAGCATCCATTGTTCAGTTGTGAAGTGGACTTGTAGGAATTAATCTTTTAATTTGCGTCTATTATCTCGGAAAGTAGTTTTTTGCACCCTACCTCCAGTGCTTTAATTTGCGTCTATTAATCTTTTAAGGTGGGAAGATGTTGACATCGGGTTTCTGCTTAGATATGTTCCATGTTGTGCGCTTCTGTTGAATTTCTACCTGGTTCAGAGCTCGATATTTGGAATCTTAGATCTGTTGACATCAGTTGTCTAACCGTCTCTGAGCGCTGCAAGAGAGTTAGGGTGTGTTCAGTATTTGGATGGGGTGGAATGGAATGGAACCATTCCACCCCTGGAGACGATTCCGGTGTTCGGTTATAGGATGGAACGGAACGAGGTCGTTCCTGGGAGGGGAATATTCGCGAAAGATCCGGAATATGCACGTTCCACCAAATTGGTCGAACGAGGTGGAACGGGCGACTCCACGCACCGCTCGACCCCACCTTATCCCCTCGCGCGGCTCTGCTGCCCTCTCGCTCACCTCTCCCTCACCGCACCCCATCCCCGTCGCCACACTCCATCGGCGCCGCCCGCGCCGCCACACTCCATCCGCGCCGCCACTCCCGCGCCTCCGCACCACATCCACGACTCACGGGAGCGGGCGACCACGGAGAGGCGGCGGCGGCGAGCGAGGACGAGCAAGGGAAGGCGGCGGCGAGCAAGGACGGGCGGCGGCGACCACGGGCAAGCACGGGCGGCGGCGCGACAGCAGGAGCAAGTACCGGCGCCGGCGCGACAGCAAGCAGGGCATCAAGGTATAAATCATTCTAACCCTAGATTAAATCTGGTACTGCAATGTTGCAATAAATCAAAAATTAAGATAAAATCCATGAAATTTCGTAGCATTCTTGCTTATGTATGGTGTTCTTTCAACATTTTTATCTGTTTGGTTGGTGAAAGCATTGCCAGATTGCATGTCTCTTATTTATTAGCCATATATAAATTGTTTTAGTGTATGTATTGTAGATGTCCAAGAGCATGGATAAAAGGAAAAGGATGCTTAGGGGAGCTGCTATTTTTGTTGTTTGTGCTGCAATTGTTGTAGCTGTTCGGGCCTTAAAAAGGAAGAGAAGAGCACGTATATCCTACGGGCCAATGACTGAAAGAGATCGGATGAGAATTGAGTATCTCAATAGTAAAATTTGGCATTCAGATGTGACGTGTAGTAACATGTTACGTTTTGACAGAGCGCCTTTCTTTAGGCTGTGTGAGATAATGAGAGAACGCAAGTTGCTAGAAAATAGTGTGCATTTATGTGTGGAGCAGCAAGTGGCAATGTTCTTGCATACCGTTGGACACAACCTTCGGAATCGAGTTGTCGCAACAAATTTTGGTAGATCATTTGCGACAATTAGCATATATTTTAGGCAAGTCCTACATGCCATTGGTGAGCTTCGTAATGAGTATATCAGGCCAGCTTCGTCAGAGACCCCAGAAAAGATAGCAGGAAACCATCGGTTCGACCCATATTTTTAAGGTATATGCGGAAACTATTGCTTAGTTATGTAGGATTCTATTGACCAACAATATTGACATATTTTGGTGCTATATAGGATTGTATTGGAGCTATCGATGGTACACATGTGCGAGCATCTGTTACTAAAGATGTGGAAGCTTCCTTTCGTGGTAGAAAGCCTTTTCCTACTCAAAATGTGATGGCAGCGGTAGATTTTGACCTCCGGTTCACATATGTGTTGGCTGGGTGGGAGGGGACAGCACATGATGCGAATGTTTTAGCTGATGCATTAGGGCGTGAGAGAGGCCTACAAGTCCCACAAGGTAAACATTTGCCTTAGATATGATTGTCCATATCTTGTCCAAAAAATTATCACAAACTTGTTTCTTTTTTATAGGCAAATACTACCTAGTTGATGCCGGTTATGGAGCCAAGCCTGGTTTCATTCCACCTTTCCATAATGTGAGGTACCATTTGAACGAGTGGGGCAGCAATCCCGTCCAAAATGCCGAAGAGCTTTTCAACCTTAGGCACTCGTCTCTACGTATAGGGGTAGAGCGAGCTTTTGGATCCCTCAAGAGGAGATTCAAGATTTTAGATGATGCCAAGCCCTTCTTTCCCTTTCCGGTACAAGTTGACATTGTTGTAGCTTGTTGTGTTCTTCATAATTATGCACTATCACAAGGTGGAGATGGATTCATCATACCGGAGGTAACTTGGACCACCCAACCAATCCGGTCACAAAGACAACAAGCAAGAGACCATAGGGACACGGTTGACCGTAGGCAACAAATTGCTAACCAAATGTGGGCTGATAGGCAGATCATGTATGGTCATTGAGTGTGTCACAACCATGTATTTGAAGTGTTATTCATGTATCCTTATGTATTTTAAACCATGTATTTGATTGCTGGACCAAATTGTCCATCTTATGTATTCAAACCATGTATTTGTGCAACCATTTTATTGTTGGACGAAAATGTGCATCTTATGTATTGAAACCTTGTGTTTTTCATGTCCATATCTTATTTTTGTGCAACCATTTTATTGCTGGACAAAAATGTGCATCTTATGTATTGAAACCTTGTGTTTTTCATGTCCATATCTTATTTTTGTGCAACCATTTTATTGCTGGACAAAAATGTGCATCTTATGTATTGAAACCTTGTGTTTTCATGTTCTAAATCATATTTGTGCAACCATTTTATTGTTGGACAGATATGGACAATGTTGAAAGCATCGGTGCAAGTGGGAGCAACACCGTGTTTCCAACTGGAAGCAAAACCAAGTCGGTGGTTCACTGGACCACTCCTATGTCCACCATGATGCTTGGTTTTTTGGCTGACATTGTGGCTAGTGGTAAAAGGACTTCAAGTGGTTTCAAAGTGTGCCATCATAACCAATGTGTTCAGGTTCTGAATTAACACTTCAAGCTGTCATTGACTCATGAACAGTGTAGCAACCATCTCAAGAAGTGGAGGAAGATTTGGGGCAGGCTAATCCAACTGAAAAATCTGAGTGGAGCTCTATGGGATGAGGATACTTGCACTATTAGCCTCTCCGATGAACACTATGCAGCGCATTGCAATGTAAGTTTTTGTCTACTTCATGCTGTTTACTACCATAAGTTATGTGTCCTTTATGCTACTCACTTCTGCTTCTTTTTGTAGAACAACAAACCTGATATCCCATTGCTGAATACCCCAATTGAACACTACCGTGCAATGGAAACTATCTTTGGGACCAGTACAGCAACAGGGAAGTATGCCAAGTCTGGGAATGACCCCTTGTCTATTGATGTTGAAGAAGAAGGCCCTGAAAGTGAGGTGAACGCGTCCCCAAACGTGGGTGAGTCTGCTGAAAAAGCACCAACAAAAAAGAAGGCCAAGCTTGTGCACATTGAAGATGATGCATTAGTCACCACTCTGAAAGATGGGTTCAAAATGATGGCTGAAGCTCTTGTGAAGTCAGGTGGGGATGATGATGCCATACCCGATGGCTTGTTTGATGCTTTGAAGGTCCTTAATGGATTTGATGACGAACACATAACTCATTATTATGCACACCTTGTTGAAAATCCAAAGATTGCAAAAGCATTCATGACTCTTAGCAAGGACAACAAGCTGATTTGGGTGGGCAGGTACGTGTTGAAGACCTTTGGAGTCCGCTGGAATCTGAATTGAAGTGATGATGTGACCTTGAATTATCTATAGGTTGTGTTGGTATCTACTATGATGTATGGACTGTAATGAACTTGAACTATGCTTTTGTATGCCATGAACTAGACATGGTTTAATGGACTGTAATGACTTCGAATTATTTGCAACGAATTTGGACTATTTGAATGACTTCTATATTTCTATGATTCGAAATCTGTTTTGTGTTGTTGGCATATATTATTTTGATTGTGAATGCATATATTTGTCTGTCTGTTTATTGCTGCAAAAATAAACAAAGTGCTGTCAAAATTTTAATTTTATATGAGACTACAAAGAAACATTCATGTTGGTAACCTCACCATTCCTATCAAATGGGTGATTGGAATCCAATTCTAGCAATTCCATTCTTGCAACTGAACACAAGGATGGAACAAGGTGGAACCATTCCATTACATTTTCTTTGCCAAACCGAACGCAGAGATGGAATGGTCCCATTCCACCCCATCCAAATACTGAACACACCCTTAGACTGATGGCCACTTTCTACTTGTGAAAACTCATCTTTGGGCGTTCTGGCCACCTTGGTTGTCAGGCATAATTGCGTGTACCCGTCAAAGTTACGGCAATGTTTACATGATTTTCCGTATGTATCTAAGGTGTTTTTTAAACTGCTAATAATGGGTATGCAAATATCTGTAGACCATATTACAGGGAATTTTGTAACTAGTAGTTTCTTGACCTGATGTGAAAAATCGACAGTGGAAGCATCGATAGGAAAATGCAGAAATCCATTCCTACACTGACAGGAACTGCAGGAACCGACTCTGGACGAGACGCCAGCAAACTCCTCCATGGGCTTCGTTTATATGCAAACTATTCTTTATTCCCATAAGGTGGGATTTTCACTGGGCATCAGAGTTCAAAGAGTAGCTCCACTGGCGTCAGAGTTCTTAGAGACCGAAAATTGTAGGGGTGTCCCCTGTTAAAAATAAAATAACTCTTCAGTTATTGGGATAATCCCCTTATTCCCGCACGTGTAGTTCCCACGAGGGAACCGTCGCCAGTTCCCAGGAGCGTCGCGTGTTGCGAACCGCCTCCAGGAACCGACTTCCTCGCGTCTATTCATCATGTATAAAAGGCTCTTGCCCATCATCAATAAAGATCAATCGCTTTCATTCTTCACTCTCGACTCTCGCTCGATTTCTATTCTAATATGTTTTCAGCCACGCTTCGCTCTCCAGCGAAAATCGATTCCGCCGAGATCGATTCCGGCGAGATCGACAAGGAAAGGTGAGAACTAGAAGATGCCTCGCCTACCACTGTACCTTCGTCGCCGCGTCCTTCGGTTCGCAGGCCGCCGTCACCTCGTCGCTCGTCGCCGCATGAGCAGCCTTGGAGAACGCCGCCGCTTCGACGGCCGGCGCTACGGCGTTGGCGGCCACATCGGCCGCCACCACGCCGGCGGATACCGGGCGCGCCGCCACGGCATGGGCCGCTTTCGCGGCCAGAACTTCCCCAACCGCCACCGTTCCGGTCCGGCGACCGGCGTCGCGCCTCAGCCAACGCCCGCCGCGCCCGTCGCTCCGCAAGCACTGCCACCGGCGTTCTGGTGCTCGGAGCACGGCTGGGTTATCTGCCCCCTGCACGGGTACGGCTCCGCCGCCGGCGGGGACGCGGTTGGGCAGTCGCCCACATCGGTCTTCGAGTTTGGCTCGACCAGCGCCGCGCTCGGCGACGTCCGCATCGTCGCGCAGCGGCTTCCGTCTCCGACCCCCGCGGTCGTCGAGATAGAGGGCGACGCCCTCGCGTACGTGTCCGCGCCGACCGGGGCCTCCATCTTCACCATAGGCTCCGGCGTCAGGACCTTGACGAGCGCCCCCGCGGCGCCTCCGTCCCCGCCGCACACGGATGTCGACGAGCCGCGCCTGCCGTCTCCAACTCCGGCCACGCCCCCTCCTTCACCGCGAGCAGGCGCTCGCCGCCGCCTCCTGGCCCTCGGCCTCCCGCTGGCCAGCCCGTCGGCAGACTCGCCAACGAGCAGCCGCGGCCTCCGCGCTGGCACCTTGAGCCCGGCCGCGCTCGGGCTAGCGAACGGCAGCGTCGCCCCGGGGACCCGGCTCCCTGGGGGATCCTCCGACGAGGCAGAGGGCGGCCGGAGCGCCGCTCGTCGCTGGTGAACTCCGCTGCATCAGCAGCCCCGGAGGACGTCGCGTGTGGTTGTCGCTATTGCTGTTACGGTAGAGGATTTGGGGATCGATAAGTCCGGATCCTCTGACTTTGCAATCCTAACTTTCCCTGACTTTAAGTCACTGACGAGTGGGTCCCACGTGTGGCGGAGCCCATGTGTCAATGACCCAAAGTTAGGGAAAATCAGGGGAGGCTAAGTTAGAGGATCTGCGTCCCCTATCCTATCCTCCCGTACAGTACAGGGACTACACTAATAGTAGTGGTTGACAGTCCAAGCCCAGCACGGCACACCACATGCGGCCTCTCTCTGCTTATTAATTTAGTTGATTTATTTCGGCATCTTAGCAGATTCCCTTTCTAACAGTAGTTCTAGCAGTATTTTCTTCTGTTTTAGACACTGTTAAATGCAGTATTTCGTATCTGTAGAGTACACTGTATTCCAGATGTGATTTAATATATTTCCATGTTTTCTACATGTTTGAGATTATTACATTTTTATTTCGCGATTGAAATTTTAATTTCTTGCGAATAAAATCAATTCATCGTCTCAATTGAGCTCTTTGGCTTGATACGAGCACGAATTGAGATGCAAAATTCAAAGTGATTTCTTCAAATTGATGTTTTGGGATCATGATGTGGTGTGTAGATTTATCTACCACTACTGTTTAAGCCTACATTTTGTCATTTTTGACATTATGATTGCCAATGTGCTCTCCCATACATTTTAATTAAGTTGTGACATAAGGCATTCGAAGTGTGAGTATCTATACTCCGCTAATGCTGCTAGATCTACTCCAAAATTTCTTTTGGAGATTATCTACAATGTGTCATACTTAACAATCTGAAGTTCACACTAATGAGTTCAAGCCCAATTCTTGAAACTTCATTTATTTTGCATAGTTCATTACAGCATAATCATGATGGATTTTAATTTACCAAATGTAAATAAATATTCTCTGATTTACCGATGGCTCGAGAGTTCGATGTAGTCACTCTCCAAGCATATTCGTAATGTTGTAATAGAACATACGTATCGTTGTCATTTATATTGTATCAGCACTTCGATATGATAAGATTGTTTTCTATGTATTTAAATAAGGTTTTCTTATTGGAAATTCTTCTTTTTATATATAGCTATCTACGGGACAATCCGATGGAAGAGGAATTATGCCTTGTGGAGAGTGCTACCACAAACTCCATACCGAGGGAGTTGAAATATTTCCAAACTATGAAAAAGATGAATGGAGATATTTTGACAATCGCTGGACGCGATACGGTAATTGTTGGCACTGGACGTGCCATATTTACCCTCCCAAGTGGTACACAAGTGACAATTGAGGATGCCCTGTGTATCCCGATTCTTCACGTACCCTAATCAGTTATCGAGATATCCGTAAGAATGGTTTTCACATTGAAACCCATGAAGACAACAAAGAGGAGTATCTACTCTTCACAAAAGATAACGGATATGGCAAGCAAGTACTTGAAAAAATTCCTTCTCTGTCGTCAGGATTGTACTATACGTACATCAAACCCGTAGAACATGTTGCTTACAAGGTAATTTTCCAGAATGTTAACGCATTCCAAACCTGGCATGATCGCCTAGGCCATCCTGGTATCGGGATGATGAGGAAGATTACTAGCAATTCCATTGGTCATAATTTGCTTGAGTCCAAATTTCCTCAGTCATCGGATTTTGTGTGCACATCATGTGCCACGGGAAAGCTTATTCTGAGGCCTTCGCACCTCAAGATACAAGCTGAACCACTTCAATTTCTTGAACGAATTCAAGGAGACATTTGTGGTCCCATCCAACCATTGTCTGGACCGTTTAGGTATTTCATGGTTCTAATTGATGCATCTACACGATGGTCACATGTGTGCCTTCTTTCCACACGGAATCATGCATTTGCCAAGATAATGAGGGAAGTAATTAAGTTACAGGCCCATTATCCAGAAAGTCGAATTAAGTCAATTCGCATGGACAATGCTGCAGAATTCTCCTCGCGTGCTTTCAATGACTATTGCATGGCCTTGGGGATTGAAGTTCAGCACTCTGTTCCATACGTCCACACTCAAAATGGTTTGGCTGAATCCCTAATTAAGAGGATCAAACTCATTGCAAGACCTTTGTTGATGAATTGCAGCTTGCCAACGTCTTGTTGGCGTCATGCAGTTTTACACGCTGCTGACTTAATACAATTGCGACCTACTGCATATCACAGTACTTCCCCTCTGCAATTGGTACGTGGAAATCCACCTAGCATTTCCCATCTGCGTAAGTTTGGATGTGCTACATACATCCCGATCTCACCACCTCAGCGGACATCCATGGGCCCACACAGAAAACTGGGGATCTATGTGGGGTACAAATCGCCGTCGATTATTAAGTACCTGGAACCCCTTACTGGGGACCTATTCACAGCCCGTCACGCTGATTGTATATTTGACGAGGAACATTTTCCGGCATTAGGGGGAGATTTCAAGTACCAGAAAGAATGCCCGGAAATTGATTGGAATGCTCTTGCCATTTCAGCCTCTGATCCACGTACCCAAGAGACCGAACTCCAAGTTCGGAAAATCATAAATTTGCAACATCTTGCAAATAATCTGCCAGATTCATTTACTGATCTAAAAGGTGTCACAAAATCCTTGAATCCGGCCAGAAATGCGCCCGAAAGAGTGGAGGTACCAACTAAAACCACTCAACTGCCCGTTCCCAAAAAGAGGGGGAGTAGTACGGCCTCTGACCAGGATCCTGCTTCTCGCAAGCAGCAAAGGAGAGTGAGGAGAAACTCCTCAAAGTCAGTAAATGCAAGTCAACTCAACGTTGACAAACACCTTATGGGTAGTATACACCCAGTGGAAGGGCAACCTCCACAACCCAGCTCCAGCTTGCACACACTGGCTGGGACATCGGAACACCTAGACTCACGCGTATTGGGAAATCACGAAGAGTCATCAACGGTGCACGAGATATCCATCAACTATATCGATTCTGGAGAATCATTCAACCGTAAGTCTACGATTGTCGACACTTATTTTTCTGTTACAATTGCAAATACCCTTCTTAATGATCATGATCCAAGGACTATCGTTGAGTGTGAAAAACGCTCCGACTGGCCTCAATGGAAGGATGCAATACAAGCAGAATTAGCCTCGCTTAATAAAAGGAAGGTATTCACAGAAGCAATACCTACACCTCCCAGTGTTTTCCCTGTGGGATTCAAATGGGTTTTCCTCCGGAAACGGAATGAGAACAATGAGGTGGTGAGATACAAAGCAAGGCTCGTAGCACAGGGTTTCACGCAGAGACCCGGCATTGATTTCAATGAGACATATTCTCCAGTGATGAGTGGTATCACTTTCCGATATTAATATCTTTGGCAGTGCAAAATCGTCTATCTATGCAGTTGATGGATGTCGTGACCGCATATCTTTACGGGTCACTAGATTCGGACATTTACATGAAGGTTCCTGACGGAATCTCTGTCCCGGATGCAAGCGCAAAACGCAACATGTACTGTGTAAAACTGAACAAGTCTTTATACGGCTTGAAACAGTCGGGGCGGATGTGGTACAACCGACTTAGTGAGTTCCTCCTTCAAAAGGGTACTCCAACAGTGATGACTGCCCATGTGTCTTCATCAAGAAGTCCTCTTCAGGATTTTGCATCATTTCCGTGTACGTCGATGATCTCAACATCATTGGCAACGCACAAGATATTGATGAAGCACGCAATCATCTAAAGATGGAATTTGAGATGAAGGATTTGGGTAAAACCAAATTTTGCTTGGGTCTCCAACTCGAGCACCTTCCCTCAGGAATAATGGTACACCAAGCTGCCTATATCCAGAAAATATTGGAGAAATTCAATATGGACAAATCCTACCCATCTAAAACTCCCATGGTGGTTCGATCTCTAGACGTAGAGAAAGATCCGTTCAGGCCGAGGGATGATGGAGAAGAGATGTTGGGACCCGAGGTTCCATATCTCAGTGCCATTGGAGCGCTTATGTATCTTGCAAATTGTACGAGACCTGACCTCGCATTTGCAGTGAATCTACTTGCTAGACACAGCGCAGCTCCCACCAAACGCCATTGGGCGGGAGTCAAGAATGTCTTTCGATATCTCCAAGGCACAAAGGATCTTGGCCTATTCTTTCAGTTCCAGAGAAACCTGGACTCTAGTATGATTGGATACGCTGATGCTGGCTATTTATCTGATCCCCATAACGCCAGATCGCAATCCGGCTTTGTGTTCCTACATGGTGGAACGGCCATATCATGGAAGTCTTCGAAACAGACTCTGGTTGCAACGTCCACCAATCATTCTGAAATAATTGCAATATATGAGGCATCACGCGAATGTGTGTGGCTTCGCAGGATGATTAACCACATACAACGATCATGTGGAATTGGTTCTATCGAATCACCCACCATTATCTATGAGGATAATGCGGCTTGTGTTGCACAGATGCAAACAGGATACATTAAAAGCAATATCACTAAGCATATTGCCCCTAAGTTGTTTTATCCCCATCAACTCCAGAAGAGTGGGGAAATAAACATCTTGCAAGTCAAATCATGCGACAATCTCGCTGACCTATTCACGAAGTCTCTACCAACTTCAACATTCCAGAAATACATTCATGGAATTGGTATGCGACGGCTTCGAGATTAGCAAGAATCAGGGGGAGTATCTTCCTGAACTATTCCTGTTCAAAGCATCATATTACACTCTTTTTCCCTTAAATGAGTTTACTTTACAGGTTCTCATTAAGGTTTTTAATGAGGTAATATCAACATAAGAACATATGTCATACTATCCGTTTTCCCCATCGGGGTTTTTAGGAAAGTATAAACGGCATATTTATTGACCTCTATATTCTATGGATTTACTTCATATTGAATCAACAGAGGCAATAATCATCATATGCTGTATCATTTTCTCCTTATTTTCCCATAGGGTTTGAAGGAGTTTTGACAGCATATTCTACCATACTCCTCACATTTTTTCCCACAGGGTTTTTGGAGGAGACTCTTTTAAGATGATGAAGATCCACAAGGACAAGAATAGATTAGAGGAAGTGTGTGTAGTCATGCGGTGATTAGGGGGAGTGTTAAAAATAAAATAACTCTTCAGTTATTGGGATAATCCCCTTATTCCCGCACGTGTAGTTCCCACGAGGGAACCGTCGCCAGTTCCCTGGAGCGTCGCGTGTTGCGAACCGCCTCCAGGAACCGACTTCCTCGCGTCTATTCATCATGTATAAAAGGCTCTTGCCCATCGTCAATAAAGATCAATCGCTTTCATTCTTCACTCTCGACTCTCGCTCGATTTCTATTCTAATATCCCCGACATTAAAAAAACACTGGTCGTCTGGTCATCGAGATGCACTTGGTTAATAAGGCTTGCAGCTGATTTTTCTAGTGAAAGGCCTGAACCGATAAGGCTCTGTGAAACATTTCAGTGTTTCCTTGACACAGCTATTGAATAAAAAGGCACCTTTTTTTATACAGATGTAGAAGCTTGAGATGAGTGTTTTCCTTTCCGTTTGAATACAAGTTTTAATTATCAAAAAAGAAGAAGCTTGAGATGAGCTTTCCACTAAAAACAGCCTTCCATCTTGCCAGTGGCTGCCGTTCATGACAATAAGACCCCCGTATCAGTTTGACTCGAGGCAGAATTAGCATGGTTGTATAATTTGTGGAGAGTTGACAACGGCAGGGTTTAGTTGTGTGTGGCTATACCAAGGTAAAAGAAAAATAGCATGTTAAGAGAAATAGCGGTGACCTCCTTCAGATGCTACACATGCTAAAGCATGCTATATTTCAAATAGATTTTTGAGAAAAAAAATACTAGATATAGCTACAAAAATAAAGGAAACCAACAAGAATAAAGGATATAGTCAAAAAGTCCGAACAATATATGCATAACCACATACAAAATTGTTCTCCAATTATTTAGAAGCCTAACATCATCTCACGGGATAACAACATAGCATAAATTACTTATTTAGAATCTAACATAAATTACTTATTCAGAATCATCAACATTAGCGATGACATTGTAGTTCATCACCACGATGAACATGAAGCAACTTCTTATTGCTAAGGTGGAAAACTCTAGGCTGGAAAACAAATAATGTGCTAACGTAATGACGTTTTAGCGCGATATAGCGTGCTATTTCGCGAATAGCACCATAGCACGCAAAAGTACAAAAATTAGCACGGTGGACTCTTTAGATATTCTATAGCGCACTACTTTTTTCATGGGCTATACCAAAAACTCCCAAGCCACCCTATTGTTTTGCTTACACATCTAAAGAGTTGTCCCTTCACCTTTCATGTTATACTTCCTACGGAGACATTGTTTCATACACTTGTTAATCCCATGAAAGGTGTTGGCAGGGTAATACATGACATGCCAAAAATAGGCAGCAAGGTGCAAACAAATTGTTACATGGTGGACATGAAACTGAATTTCAAAGTATGTCAAAAATCGTATTTCAAAGTTTCAGAATTTTTAAATAAATCTCACACGTGCATATTTTCTTGATAATTAGTCATGCAAGATTTCAATAAAAAGTACAATTGTATGTGGCTGATGGAAGAGATCAAGAAGATTTTCAGAGTTTTCACCAACCAGAAAGTGATATTGTCATCAATACAAGCGTCTACAACCTGGCAAAGTGATGTCGTCCTTGTTGTACAAGTTGTGAGCGGATTTGGTCTGAAAGTGATAGTAGATAGGAGTTTGGAAAGACTCGTATGTGCTATAGTATTTCGTGTTTATTTATTGTTTTTTTGACAAATGAAAACAGAAAGCCTTCACATAGTACAAGATAATAAATTATGCCGTCACATTTAAATCTCGGATGAAAATATTTGTTACAAACTGTGGGTGACAAACTATAAAATGAATACCGTAAGTTAAACAATTTGGAGTTGTACTTATAGGATTAAAAATGGATGAACTATTACCCCTCTAAAAGGTAAGATGAAGGTGGACTCTTTGGTCATGTTGAATTGATGGTCCATAACTATCCAAGGGCGTCTTCAACAAAACTATAGAGGCTAATGGCCAATTAAATATGTGAGTTAGACAGTTATTGAGAAGATATCTAAGTGTACTTTCCAAGACAGCACAATTTTACAATAAACCGAAAGCAAGCACTATGTAATGTAATGATCCCAAATGAATGATGATGTGAGATAGCAATTGCTATAAGCCTGTATTAGAGGGACAACACTAAAAATGAACTTGGACTTGATTGATCCATAGGCACAAGAATATCAAATGTCAAAAAAGCAAAGGATGTCTGATATGGAAAAGCATGAGTTATCAAATGTCAGAGCCATCACATAGAACGCTATCACACGAGTACCAAAACAGACCGCACTACCCGAGCAACATGGCTATATGTTTGAGAACTCATCAAATATAACAAAATCGATACAACATTTGCTCAAAATTCTTGGTTTAACATCGAAGGATGTAAATGAAATTCCATCAGTCAATTAACGAGAAATAACTTGGTTTGTCCTCATACCTGTTGTATAGACACTTTCGAATGGATGCAAGTAACATAAACTGCGGGTATCATAAAGTTTCTTGAAGTGCAATGAGTCAAGCTGGACCATGAAGACGGTGGTAGTTGTCCACATGAACACCACATTATTGTCCTCAGCAAACCCTATTATCGTTAAGAACCCTTTCTTCTCTTTACACAGGGGAAGTAATTTATCCATTTCAATAGTTCTTTCTAGCCTCCATGAAGCAACACCATCACAATCGGCCTTCCTCTTCCATAATTGCGCGCTGAAGCCTGGCAATGGCACAAAGAGGAAACCAAGGCCACTACCCTCCGCCGGCATAACACAGAAACTGTAATGTTTCGACATATCCACCGGCGGCACCTGTATCAGAGCTAGACCCTGTCTCTTCAAATCAAACTCAAGAATTCCAAGAAAGGTCCCAGCAAGCAGCGAGAAAAAAAGGGAATTCCCAATCAGCACAGCAGGCTTATTTAAAAACAAGTAATTGAGATCGGGGAGCGTTATTGAGATGACATCACCCCATGCGCCAGTCTCCGACGAGTAAACGCAGGCCAGCGCTTTGGTGTTTTCTGTTACCAAGGCCACCTGGAAGTATTGGCCGTCTCCGGCAGCGCGAAGCACCGCCCCGTGGATCGGGGTATTCTCCGGATCGAACATCGGGGGAAAGGCAATACAGTACTGGTCGCCGGTGACGGGATCCCACACCAGGACCTCTTTCCGGCATGTGTTTAACATGAGCACGAGGCCGTGGCGGCATCCCAGGAGACTGAAGCTGTCGCCGTCGTCGAACTGCAAGGAGAAACTATCGGGCGGGATACGATTAGGGGCCTCCAGGGTAGGTCGGAAGGGGTAGTGCCACCCGTGGAAGAAGAAACCGAGAAGAGGAGGGCTGCGGCGGTGGTGGAGGCGGAAGTGGCGGCGAAAGGCGGGGTCGGATACGATGCAGCGCCAGCGCTTGCAGACGGCGGAGGCGCGGAGGAGGGAGGAGGGCTGCGGGGGGAGGCGGAGGAGGATCTCGGAGAGGATGTCGTCGCTGTCCAGCGGCGGCGCCGCTCGGGAGCGGAGGAATCTGGCCGTCATGTGGAGTCAGGTGAACAGACGGTGAAAAGTTATCGTGGCCTCTTTTGTGTTTCGACGGCCCAACATCGCTTGTCTTCAGATATTGAGGCCCACGTTTGTTTAGTTTTCGTGCGAGGCAAAGCCCACGATAACTGTGACCAATACTATGGGAATTATGTGCTCCTGAATCATGTGCGCACATGCATGTATACTTCGTTCCTAAAGAATGCATTTATACTTTCTTAAGCTCAGAAAAATTAATGTATACTTCTTTCCGCTCTAGAAACTGTATGCATACTTCCTTCGGCTGTAGAAAATATATGCACACTTCCCTCCCAATAGAAGAACATGCACTTCCCTCTCGTTTAAAACATAATAACATATACTTCCTAATTTAAAAAAAAATACTTCCTTAAGGAATAAATACAACCATATACTAAAGCCCAACACACCTAAATAGTTACTTTTACATGATGACTTATGGCATGAGGCGAGCTAGGATAATTACCATGGAGTAAATAATTAATACCCTTCAAGTTAATGTCGGGCTTGCTACGCGAGCGCCACAAACATCACTCGATTCATACAACAACACCAAGACACATGCAGGTAGAGCGAGTGAAAATTGGTAACGCATGCCCCCCTACAATGTTCGGTCTAGCACCCAACCGCCCTCATCTCCGTCTCCCTCACTCGTTTCCTCCCTTCATTGCCCTATCCATTGCCGTCTTCGAAACTCTTTCAATCCCCATCTCTGGCGAGGCAGTGACCCATAGAAAAAACTAAACCACGAGATTTCAAACTCGTGATATCATTTTACACGGTGTTTGTTTTATGGGCATAATATGTTTTTCTGAGGCTGTTTTATTTGGGTGGTTAAGATATACTAATTCTGAGACAACTGTGTAGAGCCAAACTGAGTTTGGCGAGTACAATTAAGAAAGCAAATAATGTTATGTGTCTCTCCTATTGCTAAGATGTGACAACTAGAAGACTTGGACCATGTCAGGATTGTTTCGTCAGACAACGGCACATTAGGAATGTTTTATTGGTCATAACCACATTATGATTGTTTTGTCGTACAATAAGAAAACATTAAATTGTCTTGAATTTTTTATTTCCTCAGATTTGTTCCGTTAATTGTTGGAGAACAAAGAAGTCAAATAAAAGATTATGGGTCATGTATGCCAGAATATCTAACCCCGCTCTAGGAAGACCTCTGTTTTCTTAAATTCAAAAAAAAATCAAAGCTTCAAAATTTTCTATTTATTTTACTTATGTAGTCAATTATTATGTATACTATAAAGTGATTATTATGTGGATATAAGTATACTAAACAATGCACATTTTGAAAATTCTAAAAAATTGTTAGATTTTGTCATTTTTAAGTAGCCCACATACAAAGAATTTTGAGAGAATTCCTTTCTTGGCCCCCTGTTAAATTTGGATGCCTTTTTTGGCCCTGGAAAAGTTTCGTGTCCCTTTTTGACCCAAAAAATTTAGATGACTTCCTTATTTGGCCCTCTAGTTCATTTTGGATGTTAAGATGACTCTTTTGCCCCTGCTGCTGAAAAACTAATCTCAGATTTGAAAAAATCGAAATTTTGACAAAATTTTGGATGTTGATATTTTGACAAAAATCGAAATGTTGACAAAATTTTGACAAACTATATAAAATAATACACGAAATTTTGCCAAGAACGACAAGGCGCGTATCGATCGATCTGTGCTGGCCGGCGTGCGTGTGCTGGCCGCCGTGCGCCGGCGTACGTGTGCTGGCCGCCGTGCGTGCATGCGTGCCGCCGTGCCGGCGTGCCGTGCGTGCTGGCCGCCGTGCCGCCGTGCGTGTGCTGGCCGCCGTGCGCCGGCGTGCCGACGTGCCGTGCGTGCGTGCGTGTGCTGGCCGCTGTGCGCCGGCGTGCCGTGCGTGCATGCGTGTGTGCTGGCCGCCGTGTGCCGGCGTGCCGTGCGTGTGCTGGCCGCCGTGCGCCGGCGTGCCGACGTGCCGTGCGTGCGTGTGCTGGCCGCCGTGCGCCGGCGTGCCGTGCGTGCCGCCGTGCCGGCGTGCCGTGCATGCATGCGTGTGCTGGCCACCGTGTGCCGGCGTGCCGTGCGTGCTGCCGTGCTGGCCGCCGTGCGTGCGTGCGTCGGCTGAGCGATCCAAAATTTTGTCAAAATATCAACATCCAAAATTTTGTCAAAATATCAACATCCAAAATTTTGTCAAAATTTTGATTTTTCAAATCTGAGATTAGTTTTTCAGCAGCAGGGGCAAAAGAGTCATCTTAACATCCAAAATGAACTAGAGGGCCAAATAAGGAAGTCATCTAAATTTTTTGGGTCAAAAAGGGACACGAAACTTGTCCAGGGCTAAAAAAGGCATCCAAATTTAAGAGAGGGCCAAGAAAGGAATTCTCTCAAGAATTTTACACTGGGATTTAGCACGCTAGTAGAATACATTATTGATTACATCCAGACTTGTTTTTTTAGAAAATTGAAAGCTTTGAATATGCTTTGCAAACTTTTTAAAATAGGGCTCCCTGTAGTATGGGAGTCGAGCCATTTGTCTGGACTCTCATGTATGCTTTCTTCAGGATTCATAGAACCCCCAAAATGGTATTTCTATATCTATATTATATAGTTCCCGTTGCTAAAGAATTCGATATAATCATTTACCTGATCCTTCTGCGACATAGTTTGCTCCACCAATCAGCGGTTTCTTTCTTTGCCTCTATCATAGGAAGAATAGTGCAAAAAAGGTAACTAGAATTGTCAAACTTCTGGTTAAAATTTGCAAAAAAAGAAGATGACTACAATTGTTAAACTATGGCTGGTACGGGGAAGCATGTCTACTCCTCTATTACCTGTAAATTTATGTCTACCAATCTTTTGAAAACCGAACAATCTTCTCAGCCTTTTCACTGCTTTTTTTTTCTGGAAGCAAAGCTTAAATGTATATATACCAGCGTCTTGGTTACATGTCGGGAAATCTGGTTACTGGTCGGCAGCTAGATACCCGATTTTTTTTATTTTTAACAAAAACTCTCGTTGAATGATCATATTGGGAACTAATATTTTTGTACTTTTAAATTTCGGTTTTCAAATTCGTTCGTTAACCGGTTGGGATTTTCCGGTAACCGCGGTAACCAGAAATCCCGACCCCGCCTCAGGAATTGTTTTCTACCGATAACCAAAACCTTGATAACCATTCACCTAGGAACCGAACTGTGAGATTCTTCATTTTCTAAAGTTTCAAGCGCTATTTATCATTATTCTAGAAACAAGTCAAGGCTACGATAAAGTGTTCCGCAATATCGCAAAGGTTAAGTAAGTGCAACGAAACTGGACAGTAAGTGAATCTTTTTTCTCATAGTAAAGTCCACTCTACACGAATGTATATACAAGGTCATGCGATCAAACCGCGCTCTAATAACCCATTATTTGCCAACGTTGACAACGTGCATGCAAAGTTGCAGACCAAGAACGGACACCAGATCCAATGCCAACTTGTTAAAGTTGACTGGAGTATATGTTCATCAATCCAGTCTAGTCTCACCCTTGTTGTATACTACTCCTGCCACTGGACATCTAGAGATTTTTAATTGTTTGCATGCATTAAACCGGTTCCTATGCCTGCCTACAAATAGCATCGTCAGCTGCCTCATCTAGACACCAATTAGCTTCTCATCTTCCTCGCTATTCACCAAGACACCAGTTAGCTTCTCTAAGTATCGATCCACAGCAATGGCTATAGGCTCAGCAGCCCTCAAGGCGGCCGCGGTCGTTGCCGTTCTCGCCGTGCTAGTCCTGCCTTCCTTCGGACGCTGCCCGTCGCCAGGGCAGGCGCCACCGGCTGCCGCGCCTGTGCCTGCGTGGGGGCCGACGCTGGAGCCGCAGCCACCAGCTGCCACTCCAGGGCCAGCGCCCCTGCCTTATTCAGAGCCGGCGCCCCCAGCTGTGGCGCCTGTGCCTGCATGGGGGCCGTCGCTGGATCCACTGCCACCTGCTGACGCGCCTGTGCCTGCATGGGGGCCGGCATTTGGGCCGACGCCGGAGCCAGACCATGTATTATGCAGCGACTGTGCCTCCCGTTGCGCAGCGACGTGCACCGCCGGCGTTCGCGCTAACTGCGCCGGGTTCTGCAGCCCTGGGCCTGGGCCGGACTGTGACGTCTGTAGGTCGACGACTCTCGGACGGTGCAGGCGCCGCTGCCGCAGCATCGGCGGATGCGCCTGGTGGAGCCGCGACTGTGAGACCGAAGTCGAGAGCTCATGCTACGGACCCTGCCACGTAGTGCAATCCGCAGCATGCAGTTCCTGCCAGGACGAGGTGGCTGAATTGTGCAAGTCCTGCAACAGCGACTGCGCCGCCACATGCATCTACGCGTAGTAGAAATGGATGGGGCCCGGAAATGGGGCTTCACGTGCTGCATGGTCAACGTGTCAGCTCTTTCCTTTTATGTCAAACGTATATGTCTGCATTTACATTCTAAATCTGTATGCTATATGTACTCCTACCTAATAAAAACGACTATCAGATTCCCTAAAACCTCCTCCTTCTTTATAGACTATCAAATACTTGATCGGCCGAAAATCATAACAAACGCCCTCGACGATCGTCATGGAACACGACAACCTGACTATCCACACAAGCTGCACACACACATACACACCACCGAAGCTGCAAAGTGATGACGATGACACGACGAGGCAACCTCGACCACATTTCTTTAAAACTGCATATGAAAGCATTAGATATTCTATTACCGCAATGATCCCAAATGAATGATGATATGAAGTGTCGCTATAAGCCAGAATAAATCAAGTTCTAATCCAAGTGCTAAAGGGTTGTTGGTTATCACTGACTTGCGTCGAGGGACCTCACTGAAAATGCACTAAGGCTTGCTAAATCCATGCCCATAGCAACAATTTATCCGACCAATCATCTTACGTATTGTTCAAAAGTTCAGCTTCCTCATGTCCACTACTAATGATCACGCCTACAAGCGCAAGTTAAGTAAATAATGATATTCCAATAAGAATTCAACTAGATACAAGGAGACATCAATGATATATCATTATATCTAATTCAAGTCGCAACTCTAACCTGAGAAAAATAGTGCAAAAGTTTGAGACCCATACCACATTTTGATTGGAGGGAAGAATATAGATAGACAAAAACCTCATCTACTACCAGAGAGAATATTCAAAACACAATATATGTTCTCATAATAATATTTTATCAAAGGGGCGAATGTATCCAAAATTGTTAAGTTTGCCCGATGCCATATCTGATAAATAAAATATACACCTACCAAAAATTTCTAGCAATAAATTTGATCATGACTATTCATGTTTAGTCTCTCTCTAAGTAAATTTGTCCATTTAAGATGATTTAAAATAGTATTACTGATTAGATGAACTTAATTATCCAAAAGTCACATAAAAGAAAATCAAGTAACAAAAATAAATATTTGTAACCCTCATTATGATGGGTTTAAGATCAATAGTAATATCAATAAAGACTATTGAGTGAAAAATATTAGTAGTTGATTTTCCGTTAGGTTTATGCCGGTTGGAGATGCTTAAGATCTATCTTTTTTTTAGAGGAGCATAAGATCTATCTATGTTGATCGGGCCGTGATATTGTGAACCCGAGCGTTTGGGCTTTTTATCGGGCCTTGTATTCTCCAGGCCCCAGTTCTGTTCTGCAGTGTAGGGAAGCCTGGCCCCGTGTGGTTTCTCTCACTTCAGTTTCTCGTCGCTTGCCTTAAAAAACAAACCTGGGACGGCGCCGCCTCCGTCCGGCCATGGCCACCGCCCGCCTCACACCTCTCTCCCGCGCCCGTGGAACCGAGTAGACGAGAGTGGAGGCGTCGGGATGAGGAGGTCGCACCGCTTGGAGCACGACGATGCCTCGAGGGATACCTCGATTTCACGATCTTCTCAAGGTTAGTTCAATGCGCAATTCCCCATTCCAGTTTATCCCCTTGTCGTTATTCTAGGGCTCTTTTTAAATTACTAGGAAAATTCGCGCGGCGACACGCCGCGCCCGTGGTGACACGCCGCGCCCGTGGTGACACAACAAATAAATTGGAGAAGGTCGAATTGTTGCAGGACATCAAGAAATTTAGATGAAAATTATGATGGCACCTAAGGTTGTTTCTAGGAGGTACAGAACCCGCCAGAGAAGGAGGCGAGAGGGACCGGAGGAGGCCGATTCGGAAAAAATGAGGTTGATTTTAGTTCTAGGGCTAGCGCGGGTGTTTTATCCCGGAGGGACGATTTACAATTCTTGGAAAACTCGGAGACGTATAAAAAATGTTATTCTGGGCTAGAACTAAAAGACATTTATCTGAAAATACAACAAATTTGAAGATTAGAGAGAAATATATATGTCTGTCGAAATAAAAAGGTTAAAACATGAATGTTTCGAAGGGTGATATCCATCTACTCGTGAAAGGAAAATTCAAACGGATGACCAAGTGCGACGAATTTGACAAAATTCGTCAAATGTTTTTGCGAATCTTGACCCAAAATTAAGGAGCTAGAGTCGACCAAACTCGAAACCGATCATGGGAATGGAACCTACTCGACGACGCACATACATTTTATTTATGCAAAAAACCGTATAAAAATGTTATTCTGGGCTAGATCTAAACGACAAATTTGTGGAAATACCACGAAGAGAAATATATATATATGTCCGTCGATATAAAAAGGTTAAAACATGAAATTTGTTTGGAACGGTGATATCCATCTACTCGTGAAAGAAAAATTCAAACGGATGACCGAGTGTGACGAATTTGACAAAATTCGTCAAATGTTTTTGCGAATCTCGACCCAAAATTAAGGAGCTAGAGTCCACCAAACTCGAAACCGATCACGGGAATGGAACCTACTCGTCGACGCGGATATATTTCGTTTATATATTATCGTGAAAAGGAGGACCGTCGGATCAGCGATCGACGGCGCGGAGACATATGGTACATTGTAGATCGACCTTTATGAAAATGCGTATAAAAAATGTTATTCTGAGCTAGAACTAAAAGACATTTGTCTGGAAATATAACGAATTTGAAAATTAGAGAGAAATATATATATGTCTGTCGAAATAAAAAGGTTAAAACATGAATGTTTCGAAGGGTGATATCCGTCTACTCGTGAAAGGAAAATTCAAACGGATGACCTAGTGCGACGAATTTGACAAAATTCGTCAAATGTTTTTGTGAATTTTGACCCAAAATTAATTGAAGAGAAATATATATATATATATGTCCGTCGAAATAAAAAGGTTAAAACATGAAATTTGTTTGGAAGGGTAATATCCATCTACTCGTGAAAGGAAAATTCAAACGGATGACCGAGTGCGACGAATTTGACAAAATTCGTCAAATGTTTTTTTGAATCTCGACCCAAAATTAAGGAGTTAGAGACCACCAAACTCAAAACCGATCACGGGAATGGAACCTACTCGTCGACGCGGATATATTTCGTTTATATATTATCATGAAAAGGAGGACCGTCGGATCAGCGATCGACGGCGCGGAGACATATGGTACACTGTAGATCGACTTTTATGAAAATGCGTATAAAAAATGTTATTCTGAGCTAGAACTAAAAGACATTTGTCTGGAAATACAACGAATTTGAAAATTAGAGAGAAATATATATATGTCTGTCGAAATAAAAAGGTTAAAACATGAATGTTTCGAAGGGTGATATCCATCTACTCGTGAAAGGAAAATTCAAACGGATGACCGAGTGCGAGGAATTTGACAAAATTCGTCAAATTTTTTGCGAATCTTGACCCAAAATTAAGGAGCTAGAGTCGACCAAACTCGAAACCGATCATGGGAATGGAACCTACTCGACGACGCACATACATTTTATTTATGCAAAAAACATATAAAAATGTTATTCTGGGCTAGATCTAAAAGACAAATTTGTGGAAATACCACAAATTTGAAGATTGAAGAGAAATATATATATGTCCGTGGAAATAAAAAGGTTAAAGCATGAAAATTGTTTGGAAGGGTGATATCCATCTACTCGTGAAAGGAAAATTCAAACGGATGACCGAGTGCGACGAATTTGACAAAATTCGTCAATTTTTTTGCGAATCTCGACCCAAAATTAAGGAGCTAGAGTCCACAAAACTTGAAACCGATCACGGGAATGGAAGCTACTCGTCGACGCGGATATATTTCGTTTATATATTATCATGAAAAGGAGGACCGTCGGATCATCGATCGACGGCACGGAGACATGTGGGATGCTGTAGATCGACCGTTACTGTAGATGCTACATCTACATCTACAGTGCCGGGATGAGGTGGACACGTCCATTGATCGCTGAGGACGAGGGCTTTTATATATAGTATCTTTTATGCAAAAAACCGTATAAAAATGTTATTCTGGGCTAGATCTAATAGGTAAATTTGTGGAAATACCACGAATTTGAAGATTGAAGAGAAATATATATATGTCCGTCGAAATAAAAAGGTTAAAGCATGAAAATTGTTTGGAGGGGTGATATCCATCTACTCGTGAAAGGAAAATTCGACGCGGATATATTTCGTTTATATATTATCGTGAAAAGGAGGACCGTCGGATCAGCGATCGACGGCGCGGAGACATATGGTACACTGTAGATCGACCTTTATGAAAATGCGTATAAAAAATGTTATTATGAGCTAGAACTAAAAGACATTTGTCTGGAAATACAACGAATTTGAAAATTAGAGAGAAATATATATATGTCTGTCGAAATAAAAAGGTTAAAACATGAATGTTTCGAAGGGTGATATCCATCTACTCGTGAAAGGAAAATTTAAACGGATGACCGAGTGCGACGAATTTGACAAAATTTGTCAAATGTTTTTGCGAATCTTGACCCAAAATTAAGGAGCTAGAGTCGACCAAACTCGAAACCGATCATGGGAATGGAACCTACTCGACGACACACATACATTTTATTTATGCAAAAAAACGTATAAAAATGTTATTCTGCGCGAGATCTAAAAGACAAATTTGTGGAAATACCACGAATTTGAAGATTGAAGAGAAATATATATATATGTCCGTCGAAATAAAAAGGTTAAAACATGAAAATTGTTTGGAAGGGTGATATCCATTTACTCGTGAAAGGAAAATTCAAACGGATGACCGAGTGCGACGAATTTGACAAAATTCGTCAAATTTTTTTGCGAATCTCGACCCAAAATTAAGGAGGTAGAGTCCACAAAACTCGAAACCAATCACGGGAATGGAACCTACTCGTCGACGCGGATATATGTCGTTTATATATTATCGTGAAAAGGAGGATCGATCGACGGCGCGGAGACATGTGGGACACTTGATCAGTGTCATATTTGCATTATTTCTGGCACCATTTCTTAACCTTTTGGCATCACTTGAAGTTGGTTGTCGCTATAAATTGATTCCTATAAGTACAACATTTGGTCAAATGAACAAATTCATAGTCCTGCAATATTTCTTGCAGATCGGTGCGACAAGGCACATGTTCTTCTCTTTCTGGACAAAGCTGCTAGTGTACCAATATATAGAAGGACCTGCGTGCAAAGAAGATTAAATATACAGGGGTGCTAGCTGAAGAATGGAGGGATGATCTTGTGAAGAAAGAAAAGAAGAGGGACACAAATGCAAAAGAGCAAGATTGGATCAGTGGATAAAGGAGCCTGCAGCCTCCATCGGAAGGCAGGCCGGCCTCTATCCCTAATCCCCAACCTCTGCTCAGCCTCCAGGCCGCCGCCACCGCCGGCCAGCGGGCGGCGCGCCGTCAAGCCACCGAATCACCACGCGCCACCGCGACCAGCTGCTGCACCTTCTTCTCAAACCTCAAGTGCTGCCTCTCCTCCCCAAGAAGCATGACCTGAAGCTCCTCAACGACTTGGTACTGCTCTCCCTCAACGACCTGGTGCTGTTCTTCTCCAACCCCTACTGCTGCTCCTCTCCATCGACCTGAAGCACTTCTTCCTCTACGTCCCCTACTGCTCAACATCTTCCCCGACGCGCCCGGCCGCTTGCTGCTGCAGCTGCTACTCTACCTCAACCCCTAGTGCTGCTGCCGTTTCTGCCCAAGAGCAGAACGACCTGGAACGCCTCCTGCTGCTCTTCACCGACCTGAAACAATCGGGTTGACTCCAATCAATCACTCTAGCTTTCTCCCTTTTCCCTGAAACTTCTCTGAATAATTGCTTGTGTTGTAGTAATTTCGTTTGAACATATTTCTGTTCTTGATTGTGTACTCGTGACCTGTGCTGCATAAGAATCTTTGTGCGTGTTAAAATTCCTGTTTTGTGAGCTATCTGTATAGTATAGTACCTTGTTCTTCCTTGAGTGTGCTTGTTAAAATCTGTAACTTGTGTGTTGCTCTTGGTGCAGCAACGTGTATACTTTCTTATCCATGTGTGTATGTGCTCGTTATGTCTTCTGTCCTTGTACCCCAAATTGCTTCTATCCCAGTCTTTAGTGTATGCTAGTTATCTTGCTTGTTTAAATATGAATTGTTAAGTTTAGTGTTGGTTCCTAATCCGAAAATCACCAAAAAGATGCTTTGCTAGTTAGATTTAAATTTCTGCAATTCCAATCTTATATTGCTACCTAGCTTTAGCCGAAACACGATAATCGTTGCCTAGTCCCTATGGAAAGATCTTTGCATTTAGTCCATGAATCAATACTAATTTGTCCCAACGAAACAGCGAGGTTGTCAATCTCACCGGCTTGCTGAAAATAAAGGATTAAACGTATGGTGTGGAAAACAGTAGTAAATTGCAGAGAATGAAAAGGAACAATGTTTGCAGTTGGTTGTATTATCAGTGTAAAAGAATGGACCGGGTTCCACAGTTCACTAGTGGTGTCTCTCCATAAAAGATAACTAACATGCTGGGTGAACAAATTACAGCTGGGCAATTGACAAAATATTGAGCGCATGACAATGCATATATATGACATGATGATTACTATGATATTCATGTGGGCATTACGACAAAATACATAGACCGTTATCCAACAGCGTCTATGACTAATAATCCACCTCCAGGTTGTCATCCGAGTTCCCCGTTGGTATTAAGTTGTAAGCAACGGATAATCGCATTAAACAATGTGCGTAATGTAAACAAATGCATTAGACCTAACGGCGCACCCTTAAGCTAAGCATCGGTTATTTTATCCCTAGTGACAACAACACATCCACAATCTTAGAAGTTATTGTCACTCTCCCAGATTACCGGAGGCATGAACCCACTATCTAGCATAAATACTCACTCTTGGAGTTACAAGCATCTACTTGGTCAAAGCATCTATTAGTAACGGAAAGCATACAAGATCATAAATAACATATAAGATAGATTGATAATCAACTTGACATAGTATTCAATATTCATCGGATCCCAGCAAACACAACGTGTAGCATTACAATAAGATGATCTTGATCATGATAGGCAGCTCACGAGATCTAAACATGATAGCATAAAGTGGAGAGACAACCATCTAGCTACTGCTATGGACCCGTAGTCCAAGGATGAACTACTCACGCATCACTCCGGAGGCAGGCATGGTGATGTAGAGCCCTCCGGTGATGATTCCCCTCTCCGGCAGAGTGCTGGGAAGAGCTTCTGAACCCTCCCGAGTTAGGGTTGGTGGCGGCGGCGTCTCTAGAATTTTTCGTGGATAATGGCTCGGGTATTTAGGATTTTCGCGTCGGGATGAATAAATAGGCGAAAGGGCGGCGGCTGGAGATGCACGTGGGCCCCACACCACCCCACGGCGCGGCAGGGGGGCCCGCGCGGCCCCATGGTGTGGCTGCCTCGTGGCTCCCCTCCGTCTCTCCTTTGGAATCCGTGTACGTGTTGGAAAAATAGGAGGTTCTGTTCAAGTTTCGTCAAATTCCGAGAATATTTTCCAGACTAGCTTTTCTGGAATACAAAAACAGCAGAAAACAGGAACTGGCACTGTGGCATCTTGTTAATAGGTTAGTCCCAGAAAATGCATAAAAATGATATGAAGTGTATATAAAACATGTAACAATTGGTATAATATCAACATGGAACATCAGAAATTATAGATACGTTTGAGACGTATCAGTCGACGCTAGGGAAAATCCCGGGATCGATCGGGATTAGGCCATAACGGCCAGGAATTGAAGCCTAGCGTCCATCTAAGCGTCTCCCATTGTACATGCCCTAACACGCTCACTCTACACACGCCATCTGGACGTTGCCAGTTGCCACACACGGCTAAGCCCCACGACCCACTACTAAACCTAAATCCAGCCCAAGTCAACGCCTTCATCCTATCTTTTTGAAAAAAAACATCCAGCCCAAGTCCACAATATAATTGATTTGATCTCCTTCTTTCAAAGATGGCAAAGAACCGGAACCAGCTCCTACCAAAAAATCGCGTAAAAACAATTGCGGAGGATTTGGCGGGATTTTTTCTTACGGAGGTCATACTTGAATCCGGAGAATTCCACTATATCGAAAAATAGCCTCCCTCCATGTACTAGGAGTGATCTCTATGTAATGAGTACTTTATATGTGTACATATATATACCAAGTTGTATGTGTGTTATGTGATCTTCACATGTGCGAAAACTTTTTTTTTTTTGCATCGACGTGATCTCCTCCGAAACCCTAAACCCTGAAAAATAAGCGAAAAAAAAAAGCAGAAACCTTTTTATCCCGGTTGGTGTTACCAATCTGGACCAAAGGTTCTCCGCCCGCGCGTGCGCAGCTCTGCCCACGTGGAGACTTTTAACACCGGTTCGTGGAGTACCGGGACTAGGGGATTTAGTCCCGATTTAGCTGTACCGGTTGCACAACCGGTATCATAGACCCTCTGGAACCGGTGTTGTTGCTCCGTTTTCTACTAGTGAATTCAAATCCTGCCAGCAGTAGATGAACGTGCCTTAGATTCACAAAAAAAAATGAACGCATCTTCTTCACCTTCTGTCCGAGGTGGATAAAACACTTCCAATAGGCCCTTAAACTGCGGCATTACGCTTGTCGTTGCCGTTGTCGTCGTCCATGAATCGCTTCCAGAACCAATGCTGCTTCCACACCCTCTCGGTCATCTCCTCGATTGGCACGTTCTTGGTCTCCGGGAGGAAAAAGAGCACGAAGATGGACATGAGGAGCACCCAGACCGAGAAGAAGATGAAGATGGCGAACTTGAGGTGGCAGAGCATGGAGAGGAAGGCCTGGGCGATGAGGAAGGTGAAGAGAAGGTTAGTGCACACCGCCAGGCTCATCCCCGCCGACCTCGTCTCCAGTGGGAACGTCTCGCTGGGGATGAGCCACCCCAGCGGGCCAATGGACCACGCGAAGGATGCGACGTAGGTGCAGATCATCACCACCACCAGGATACCCCACCCGCTGCCCAGGTTGTCCGACTTGTCCGTCACCTTGATCCCCAGAACAATGGCGATGACCAGCTGGGACAAGAACATCTGCACGCCGGCCTCCAACAGCAGCACCCTCCGCCCCACCTTGTCGACAGAGTACACCGAGACGAGCGTGGACAACACGTTGACGGCGCCCGTGATGACGGCGGAGTAGAGCGAGGCGTCGCTCTTGAACCCGAGCGTGTTGAAGAGCACGGGGGCGTAGAACATGATGGCGTTGATCCCGGTGAACTGCTGGAAGATCTGGAGGAGGACGGCGATGACGAGCTGCGGGCGGTTGCGGCGCTGGAGGAGGTTCCAGAACGGGTGCTTCACCTCCTGCGCGATGCGGCTCGCCTCCACGATCTCGCTGAACTCGGGTTCCACGTTCTCCGTGCCGCGGATCCTCTTGAGCACGGCCTTGCCCTCTTCCAGACGGTCGCGCTCGATGAGGCTGTTTGGTGTGTCCGTCACCAAGAACGCGCCCAGGGTAAGGAGCCCTGCCGGGATGCCGGCGAGGGACAGCGACAGGCGCCAGCCCCAAGGGTGGATCTTGCTGGTGCCGTAGTTGACGAGGTTCGCGAAGAGGATGCCGATGGTCACGTTGAGCTGGAACAGGATGTTCAGCCCACCGCGGATCCGCGTCGGCGCGATCTCCGACAGGAACAGAGGAACAACCTGCACACATCCTCGATCGTCAGAGATTCAGAAACTGAGTCTACATGCCTCTCATACATAAGTATGTTAATTCGTTTTGTACGCTAGTGTGTGCACAATACGTAAACCTCTTGATCAACCTGTGCATTGATCTGCGTCGTAATCTAAGAGATCCTTGGATTTTTTTTTTTATAAAGGCCTTTATTATTTAAAAGATCCTTGGATCTGAAAACAGGTGCACAGATTCTTGGCATTTTCAATCGACGAAAGATCCCTGCTAGCTCTAGGGTCTACACTCTACAGTCCACATACGCATCTTGACATCTTGTGATCGACTTGGGTTTCCATATTCGATAAGAACGTAACCAGAAGACTACAAGCCAAGTACGAGTCAAGCATCTCTTGCAAGTTGGAAGCAACCAAGGACAGTAACAACTTGGGCGAAAGCCTCCAAGTTTATGCGGTACTACTTCATCACGGCATCACCTACCTAGGCCCCTATGTGGTCTATGTGTGTTCAACCGCGTCTGCTACAACAGAATTCAGCGGCCAGTTTCGACAAAAACGGAGGAGTATATACATGTACTAGTCCAAATTGATAGACTTGGACAACTGAAGAGCGGGCAGCCACACCATCAGGCAGCGACCTATCAGTATTGGTTGGCTCAAACTTCTCCGAACAATTTTGCTAGCACGAAGACTTGTTTGACTCAAGTGACTAACTAGGAGAGTATCAATCAGTCTACCTAATTTGCTGCGCAAACGTACGACCTACTCTAATATAGGAGTAGTATCTTGCTTACTGGTAGTACAATAACAAATATAAAAATATTTAAGTGTGCTCACCTGGTTGGCGAAACCGACACCACAGCCGAGCAAGATCCTGCCGACGATGAGCATGGCCAGATTCTGGGCTGCGCCGTTGAAGATGACGCCGATGATGAAGAAGACGCCGGCAATGAGCATGGTGAGGCGGCGGCCCAGGAGGCGAAGAAGGTGGCGGTGAGGCCGGCGAGGTAGAGCGACGACGTGAAGAGCTGTAGGCCCTGGTTGTCGTACTTGCAGTAGTTGCTCTCCTTGTCCTGCTCCTTCCGCCGCAGCACCGCCGGGAAGAACTTGCCCAGGAAATCGTCCATGGATGTCACGCCGCCTGTTAAAAAATTCATCCGTTTTTTAGATTGTCGACTCTCGATTGAGTGATAATGTAAGCACGCATGCATGCCCATACGCGAAGACGACGATATTGATCGTTACTCCATGCACGCGCGGAGATGATCTTAGAGAAAAGCTAGACATATATACATTACCTGAGATGCCGACGTCGTAGCCAAACATCAGCCCACCGGTGGCCGCCATGATGGAGGAGATGATGACGATGGGCGTGATCTTGGCCTCAAACTCGACGCCGGGCGGTGCAGACACCGAGAACCCTCCGCCCGTCATCTTGGCTCGACGGTGAAGCTCAAGCTACACAGGAGAGTAGTGGACGAGTTTCGAGTGTTTCTCCACACAACCACACGAAGAGCTAGCCAGAGAGGGAAGATGAGACACAAGGCTCCAAGTGTCTGGGTTTATATAGAGATGTGAAGCCCGTCGATGGAGAAATTTCCATCCGAGCGGCTAGACGCGGCCACGTCGCCGCGGGGAATAGTCCGGTGGTGGGCCCCGAAAGACGGCTTGTGAGCTCGATTGATGTGAATGGCTTGGAGGGCCTTTGACTTTGAATATTAATTTAAGGAAAATTATGGGTCATGTGGGGGACAGATTCACTTGAGAAAACTATGTATGACGATGTGGACAATACGGGCGTAAGAAATTTGACTCATGGTCTGCTGAGCGATGTGCAGTGTTTACAACAGTGCGTGCGTGTATTTGTACATGCGAAAATGATATCGCCAAGTCGGAGCTATTCGTTTACAGTGACCATTAGGAACAAATTCTTCTGTGCTTCTCAAACACGTGGGAATTTTAGCCGCAGAGGAGTGACTCTCGCTAAGATTTAACTGATATTTCTTCATGACACTTAGAACAAATTGCACATTCTTTTGATATTCATCATGAAAATCATGTGACATGATGAATTGAAGAACATTTCAATAATCATCATTTTATGAAGATTTCAAGAATTCGATTATTGAAATATTATTCTGATAGAACCGGGGCGGGGCCCTTTATATCTAAAAAAAATATATTATTCTGATCTTCATGTTTCCACATGCATGATCAATACGAATGTGCTCCTACTAGTGTTGCTGACAAACAAGACTAATTAATGAATTAGGAAAGTCCAACACTTTGACCGTGCATCCAAACAATAACTAACACTTAACAAGATTTTAGCATCACAATAGGTTACAAGATTTCATTATGTTCAACAAATGAAACTGACGGAAACTCCTCAAGACTACTTGTGTTGGCTAGCTTCATAACCTTGACGACATGCACAAATATATCATGAGTATGATAGTTCAAAACATTTTTTTGAGTTGGGTTCCATCACGATTCATCATGTAAGTAGTAATACCAACGAATGCATGACCTGCGTTCTCTCATCGTGCTCCCACTAACTCTTTTTTTTATAGAAATAGTTCCTCTTAGAAAGACATTTCAGAGTGACAATTTTTTGCCCTCTTCATCATGAACCGAACACTCGGGACTCCTCCCGGTCCATATATATGGTGTCTTTTCGATGGTCATAAGCAAAACCTAGCTCCTCATTATTACAACTCATTCTTAAGTGTGATTTCAGACAAGATTGATTTACCATTGATCTAACCATGTCTCTTTTAAGGTTGATCATACCCATTGGACATTCCAACCTTTTGGTGCTTTGGCAGTTATAGCAGTAGTGGAACAATTCCACGTAGCTTCACATTACTAACTATATAAAAGATGGTCCCTTTCGCGGCCCCTCAGCCACCGGCGACTGTAGCTAGCTACAGTAAACACTGTAGATTGCTACAGTGTTCTACAGTGCCGCTGTGGGCCCCACCTGTCAGCCTCAGTGCAAGCCGGCGTTTTGCAACAAACGACAAGCAAGCCCAAAAAATACCCCGCAGTCCTCCACTTTTCCGAAGGCAGGGACCCAAACACAAATTCGCAAAACGTCAGGGACCCCCCGCAAAAATCACGAGCAAATCCACCGCCCTCTCCCTCCTCTTTCGCGTGCGAGCCGGAGTTCGCCGCCGGCCGCCGCGCTCGATGCGGCCGCTCCTGCCCTCCCCGTCTAGATCGATGGTCACGGCCGTCCTCGCCTCTACCGTCTCGCGGAGTTTCGCGTCCCGAAACACCGCCACCATGCCGGAAACAACGTCGCCGCGCTCGCCGCACGCCGCCGTGTCCGCACGGCGCCATCGCCGCTCCGGCGACCTATAGGCGGCGGCGCCGCCACTACCGGGTTGCCCGCGTCGAGGCGCGGCCAGTGCGCCAATCCGCACGTCCTGGGTCGCCGTCCTTCGACGCCGGCGACCGCATCGCCGCCGCGGCAGCTCCGCCGCCAGTGACGTCATTGTCACATCACGGCAGGCCTGCGCTGCGCAATGGGCCACCTGCTGGGCTGGCCTGCTTGCTGCGGGCCTGCCTCAACCCTCCCTATTTTTTTTCTCTTTTTGTTCTTTTTTCATTTTTTTTCAAAACTTTTCAAACTTTCGAAATACAACTCTAAATCTGTTGAAACCAACTTCTAAAAAAAATGTAAAAACAAGAATGACATTTCAAAAGCTTTAGGATCTTCGCCAAAATATTTCAAAACTTATTTCCCAAAACACATTATTTCAATCAAAAAACGAAAATGTAAAAAAAAAATACTTCAAACAATCCTCGGCCCTCTCTATTTTTCCCCCTCTTTTCGTTCTTTTTTTATACTTCTCTTCCTTTTTCCAACCATTTTGCTAACCTAAAAAGAATTCAAATCTACAAAACTTTCCAAATCAAATTTTTTTTGGAAATTTAAACAATTTTGGGACGCATATATGGTAGAATTTCAAACTTATATATTTCCCAAATTTAAAGGACTGTTAAATCTCACCGCCTTACAAAATTTACACAAATTCCCGAAAACAAATAGTGTTGTACACCAAATATATCACAAAAAAAAACTAACTACTTATGGTATATGATATAAATTTAAACTTGCATTTTTTTCAAAATTTAAAGGACTTTTAGATCTCACCGTCTTACGAAGTAAAAAAAAACTCCAAATCTGAACGATTTTACACAAATTGTATTGTATATAAAAAAATATCACAAACAAACTTTACACAAATAGTATTGTATATCAAAAAATATCACAAACAAACGCTCACTACTTATGGTATATGATACAATTTAAAACTTACATATTTTCAAAATTTAAAAGGCTTTTAAAACTCACTGTTTAAACAATTTTAGACAAATAATATTGTATATCAAAAATATCACAACAAAAACGCTCACTACTTATGGTATATGACAAAATTTCAAACTTACAGTTTTCAAAATTTCAAGGACTTTTAATTCTCAACGTCTTACAAAGCAAAAAAAAACAAATCTAAATGATTTTAGAACGCAACCTTTTTTTGAATTTCGACAATCCCAATTTGAACAATTTCCCAAATCTACAAAATCTTCTAACCGCAAACTTTCCTTCAAATTCATTAATTCCAAAAATATTAAAACACTTTAAATGCCCGCAAAATAAAGCATGCTTTCAAAAATTAAAGACACTTTATAGATATTGTTTTAGGGTATTTAAACAATTTCCAAAAACTACTAAATGCAGCAAAATCGGTAATCTCGACTATATTCACCGATATAATATGGAAAATATATCAACATGGTCACGGAAAATAAATGTCTACACTTCAAAAATAATACAAACAATATATCAAAATCTTCTAAATTTAACAAATTTTCAAACTTTCCATGCAAATGATTTCCAAAAAAAAAAAACAAAACCCTGATGTGTGGGCCCCACCTGCCAGAAAAATTCACAATTACAAAAAAATGCTAAGATTCAAAAAATTCATATCTTTTAATCTACATTTCAAAAAATCATGCCTTCTAATCTACAATTCAAAATAATACAAACAATATATCAAAAATCTTCTAAAATTAACAAATTTTCAAACTTTCCGCGTGAATGATTTCCAAAAATGTATTTTGTAACGTCCCAAATTTTGGAACAAGGAAAAACTTAATTGTCCGAGACCTAAAATTTAGGGGCAACAAAAACTTTTTGAAATGTCTTGTTACTAGATGTGATTTACTCATGTTTGTTTGGTTTGTCACGTTGTGGTATGGGTTTGTGTCATGACCTCTTTAAATATCAAGCTTGGAACTCAACCTGGTTATGATATGACCTTGAGATCAATGTTTTGACAAGTAAAAATGGTCCATATATCTTCTCCTCTCATAATTTTAACAAACTCCATTTACCCTGATGTTTTGATTTTAGCAACTACCCAAAAATCTATTCTTTGAGAGAATAAAAGTACTTTCAAATTTACTCGTTTTTAAACCATGGAGGACTATATAATAAGTCCTCATATATCTTTAAGTTAAGGTGTTGCTAGTATTTTCAACCCTTATTTAAAAACTCTAAATTTCTACTTCTTTGGAAAATATTAAGAAGAAGTGGTTTAATTCTCTTTCTACCAAAAACCTTGCCATGATCATGTTTGTCACCACTCACAAATATGTTTGGTTATTTATCCAATTGTTTGTATGTTTGAACTTTTTGACTTGTGCTTATTTTATCTGTCTTGAGTGTGTATTTCTGTGAGTGACATGTGGTTTTGTTGGTATCAAGTTAAGGTTTATTGCTTGAATTGGAATCATAGAGTCTTGTTTGATGTTTTTGCATGCTTGTAACTTGTTTACCTCTTTTTAGGTTGTTTGAGTTAAAACATTTCTAAAACAATTAATTATTAAATAGTGCATATCTATCTTAGCTCATGTTAACTTTTAGCATTTCTAGAGCCTCACCATTTGTGTTTCTTTTGATCTTTTTGGAAATACAAAACTTCTAGCATCACCTACATCCCCTCTACTTTCCTTATATAGCCTCTCAAAAATTTACTAAAATGTTTGATCCCTAATCCTTGCTTGTTTTTAGTGCTTCATAATAAGGTGACCAATTGCTCCAGTATCTAATACCATTTTGTCACCTCCGTGTTTCTTCGACATATTGACATTTGTGCCAATGAATCAGGACACCATTCATCCTTGGCACCATCTCTCGCACCCCAAAGCTTTTAGTGGGCCTTTTGAGCTTAAGAAACATTTAATCCATGATGGTTTTGATGCTACCACAATAACAGCATTTCAGGACTTAGAATTTTTCTAAGTCACTTGTCTGAATTTTCTGAAACTGTTATTTTATTCACTTTTGCACTTCTCTCCCTAAGCAATCCTGGACCCTTTATGACAATTCACTTGCATACCTCTCTTCACCACCACTGCTGTTGTTTGTACAATTTTCCTCAACCCCAATTGAACCCTTGATTGCTTATTGTTTATTGCTAAACATGGCATCAAATTAACCTGTTGCATTTCCTTTTATTTCATCAAAACACTTTTAAAACTTCTCTCTCACACTCCCAACGTCTCTCTCCCTGCCTCTCCAGAGCAGACCAGCCCCACACCACCCTGGCCCACTGTCATCCACCCCAGATGGCCCTTGCCCACTCACCTCTCTCCTTTCTCCACCATGGCCAATGGAGGCTCTCTCCCTCTCCCTCCCACTGGCCAGAACACATCACCCCGACCACACTCATCCTGTCCCTCTCCTCCACCGCCTCCCTCACCCAATAGCCACCTCCTGCCCCTCCTCACCCGAGCTCATGCTCAAGGTCCACCATGGACCGGCCACACCCGTGGATAAGAGTTCACAATGCTCCCCAGCCCCTCTCACCTTGCCCATTAGCCTCCTGCACCCCACTCTCCCACCCCTTGCCATATCTCTCGAGCTCCCCCTCTCTTCTGCTCGTAAACTTCGAGGAACCGGAGCTCGGGTCCGTGAGCTTGCGAGCAAGCTCGCCGTGGACTCCGTCCCCCTTTTCTCTCTCCCTCTGCACTGCCTCTTTCCCCTCCTCTCAGGCGACCTCTTAGACACCCTCGTTTGCTTTCAGGTGTACCGAAGCTGCCGGGGACGTGACGTGGCCGTGGCGGGCGTTGTCGACAGCGCCGACGTTCGGGAGCTCTCCAACACGATTTGCAACCACCCCTGGCTACCCCGACCCCCTGCACCTCTCTTGCACACTCCCCGTCACACCCAGCAGCCCCCTCGGTGAGCAGCTAGCAGCCCAGGTCGAATCCCTTCCTTTATTCACGTTCTGGACATTTCAAGGAAGAAGAAGAACAGCCACCGTCCATCTTTTGATCAACGGTTTCGATTGTATGTTTTTGGATCTGTTTCTAGCCATTAGATCTAGATCTGAGGGCAGCTTACCCCTTCCCTTGAGTGTGCACCGCGGTGGGCCGGCCCAGCTTGATGCAGCTCGGATCCAGGCAGATCCGGCCCATTCATGTTTTTTTTTTTTGTTTAGTAATCTATTTTCCTGTTTAGGCAGAAACTGCCCTGTAGGTTTTAATCCAAATAAAATACTTTTATCGAGTTTTCAGCCAAACCAAAAATCGCAGTGGTAAAGCAATGAGTTTAGAACCATCCCCAATTTGCAGATCTTAAAAATATTAATTTGTGTGAGCGTGAAAATTACTGTACTGCCACTGGTCAAAATCAAAGAACTATTAATAACTTGAGTTTTATGAATCCAAAAACAGTGAGTTCAATTGTTCTGGAATGCTTGTGACTATAGCTGTCTTTGAAATTAACCTCTGTGTTTGTGATGCTTAGTTTTGAAATGGCATGTGTTGGAAGTTTGGACCAGTAGGGTTTTCTAGCATTTAATTAATTTTCTGGAATAAGATTTTGGACTAAATCCAATTGCATTAGTTTAAAATACTTACATAGAACCTAAACCTATCTTTGCATAACTTGTTGTTGAACAGAACACCTGGACTTAATAAACTCTAAAAATGGTGTTTTCTGCCTATTAAAAGTGATAAAATAAATATTTGGTCCTTTATGAAATTGTTGCTATTGTTGTTTGTGAAATGTTTAGGTACTGTATATCACTACATAATGTTGTTCTTAATATGTTAGTACTGTTAGTGCTTAAGTAAAAAAAAATGAAGTTAGTTGTAAAATGCTATTAGTGCCTAAAAATAAAATGAATTAATCATGCTTGTTTGCTTAATTTCGTGATTAATAAAATAAAGTAAACTTCACTAATAAAGTTCTTCTTAGCTACTGGTTGTTTTAAGTTTATTAGTGAGGTTTAGTTTTACAAATTGAAAGTGATCCAAAAAGGTTGTCTAATTATCACCTTAACCCTATTTGTAAATAAATAATAAATTGTGTTGAAGTTGCCAAACATGTTTGTGTGATTTAATATGTTTGCCTTGTTAGTTAAACTTGGTAGTCTTTAAGTTTAAATACTAGCATGAGTAGTTTGTTAATGTCTCTATCTTAGCTTGGTGAAAAATTTAATAATAGAAAATAATTAGTAACTTAACTTTTGTCTGAAGTATTTCCTGAAAACTAAAGAGATACTTTTGTCTAAAGTATTTCCTAAACTACGGTAGCAGCCCTTGTTAAGTGACCTAATCACCCTAAGTGGAGTTTTGTTTTAGGGTTTAGTTAAAACCACCTTTTTATCTAGTAGGGTTGTTGTGTATACTTTCTTAGGTGTGTTGTTGTTTGTCTTAGCTAAATGAACTTGTTTGCTTGTTGTTGTTTAACCAAGTGAATTGCTTGCTGTTGATTGTTAGCTTAGTGATTTGTGAAAATGCTTGTTGTTTGTTATGTCCTTGTGACATTGTCTGTATTTGAGTGTTGTTCCTTTTCCTGTTTACGACGTTAGATACGATCGGGAAGGAACTGGAAGTGAGGAGTAAACCTGAGGAATCTCAAGATCAAGACCAAGGACATATTGCTGAGTCAGGCAAGCCACCTCACCACCCTACTGAAATCCTATTATTTCATAAAGCATGTTTTGTTTTCAAAATAAAATAATGCATGTTTATTTCTTTGTGGCATTTGCCACCCAAAACTATTTTACAAAATATTGTTTGGCCAAAGATATCTACTAGTATATAATAGGTTTTATAAGAATGAGTCTTTACTTGAGAAGCCTTCTACTGAAGGCGCTATCAGAAAATTATATTTTCTAGTAGTACATCCTTATAATCTTTCTCAAAACTATAGGATGGGAGCCTGGTTTTGATGAAATGTTTTCGGAAGAAAACCCGAGTTGCTGGGAGCAATCGGCGAGAAAGTGTTTATAAAACCCACGTTGCTGGGAGCAAATGGAGATGTGTACGAAAACCCGAAGTGCTGGGAGCATTCGGTGAGTTTACGAAAACCCGAGCTGCTGGGAGCAGTCGGAGGTGGAGATGTTTTGAAAAACAAAGTACTACCCTAGCGGCCGCCCGAACAATTGACCCGTGCAACCACATTACCTGAGATGGGTAGGGCTTAGCCGAAAACTTGTTTATCTTAGTACGGAGCGCCTCAAAATGCTTAGGAGAGCCGGGCTCTCTGAACCAAGTTATCTAAATGCGGGATCCAGTTCGAGTCTGGATCGCTGCTGGTTGCAAACAGTGGGCCTCCTGTCATGGCGCAGTGTTGCTTGGAGGGACCGGATCGATACGATGGCCATCTCCACTGGGTGCCGGGGAGATTCAGACCCACTGAAGAGGAGGCTCTGTACTAGGGTCGACATAGTGAAAAGCTTTGATCTGGTTATCCGAACCCCCGCATACTGTCGTATGGCGGACCGTGGCTGAACACGGCGGAATGACCGTTTGGTGTGGTGAAAGTGCACCATCTCTGCAGAGTGTAAAACTATTCGAATAGCCGTGTCCGCGGTCATGGACGGTTGGAAAGGCCACCGATCTAGGCGTATGGGCAATTTTATGTTTTCAAAGGAAAAATGGTTTCTCGGTGGAAAACAAGGAGGCATCAAGAAGGTACCTGGGAGGTACGGAAATGGGAGAAGATGGTTGGTCTCGGGGAGACAATCAGTCTGATCTCATGGAAAGGAAAAAGGGGTATCCCCATCCTAGTGTCTTTGAAAAGTTTCACAAAAGTGTTTTTTTTACAAAGATGTGGAGATAGCACATGCTATTTCTACAAGAGAGAATTCTATCTCTAAATGTTTTGTTTAACAAGGATATAGAGATGTTGTAATCTCTATGTCTAAAAGCATCGTTTGCGAAAACTAAGCCCTATAGCAATATATAGCAGCTATCCCAGTTTTCGAAAACGTTTTATTGCATTACCATAAAAACTTAAGCCTTGAGGTGGTTTTGCGAGTACGTAAATGTACTCATATGGCAGTGTCCCTGGATATTCAAACGTCCAGATTACAACGAGGAGATGTACGACGAGGAGAAGGAGTACGCCGACGACTACGCCAACTGAGTGTCACCGGTCAACTGCTCTGTGGGAATGCGTCTGATTGTGACGAGGGCCGACGCTAGCCGAAAGCTTCCACTGTATCGTAGTTAATTCCATCCTGCGTGATGATGATTTGCAGACTTGGTCATGTGACCACTTTGTGTTGTAAGACTTTTATTCGTACGACTTGAATGATGTAACTCTTGATACCATGTTGGTTATGTGATTGCGATGCACTGATCATTGGGATCGTGATCTATTTTACATAACGTGGACATCTCGGACTTCGGTATGAGGGGTCCTCACAGACTTGGTATCAGAGCCATCGTTGACCTTAGGAGACCTTAGTTAGCATGGTCGTTAGCTTAGGAAGAAAATATTTTTGCTAAACCCTTTTTTCACTAAATTTATGTTCATCTAGGTAAGCCCTGGTATGGCTTCCACTCCTTGTCTATTCTCAAAAATATCTTGATCTTACCTCTCTAATTTCAAGTATTTCAAAAAGAGCTTTCTCTACTCTCTTGTCCCTATTCAAAACTTGTTTAGGCTTGACGATGAACCCAAGTGAGGCCTAGTTAGCGAGCACCCAGAAGAAGAAGTTCAACCTCTGGACCTCCACATACGACATCAGGGTGACTGATTATAGGAAGACCACAGCTACTATGCAACCCCGTTTACCGAAGCAATCTCACCGTGAAGACTTCAACCCCAACAATGTTACTCCATCAGCAAACAGGACAATCTCAAACCTTTCGGCAAGAACCCAAGGTGATCCAATGAGGACTTCAGTAACCATGTGACACCAAACCCCATAGGATGAAGTAGGATATGACCCTTGGTTGGATTACCCGACTATCACGATTGTTGAGTGCCCTTTTTGGTACTATAGATGTTTCGTGTGCTGTTTTGCTGGTATGCTTTTTGCTTGTGTGTGTCTTGCTTGTGCGCTTGTTGTTGGCGTTGTTTTTCTGGTATGTTTCACAGGCACGCCTTGTCGGCATCACGTATTAGACACATACTTCCATTGTGTTGAAACACCTTTTTGGCCCCTTTTGCCGTAGCTGCACCGTGATGCACTTATAAAACTGTCTTAGAACCCTTTCTAAAATGTTTTCCCGCGGATCTAAACTTTAGCATGTGAGAGCTATCAACGGCACATGATACAGAAGATCACCCGGAGAAAGCTCATCCCCGTGATGTGACGAGCCTTGTCTAATTCAATGAGCTTTTCGAATCACAAGTATACCATCACTAACTTAACGTATCTAACTTTAGAGTAACACCTAACACCAATTTGTCGTGTTGCTAATCAACTAACCTACTCAAGACCTACCAAACCGAGACAAGAAAATAGGTGCCAACGGAAGTCTCTCTTACGGATGGCAATACGGAGGACTCAAAGAACGCCAAGAGCTACTACTCTTTGAAGATTTTATGAAGCCCTCAAGCCGTGACACACAAAGAAGATCAACGTCAGCAACAACGAAGACAACCAGCACTGAAGATCGTCTACATCAAGACGAACCCCGAAGCAAGAGTCGTAAGTGCCTTCTATGCGCCAAACTTATTAACTCGACTTGCCCGACTTGAGACTGATAGCAATAAGTATCTTAACTAATCTTCTAGACTAATTAAGATAGAACCGACCTCTGAAGGATAGTGTGTGGCGTAATAAAGTCAACGAACCAAGGAAGTCTTCATCAACTTTGTTCATCAACTAAACCGAAGGTGGGCACAATAGAAGACATCATATCTAACAAGACGCCAAGAACGACGAAAGTCCCGAAGACTGTTGCTGTTGACAACACACTAAGCAAGTTAGACGCCTTTAGTAGTTTGTAGCACCCTTTGACTTTTAGGAAAAACTAGAGAGAGTCAAGTCTACGGACCTGACACCCCTGCGAGGCTTGAAAACTGTTGGCGGATATTTAACTGCTAACCCCTCAAGACCGCAATATCTGGACAAGTGTTTACATCAACCGCAAGCACCGCGGAGCTACGACCAAGATGAAGATCGTCATGATATCCAAGCCCAACAACACCTTGAAGTCAGCAACAATCTATACCATCAATATCAACCCTTCAAGGCCTCTTTTTAAGGGGGGAAGACGTATGCTAGTTTTATTAGGGTGTTTTGACAAAACTGTTCTTTGCACCCCAACCCTGGAGTATTTGGAGTCAACTCGACAAGAACGCTGATCAGCAACGACCAACATGTCAACAACTTCAGCCAATACAGAAGTCTTCGAGAAGAAAACAGACGTGTTATCAGCAAGGAAACCGTTGGGGATCAGCAACCTCGGAAGATGAAGGAGCATCGAACCCCTAACCTTGCACTCTCTTAGTACCCGCTTAGGAATCTCGGGACGAGATTCTTTTAAGGGGGGAAGGTCTGTAACATCCCAAATTTTCGAACAAGGAAAAACTTAATTGTCCGAGACCTAAAATTTAGGGGCAACAAAAACTTTTTGAAATGTCTTGTTACTAGATGTGATTTACTCATGTTTGTTTGGTTTGTCACGTTGTGGTATGGGTTTGTGTCATGACCTCTTTAAATATCAAGCTTGGAACTCAACCTGGTTATGATATGACCTTTGAGATCAATGTTTTGACAAGTAAAAATGGTCCATATATCTTCTCCTCTCATAATTTTAACAAACTCCATTTACCCTGATGTTTTGATTTTAGCAACTACCCAAAAATCTATTCTTTGAGAGAATAAAAGTACTTTCAAATTTACTCGTTTTTAAACCATGGAGGACTATATAATAAGTCCTCATATATCTTTAAGTTAAGGTGTTGCTAGTATTTTCAACCCTTATTTAAAAACTCTAAATTTCTACTTCTTTGGAAAATATTACTAAGAAGTGGTTTAATTCTCTTTCTACCAAAAACCTTGCCATGATCATGTTTGTCACCACCTCACAAATATGTTTGGTTATTTATCCAATTGTTTGTATGTTTGAACTTTTTGACTTGTGCTTATTTTATCTGTCTTGAGTGTGTATTTCTGTGAGTGACATGTGGTTTTGTTGGTATCAAGTTAAGGTTTATTGCTTGAATTGGAATCATAGAGTCTTGTTTGATGTTTTTGCATGCTTGTAACTTGTTTACCTCTTTTTAGGTTGTTTGAGTTAAAACATTTCTAAAACAATTAATTATTAAATAGTGCATATCTATCTTAGCTCATGTTAACTTTTAGCATTTCTAGAGCCTCACCATTTGTGTTTCTTTTGATCTTTTTGGAAATACAAAACTTCTAGCATCACCTACATCCCCTCTACTTTCCTTATATAGCCCTCTCAAAAATTTACTAAAATGTTTGATCCCTAATCCTTGCTTGTTTTTAGTGCTTCATAATAAGGTGACCAATTGCTCCAGTATCTAATACCATTTTGTCACCTCCGTGTTTCTTCGACATATTGACATTTGTGCCAATGAATCAGGACACCATTCATCCTTGGCACCATCTCTCGCACCCCAAAGCTTTTAGTGGGCCTTTTGAGCTTAAGAAACATTTAATCCATGATGGTTTTGATGCTACCACAATAACAGCATTTCAGGACTTAGAATTTTTCTAAGTCACTTTGTCTGAATTTTCTGAAAACTGTTATTTTATTCACTTTTGCACTTCTCTCCCTAAGCAATCCTGGACCCTTTATGACAATTCACTTGCATACCTCTCTTCACCACCACTTGCTGTTGTTTGTACAATTTTCCTCAACCCCAATTGAACCCTTGATTGCTTATTGTTTATTGCTAAACATGGCATCAAATTAACCTGTTGCATTTCCTTTTATTTCATCAAAACACTTTTAAAACTTCTCTCTCACACTCCCAACGTCTCTCTCCCTGCCTCTCCAGAGCAGACCAGCCCCACACCACCCTGGCCCACTGTCATCCACCCCAGATGGCCCTTGCCCACTCACCTTCTCCTTTCTCCACCATGGCCAATGGAGGCTCTCTCCCTCTCCCTCCCACTGGCCAGAACACATCACCCCGACCACACTCATCCTATCCCTCTCCTCCACCGCCTCCCTCACCCAATAGCCACCTCCTGCCCCTCCTCACCCGAGCTCATGCTCAAGGTCCACCATGGACCGGCCACACCCGTGGATAAGAGTTCACAATGCTCCCCAGCCCCTCTCACCTTGCCCATTAGCCTCCTGCACCCCACTCTCCCACCCCTGCCATATCTCTCGAGCTCCCCCTCTCTTCTGCTCGTAAACTTCGAGGAACCGGAGCTCGGTCCGTGAGCTTGCGAGCAAGCTCGCCGTGGACTCCGTCCCCCTTTTCTCTCTCCCTCTGCACTGCCTCTTTCCCCTCCTCTCAGGCGACCTCTTAGACACCCTCGTTTGCTTTCAGGTGTACCGGAGCTGCCGGGGACGTGACGTGGCCGTGGCGGGCGTTGTCGACAGCGCCGACGTTCGGGAGCTCTCCAACACGATTTGCAACCACCCCTGGCTACCCCGACCCCCTGCACCTCTCTTGCACACTCCCCTCACACCCAGCAGCCCCCTCGGTGAGCAGCTAGCAGCCCAGGTCGAATCCCTTCCTTTATTCACGTTCTGGACATTTCAAGGAAGAAGAAGAACAGCCACCGTCCATCTTTTGATCAACGGTTTCGATTGTATGTTTTTGGATCTGTTTCTGGCCATTAGATCTAGATCTGAGGGCAGCTTACCCCTTCCCTTGAGTGTGCACCGCGGTGGGCCGGCCCAGCTTGATGCAGCTCGGATCCAGGCAGATCCGGCCCATTCATGTTTTTTTTTTGTTTAGTAAATCTATTTTCCTGTTTAGGCAGAAACTGCCCTGTAGGTTTTAATCCAAATAAAATACTTTTATCGAGTTTTCAGCCAAACCAAAAATCGCAGTGGTAAAGCAATGAGTTTAGAACCATCCCCAATTGCAGATCTTAAAAATATTAATTTGTGTGAGCGTGAAAATTACTGTACTGCCACTGGTCAAAATCAAAGAACTATTAATAACTTGAGTTTTATGAATCCAAAAACAGTGAGTTCAATTTTCTGGAATGCTTGTGACTATAGCTGTCTTTAGAAATTAACCTCCTGTGTTTGTGATGCTTAGTTTTGAAATGGCATATGTTGGAAGTTTGGACCAGTAGGGTTTTCTAGCATTTAATTAATTTTCTGGAATAAGATTTTGGACTAAATCCAATTGCATTAGTTTAAAATACTTACATAGAACCTAAACCTATCTTTGCATAACTTGTTGTTGAACAGAACACCTGGACTTAATAAACTCTAAAAATGGTGTTTTCTGCCTATTAAAAGTGATAAAATAAATATTTGGTCCTTTATGAAATTGTTGCTATTGTTGTTTGTGAAATGTTTAGGTACTGTAGATCACTACATAATGTTGTTCTTAATATGTTAGTACTGTTAGTGCTTAAGTAAAAACAAAATGAAGTTAGTTGTAAAATGCTATTAGTGCCTAAGGAAATAAAATGAATTAATCATGCTTGTTTGCTTAATTTCATGATTAATGAAATAAAGTAAACTTCACTAATAAAGTTCTTCTTAGCTACTGGTTGTTTTAAGTTTATTAGTGAGGTTTAGTTTTACAAATTGAAAGTGATCCAAAAAGGTTGTCTAATTATCACCTTAACCCTATTTGTAAATAAATAATAAATTGTTGTAGTTGCCAAACATGTTTGTGTGATTTAATATGTTTGCCTTGTTAGTTAAACTTGGTAGTCTTTAAGTTTTAATACTAGCATGAGTAGTTTGTTAATGTCTCTATCTTAGCTTGGTGAAATAATTTAATAATAGAAAATAATTAGTAACTTAACTTTTGTCTGAAGTATTTCCTGAAAACTAAAGAGATACTTTTGTCTGAAGTATTTCCTAAACTACGGTAGCAGCCCTTGTTAAGTGACCTAATCACCCTAAGTGGAGTTTTGTTTTAGGGTTTAGTTAAAACCACCTTTTTAACTAGTAGGGTTGTTGTGTATACTTTCTTAGGTGTGTTGTTGTTTGTCTTAGCTAATGAACTTGTTGCTTGTTGTTGTTTAACCAAGTGAATTGCTTGCTGTTGATTGTTAGCTTAGTGATTTGTGCAAATGCTTGTTGTTTGTTATGTCCTTGTGGCATTGTCCTGTATTTGAGTGTTGTTCCTTTTCTGTTTACGACGTTAGATACGATCGGGAAGGAACTGGAAGTGAGGAGTGAACCTGAGGAACTCAAGATCAAGACCAAGGACATATTGCTGAGCCAGGCAAGCCACCTCACCACCCTACTGAAATCCTATTATTTCTACAAGCATGTTTTGTTTTCAAAATAAAATAATGCATGCTTTATTTCTTTTGTGGCATTTGCCACCCAAAACTATTTTACAAAATATTGTTTGGCCAAAGATATCTACTAGTATATAATAGGTTTATAAGAATAAGTCTTTACTTGAGAAGCCTTCTACTGAAGGCGCTATCAGAAAATTATATTTTCTAGTAGTACATCCTTATAATCTTATCTCAAAACTATAGGATGGAGCCTGGTTTTGATGAAATGTTTTCGGAAGAAAACCCGAGTTGCTGGGAGCAATCGGCGAGAAAGTGTTCTATAAAACCCATGTTGCTGGGAGCAAATGGAGATGTGTACGAAAACCAGAAGTGCTGGGAGCATTCGGTGAGTTTACGAAAACCCGAGCTGCTGGGAGCAGTCGGAGGTGGAGATGTTTTGAAAAACAAAGTACTGCCCTAGCGGCCGCCCGAACAATTGACCCGTGCAACCACATTACCTGAGATGGGTAGGGCTTAGCCGGAAACTTGTTTATCTTAGTACGGAGCGCCTCAAAATGCTTAGAAGAGCCGGGCTCTCTGAACCAAGTTATCTAAATGCGGGATCCAGTTCGAGTCTAGATCGCTGCTGGTTGCAAACAGTGGGCCTCCTGTCATGGCGCAGTGTTGCTTGGAGGGACCGGATCGATACGATGGCCATCTCCACTGGGTGCTGGGGAGATTCAGACCCACTGAAGAGGAGGCTCTGTACTAGGGTCGACATAGTGAAAAGCTTTGATCTGGTTATCCGAACCCCCGCATACTGTCATATGGCGGACCGTGGCTGAACACGGCGGAATGACCGTTTGGTGTGGTGAAAGTGCACCATCTCTGCAGAGTGTAAAACTATTCGAATAGCCGTGTCCGCGGTCATGGACGGTTGGAAAGGCCACCGATCTAGGCGTATGGGCAATTTTATGTTTTCAAAGGAAAAATGGTTTCTCGGTGGAAAACAAGGAGGCATCAAGAAGGTACCTGGGAGGTACGGAAATGGGAGAAGATGGTTGGTCTCGGGGAGACAATCAGTCTGATCTCATGGAAAGGAAAAAGGGGTATCCCCATCCTAGTGTCTTTGAAAAGTTTCACAAAAGTGTTTTTTTACAAAGATGTGGAGATAGCACATGCTATTTCTACAAGAGAGAATTCTATCTCTAAATGTTTTGTTTAACAAGGATATAGAGATGTTGTAATCTCTATGTCTAAAAGCATCGTTTGCGAAAACTAAGCCCTATAGCAATATATAGCAGCTATCCCAGTTTTCGAAAACGTTTTATTGCATTACCATAAAACTTAAGCCTTGAGGTGGTTTCGCGACTACGTAAATGTACTCATATGGCAGTGTCCCTGGATATTCAAACGTCCAGATTACAACGAGGAGATGTACGACGAGGAGGAGGAGTACGCCGACGACTACGCCAACTGAGTGTCACCGGTCAACTGCTCTGTGGGAATGCGTCTGATTGTGACGAGGGCCGACGCTAGCCGAAAGCTTCCGCTGTATCGTAGTTAATTCCATCCTGCGTGACGATGATTTGCAGACTTGGTCATGTGACCACTTTGTGTTGTAAGACTTTTATTCGTACGACTTGAATGATGTAACTCTCGATACCATGTTGGTTATGTGATTGCGATGCACTGATCATTGGGATCGTGATCTATTTTACATAACGTGGACATCTCGGACTTCGGTACGAGGGGTCCTCACATATTTTCTCTGAAAATGAAGTTAAATAGAATATTTATGTCACAAAGGAAAACATATTCTATCATTATATACCAACATAATCAGAAAAAAAAACTAATTACTTCTATCATAATACAAACATTATTGGACATTTTTAAAATTGACACCAATTCACTAAAATAATTACAACTAAACATAATTGCATCCAAAAAAATGAAATTTAAAATAAAGGTTCACATTTAGAGGTAATATAATTAAGTTCTCTCCAAATACGTAATTAAATTTAATAAATGTTCAAATTAGTGAATATTTCAATATAATCATAATGTATTTCCTCTAATTATGAATTTAAATAAACTACTAATGGCAAAATAGAAAACATATTTTATCATTTAAATTTAGCTAACATATTAGAGGTAATATGGCTAAATTCTCTCTAGCTTTCTATTTATATTTAAAAATGCTTGATTAGTTGGATATTTGTAGCAGATACAAATTCATTTCTGCTAATTATGGACTTACTTTAATAAATGCTACTACAAACTATTTCCTCCGACTATGAAGTTCAGTCACAAATTTATGGAAAGAAAAAACAAGCGTATTTGATCAGTTCTATTATACAAATAATATACCGAAATTTGCACTTCTATCCCTTTGCAGTAACAATGACCATACACTCAAATACATTTTTTTGTCACCACGAGTGCGGCGTGACACCGCAACAACAACATTGGAATAATGATAAAAAAACAAATTGCAACACATTTTAGTTCACAAAATAATTATTTCGCAACAAACATTGAATATTTCTAACAAATTTCAAAATAGATTTCAAACAAGTTTCTCCTAAATTTTTCCCAACAAAAAATTCGCAACAAGTATTTTACCCCAGGGAATATTCAACAACATGAAAAAATATTATTTCCCCAAAACTATTCAACAATATTCACGGAAGTTTCAAATACATTCCATACATGTCTCTCCAATTTTCTTTTCCTGAACATGTTTTGCTGCATTGACTCGATTCAAATTGCGTAGACAGATGCATAGCATATCCAAACCACTACAGCCAGCACGACATCCTACAAATTTCAAATTTATGAATTATTTTAGCTTTCCACACAAAAATTGCACCAAACAACCATTGTACACAAAAGTAAAACTAACAATTTTTTTAAATTTAAGAATTTTTCAAACTTCCCACATGAACTACCAAATGTTCATTTTGTTTAAATTTTGTCGATTTAATTTTCCAAAAAAATCTTCTATTTTCTCACTAAAAAAATTTCCAAACTTTCCCCAATTGTAGACTCGAATAAAAAAATTGCATTAGCACTAACTACATACTTAAATTAAATATTATTTCGAAAATAGAAACATATTTGAACATTTTGGATATACTCCAAAACATATCAACATGCTCCGATAAATAAATGGTACTAATTAATGCCAAAATACAAACATATTTAAACAATTCAAATTGACTAATATTTATATACAATCTAAGTGGACTTCATCTAATTATAGATTTTAAATTAATAAATGCTCATAAAATACATATTCTCTGATTATGGAGTTGTCTTACAAAATTATGAAAAAATATAAACATTTCTGAACAATGCAATTTGCTAGGTATTTCGAGATACCCTAAACGACAAATTCCAGCAAATTTAAATATTTTCAATCCCGACGGGTGCGCCGTGTCGGCACGCCAAATTACCTACAAAATTCAAAATTAGCAAATGTTTAGAGATAATTCAAATACATTTTCTCTAATTACAGTAAAATAAATTATGGCAACTTAGAAACATATTTAAACACTTCAATTTGTCAAATATTTGGATATTCTACAAACTATATAAAAAATGCTCATAAAAAATCAACACTACCTACGTACGGCAAAACACAAAACATAATTAAACAATTCAAAATGGTTACAAACTAACAAAATCGCGGCGTGACGCCGATATAAGTAAGCTTTCCCGAATTATGAACTCAAATCCAAAAATATGCATTACCACTAACTACATACTTAAATTAAATATCATTTAAAAAATAAAAGCATAATTAAACATTTCAAACCGCTAAAATATTACAAATATTCCAAAACATATCGACATGCTAAAAAAAGTACTTATTAATGTCAAAATACAAACATATTTAAACAATTCAAATTGGCTAATATTTGCATACAATGTAAGTGAACTTCATCTAATTATGAAGTAATTTAAATTTAACAAATACTCACAAAATATATATTCTTTAATTATGGAGTTATTTTACAAATTTATGAAAAAATACAAACTAACAAAATCGTGCCGTGACGCCGCGTTAAATTCCACTAGTGGTTACCATTATTTTTTTTGAGGCTTTAGTGGTTACCATTAAACCCTGCAGCCTCCAGCCACTTGCGCATCTCCATACGCTGGTCTGATATTTCTTTGCTACTTGCTCTGTTTCACCTGTCCACCCCAAGCTCTGTTTCATTCAATTCAAGCACTGAGGTTTGGTCCAACACGTCAATTGATCACCTGCACCATGGGCATGAGATGTCTAGATGATGGGGAGGCCACCGTCCTCGGGCCACCAGGCGGTGCTCCGCTCCGTGCAGAAGCCGTCATCCAAGCCGTGGCGCGCCAGAGGAGGCTCCGGCGCCGCCCAAGGTGTACCGCGTGGAGCCAAGGGAATTCCGCCACCTCGTGTAGAGGCTCACTGGCGTGCCCGCTACGGCGAGGCGGCATCGCCAGCAATTGGTGATGGCGACACAGTCGTTGCCGGGTGCGCGCCGGCAGCGAGGAGCAGATGTACACAGCGGTGCCATGGCGCTTGTTCCCGCTCATTGCCCCCGCGTCGGCCGTGCAGCCCGGGCTCCACGGACACCAGCTCATCTGACGACTGCTCTTGTACAAGGCACAGACGGACCTTGGCCGTTCCCTTTCTCCCATCAGAAGAAAGGCGACTTTTGGGACCGCTGCGTCGCTACACCTCGCTCGTCGTCCATCCGTGGATTCCTCCGCCTCCGTCAGCCGCTCCGGCGGCGGGAGGGTGGGGAATCCACGGATCTAAGCTTGTATATAGTGTAGGGGTAGGTGTGGTACTGGCAGGTGGCGTCTGGGAGGCGGGGATGTTGTCGGTTTTAGTTTGCTGGTGGCGGTCTCCCCCTTCATCGGCGGTGCTCCGGTGGAGCTCGGTCGTCGATCTGCCACCTCCATCGCGCTCGCAGCTCTGTGGAGATGCGCTGGGCGATTTCCCCTTGCCGGATGCCGCGGGATGGCGGATCTGGATCCTGAAGTTCTCGTGGAAGGAGATGATGGTGCTTGGTGCGACGATGACGGCGGCCTCTGGTGTAGGTTCTCTGGGACCAGTGCTCGGCGACTTCCCGTTCGCGTGGGGACTGCTTCCGATCCAAGGCATCAAGGGAAGCAGATGCGACGGCGCGCCACCGACATCTCCGGTGTGTTGCCGGCATGGTCAACGTGCAGAAGGGCTATGCTGTAATTTTGTTTTCTGTGGGGACCTCTCTGTAATGTCTCCAAGCTAATATCATTTCCTTTTACCCCCAAAAAAAAAAAGACGACTGCTCTTGTACATCTATTTATTTTCTTCTTCTACATCATTTCCCTTCGGGACAAGCTAGTGTGTAAATTTTAAGGGATGAGCCCAGCAATAACTGAAAATTCCCTCAAGTGCAATGACTCAAGCCGGACCATGCATGAGAGCGACGATAACTCTCCACAAGAACACCACACGACTGTAGGATGGAAGATCAGAAGATACCTTCCACAGGCTAAGTTTGGGAGTGCAGTAATTTTTGACACATGTTCTATACACAAAAATTACTGGCAAATTAATTCACACAGGAAAACGTGAGGAATACCACGGTAATATATTTATATATTCTAGTACCGAAGTTCAGTGAAATTAAAAAGTTCCAGTATAAGAGTCCCAATCTGAATCTAATAAGATTCAGAACAAATCCAAACCAATCAAGATGCTCCACCGAGTAGCAAATCTGACAAATGATAGAAAGGCTTGAGCTAATTATTTTGTAATGGACGAAAGGATTCAGTTACTGAAATATTGATCTTGTGAACAAGCAGAGATCACTATTTTCTATACATAAGATTTCACCCTTATCTCATTATAACATTTGAAATAATGCTACAGATTCTTCATGTATCAATCAAATTTTCAAGAGCTAGTCTACCACAGTGGTGATATTAGTTTCCAATCTTACTCTCTTTTTAAATGGTAACTATGTTACACTTAATATCCGTTTCAAAAAGATATTACAGTTAATAAAGAGGATATATATGCGGCAAGGCTTTATGTGCCTAGATTTTCTTCAGCCAAGTGTCATCTCTGGAGAGAATCTCTTCATTTACTTTGAAACAAAACGGGCAAATTTGCCTCATTTTATATTAAAAAAAGTAGAGGGAATTGACCGGTTCATTAGCGGGGAACTGGCCTAAAACCGTTACAACAGCGATGCACCAATGTCGTCATGGAGCACGACCACATTATGCACCCGGCCAACCTGGCCACCCACACGGAGCACACACACGCCGCCTAGAAGAGAGACCATCGTCAAGGTTGCAATCCGGCGTCATCGTCATCACACCTCCGCGAGGCAGCGACTCCGACTTCACCTTCCGCGACCATCAACCAAGCCCTCGTCGCAAGCACCGCCGGCAAACCATGTCGGCTCATGCCAAACAGTCGAACCAAAGCGTCGAGGAAGAGGCAGCTCCGACTTCGACGAAGAGCTTCACCGCAGAAATATGCACACCTTGCACCGGCGGAGTCCGCGTGGCCACAGGAGAAAAAGTGGCATCGCTGCCAGCCTGCCGCCCCGCGACACGCAGCTCCGACTTCACAGCTTCCCATCGGGACGTAGCACGGACAGCCGGTGACAAAGGACATGCCGCGACTTGGCTTCCCTCACCACCGTCATCGTTGCCACACAACTAGCAACGCCAACAGACCACCGAGACATCGTCAATTGGCAGCTGCCAACCACGATGCTGTGTAAGTCCAGCCCACGGGCAAGCACGCAGAAAACATCATCTTCAAGACGACGCCCTCAGGAGGGGAAGCGACGAGGATCGACGGCGTCGTCCGACCTGCACCGCAGGATCAAGGTCTTCACCCGAAGATGTGATCCGAGGCTGAGGAGAACGAGGAGCTCTACGATGACCCCTCAAGAGGGAGAACGACATCCACGGACGCCGCGTCATCAAGCTTTCACCCGGAGCAACCAAGACCTCACACCCCACGCAGCCGGACCAAAGCGGGGAGAACCCGCAGCGCTGCCGACCTACAAACCCACTGGCCCAAACACCTCCTGCGTGTCGCCGGCGTCGCCACAGCGCAGGTTCCACCTTCCACGCCGCCAACCGAAGTCGACGTGCCAGATCGGGCGCGGACCGGATCCGAAGCCCCAAGCTCAGCAGACCGGCGCAGCGCAGCGGTCGACCAAGCACCAAATTGCCCCAGCCACACCACCAATGAGCAGGAGGGGGGCTGCCACCCCACCCCGACGCGCCGATTGCCGGCGCCGTCGCACCGGGCGAGCGGCCGAAGCCACCAGCCAAGGAGGCGCTGCAGGGGTGACGGCGGGGGGCGAGACAGGGCCACGGCCGGACCGCCGGGGCACCGCAGCATCCGCCTCGCCGGAGGCCGAGCTTTTCCCCACCGGGTGCTCGCGCCACCATGGGACGCCACACGCGCGTGAGAGCAGGGCCCCGCCGCCACCGTCCATCGCGCGGACTTCGCCCGGCGATATCCTCTGGTGGCGGCGGCGCGACGAGCTAGGGTTTCCCCCGAGTCGCCCCTTTCATTTACTTTGTAGTCTACCTCCGTTTTGCTTGTCGTTGTTTTAGTTTAAATTTGAACTAAAACCACGACAAGAATTATGGAACGGAGGGAGTAGCATTTTTTGTTCAATTTTCAAAGCTCATGGATAGAGAAGGAAGAGCTCCTCTACAGGAGTATATTCTTTCGATGGACAGGAAATTTGCTTAAATGAATGCTAAACTAGGTTGGCACGTGATTTCTCTCTGTACCTAAATATTGGACTGAAGCGCATAACTTTTTCACTATGCAAACTTAATCTCTACTGCGTTAATTGTCAAGCATAACTGAACAGAATATAATCAAAACGGACACAGTGAGAAAAAGCACACCCACACACAAAGATGTCAGCAAACATCATCAGGCAGACAACCTTGCTTTAAGGTGCTTTGTTGGAATGCATAGAGCAACTGAACCACACGGTAGGTACTAATCAACTGAACCAACTCCCTGTGTCCTCATCATTCTTCATCGTGCCAGTTGGCTAATTGTGTCCATAAATTAGATAATATCGGGAAGTTGCCAAATTAAATCATTAACTCCTACGAGTCCACTTCCTAGTTGACCATTGTGCGCAATGTAGATGGTTGATCTCCCTGTGAAGTTTCAAAATGGAAAGAACCTATAGCAAACAAGTCCATTCCTGGACCTCAACAACCGGAACAAAATTCTAGATATCTGCGGAGCAATAATGCCATTAGTCAAAACCAATTTGATTCTTCAATCATGGAAAATACATTGAATTTATACAATATCACATTTTTTATGATTCTAACAGTCAACAATAGCTTAAACATTATTGGGAATCATGATACTACCAAAACTCCAAAGTTTAATCATCTCAACATTATTGGGAAAACTCAGCAAAAGAAACAGAGAAATAACAATCGGTATTAGAAAGTGCAGTGACACACTTCCAACTTTTAGTGTTAATGTTCCCTAAAAAACTTCTACCGTTAATGTTCTGAGTATTTTGCCATCTAGTCTCAGTAGATGCTAAGAGACAAGTGGTTCAAAACCCAGAGAGACAATTGCTGAACCACATCTAGCTTACCAAATCATTAGAAATGTTTTTTATTAAAATGGACATGTGATGGGCTCATGGGGTGGAAAACAGAAACATCTGTTTCTAGCTCATGGCCATATTTGTATAAATACACGAACTAGCTAATCACTAACAAATCAAAATCAATCAAATTCATGTTGTCTTCTAATGATAACATGTTAGTTAAAAAATGGCAATTCGTGATTATAGAAGTTTTTATGCTCAATCTAGTCTTGTCACTTCGATCATGTCTTCAGTGTAAAGTAATAAACATCTATGATCTATGGTGGATAAATTTTGAAATTATACAGCACAGATGTAGTTTAGACTAGACAAACTATACTAGTGGCTAATGGCCAATTGCATATGCAGGTTAGGCAAATTATTCTCAATTAATATAAACAATTAGTGTTGGCTAATCAGAAAAAAAGAAGTTATCTAGAGTTATTCTCAAGCTCGTTCCATACCATACCTAACAAAATAGAATATGCTCATACTAAATTAGTAACACATATAGAACAATAGGTGATCCTGACTATCCAGATTTAGTAAATCCAGTCCGAAAATATAAATGAACTCGATTATTTTTGGAGCAAATGGACTATTCACTCACATCAGGACTCCCCAACAAGGGATACAATGAACAATTGTTATAGATGTAAGATTATTAGCAAGATCATGAGAGATGTAGGAATATTGAATAACAACATAACTATATTTGATCTTCCAAATGTACATATTGAACTCTATATTTGACATTTAAGTTTGTTCAAGCTATTTTTTCATGTTGCTGTCTTCAACTTCCAAATTCCAACTTTATGTATATAATGTTGAGAGAGAAAAATTGCACTGGTGCACTAAACTGATAAAGATAGTTTGGCTCTTCGGTGACCTCTAACTTGAATCATATTGTACAGTGATAATGACAATAATAATGTGAGAATATTAAAAACAACTTCGATACATAATTATTGACAAATGAGGTACCCCGTACCCCCTCCCTGCTTCAATCACAAAGGGCACAATATAGTGGGACGATGACAGCCAATAAACTGGATACATAAGCATAAATGGTAACACAAATTAAACTAGATACCAGTATAAAATCTTTTATAGATCATAACCATTAAATTAAACTTTTCTACATAGTAAGTAGTAACAAGACAAAATACTACAGAACAAAATCTCTAGAAAAAATAAGTAATTGATACAATACTATCTGAAATTATTGGCTTGACACAAAGGATGTGAACAACGTTCGATCAACCAACTGTAAACCTAGTTTTGTTATATCCGCAGTATAAAGGCATGCTATTACCTGTAGCATAGACACTTTCAAATGGATGATAGTAAGACGCCATGCCAGGTTTGGAAATTTTCTTGAAGTGCAATGACTCATATTTGTATAGAGGAACACCACATTATTGGACTCAGCAAACCCTATTACTAGGCACAGTCTATCACCCTCTGCATTTAGAGAAAGAAGCTTGTCCAGTTCAACAGTTCTTCCCAACACCCATGAAGCAACACCATCAGAATCAGTATACCTTTTCCATAATTGGGCAGTAAAATCTGACAAGAAGAGTAAGCCGAGCCCGCCCCCCTCTGTTCGCGTAAGCGTGGAGTCAAAAGGTTCGCAAATTGCAAACTCAACCCCTGGCAGATTTATCACAGCTAGGCTCTGCCTACCCAAATCAAGCTCTAGAATTGCACGCGAAGTCCCATTAATAATCCAGTAAAGGGAATCCCCAGCTAGCACAGCGGGCATGACCATAATATACACGAAATCCAAAGCCCCTGATGGAACCAGTGTTGAGATAGGTTCACTCCATACGCCTGTCTCCGACGAGTAAACGCAGGCGAGCGCTCGTCTGTGTTGTTTGTCGTCGTTGTCCGCCGCTGTCAAGACCACCTGGAAGTGGTCGACTTCTCCGGCAGGGCGAAGCACCGCCCCGTGGATCATTGTCCTCTCGGCATAGGTGGCAATCCCCTGGGGAATGGTGAGGCGGTGCTGGTCGCCGGCAACCGGGTCCCAAACCACGGCCTTCTGCAGCTTCTGGTCGAACAGTAGCATGAGGCCGTGGCGGCATCCGAGGGGCCTGAAGCGAGAGTGGGCGTCCGAGAAGTGGCCGAGCGGGACGCAGTTGGGGGGCTCCATGGTAGGTTGGAACGCGATGCAGTCACCACCTTGGTTGAAGAAGCCGAGGAGAGGAGGAGGGTTGCGGCGGAAGCGGCGGATGAAGCGGGGGTCGGAGACGAGGCTGCGCCAGCGCCTGCATACAACGGATGCGCGCGGGAGGGAGGAGGGCTCCGCGGGGAGGCGGAGGAGGATCTCGGAGAGCAGGTCGTCGTCCTCCAGCGGCGGTGCCGCCGCCAGCGAGCCAGAGCATTGGTGGAGGATGCTCATCTGGCTCTCGTGACCGCTGGTGCGGAACTAGGGAGAAGAGTAGTTTCAGGTGGCCCAAGAAATGATTGAAAAGGTTGATTACATTGAGAAGCCCACGAGACCAACGTTAAACCCATGAAAACTCCCTGAACCACCGAGAGCAGCACGTGCGACGTGGACTTTTGGCTCTCGGATACCAAATAGCCTGATATACAAGATTTTTTTAGAAATTCAAAACATGGTAAAAAAAATCGAAATTTTTTATGCTCAAAGATTATCAAGTATTCTACTCGTGTAAAAAAATTGACTAGAGCTCTTTATTCTGTAATCACTGATAGGACTGAATGAACTGCGATTTTTGGTTTCTACCATCTCTCAAGTGAACACCCACACTTAGCAAACAGTACCTGCACGCCACAAGATCAGGTAAATCAAACTTAACTAACCTTACAAATGATCTGATCATTGAGGGATGCAACACCTCACCCTTTTCTTGCAAAATGAAAAAGGTTAATGTTTTTGGGACGTATCTTGTGGAGACAGCGAAAGAATGATCAGATTCCCACAATGAAGCGGTATGACACAAGATCTCTCTTTGATCCTTAATTTTCACCCAGTAATATTTGGAAAGTTTAACCATGACTGTTTTTTGTTCAAGCTTATAGATGGTTAGCTCGTAGCTTTTTGCAGTGCAGCAAGTATTGCGAACTTCCTGGTTCAATATTCCTTAGCCAGAAGATAATCTTTCAACAAAACACATACAGAAAGAAAATGTAAGCTAAGCAGAAATTAATCGTCGAAATCTCCGGACCAGATATAGCAATGCATAATGGAATATAACAAAATGAAAGCGGTGAAAAGATGAACACAAACGAAATGAGTGCAAAGATCATGTGGCAGGCAAGCTTGCCTCAGCATGCTCGCTTCAAGAACATGAGGTGAATGAACCACGGGATAAGTACTAATTAATCAAAGCAGGTCAATGTGTTTTCATGCCGGTTCGCAAATTGTCTCCAGAAATCAGACAATAGGGAGAAATTGGCAAAATAAACGATTAACTCTGACACCGTCGCATGGTACAAAGAGGTTCCATCTCCTGATGAAGTATACCAAATGGAAGAACCTACAATACACAAGCCATGCATTCCTGAATCTCAGCCATCGGATACGATTCCAGATACCTGTGGAACAATCAATGTCATTAGTCAAACCAACTTGTTCTATTTTCATAGAAAGCCTTAAAGCTATACAATCGTACAACTTTTGTAATTCAACCAGTAAACAATAACTTATCATTGAGAAAACTAAAGCAAAAAACTAAGTTGAATCATCTCAACGTCAGTTAGAAAAATAGTAACCCGTCATTTGTAATGTACTAGCACACTGTTTTTTTTTATTCGCGTACCATAATTTGTACTAGCACACTGTTATTAGCGTATTCTCAAGTGTCTCTGGTCTCAGTAGAGGCCAGGAAAAAAAACGTTGCCAACGGGGGGAATGATCCCTCCCTTGGTCATACGTTGGTAGGTAGGTGAGACACCTGGTTTATTCGAGAGCACACAGCTGGGACTCGATTTCCTCGAGCACGCGCAGCTGGGACTCGAACCCGGGTTGGCTGGGCGCACACTCGCTGCCACTGCCACTGAGCTAGCACTCAGTAGAGGCTAGAGACCAGTGGTTCTAATGACTTCCTTAGAGGCAAATGCTGATCCGTCTAGATTAATCAGGAGTTTATGAGAGGCTCATGGAGTAGAAAAAAAAATCTGCTTTGTAGCTGGCAGTGATATTATTTTGTTAGAAATGTACAATCCAGCTGGGCACTAACAAACTGGAGTTATTCAAATTCATGACGTAGAAGCATTGAGTGAGGGATCATACATCATCTTATTAGTTAACAATTCCTTCGGTTGAAAATAGATGTAATTTTTTACACAGCACGTCATTAAAGCAACAGTTTGACCACTACTCGCTCCGTTCATAAATATAAGAAGTTTTAGCTTTTGTCCATATTCACATGTGTCAACATGTATGTAGACATGTTTTAGTGTGTATGCACACTTATTTGGGTGTGCACCTAGTCAACATGTGAGCTAGCTAAAACATCTTATATTAAAAAACGGAGGGAGTACCTTCTAATGATAGTACTTCAGCAAGAATAAATTTCTAATTTTTGAATGCAGTTTTTTCGATGAATATCATCGTGACGCTTTGATAATGTTTTCAGTATGGAGTATTAAACATATATGTAGGCCAAAATGAACAATTTAGATCAGACAAACTATACTAGTTGGCAGTGACTACTAGCCAGTTACAAATCCAGGTTAGACTGACAACGAGCCAACAAGGGATATGCTGCAAGAGTGAACCGTCTAGCTCTAGAAAAATCGTCCATGAATTACAATAACTGCAAGCAAATTGGTATTTTCTTCGAAAATTGTGAAAACCATAAGTGCAAGGTACCATAATGATAAAAAAAGAGCAGCAATGTGGAATGACATAGCTATAAGCACATATAATTAAAGGATGTTTGAAACCTGCTAATGTTTTTTAATTATCAATTAAGCATGCAGATCACACTAGTACAACATCCATAACCACAAAAATATCAATCAAAGGCAATATTAGAAACCGGTAAAAGCTAAACAAGAAAATATGCACAAGGCAAAGGAAAATGCAAGTATTGATCGTGCTACACTAATCAACCCAGCTTTCTCAATTATGAGCAGGCACAATCATATGCACAAATAGTAAATGGGGAAGGGTCCTAAATCATAGGTCACTGCAGGAGCTAGAGTGAGAAGAGCCTGCGCTCACAGAAGGAACTGGAGAAGTAATGAGGACGGAAACTGAACGCAAGGTGGATGGATGAAAGGGAGGACAAGCAAAAGAACACATCCAGTAGACAGGGTTAAGGACGTCAGTAAATAAAAGAGAAGGTAGGTGAGTGAAGGTCCGAGGAAGAGCATGCGGAGCTGTTGAGGAAGGGGTCAGGAAGCAGGGCCTAGAAAGATCCAGGAGATGCATGCCATCAAACCATGATGAGAGGCGGGCAGGTGGGCAACCGCGGAGCAAACCAGTGCTCTCTTGCAATTTGATACAGTACTTGAGAAATTGGAGTAAGAAGAAAAGGAATATTTTTAAAGAAAAGTTCAGATACCTCAGCATACATGCAGAAAAAAAGTTTACCTGCTCAACCAATATCCAACATTCCAACAGGACTATCGTCTTATGTTGTGTGCTAAAGTTCAGCTACATCGTGCCCACCACCATGTCTCTCTGTAAGAATAAGAAGTTAATGACCTAATGACTTTCGAACAAAAAGCCAAATAAATACTAGGAGGCAATAACGATATATTTAGGGAAAAACTCACAGCTGTAACTTACAAAAACAACTTCGTTTTGGTACAACTTTGGGAATATATATATATATATAAACAAAACAACAGTGACAGTCCAGTTGAAATAATATTTCCAAAAAAATCGTCTTATGTAGTGTGCTAAAGTTCAGCTACATAGTGTCCATTACCTATGTCTCTCTGTAACAATAGGAAGTTAATGAACAAATGACATTCGAACAAAAAAATACTAGGAGGCAAGAATGATATATTTAGAAAAACTCACAACTGTAATTTACGAAACAACTTCGTTTTGATACAACTTTAGGAATATATAAACAAAACAACACTGACGGATAAATATCGTAAAAATTAAGAGCATGCACACACATGCTATTTTCAGAAGAGACAAATTATACAGAGTTATTACCTCAGTTCCAAAATATAAGATTTTGGGTAGGCTAAAATGGTCTACCAAAACATCTTATATTTTGGAACAGAGGTAGTATTAATTAAGCTCGTCCATGCCATATAGGAAAAAATAGGCATAATAGTATATCCTAGCAACAAAAGTGATCATGCCTACATATGCATTTCCGAACCATTCCTACTTGGATTTAGACTATCTTTACATAAATTTAGCCTCAGAGATGAGCTTAACTCCATTTATTAGTTTTTTGCTGGTACAAATGGACTCGCCACTCACAGCAGGATTCTCTTCAAGTGATAAAATGAACAACTATTCGTATATGTGCAGCCAGGTTGTCATTATGGACTTAAGATTGTTAGCAAGATCAGCAAAGATAACAATACTGGTTGAAATAAACATAACTAGCTTTAAGCTTCCAAATTTACCTGTAGAGCTACCTATTTGACATTTCAATCTATTAAAGCTATTTTTTCACGTATTTTTGGTTTGTAAGTTTTTCATTCAACTAGAGAAAACTCTGCACTACAGCTATGCACTAACACTGCCATTATACAATTCTAGCATGTCAATACGCAGACAAGAATCTACCAACATTTGTGTTCCTCATTTTACTGTATGGATATTCATACAATAAACTGATACAAGAAGTTTGCTAGCTCTGACTTGAGCCACATAGTTGGCTGATAATAACAAATAATATAGGATGATATACACAAATATCGTTGCATATTTGTTACAAAACTACAATGATGACACCACATTGCAATGACTCAAAAAAGGACTGATGAGTGATGACATAATGTATGTTATTAACTGTATGTATTTAACTGCATATTTTACTGTATGTATTTAAATACATAAAGGACACTATTTACCAGAAACATAGGCAAATCCAAATCATAACCATCACATAAAACGCCACCACAAATCAACAGGTTAAAAAAAGATCACTAGAGAACAATATTGCTATACGCTGAAGAAGCCATGAAGCAGCAGCAAAAGAACTAATTGATGGCACTAGTTGAAATTGTTAGGTTAACACAAAGGAATATGAACGGTATTCCATCAAGCAATTATTAAAAAATAACCTGGTTTTGTTAGACCTGCATTTTAACTGTGTAACGGTGTTCTATTACCTGCAGTATAGACACTTTCGAATGGACACCAACAAGACGAGCTTTCGGTTTGGGGAAGTTTCTTGAACTGCAATGACTCGAGCTGGGTCATGAAGAGACCAGACCATGTCGAGAGGAACACCACATTATTGTACTCAGCAAACCCTATAATTTCTGGGGACTCCCTTGAATTCAGAGATAATAGTTTGTCTAGTTCAATAGTTCTTCCCATCACCCATGAAGCAGCACCATCACAATCTGTATTCAGCTTCCATAATTGGGCTCTCAAGTCCGAATCTGACACATAGAGGAAACCTAGCCCACCACCCTCTGGCCTCTGCCCGCATAACTGTTAAATCCTCGCCTTCTTCATATAGCCCCACTGGCACTTGTATCACAGCTAGGGTCTGCCTCTCCAAATCAAACTTGAGAATTCCAGCATAATCCAAAACGGGAGTCCAGCAAATGGAATCCCCAACGAGCACAGCAGGCACGCGAGACAGAACATTGGAGGAAAAACGGCCATATAAGCCCCAGCAGCCGTCGTTTCCCGACTAATGGGTGAAATCGGTGTTGAGATGAGATTACCCCATACGCGGGTCTCTGATGAGTAGACGCAGGCGAGCACTCGTCTAGGTAGTTCGTCCTCCTTGCCTTCCACCACCAAGACCACCTGGAAGTGGTGGACGTCTCGGGCGGCGCGAAGCACCGCTCCGTTGATGCGGATGTTGTTTGTGTTGAACGGCGCGGGGAGGGCAATGCGGTGATGGTCGCCGGTGACGGGATCCCATAACAGGACCAGTTTCCGCCTTGGGTACCACATTAGCATGAGGCCGTGGCGGCATCCCAGGGAGATGAAGTCGTCGTCGCCGTCGCACGGCAAGGAGAAGCCCCCGAGCGGGAGGCGATTGGGGGCATCCAGGGTTGGCTCGAAGGTGAGGTCGTAGAACGTCTCGAAGAAGCCGAGGAGGGGAGGGTTACTGCGGTGGCGGAGGCGGAAGCGGCGGAGGAAGCCGGCGTCGGAGACGAGGCTGTGCCAGCGCGTGCAGACGGCGGAGGCGCGAGGCAGGGAGGACGGCTGCGGGGGCAGGCGGAGGAAGATCTCGGAGAGCAGGTCGTCGTCGTCCAGCGGAGACCGCGACGGCGAGCTATGGCGGCGGCGGCGCCGGCGGCGGCGCCGGCGGTTGGCCGTCGTCATCTCGCTGCGGGACGTGAGGTCAAGCGCAGGTCCAGTATGATGCTGGCACTGAGAGAGTGAGAGGCCGTGATTCTCAGCTATGTTTCGATGGTCCGTAAGCCCATGGCTAGACGAATGCAAAGCCCACGAAAGCATTTCTTTATTTATTTTCTTGCCATGTGCGAATTTTCAAGTTTATTGCCCACATAACAAAAGTATAGGAAAGAAATGTAGGAATTCATTTTAAGTAAGACTAGGAAATAAATGAAAGCGGTAAATGATATATATCACCCGACTAATTATGTTGGCTTTATCGGTTCACTCCATCCACATATTGTGCTCTCGTCGTCTTGCCCCTTGGCTACCTCACGGACACCGATGTGTCTCCTAAGTTGTATAGCTAGGTAGATATACACCTGGATCCTTGTCTCCTACCTAATTTCCATCCTATGTCGACATACTATTTTTCTTTAAACGGGATAAGGCCAGTAAGGGCCTGGAATGCATTGATGCGATTATTTACAAGAAGGACCCTCAAAGAAGGAGAAAATACAATGCTGTCCTCCAGTGGACAATCCTGCATCGAGGTCGAAGATGATCCTCCAAAACATGAAGGAAGAGCTCGGCTTCACATCGCGTTTGAGCGCCGATTTACCCCTAAGGCCGTGGATAACCTCAACAAAACTTGGCTTCGGTTGATGATTTCCGCCATAGAATGCAGCTTTCAAAGCAGCACGTCCTCCAGACTCCCGAGGTGCTTGAGCTCCGTCCCGCAGCGAGGCAGTGTCCAAGTCCCCCACATCGCCACGATGTGAAGGGAAGGAAGCAAACCGCCCCCAGAAGAACAAATCCGCAACACCACCACTATTACCGAGCTTACTGTAGCATACACCTTGAGATTTGCCTTCCCACCACGCCGTCCACCATGGAAGGCCATAGGAAATAGGCATCCCCATGCCATGGTTGTCACTCGATAGCCACCATGCCAGGTGCATGGAAAGGGGCCACCCCAAGCTCAAGTCGAAGACCTAATCGAGACTCCTCTAGCACACCATCACCACGATGGCCAACAGGGGGAGCTAGATCTGGCGCAACTCGATTAGGGACGCCCGTGCGCTTATTCTCTGAGATCTAGGCGGTAGAGTTTCAAGGGGACGACCTCCCCCGCGGAAAACTGGCCAAGAGCCTCACCAGCCACCTCCCAACGATGCGCAAGAGCAGCAGGAGACAAGATCTCACCGGCATGACGATATTCGCCACGAGGTACAAGACAACAAAGCCAACCCTAAAACTAAACCTACAAGTACCTACAGAGGAGGGCCGGCCTCCCCTCCCCCAGCATATCCGGGCGTCCTTGCCCGCCGGAGAGGAAGGGGATAGGAGCCGCGGTAAGGTGGACGAATCTCAAACGGAACGAGGGAAGGGGATGAGAGGGAGGGGCAAGAGAGCCCCCAGGTCAACAGACAAGTATGCTTGCGCAATGTGGCATATGTCTTGGAAGAAGTTGGGACCCTACTATGCTTTATTTTTTGTGCTTGAAGTGCAAATCAAATATGGATTTGAACCTAGCTTTATGTTGCGGTAGATATACATTGTGTCCATTTTTGTTATTACGAAAACGTGTTGTTTTCTGGTAAATCCAATAGTGTAATGATAGCATGTAAAGCCAAGCTGCATTGTGGCCTGGATGCCATACCATGGTCCTAACTCCCAAGCCATGACAACACAACCAAAAGTCGCAAAAACATCTTGCTCTTTTTAATTAGTGGATTTCCACAAGTCACAAATTGGTGCATGAAACTTCAGCTCTAAATGTGCTTCATAATCGACAAGCACAAAAACAACAAGTCAAATTCAGCCATGAACATTACACATCCGAATAGTATTATTCACGTCCGGATTTCCCTGCATAACAGGAAATTCGATTTAAGTTCTCAACAAAATTATGTGATTTTTTTCACCGGAATTTTGAAGTTTATTGCCCACGTCACAAAAGGATATGGAAGAAATGTAGGAATCTATCTATACTATATATCAAAGGGCTCCGTTTCAGCTAGCCCTCAGGCTATCCACGTCGACAGGCACTGCAGCAGCTACAGTGCACGCACTTCTACAGTACGCCATGCACTATAGCGGCTACAGTGTACATATATATATATTTATTTTTTTGCCCTTTTCGCTATAATGAAATATATGCGCGCCGACGAGTAGGTTCCATTCCCGTGATCGGTTTCGAGTTCGGTCGACTCTACCTCCTCAATTTTGGATCAAAGTTCGCAAAAGCATTTGACGAATTTTGTCAAATTCATTGCACTCAGTCGTCCGTTTGAATTCTCCTCTCATGAGTACATGGATATCACCTTACCAAACAATTTTCATGTTCTAACCTTTTTATTTTGACGGACATATTGATGTACCGCTTTTTTGCAGCAAAGTCCCCGCGTTTTCCAACAATTGTGAATCGGCCCTCCGGAATAAAACATTTTTGCAAAAAAAAAGTCCCCGCGTGCCTTTTTTCCCTGAAAAGTCCTCACGTTTTCCAAAAAATTGTGAGCCGGCCTCCCGGAATAAAACATTTCTCCGGTACAATTGAACAATTTTTCCCCTCCTAATATATTTGTCCCCATTATAGTTTAAACCTATTTTTTTCCCGCACTTCTTTTGACGAACACTATCTATTTTCCCGATCATGCGTGAACAGTCTCTGTCCCTTATGAATAGATTTTTTTGCTTTTTCTCTTCTAATAGATTTCTCCCCGTTTTAATTTTCCCCTGTTGTTTATTTTTCCACATTTCTTTTTACGAACAATGCGCACAAATAGAGATTTCAAAATTACTTATTTATTTCTACTCCCTATTTATCCCCTACTATATCTTTTTTTTCTACTTTTATCTCCCTTACATATTATTTTTATTACTCTAAGACTGCTCGCTTACTTCCTATTTTCCCCTATTCTATTTTTTTAACTTCTTATTTTATTTCCCTCGTAAATTTATTTTTGCAACCTTAAAATTTATTACTCATTTATTTGCAAATTCTGTTATCTTAATTCCCCACTTCTCTATATTCAAATTACCCCTACTTTTTTAAAAAACTTTTACTTCCCGTATATTTTTTTAACTACTTCTTAACGGTCTACATTAATTCCATTTGGATGTCTAAATTCACCAAATAAAATAAACTTCCAACACTTACTCCGTACAAAAAACACTAAATATTTTCTACCTTTTAAAACCAAATGTGCATCCCCTCTCCTTTTCCCTCTATTATTCTCTTGACAGGTGCACTGAATTTGTTCCAGAAGCCATGTACTTGGTCATATATAGTGACATACATGTATGATCATAAGTACTAATTATCTTCACACCGTATATTTATATCACTCAGATATAGCATAGGTGACTTTATGTATATTGTAAGTAGTTCACATACAAAAAAAGGATTTTGTGGTCATAAACACCCTTCTCAAATTTTGGTTTGTGTTTCTATTGATTTTCTTTTATTTCACTCTATTTAATTCTCTGTTTAGGTAGTGCCTGTTTTGTTTTGACCTTTTATACAATACCTAATCCTACGATGCAAATGATGTTGGAAAAAAACTCAGCTTTGTTGCGATAATTAATCTAGACATTTGCGTCCAAAAGAAGCATCAAATCCAAGGAATTTTTAAGAATATATAGCGCTTTTTTGACACCCAGATTATTTCCATTAATATCCAACCTGTGTTTGCACTCATGTCCAATGGATCACGATATCTTTTGTCCGGTCGTGATAAATCTGAAAGTTAGGTCTTTTGTACAGTTGTTTCATACTTTTAGCTTCAATTTATTTATATTTTGGCGCGGTGTGTCACCGCGCTAATTTTCCTAGTTTCTCTAAGAGAAAAAATGGACAGCTTTACGCGGACGTTTAAGTGAAAAACATTAATACAACAAAATATAATTACCAGCTTAGTGCCGCTGTCTACAACGCTCTGGGAGCTTAATCAATCCAGACCGAGCCCCAAGCGCCTCTGTTTGTACGCCACAAGGAAAAAAAAAAGAATAGCATCGAGCGACTCGTTTTGCGACTGATGCCCACGATCGAGGCCATAGCTGTCGGGTTAGCCAGGATTTTGATCATAGCGTCAGGATGCAAGCTCCGCGTCGTGGATGCTCTAAGTCGACTAGGAATAAATGTAAGCATATGCAATAAGGTAAATGACCTATATCACCCGACTGATTATGTCACTAGTAGAAAACGTGGCAACAGTCTCGGTTCCAGAGGGCATTTAGTACCGGTTGTGCAACCGGGACTGCCAAATCGGGACTAAAGGGCCCCACCCTTTAGTCCCGGTTGCCTATGAATCGAAACTAAAGGCCTCCACGTGGGCGGAGCGGCGCGCGCGGGCGGAGTACCTTTCGTCAACACCAACCGGATTAAAGGTTTCTGCTTTTTTTTCTTTTAACGCCCCTTTTCCTGCCGCGGCAGGAAAACGTCTAAAACGCTGCCATGGCAGGAAAACGTCTAAAACGCTGCCGCGGCATATTTTTTCTTTTCGCTTATTTTTCAGGGTTTAGGGTTTCGGATTTTTTTCATCGTTCGGAGATCACGTCGATGCACAAAAAAAAGTTTTCGCACATATGAAGATCATTTGGTATATATATGTACACACATAAAGTAGTCATTACATGGAGATCACTGCTAGTACATGAAGGGAGGCCATTTTTCGATATAGTGGAATTCTTCGGATTTAGGTATGACCTGCGTAAGGAAAAATCACGCCAATTCCTCCGCAATTGCTTTTACGCGGTTAATTGGTAGGAGCTGGTTCCGCTTTCTTGCCATATTTAAAAGAAGGAGATCAAATCAATTATTTTAAAGATGGAGATCAAATCAATTATGAAGGAAACTAAACACAATTGATGGTACCAAAATAAAGTTGTGAATGATGTTTACGTACCTCTTGATTTTTTCGACTATTGACTCTCTCATTGACCTTCATGTGAATGTACTCGCAAACGTAGTATCCATATAAATCCGTCCCCTCTGGTTGTCACATGCACCACTATACGGGAATAGAATTTAATCAAATAATAATCAAGATAATGATAATGGTATTGAAACTAGAATTAGAGAGATACGCAGACCTAAGTACGTAGTACTAATTACGTTGTTAGCCTTAAAGTCCAGCTTATCTTTCCATTCACCGCGTTCTTCCATGATGAACTGTTTCTAAACCCTGCCTGGCAAAGAAACGAAATTACTAGGAAAAGCACGGCCTCCTGAAACGCACGGTCGAAGCATCTCATCTGCGCAGCACGTGGACGCACGGTGGCGCCTCCAATCTCGTCCGCTTTTCCTTCCCTGCTCACCACGTGGCGATCGCTCGCTGGTACCGAGCGCAGCGTGGCTAGCTGAGTAGCTGGTACGGTCGGGTCGCTGGTAGGCTCAGTCCACGTTCCCTTTTTCTGTTTACTTTTCTAATCTCGATGACTAAAAACAATATATCTTTTAAACCGAGTGTCCAAATCATAATCTGTTTTTGGGAATGGATTACTCGCGTCGAGATTTACAAAACTAGATCTCATGTTGATACGTTTTGACGCTTTTTTTATATACATTGCCGGAAGCTTGTAGGTTGCACTGCCTTCATGTCTTTGGGGTGCAGTGCAATGTCTTCTCTTTTTGTGGTGCACTGTTCTCTGTATTGCGGTGCACTGCCTCGGATGTGGCAGTGCCCTGCCTTCTTTTTGAGGTGCACTGTCTCGGATGGGACAGTGCACTGCCTTCTCTATTGCGGTGCACTGCCTCGGATGAGACAGTGCACTGCCTTCTCTAATGCGGTGCACTGCCTCGGATGGGGCAGTGCATTGATTTCTCTTTTTGCGGTGCACCATCTCGGATGGGGCAGTGCACTGCCTTCTCTTTTTTGGTGCACCGTCTCAGATGGGGCAGTGCACTGCCTTCTCTTTTTACGGTGCACCGCTTCGGATGGGATAGTGCACTGCCTTCTCTTTTTGCGGTGCATCGCCTCGGATGGGTAGTCACTAAAAAAATGCACCCAACAAAATGTTTCATAAAAATATTTAATACTTTTTGATGCACTTGGTAGATTTTATAGTATCACCGTTGAAAAGAAAAAAATAACCACGGACTAAGCTAACCAAGCAAGCATGCAGTTGGATCGATTCAGCTAGCTCCTCCTAGCTGGCTCGCTTGCCACCATCAGACAGGCGCGTGCGTCACGTACATGGCTACGGAGTAGCTTGCTCGCTTGGCGCAGCAGACAGGCGCGCACCTCATGTACGTATGGGGAGCGTTTCGTGCGCATGCTGCCGTCAAGCCACGTGGAAGGTAGGGAGGGGCTCCCGTGCTGGGCTAGCTCGCGCGTCAGGTTCTGCGAGCGAGCCCAGCGCGAGCTTCTCCCAGCCTTCCACGTGGCATGCTGTCGGCATGCGCACGAAACCATCTATTCCTGTACGCGACGCGCGCTGATGCTAGCTAAGAGCGAGCTAGCTAGCTGATCGATCGGTCAATCAGCGTACTAGAAACAGACACGCTAGCCAGCTTGCTGCTTTGTACCTATGGTTTTTTCTTTTTTAGGTGATACTATAAAATAATTATACGCTATTTTTTTCTGACGTGTGCAAGAAAACATTACACTGTAAAAAAAAAGATGCACTGCCTGATCGCATCCAGGCAGTGCACCGCGAAAGAGAAGGCAGTGCACTGCCCCATTCAGGCAGTACACTGCTCCGTTCAGGCCGTGCACCGCGAAAGATAAGACAGTGCACTGTCCCATCCAGACAGTGCACCACGAAAGAGAAGGCAGTGCATTGTCCGTTGAGGCAGTGCATCGCAAAAGATAAGACAGTGCATTGCCGCACTGCCCTGTACAGGCAGTGCACCGCGAAAGGTAAGGCAGTGCACTGCCCGTCCAGTCAGTGCACCGCAAAAAGATAAGGCAGTGCACTGCCCCATCCGAGGCAGTGCACCGCAAAAGAGAACGCAGTGCACTGCCCATCCGAGACAGTGCACCGAAAAAGAGAAGGCAGTGCTCCATCCGTGGCAGTGCAGTGCCCCATCCGTGGCAGTGCGCTGCCTCATCCGAGTCAGTGCACCGCAAAAATGATGGCACTGCACCGCAAAAGAGAAGACAGTACATCGCAAAAAGAAGATATTGCACTGCATCCAGAAGGCAGGAAAAAGGCAGTGCAATCTACACACTCTGGGCAGTGCACAAAAGTTTTTTGTCGAAACACATCAACATGAGATCTAGTTTTGAAGATCTCAACACGACTATCCCATCCCCAAAAACGGATCGTGATTTGGAAAGTCCGTTTAAAAGATAATTCATTTTTTGTCTTCGGATTAGAAGAGAAAAAGCCATGTACAGAACTAGCTACACCACTTACCCAACCAGCTGAAGCCAAGAGCGAGCGACGCACGGCTGGCCACCATGTGGCGAGCGGGGAGCGATCCGCGGGAGAGCTCGCATGCGTCAGGGAGCTCCACGTGCTGCGCGTGCATGTAGCGCTGCGCGTGCGTCCCAGGAGTGCGTGCTTTTTCTAACATTTTAGAAAATGAATTGAGAAGTTATTACTTACTTGATATTAGGAAATGAATGAAAGAGGCCGATATAGTGCGATTGAAATTACCTCTTAAGCATATAACGCACGCTCTTGTATTCATCAGGCTCTCTCCTTAATGAGTCCATGATTTCAACTTCTCCTGTCTCGATTCTAATGATTAGCAGAATGAAGTGGAACCTGCGCACGTTTATATACGCAGTTATTCATAACTCATCAATTACACTTAACATCGGGAAAGCAAAATAGAATGTGTACAAGACAGTAACACTCACTTGAAGTTGTAAGGAAAAAGTATTTCTTTTTTATTATTTTGTCGCTTTAAAAACGTTAGCAAAACGTCCTCTGTGTCCTGGGCATACTGATCTACGGTGACTTCATGAACTTTATCGGTTTCACTCCATCCACGCCTTGTGCTCTCGTCGTAAATCATAAAGATTTTTTTTTATAAAACTAGTAAACTACATGTATTTGACATCACATGTTAGAAATGACATCACATGCTTCAAATTCTAGCACCGCCACTACTCGCCCCTCGGCTACTTCATGGACAACGATGTGTCTCTTCAATTGCAAGCTAGGCAGTTATACACATGGATCCTTGGCTCCTTGCTAATTTCAATCCTAGGTTGACAGACAAGTATGCTTGCGCAATGTGGGATATATCTTGGAAGAAGTTGGGACAATACTATGCTTTATTTTGGGGTACATGAAGTGCAAATCAAATTTGGATTTGTACCTGGCTTTATGTAGCGTAGATATACGTTGTGTCGATTTTGTTGTTACGATTTTCTGGTAAATCCAATAGTGTAATGATAGCATGTAAATCCAAGCTGCATTGTTGCTTGGATGCTATACCATGGTCCCAACTCCCAAAGCCATGACAACACAACAACAAAAAAGTCGTAAAAACATCTTGATCTTTTTAATCAGTGGATTGTCACAAGTCACATATATGGTGCATGGAGCTTCAGCTCTAAATGTGCTTCATAATCGGCGAGCATAAAAACAAGTCAAATTCAACCATGAACATTACACACCGGGATCGTATTATTCACGACCAGATTTCCCTGCATAACAGGAAATCTGATTTAATTTCTCAACTAAATATGTGATTTTTTTTCACCGGAATTCGTCTGATTTTCAGTTTCCTTAGACTTCATCACACTCTCCCATCGGCGGCTTCCAAATTCAAACTAAAATTCATCTCGTCGTGAACCGGCGGCCGGCCGGCCGCAGTTGCAATCTCATCCGTCCATCTCCCGATCCGACGGCGGCGGCGGCCTTCTTCGACTGGACGAAGCCACCACCATCCCCACCAGTTCAAACGCTCACCAGCTCGGCTCATCATCGAACCTTCCGCCGGAGACGCCGCCCGCGATGTCCAAGGCCGCCGCCGCCGCCGCAGCGGCGTCCCTCCCGCCCCCGCCGCCGGAGGTGGCCCACCTGGTGGAGCAGCTCCAGCGCCACCACCTCGCCCCCGACGCCTCCCTCCTCTCCAGCTCCGCCCACTCCGACCTCCTCCAGGTACGCCGCACCCGCCACCCACCTCCCCCCTCCCTCTCTCTTACCTCTGATCCCGTGTTCCTTCCCGCAGGCGCGCGAGGAGGTCGCGGCGGAGCGCGCGCGCTACCTGAGGCCCTGGTGAGTTCGCCCCCCGCCCGCTCGCCGGATCTAGAATTTTGATCGGATCTGATTACTACGACGTGGCAGGCGGTGTACGCGGAGGCGATGGCCATGGTGGAGGAGTACCAGCACGCGACCGCCGCGGGCAGCGCCGGCGCCGGCAAGAAGCTCAATGCTCCCCGCAGGTCGGTTCCACTTCTCTCAGCATACGCAATGTTCAAGTAAAAAAAAAGTACACGCAATGTTCTGTCGGTGATTCGTGCAGAAAAAGGCTAGAAAACGAGGATTGAACTGGTTAAGCGAGTAGGAATGTATACGTTCAATGCTAATCCAATCTATGTATTTGGGCGTTAATTCAGACAAATAATGGACTGGTGGTTGAGCTTACTTTGTCGAGAACGATGCAGGTGTACGAGTCCTTGGAGCACCATTTGGCGGTCGCGGAGGCGGCCCAGAGGTTGAGGCTCCCGCTGCTATCGCAGGACGGGGAGGTGCACGAGGAGGAGATAGAAAAGCTGAGCACCTTGTCAAGAGCTTCATTTGACAGTACTGTAACCAGTGCCACGCCAAGCTCAGTCTCGACTAGCTACAATAACTACAGCAGCACCACTAGTGCGGTGACTGCTGCTGCTGGTAGTGGTGGTTCGGAGATAGTTGAGCCTGGAGCTGGTGGCGTCCCCGATCGTTTTCTTGGAATAACGTCGGATTATCTCTATCAGGTGCAGCAACAGCAGCCTGCCATGACTGTGGTATGTGAAAGATTGAACCCTTTGCAATCGAAGTTATCCTCTGAACTAGCACCAGACGATCATAATTTATTTAGCTGTTGTATAATTCATGTATGCATATCAAATGTGAAACTGTTTAGATCTTCTTCTTAGTTGTTGCAGTGTCACCCTTTTAGTCCAAGTAAAAAAAATACATGATTTCTTCAGAAAACTTGGTAGTTTGTAATTTAAAAGCATCTACCATTGATCTGGCATTGCAGGACATGGTTGATTATCAGAGAACTGTGGCCAGAGAGATTGAGGCTCGGTTAGAAGCAAAGTGTGACGCTTTGACTGATCTTTTTGCAATGGATGAAAGGGGTCAGTTACTGAAATACCGAATCTTAATGATCAGTAGACATTAATATATATGTGTCCCCCTTAAATTATAACGTTTGAAATATGCTGCAGATTCATCATCCATGAATCAGATTTCAAGTGCCAGGCTTCCAGAAAGGTGATTTTTCCCATCTTGGTCTGTCTTGCAGTGATCATTCACTTACTATTTAGCAAATGCAGCAAGGCTTTATGTGCCCAGATTATCTTCAGCCAAGTGTAATTTCTGAATAAACTATCCTCATTCTCCTTCTAACATTTTGCATCAGTTTTCAGAGCTTAGTTTTAGTAGTTTGAATGTTTGATACAGATGTCATCACTGGGGCAAACTCATCATTTATATTGTTAATAACTCATTTGTCCAAATTTCCACCTTTCCTTGTTTGGAACTAATGATTAACTCGGAGTTCGGCTTAAAATACTTCTCATAATTCCCTTTTCTCCTTTGACAGGGTGAAATTAATTATCGAAGAGATAGAAAAGGAAGAGTCCCTTCTACTCGAGGATCTTGCTTCAATGGACAGGAAATTTGCTGAACACTATAATGTGCGTCTGTTATGCTGGAAAATTTCTTTAACTTAACTTGGGCAGCTAGTCCACTTTATTTTAATCCAAATTTGTTCTGGAAAATCTGTCAAAATACTTACATCTGTTCAAACTTCAAAGGTCCTGGAGCAAATTCTTGCTGTACTTATACAGTTTGTCAAAGACAAGAAGTTGGAACACCAGCACCAATATGCAAGTCTTCTCATGCTCCTTTTACAATGTTACTTCTTCATGGGATTAGTATTATTTCTTGATGTGTGCTGGCTTTCTCTTGTATGACCTAACAGGATGATGTGAAGAAGACCTGGCTTATTAAAAGATGTCGTACAATGAATGCTAAACTAAGGTTGGTACTTGACTTCTGGTAGCTGAATCTTTGACTCCAGTGTATGTATGTATGGGTATGTTTGGTTGGTGTCCAAAACCAACCGTACCAATTTTTTGATCATAGCCAAAAAAATTGTGCTCGTTTGGATGATTGCCAAGTTCTCTGCATCACCCATCCTAGTTATTTTTTCCCTGACATTTGCCATTCATGGGCAAGCAAAACCTTAGCCAAAATAATGCCTAGCTAAATATTTGATAGGGTGAACTTGGGCTCAAACCTAACATCGCTATAACTTTTCAGTTTTCACTAAACTAATTTCAATGTGTACTACGTTAAACACAAGTGAACAGAATTACATACGCTCTTGCTTGAATAATCATTTTGAGCTTTGAAGTCTTCTGCCTTGTATGTACTCCTTTTCTCTATAATCAATCACTGATCGGATCAGAACACTGAATGAATTGCAATTTTGTCTCTCTGTTCTAGCTATCTGGAGCACCATCTCTTGCGTGACACCTACACGAAGGAAACAGTACCTGCATTGCATAGGATCAGGTAAATCCAACTTAATATATCCTAAATTGATCTGATCATTGAGGGAAGCAGCACTTTTATTGCAAAGATGATTCCTTAAAATGTTTTCTCTTGAAGTAAGCAACCATCTTACGGTATTTACTGTTTATTGCAGGAAGTATCTTGTTGAGGCAACGAAAGAAGCATCCAATTCCTATAATGAAGCGGTATGATACATCACCTTACTTTTTTTCGAGAAAACGCAAAGGACCTTTGCATTTCATTCGTTGGAAAGATAGTGTTTATCTTACAATCCTCCTAGGAGACGAGTTACAAAACATCTGCTAGGACTCTAGTGGACATCTCAGGTCGTCAGCAGGATGACCCTGAGCCGGATGCATCGGCCCTTGCCCACAGGGCCGCCTCATCCTTGATCTTAAATTCTTAATACATCACCTTACTTGCTCTGTGGTTTTCTTTCAAATTTGGTACTTGGTAGCAAACATCGTTTGTCAATGAAGCCTTTCATTTTAATCCAATATCATTTCAAAGGTTGAACTATGGTTGTTTTCGATTTAGACTTCTTGCAGCAGTGGTATTGGGAGGTCGTTGACACTGATATGCCACCTGGTTAAAATCCAGCAAGTCTCACGTGCCTTCCGTTGTATGAGCAACTTGTCTAGTCATGTGGGTGATACCTTAATCGTCAAGCATGCTATTCAGTATTCATGTTTACACGCCTTCAGTAAATTTTGACGTGAGCTTACAAAGCTTAGGGAATGCCAGGAGGCGATATTAGCAGCCGCTTTTGAGTGAAAAAATATGTCAGAGGTGCGAGTAGTCAAGTAATATTGAAGAATGTCCAACTGTCTATCCTGCGGAAATTGAGTGGTGCATGCTTTTTAATCTCTGCCAAGGCAAGCGTTGCGTGTCCTGTAGTACCAGGCGATTAGTTGATGTGCATTGATAGTCTGACAAGTTTCACCTTAGCTAAGAGCCAGAGATGTCAAAGGCCTAGAGGGTATGCAATATTCTATAGTCATCACTTTTAACTGCGTGTTTAGAGAAATAAAGAATGCCAGCTTGTAGTACCCACTTGGTTCCGAGAAGGACATGTAGTATTTACTTTCGATCTTCTGATAGTTACTTTTGGTATTTGATCTCTGTGTCAGGTTTCACGACTCCGTGAGTATCAAGGTGTAGATCCGCACTTCGATGTGATCGCGAGGCAGTACCATGAGATTGTAAAGGTAATGGTGACTCATTTTCATCACCCTTAGCAACCATATGTTATACGCTTGATGGAATGATGGGTCTCTTGCTAACCTGATTTGAACCGCAGAAACTGGAGGGCATGCAGTGGACGATCCACCAGGTTGAAATGGATCTGAAGCCAGCCTCATCGTGATCATGCAGGCGTACAAATTCCATTACTCTTGGAGAGGAGGCATCTCATGTTTGTTACCGCTTCCCAGAATGCTCCAACTGCGAGTTCTGTTAAATTTTCCTTTTGTTGCTCAGACTTTCACCCAAGCGCCCCCGTATATATAGGGTGCTGGTGGCTATTTTTTCTATGTATGTTGTTTTTTCTTTCTTCTAGACATAGAGGAATTCTGCATGAATCAAACATGATGGCATGTCATTCCAACCTCTTATTGAGCTTCGCTGAGAGTATCCCTGTATGTTTTGTTTGCTGATAGTGTGATGTAGTCAGTTGGATTCAGAAGACATCATGTGTGTACTTACTAATGCAGAGCAATGTGTGCGTCAAACTTTTTACCATTGTTGCTGCTTCTCTCGTTGCATTGGCTGTTGCTGCTTCTCCTAACGATGCAGAAACCAAACTGCGAGAAAAGAGTGTAGAAGAAATCAGAAGCATGCATTTCACATTGTTGGTTGGAAGTTGCAGCTACCCTGGATAATCTGTCTTACTGACTGTGTCGCTTATTTTTAAGCTGTGCCATCCTAACTGTTTCGACTTTCGACTGCCCAACGGTGACACGTTTCCAGTTCTGGCTCATTTCTTTGATGCTTCCCTGAACAAGTTTCTTTGATATTTTGAGTCCATGACACTGAATTCGTACTCTTGTTAGTGGTGATCAAAGAGGATTGATATTTTGAGTCCATGACACTGAATTCGTATCTTGTTAGTGCTGATCAAAGAGGATTGGTATTTTGAGTCCATGCCACTGAATTCGTACTCTTGTTAATGCTGATCAAAGATGATTGCAATGTCTGGCAATCTTGTCGTATATTTGATCTCGCTGAGATATCTTTTCAGGGCAGATAGATAATTCGAGCCCGGGCTGATGGGTGGGACGGATTGGACGATCGACGCCACCCTTCACCGTCAGCGTCTGGCGTTGTGAAATCACTGTCGTGCCCTCTTTCTGAACCACGGTAAAGACTTGTTCTTTCAGATTTTTCATTTTAGATCTTCGTTGCTCTTCCTGTCATCACAAGTTCCATGAACTGGCCATCGCTTGTTCCTTGAATTATATTTCTTCAACAATTTAAACCTTTATTTCTTCCTCTTCTAGAGTTTCACAAGTTCCGTGAACAGAAAAAGGTTGTACCAGGTTGCATAATCCACACTCTTTCTGCCAACTGAACTTGGTGACAATTCATGTACGGTCAGTGCTAACCGAAGCGGAGCAAGGGTGGTAAAACTGAACCAGTAGCTGCAGAAATATACCGGAACATTCATAATAAACCCTGATGAAGCCATGCTACATACTTCAGTACTGCACTAATTCCAGATCGCAACATTCTTGTGCACCAAAAACAACATCCTTGTACCAAACCCAGATAAATATAGACAACTAGAACTAGATAGATAGGGTAAAAAGTCTGAGCCACGTGGAGCTAGTTACTACTACTGAAGATGCACACACAGTGGATGTTGTCGATCACCATGGCGCGGTGGCCAGCTCCCGCACAGCTTGGTCCTTCTTCTTCCTCGCGTTCTCCTCCACCATCTGCTCCATCTCCTCATCCATCTCCCTGAGAGTATCCTTGAGGACTGACAACCTCAACTCTAGGTCTCTCACCTTCTTTGCGGCACGAGCTCGCTCCAGCTTCAGCTCTTCGTACCCCTCGGGCTCCTCCATTGCCGAAGAAGGAGCACTGAGGAGGCCAAGGAGGTCGTCGACGCGCTTAATCATGAAGGCCACGTCCATGCCCAGGGCCTCGAAGGACTCGAGGGTCTTCTTCCACGACGCAAGGTCCTCGAGGGAATCAGGGCAGGAGGCCATGATGCCCTCGGCGATGTTGGCTGTCTCCATGATCATCCCTGCAGCGAGCACGGGGCTTATCTGCTTCATCAGATGCCTGTGGAGGTACGCCTTCCGGGCATCGCAGAGCTCATAGTATGTCTTGCGTAGGTGATCAGGGAGTTTACGGCCGACGACCGAACCATCGCCGACAACGACCTTGAAGTTTACGAGCCTTTTCACGGCGACGAAACCACCGTGTCAGGACCGGGAGATCTGATGCCACTGCCCCCGTTGGTGGATGGTTTGCTGCTGACTCTGCAACCACCTCCGGCTCCTCCTTAGACTTGGTACCTTCGTCGGAACTTTCTTTTTCTTCTTTCTCTGCGTTGTAGAACAGGAGACGTGATTCAAAAGACTTGGTAACATTACAGAATGAGCATTCATGAAATACTTTCAACTCACTTGATGTGATGTTTTCCATGGATGGGTCCAACTCAGGAGACCGAGTGCTCCATCAGTTGTAGTGAACTTGTTCTCTCTTAGTATGTACACCTGAAAAACAGTAGTCAGTAGTTAATCCCAGGGAATGGATACAGATCCTACCATGCATTTGGTAAAAATAATAATTAAGGGACGATTGAAGCACTCGCCTTGAATGTTGTCGGCCTCACGAGTTGAAAGACGAGGGCGTCGCCAACCTTAAGATCATGCTGTTCGGCGAATCCACGCCATCCACCACTGAGTCCCATCTTGTAAGCTAGGTAATTTGTGTCACAGGTCTGCCCTTCCTCATCTTCCAGTACAATTTTAACATCTTTCTTTGGAAGATGCTTTCTGCAAAAAATAGCCTGGAGGCTCTGCGAGAGGAACACACAAGTGAAAAGCAGAGGGAGTAATTTACTCTTCTATTAGAAAAAAAGGCAAACTTAATGTTGCTCATAAGATAATAAATCACCAGATTCTTCAGCACTGGACAAACATTCAAACACCTAGTAAATCCAGACTTACCAGCCAAAACCCCTTAACAACATGTGAGTGCAGCATAAGCTTGACTAAGCTTGGACCTTCTGCTGGCAAGTTCTCCTGTACTTTCACAGCTCTTTCCCAAGCAGCGCTCTTAACACTATAATTTGTTTGGAGATTCATTACATAAGTCAAACACACATGACAGATTTTAAATGCAATCTACTCAGAGAAAACAACAAAAAGTTGAAGTACCGTGCATATTTCTTACAGCCACCATCATCATCAGATACCTGTCGAGTCACAGCTTGTTCATAGTTATCCTATTTTTTCAATTATAAATTTTTATTCAGAGATCCACATTCCAGAGTGTAAGATATAACTTGATCTGCTTGCACTCAGTTGTCTGAAGTGAAGAATGTTGAAATTATTAGACGTGGACCTTACCTCCGGCTCAAAATTATCATCCTTGTCTTTCATGCCCTCACTACTGGTGCCACTGCTGCTGTCAGCCAACAACCGTCTCTGCTCTCTTTTGCGCTTGGCACATTTGGAACCAGCTGGCCTCCTTCTCTTCCTCTGTAACAGAACGCAACAAAGCAGAGCAACTTGTTACTCTATTTCTTCAATAGGATTTTTTTTTTGCCTCTGCCATCCACAATGCAAAGTGTGACATAGATCAAGCTTTGAATAGTCAAAATTGTTTTAACAGATGAAATTTTAAATTATTTCAAGTAAGGCCTTACCTTTGGTGTCGGTGGCTCAAAATCACCATTCTTGTCACCCTTACTATGGCTAATGCTACCGCTGCTGCTCTCAAATAACGCCGGCTTCTGCTCTATATTGCTTTTGGCAAACTTGGAAACTGCTAGCCACCCTCTTTTTCCCTGAAATAAAGAAAGAACCAAAGCAGAGTAATGAATTCAATATTTTTTATATACGTATACAAGATAACAAATAATGTGAATTCTGAAATTTTTGTATGAGCCAAAAATCTTAAAAGCACACATTAAGACGTATTATAAGAAGGAAACTAAGAAGGTGCACAAACAACACGACTGCAAACAAAACAAACAAGGCAAAAAATATAAGAAACTCTAGACAAGATTGCTAATCAAAGCATGAGAAAAGGAAAATAAAGCCAAAAGAAACAAGAAAAGCTACTATTGACATTATCCAGCCATACAAGTTGAGTTCATAACTGGAACTGGAAGCTCTGTTTATTTTATTTTCCTAATTTTCCTGACCAGACATGTTTGTCTCACACACACAAATACAAGGATGGAATTAGGAGTACATCTTACTTTATAAGTTTCTCCTGTGCCACTTTTCTTTGTTCTACCTTTCTTTGCTCCTTTATAACGCAAGCCTGGGAACTTTTCTCGCCCATTATCCAAGCTCTCTTGCCTCACGGACTGCCATTGGAGGTTAGGTCAATCAGTCTATGTATGCCTGTACTTTATGAAAAGGAAAACAACGAGGAACTAGTGCGACAGTACGAAGACATTAATTCTTTCATTACAGGAGATGCTTTGAATGTAGCATATACAAGATAACTAAAGCAATATATAACACTTACTCTCAAAGGAGGTGGAGGAAGATGGTCATCCACGTCCATAGACTGTTGACGAAGAACAATAGCATGCTCCCCATCCTACAGTAATCATTTTTTTCTTATTGCGTCACGAGAAGTTCGAATTGAGTGAAAGACCAAAAGGAAACACATAATAGCCTAAAAACATCTATGAAATTATAGTCTTATATATAACATTTTTTTCTAAGAAACAATTATAGCCTAATAACATGGAGATTGCATACAGTCATTGTGTACTTCTACTAGTCGATTCGTTTCTAATGAGCACTCACGAAAAAACAGACTATCACTGAAATGGCAAAACAACAATCACAATCAGGACTTGCAATAAAAACAGCACATGCCGATAATATATCTATCTGAAGCTTGGATTATTTAAGATGTTTGATGCATTTACCAATGGACAAACCATACAATAAAAATTCTTTCATATTTCTACTCGAGCATGATATATGAGAACATGCATTTGATACTCTGCAACAGCTCTGGAAATCAGAAGTGCCTGCAACAGAGCAATGTGGGATGAGATGGTTCCATGGAGGTTTCTCACCACCGGCTTAAAACTGTTGTCAAACAAAGAGAGCACCACCGCCATCTTCTGCTGCCCTGTCTTGGTCCTGGCAGGCTGTGAATCGCTTGCCGGCATATCTCTCTTCCCTGAAGAACCAATTAGGTATCAATCTATCAGTAATTTTATTACTACCAATGTAGCAATAAGCAGTAGTCACTACTGACTAGTCAGTTCACGGAAGGCTACTAACGAGCAGTAGATAAACAATTGTTTCGTATTTCTACTGGAGTATGATGTATGAGGACATGCATTTTGATACTCTGCACTAGGTTTGGAAAGCAGAAGCAGCACTGTCGGATGAGATGGTTCCATGGAGGTTCCTCACCGTGGGTTGAAATCATCGTCGCTGTCGACGTGTCTACTGCCGCCGTTGTTGTGCTGAGAGAGCCTTTTATACACCAATGACATCTTGTGTGGATCACCTGCCGGCGCCTCTGTCTTCCCCTGGAAATAAATCAAGCAGCCAAGGCAGAGGAACTGTTATACATGCAGAGTAAGTGTCAACCTGTCGGTAGTTCAATTATTAGATCACAACGAGTATAGCAATTAGTAGTGGTCACACTGGTCAGCTCATCGAAGACGAAACGAAATCTCGGAAAAGAAAATCCGAAGACGGATTTGTGTTGCACGATTGGAGATGGCCGGACTGGACTCTTAATATTTTCCTAACGGTATTTTGTTTTTCTATATACGAATGTGTGTGTATATATCAAGAGAAGCAGATGCATGTATGTATGCGATAAACGAATGAATAATGAATGAATGGAAGGAGGGAGGGAGGGAGTAGAGAACGGGGCAGCATCCGAGAGAGAGAGAAGGAACTTGCTGTGAGGGGCTCGTCGGTCGCCATGGCTAGCTGCACTCCTCTCCTCGGGAGCTCCGGTGCTTCGCGATGTGGGGTGGAGTCAGAGGAGGAAGAAGGGAATAGACGTACAGTGGCACGAGCAGTACTATGATGATTGACGATATCGACGGGATTGATTTCCACGAGAGAGGATTTATTTCCTTCTACTTCCAGCACGTACATCCCGTTAACCACGCCGCATGCACGCCACCCACGCCACTTCACCGTCGCCACACGCGCCACGCACCGCATGCAGCGCGCACACGTCTCCTGCCCTCCTGTCTCGTCCATCGATCCTCAGCGGCTGCCCTGAACAGGTACCCAAGTCCCAACTACAACCCTGGTGTTGTCCCAAAAAAATACCATAACACTGCAAAACACTTCTAGTTCTAGCTCCTGAGCTCTAGTGCTTTTTTTTTTGAGAACCAAATTCTGAAAAAAAAGTACTCCCTCCGTCCTAAAATAATAAGTGTATCAGATTTGATAAAAAATGGATGTATCTAGACATGTTTAATGTATAGATACATCCAATTTTGGGCAAATCTAAGACACTTATTTTGGGACGGAGCGAGTATAAAAGTACATATACATGTTTACAATGTAGTACCAATTTGCAGCGACATATCTTTCCGTACATGTTCACCATAAAAAGACATCCGTAGAAAATTAAATGGGTTCTTTTTCACCTTTTTATACATGTTTACAATGTAGTACCAATTTTTTAGAGTCATAATTTTGTGATTTTTATATAACCTACAATACTAAGAATTATCGAACAAACTGTGTAGATATGTATATACCATGTATATGTATACACGCAAATTATTTTTGAAAATTTTGAATAATATTTTTGAAGTTTTAAAATATTAGGAGCACTGAAACTCACGAGTCAAAAGGCCTCTCTCTCCTACAAAGTTTTAAAATATTAGGAGCACTGAAACTCACGGGTCAAAAGGCCTCTCTCTCCTACAACATTAGTCTACACAATGTCAAAAATAGAACCATGTGTCAGACTGACCACGAGAAAGATACAAACCTAATCTCATCAAAATATAGAAAATATATGACAAAGCAGGATATACATGGAAAATTATAAGAAAAAATCAAAAAAATAGACATGACAACTAATTGTTGTTACGCGCACCAAGGAGCATGCCATATTGCTGTTGTTGGGCAACAACATCGAGAGCTATTGGGGTGGCGGCACATGTTGCCGCTGTATTGGGGCGCATCTCCCTAGCGGCACTCTTGATATGACTTTCAATAAATTTTTGACTTATTATTTTTGTATTTTAGAGGAGAAGAGGCGGTTGGAGGGCGTGTGGCTGTCCAGTTTGGCTCATCTACGGTCTTTGAAACACATGTAGTTAGTGGCGGAGGACGAAAACAATTAGAGGCAGGGCGAACTCTAGAAAATATATATGACTAAAGAAGTGCCAAAATATTAACATGGTATATGATTCATAATCACTTAGTACAATGTAAAAAACATATTTAAAAATAAGTAAAACCTAAAAAGATAACAATGGAAATTCTCTACTTAACTATACCACCCCTACAATGTTTTTAGTCAGGTTTAGTTAGATTGATAATTAGCTATTGCAAAGAAATCGGAAGAGTTGGTTTTCGACTAGACATAGTACTTATTTTTGGTTTGGAATCAGTTTTGCGCAGTGTTCAGTAAAACAATCATAACTTTCTCCGACGAAATCCATTTTTAGCATACGACCACTCAAATTGTTCAGAAAAACATGTGCATATGAATATTTTTCCCAAAAATTAAGTTGGGGCGGCCGCCCTACCTTTCCCTAAGGGGAGCTCCGCCCCTGCATGTAGTATATATGTTGCAACGCCACCGGTGGATATCAGTGGAGAGTCCATCGACAATGGAGCTGAGACATGTATAGTGTCCATCACCAATGGTTAAATGTCAGCTTTGGATGTGTAATATAACCAGAGAGGAGGCCGGCTGGAGGTGCCCCGACGGTGGTAGAGGGGAAGCAAACGTAGACACGTAGTGGCCATAGAAAGGAGAATGATTTGACAATCTAAAATATATTGTATTTTATAAAGCGGTTAATCTACTTAGTAGGCGTGCCCTACTAGCAACATTCTTCCGGCGCGCGCAAGAATTAGAATTCGGCCCTATAAAGTAAGCGGAGACAAATGCATGCATGCATGCAAGGAACTTCTACACAAACCAAAATTTAAAATAGATTATCTCTTAAACCGGTAATCCAATTGACGTTCCGTTTTCACTGTTCTGTTCGTCTCAACGAGTACTTAAAAAAAATTAAACAAGATACCATCTTAATATGTTTTGACGAACATTTTTTTCGTCGTGAGTTGCCAGGTTATAATACTATAGTTACCATATAACTAGTTAACAATTACCACCCAAATAATACATAGTTACCAGATAGTGTTTACATGTGTTTTTGTCATATCCATGATATACACGTTCCCAGAGTGAGTTTTTATCCACTTTAAACACGTAACATTTGAAGATCTCGTCTTTACAAATCCAACCGTGAAAACCGATCTGAATTTTGATTTACGGTTTAAGAGATAAAACATTTTAAAGTTTGAAGATGAAAAGGAATCTACGTAGTTGCGTGCATGACTAAGTTACCATATTCTATCTGTGCTCACGGAATGCTAATCTTGGGCACGTTCCCTTTATAGTACGGTCCTTTATAAAGATATATAAAGGTGATACGGTAGAAAAAAAATAGCGATTGGTAAAAAAGATAGAAATATAGTACGTACTTTCAAATATTTTACATGTATAGTACTGCTTTGTAATGCACGTATTGATGGGAGTCAATCGATCTTGAGAACGTATATACCAACGGTGGAGATGGCAACTACTCAATTAGGTACACCAGTCTTGAGCTCTCAGTCGGCGCCGCCACTAGCCAATCGCCCCACCGTCGTCTTTCGTGGAGATAAGATACAACATGCGGCTTTTAGGTCACAAACTAAAGTATTAAACTCGTTCCAGCTCGACTTCTAGGGCTGCCACCTCAGACTTTGTTGTTTTCTTCAGTGATGGGTCACGACCACCGCTACTCGTGAACTCCACAATCAGGTTCTCAATCCCAATTCGCATACCGTGCTCGATGGCCACATGGTGATGTCGAACCATTGCTGGTGGTGGCGTGAAGATTACCTACGCAGAATACGAGCTCGCTAACAAGGTTGCTGCTCACGCACATTATCAGCTACGCGTCCATCACCTGTGCTATAACCGTGCTTGGAGAATAAGATGTATGCGCACATTTTTCTCTCCCGTTGCAACACACGGGCATATTTGGTAATATACATACATAAAAATATCAACAAAATAAATTTTAGGTTTCACAATATAACAACTCATCTAATATCTTAAAAGCTGGAAAAAATTGCATTAATTTATTTGGTTGAATTACCATGACAAATACAAACCACTTGGCAATGTTCTTCGGCACCCTTGTGATATGAGGCTCATGTTAGTAGTTCTACCAAAACTTAACTCAGGAGATGTGTTGTGCCGTGCGTGTGGATACCTTTTCATGAGCATCATAAGGGCACACTTGTGTGATATTGTGAAGTCTACACTCATATATGAAGGAAACATAGTTTCTCTCTCTGTGAACTCGTTGATATTCTAAAGGTTAAAGTGTTGGAAGAAAAACTCGGCAAACATGGTGAATCAGGTAATAACTTATGACGCCATCGTGTAAGTTAATTAAATGCGCTTTGCCGCCCCGGTTATAACTTTAATGGCCATGTCTGATGGTACTACACCGTTTCCGAAACGAGATGTGTAAACAAATACGTTGGGAGGGGGGGCTGATTATAAAGAAACAAACATTTTTCACAAAGCGTGGAGTTCCTAATGAGCCACTCGCTCCTAATTAGTGGCCACAACCACGTTACACGATCGTGTCCTTCCCAAAACATTACCTCTTGTGAAAATAGACGTTAGTCTGTGACTAGGAAGATCTTACGTACTCTGTTTCGAATCGACCACTAGCTTTTAGCCATATTTATTCCCGCGCGGGAGCTAGCGAAGGCAGCATCAGTCGCTCATTTTCACTAGCTGCCGGCCAGCCATACTTACTCAGACCATCTTATGCTCTCTCCTCTCCACCAAGGCAGAGCGAAAAGGTTGTGTGTGTGGTGGGGGGGGGGAATTACCTCCCACCGTAGCCCAATAAAGTTCTGCAAAGTAACATATAGAAATTAGCACATCGCACGCCTCCATGACGGAGGGTATGGCTTTGTGGCACTCGTCAAACGTGTCAAATTCGCCAAGCTGGAGTGGCTCGCCAACCTCACGCTATTTGGGCTCGGCAACACAAGACCATCTTTGCTTTGGTTGTTGGACCTAAGCTTCCGAGGGATGTTGGGCTTGATTCGTTTGTCCCAGTGATGTCTTGGGCGCTAGAGCTTGCATCTAAAGATCTCTTTATGGAGGTTCAGGTTACATTTCATTTCGTTGTTGGACCACCAGCTTGTTACATCCCAAACGATTGGCCAGAGCTATAGCTTCAGCCATACCAGCAGAGGGCACATGCCGGCAAAGTTGATGTGGCGATGAAGGGCCGCGTGCCCTCGTTTATCGTGGGCCACAATAATGGTTTCGGCCGACGTAATTGGGACTTCGACACCATGCTACATGTAAAAAATTTCACACAGAATGTCTAAAGTTTCACCCTCTTCACTCACAGTGAGGAAGCGAACAGCTAAAAGCGCAAGTTATGAGTCCGGTAATAAATTAGGTAACCACGATATTTTAACAGCAAATTTTACGAACGTCCAATCTAGTAGCTTCATCAGAAGCAAAGCGTAGAGATCAACAACGATAAGGTTCTCTGTACCGAATCCCCAGGAAAGAAACAACGGCGCGGATATCGGCAACGCACGATATCGTTAGTGTGAGCGCAAAATCGATTAAATATCTTATACTGTATTAAAAAACAGAGGGAGTGGATAGAGAAGATAGAATGCACGTTTTAATTTTATACAAGATACATAGATGTCGTTTTTAATAAACAGTATAGAGATAGAGATTTCTCTCAAACTGTCGTCAATGTCCTTTCCATTTAGCTATGACATCAAAATCGACACTGAAGACGTAGAGGGGAAAGGCAGATGTCTGATTTTAGAGAGGTGTTGTCCCATTGTGACCTGCATGATCTGGGCTTCAGGGGAAGACCATGGACCTTTGATAATAAACAAGAAGGTGCGAATAATATTAGGGTTCGGCTTGATCGGGCTGTTGCTTGCCCGAGGTGGTCGACGCTATTCCCAAACTGGCAGGTGATGCACTTGACTTCCTCTCGGTCTGACCACTATCCCATTTTATTAACTTTGGAAAGTGATACCTCTATGACAAATCCTGTTCCAATCCGCAGGTACGAAGTTTACTGGGAGAGAGAAAACACTCTTAGTGATGAGATTAGGTGCGCTTGGGCCATGCACAAAAAGCCTTCAGATCTTGGGGAGGTTGCAAACAACCTGAAAGGGGTTATGGACTCGCTGCACTCATGGAGCAGTCGCACAATTGGATCCATCCCAAAGCAAATTGAAAAGAAAAGAAAGATGCTTGAGGCTATGAGCATAAGGCAAGATTCTGAAGGTAGAAGACTAGCAAAACGTCTGAGCACAGAGTTGGAAGAACTGCTAGAAAAAGAAGAGCTTCGCTGGAGACAAAGGTCCCGGGTAGACTGGCTTCGGTCTGGGGATAGGAATACTCTTTATTTCCATCGGAAGGCAACCTGGCGTGCAAAAAAAGAACAGAATTCAAAAGCTTGCCGATGCAAATGGTTGTGTGAACACTGATGAAAATAAATTACAGGATCTAGCGACTGATTACTTTAAACATCTGTTTATAGCTGATGATCATGTTGAACCGGCCCAAATTATTGATATCCTTCAAGAGAAATTAACTCCAGAAACTAATGAGAATTTGTGTGCTGCCTTTACAAATGAGGAAATTAGTTTTGCTCTGTTCCAAATTGGCCCAACTAAGGCACCTGGACCCGATGGATTCCCGGCTTGTTTCTTCCAGAGAAATTGGGGAAATCTAAAAGATGATATTATTTATGCAGTCAAGAAGTTTTTTGAAGACAAAGTTATGCCTGACGGGGTCAACGACACAGCTATTGTTCTCATTCCAAAGATAAAAAACCCCGCCTCTCTCAAGGATTTCAGGCCGATAAGTCTTTGCAATGTCATTTACAAAGTCGTTTCAAAATGCCTGGTAAATAGACTGCGGCCATTGCTGCAAGACCTGTCCTCTGAGACTCAAAGCGCCTTCATCCCGGGACGCATGATCACAGACAATGCTATTATAGCCTTTGAATGTATCCATGCTCTCCAAAACGGATCAGTCAAGGCTGGCAAGTTCTGTGCATATAAACTTGATCTTATGAGGGCCTATGATCGTGTGGATTGGAATTACTTGGAGGCTGCCATGAGGAAAATGGGCTTTGCAGGAAAGTGGATCGACTGGATTATGTCTTGTATCAGAAACGTGAGATACTCTGTTCGTCTCAATGGTAAGCTGCTAGAAAGTTTCACTCCAACTAGAGGGCTCAGACAAGGAGATCCCCTGTCTCCTTACTTATTTCTTTTTGTGGCGGAAGGCTTGTCGGCATTACTTCAACACCAAACAGATTTGGGTAATATCCAGGAGCTGCAAATATGTAGAAGAGGCCCTGGAATCTCTCACCTTCTTTTTGCTGACGACAGCCTCCTATTTTTCAAGGCAAGTTCAGAACAAGCATACAAAATTAAAGGGGTGCTGACTGCATATGAGAACAGCACTGGCCAACTGCTCAGCCCGGCCAAATGCTCTCTAATGATTGGCCAGAACTGCACCGAAGAAGATGGAGAAGCTGTAGCCCGTATTCTGGAAGTGGAAAAACCTACTTTTGAAGAAAAGTTCCTCGGCTTGCCTGTCCCTGAAGGCCGTATGAAGGATGACAAGTTCCAACCCACAAAGGAAAAACTTCAAAAGAGATGTTCGGATTACAATGAAAAATATATGTCTGGAGCTGCAAAAGAAACTTTGATAAAATCTGTAATCCAAGCTATTCCCACTTTTGCCATGAGTGTCTTCAAATTTTCTGCCGGACTGTGTGATGATTTATCCCAAATAATAAGGAACTTTTGGTGGGGGGATGAATTTGATAGGAAAAAGGTCCACTGGCTGGGATGGGATAAGATGACACGACCAAAGAACCAAGGTGGGATCGGGTTCACTGACTTGAGACTTTTCAAACAAGCTCTGTTGGCAAAACAAGCTTGGAGACTGATAAATTTCCCTGAAAGTCTTTGCGCAAGATTGATGAAGGCCAAATATTTTCCTTCTGGCGATCTGCTGGATACGGTCTTCCCTAAGAATGCCTCGCCCTGCTGGCAAGGAATAGCTCACGGTCTGGATCTTCTTAAACATGGAATGATCTGGAGGGTCAAATCGGGCTCTAAAATTAGAGTATGGAGAGATAACTGGCTCCCTAGGGGAAATTTAAAACCGATGGGCAATGCAAGCAAGCTGAGAATCAGATGGGTTTCAGACTTAATTAACCCATCCACAAACTCTTGGAGAGAGGACCTTCTGAGAAAGGTGTTCTACCCCCCGGATGTTGACACAGTGCTGAAAATCAACATTCCAGCGCATGAAGGTGAGGATTGGCTGGCTTGGCATTATGACCACACTGGCCTTTTCACTGACTAAAGTGCATACAGGTTGGCTCTCGAGCTAAAAGATAAAGAGACTGGAACGGGGACGAGTAATAGACCAGCCAGAGAAAGAGAATTATGGAAGGCAATTTGGAAAGCGAAGGTTCCACCAAAAATCCGTGTCTTTGGCTGGAAGCTAGCCACTAACTCCCTTGGCGTCCAAGCTACCCGTTGTGATAGAAATATGGACAAATTAGCTACTTGTTGCATTTGTGGTATGGCGGATGAAACCAGCCACCATGCTATGGGAAATGTTTTGTTCACATAGCGTAGAATGTTTAAGCTACCCGTTGTGATTGAAATGTTTTGTTCACATAGCGTAGAATGTTTCAAATTTTTAAGCAGTTTGGAATGTTTTAAGATGTGTGTTTTTTATTAAATTTTTATTTAAATCATAATTAATTGAAATGCACATATGTTCAGTTGAACTCCATATTTGGGAGTTGTTCTGTTTAATTCAAATCCGTACAATTGTTCATATAGTTAGAATGTGTGTATTTGTTTGTTCTTCAATTTTTTTTTGCTGAATTGGAATGTTTAAGTATGTCTGTAGTTTGTCCTAATTAATTAGCACTTAGTTTTATGATTAGTTTGAGTTTTTTTACTATTCTGGTAGAAAGATTTGAATTTTTTGAATTTGTAACATCATTTGTTTTCTGCAATTATTATTTTCTGCAAATTGCTGCGAAAAGAAAGAAACACTAACAGGCCGGGCCTACTGTGACGTCGCTGAACATGTATGAATTTGACATAATTAGATAGAAATATTTTTGCTGAACATGCATGAAAAAAGTATCGCATATGCGTGATTTGGAACGGGAGGCTGAACGTGAAATTTGATTACATGTCATAAATAGGCAGCATTTATTTTTGTAGGCATGGCGATATTTTTTTTTCATATTTTTCAGGTGTATATATTTAAAGTTATTGATTTCATAGTATGTAGCAGTTTTCGAAAATTTTAAAGACATTTGAAATTTTGTAATATTCAAATTTGGATTTTGTTCGTACCACATAAATAGGCAGTATTTTTTATTTGGTCATGGTGACATATTTTCATTTTTTTTAGATGGATATATTAACATAAATAGTCAACATTTATTTTTTGTGGTATTATTGATATATATTTTATATTTTCCAGATGGATATATCTAAACCTATTGATTTTATAGTATTTAGTAGTTTCTGTAGTTTGTTTAATTTGTTAGAAGTTTAGGGATTTTTTTTTTGGAAAAAAATTAGTTTTCGAAAATTGTTCAAATTGGGAAGTTCTTCAAGTTTGATTTGTTCTTACGCTTGTAAAATGATCAGATTTAAAAGGCGTTTAAAAGTTTGAAATATGGTCGAGAAATGTTAAAAATTTGTAGCGCATAAATTACAGTCACTATTTTGTTTGACGTTGACTTAAAGAAAGTATAACCGGGAAAATACGTTTTAAACTTGTGTCAAAAATATAAGCGTGGGAAAGAAATCTTAGCTTTAAAATTTGTGTCGAAAATATGATTGCTGGAAAAGGAATGTTAGTTTTTTTTAAAAGTTAAAATCAAGGGAAATGTATACCAAATTTGTTTAAAAGCTATTATATGTTTGTAAATTTTGATATATCATTTGTGTTATTTTGAATTGCGGTTTAAAAGTTTTGAATCTAACAAATATCAACCTTTTTTATGCAATTATTATCGAAGTCCTGACAAATGGGACCTGGTTTTTTTTTTAAAGTGAAAACCGAGGGAAATTTATACCAATTTTTTGAAAAGTTATTATATTTCTGTAAATTTTGATATATCATTTGAGTTATTTTGAATTACGGTTTGAAAGTTATAAATTTAACAAATATCAACTTTTTTAATGTAATTATTATTAAAGTCCTGACAGATGGGACCCGCGCGTCAGAAATTTAATCATTTACAAAAAAATCCAAAAAAAAAGAGAGACTGACTGGTGGGACCAGTTTTGACGTCATCCGATGACGTCAGCAATGGCTGGCGTTTTCCCCGTGCGCTCACGTCGACCATGGCGGCGTCGCTGGAGGGCGTGAGAGGAGTCGCGGCCTAGCGCGTTGGACGCGGCGCGTCGCGGGGAACCAAAGCACGGCGGCGCTGGGCAGGGCGAGCTCGGGAGGCGACGAATCGGGGCGCGGCGGCCGCGGACATTCACGGGGAGGAAGACGACGGCGCGGGCGCCTCTGAGGTTTCCAGGTCGCGAATTTCAGCGAGGATGGAGAGGGAAGCGAGGCCGTCCCGCGGGTGGCGTTCGATCTGGACGGGGAGGGCCAGAGCGGGGCGAGCGCGCGTCGGCGGCGCCGCTGGCGACTGCGGTGTCGCGGGAGAGAGAAAGGGGAGGGGATTCTGCTTTGACGTTTTGCAGAAAAGTCCCTGAGTTTTGTGTAAATTACGAATAGGTCCTTCCACGTGTACTGTAGCTACTGTAGATCTTCAGTAACTCGATCGCTGAGAGCTCGAGGAATCGCTCAGCTTTCATATAGTTAGAGATGGACAAATTAGCTACTTGTTGCATTTGTGGTATGGCTGATGAAACCAGCCACCATGCTATGGTGGTTTGCACTAAAGCGAGGGCCCTTCGTCTCTGACTTCGAGAGGCATGGACTCTGCTGAAGAGAAAAGTTCCAGTACACCGGCAAAGATTGGGTGTTGATCTTACTAAATCAACTGGATGATTCGATGAGAGCAAAACTTCTCTACCTCTGGTGGAGAGTGTGGCACTTAAGAAATAATCTTATTTTTGGTGACGGCAAGTGTGGGATAGAACAATCTGCTCTATTCCTGATTTCTTACCATGATGCTTTTCATTATTCTGACAGGATGACTGAACCAGCTGATGCTAAAGGGAAAAAACATGTCGATGAACCGCTAATGGCCACACAGTTGAAGGCGCCTACCCCAACTGAATTCTGGAAGAAACCACCACCAGGTTGGGCAAAACTAAACTCTGATGCCTCTTTCTTTGAATCTGATGGCACAGGCGTGGGGTCCTCTACCTCAATGCATCAACGCCGTGACTCCCGAGGCCTTGGGTCTTCTTAATGGACTGAGAGCCATCATTTCGACATACGCTGGTCCGATCTGGAAGTTCTAAATCTGCAATCTCTGGTATAGTTCAGGACACCAAAATTCTTCTGAATTCCTTCCAGCAAGTGGTGTGTGGGAAGGTTAACAGAAGTGCGAACTCAGTGGCTGACGCTCTAGCTAGTTTGGGATACAGTATGGAGTGTGAGTGTCTGTTGCTGGGTAGTGCTCCACCCTGCGTGGCGGAGGTGCTCATGCATGATTGTAAAACTATGACTCCTGTCTTTGGCTAATTGAAAATCCTAAAAATCAAAAAAAAAAAATCGACACTGAGTGGCAGAAGGGGACGTGACAGTGAAGCGTTGCTTGTCTGCACTCACCGCGCCCGCGCGCTCTCTCCGCTCCACACGATAAATCGCGCGCCGGCATCGGCACCATTTTTGTATTCTTCTTCCCAAAACTGACAGGAAAAAGTTCGTTCACGAGACTCCGCCGTGTGCTACGCATCACACCCCACCTCAACGCCGCCGGGCCGGGGGTCGGGAGGCAGATGGAGGGCGCCGTGCTCTGCGCCGCCAACCACGCGCCGCTTACGCCCATCTCCTTCCTCGAGCGCTCAGCGCTCGTCTACCCGGACCGCCCCGCCGTCGTCTCCGCCGCCGCCGGCGCGCCGCCGCGGACGTGGCGGGAGACCCGGGACCGGTGCCTCCGCCTTGCCGCCGCCCTCGCCGGGCTCGGCGTCCAGCGCCGTGATGTGGTAAGCTTCAGATAACAGCACGCCACTGTGGTTAGTCAACCAACTCTGTTGCTCACTAGCTATCTCATCTGTTGCTATCCCCATCACCGCAGCCGAATTTTCCCTTGCGCGAATTACTCGTCCGATTCGGTCAAAATGAACCAGATTAGCTCTGATTGATCTCCAATTGCAGGTGAAGCTGATTCACTGATTGATTTATTGATTAATTGGTCATTCCTGTTCGACAGGTCGCGGTCTTCGCTCAGAACATCCCGGCGATGTGTGAGCTGCACTTCGCGGTGCCGATGGCCGGTGCCGTCCTCTGCGCGCTCAACTCGCGCCTCGACGCCTCCATGGCCGCCGTCCTGCTGCACCACTCGGAGGCCAGGGTCCTCTTCGTCGACGCCGCGCTGCTCGCCGTCGCTCAGGAAGCCCTCCATCTCGTGTCCGACGCCGGCGCCAGGGCCCCCGTCGCCGTCCTTATCAGAGAGCTCCTCTACGACGAGAACGACTCCTCTTCAGGCGCGAGTACAGTTGAGTACGAGTACGAGGCGATGGTGAGCAGGGGCGGGTCGTCGGAGTTCGCGGTGCGGTGGCCGGCGGACGAGAACGAGCCGATCGCGCTCAACTACACGTCGGGGACCACGTCGCGGCCCAAGGGCGTGATCTACAGCCACCGCGGCGCTTACCTCAACAGCCTCGCCTCCGTGCTGCTCAGCGACGTGCCGTCCATGCCGGTGTACCTGTGGACGGTGCCCATGTTCCACTGCAACGGCTGGTGCATGGCGTGGGGCGTGGCGGCGCAGGGCGGCACCAACGTCTGCCTCCGCCGGGTCACCGGCGCCGCCATCTTCGACGCCGTGTCCCGCCTCGGCGTCACCCACATGGGCGGCGCGCCCACCGTGCTCTCCATGATCGTCAACGCCGCGCCGGAGGACAGGCGGCCGCTGCCGGCCGGGAAGAAGGTGAGCGTCCTGACGGGCGGCGCACCGCCGCCGCCGACGGTGCTGTTCCGGATGGAGGAGCTGGGGTTCCTGGTGATGCACTCGTACGGGCTGACGGAGACGTACGGCCCGGCGACGATCTGCGCGTGGAAGTCCGAGTGGGACGCGCTGCCGGCAGAGGAGCGGGCGGCGATCAAGGCGCGGCAGGGCTCAACCACCTGGGCCTGGAGGTGGACGTCAAGGACCCGGCGACGATGCGCAGCGTGCCGGCCGACGGGGCGACGATGGGGGAGGTGATGTTCCGAGGCAACACGGTGATGAACGGGTACTACAAGGACGCGCCCGCCACCGCGGAGGCCCTCGCCGGCGGGTGGTTCCGGTCGGGTGACCTGGCCGTCCGGAACCCCGGGGACGGGTACGTGAAGATCAGGGACCGGTCCAAGGACATCATCATCTCCGGCGGGGAGAACATCAGCACGATCGAGGTGGAGGCGGCGCTGTTCGCGCACCCGGCGGTGGCGGAGGCGGCCGTGGTGGGGCGGCCGGACGAGCACTGGGGGGAGACGCCGTGCGCGTTCGTGGTGGCGAGGGAGGGAGCGGCGGGGAGGGTGGAGGCGGAGGAGGTGATGGCGTTCTGCAGGGGGAGGCTGCCGCGGTACATGGCGCCGAGGACGGTGGTGATGGTGGAGGAGCTGCCAAAGACGGCCACCGGGAAGGTGCAGAAGTTCGCGCTCCGGAGAAGGCCAGGGCCATGGGCAGCCTCTCCTCGGCCGCTTCCCGTCCAGCACGAGGAGGAAGAAGCACCAGCAAGCTCTGATTGAGTTACCATTATCGATCCTGTAGTTAATCAGTTTGTTCTAGCATGATCGGGGACGACGTCCACCATGATTGAGGAGGACGAACCACCAACCAGGTCTGGTCCTGTGGTTAATTAATTTGTGCTAGTACATTTTACTCCCTCCGTTCCAAATTAGTTGTCTTTCATTTGTACAAAAGTGGATGTATCTAGATATGTTACAGATACATCCACTTTTGTACAAATGAAAGACAACTAATTAAGAACGGAGGGAGTACTTGTCTCAGTGAATGATGCTTTGTGTGTCGCTTGAGATCACTCGAAGAATACGATGATGGCTCCATCTTTCTGATCTTGAATAAAAACTATTCATTTCGCCTAATCGTTGTAATTTTTTTTTTTTTTTTTGGATCATCACCAACCATCCTCAATTTTGAACCTTGTCTTGAAAAAAGAAATGATTTTTTTTCTGAAAAGAACCTAACCATGATTGCCTGGATTTTTTTATATAATCAGTTTGTAAGCATTTGAATCAACACCACTAACCAGTGTTATCAGCCCGGGCCATCACTTCCCTTTTCGGGAAAAAAATATCACGCTTTGCCCTTTTGAGTTTTTAAACCTTTGGATTTCTTTTTCTATCGAACTGAAGAAGGGATCACTCTAGTTGACGACTCTGGACGTCTCCTCTCTCCCGCTACTGTTTGAGAGAGGCGATTTTTCACCCCGCCCGCAGATCCACCACCTCGCCGTCGATCCGCCGGATCCCCCGTCCTCCGTCGGCCGCTCCGGCGGCGGGAGGGTGGGGGATCTCCGCTTCACGGGTGTAGATAGTGTAGGGTTTGTGAGCTCTTCTTCCGGCGGCGCCATGGAGGAGGTTGGGTCGCCAGCGGTGTTTTTGGTGCAGGTACGCGCTTCCTCCGGCGGTGGAGCTCGGTGGAGTTCCGCGGTGGTGTACCTGCTCCCTTCGTTCCCTCGGATCTCCGGATCTGCTGGGAGCGCCATTCCCCTCCTGGATCCCGCGTGGCGGCGGGTCTGGGTTGACCTTTTGGATGCAGACGGTGGTGTTGCAAGCGGTGCTGCTGATGGAGCAGGGTGGAGGCCCTCCGGGGTTCGAGGCTCGAAGACTTCCCGACCGCTAGGGGGCTGCTTCCGCTCCAGGGTTTCAAGGAAGCTGCGGCGGCGGCGCGTCATCGACACGGCCTCTTCGCCGGCGACATCGACGCAGAAGGACTTGTGTGTAATTTTAATCTTTCTGGTGGTCTTTTCTACCTACTTGCTGTAATCACTGGATGTATCCTCGCAAAAAAAAAAGAACTGAAGAAGGGACAAGCAGGTGAATGGGAGATTATATATTAAAATCTAAAGAAATTAGAGCTAATAAGATTGAAGCAACAAGCAAACATAAAAGACCTAGCACAAAGAAGAGTACGCAAGTAAGTGAATAGCCAAAAACGAAACCGCTCGTCGTATCTTGAACTTGAAGCTCAAAGTCCTTTGTGTAAATATATCGTTGGAGAGGCTTAGGCATCTTCTCCTTGAGCAAAGTTCACGAAGAACTCACCCAATAATCGATGATGGATCTTGATGCCATACCGAACCTTCTTAAACTTTCTTGCAATGAATCGACAAGAATGAATCTCTCAATCACCGCCTAGCTCGGCAATCTAGGAGATGTGAATTCTCTAAGACTAATACGGCACGATCTTTAAGCCTAAAGGCTTGATGTTCAACTAAAGCACCTCTCCCTAATGTTTCCTCTCTAAAGTTGTGACACAAGAACAAGAAGAGATTTTCGCACGAAGTGTATGAGTAGAGAATTGAATGGACGAGTCCTTTATATAGGTGGCCGACATAAAATAGATGTTGGTAAAAAAATCATATCGGTCTCACCGAGTTTCAAATGAACCGTCAGATCTCGGAATTAAGACTTCGCATGCACGGTGGAAAAGCTTCCTTCAATGTTGGCATTTTCGAATGGAACAAAGTCACACAAGGATTCATGATTTACTCCGAAGAGCCATTTCAAGAACCATTTTCGGGTGATGCCATTTCAAATAATAGTTTATATCGTCCAACAAGTCTACATAATCCAGAAACGGCTGAAGCAAATCGGCAGAACCAAAAACAATAAACGCATGACTTGGACAACAGTTAAAGTAGCAAATCCTGAAGCATCGACTCCAAAACCGACAACATTGGTCTTCTAAGCACGGTACCTAGGGAAACTCCAAATGTAGGGTTCCTAACTCCTTGCAGAGGGGTCATTCTTGGTAGCGATGGCTTCAAAATCGGTCATACCGCTATTAAAAGTCTACGAGGCGATTTTTTAGCCAAGCCAAGTCTGTAGCCTTTCAAACGGTATGAACCAGAATCACTAACCCGTCTCTCGAAAAGATTTCGAACGTTCTGGTGGGTACATGCATGACTGGGATCTATGTGATGAACACAAGATTCATTCACCAAATTAGGTCTTAACCCTCTTTATTCCACAACTTGTCATATACTCAATGTATTTTTGGAACCACCAAAAGGACTAAAAACTATCGACGACCTTCTAGGTTAAATCTGTCCTTCAACATCAACTCTTTAGGGCTAGCAAACGCTCGTTTAACCAACAGCTTTGGGATTATACACCTTACACCTATATACACATGAAAACAATTAGACCCTTAACCATTCATCAACAATCATCAAACCCTATTAGCTAGGTGGCACCTTATGCATTTTCAGAGCCATTACTTCTAGTTCAATTTTCCTTTTTACAAGCTTTTTCTTGTCAATACTGACAAAAACATGACAACCAAAGTAATTAAGACGCAAAAATTGGGTAGCCAAAATTTGATGGAGTTGGTTCCCACTCGCCAATAGCGTGTGTGTAACCATTAACTGCCATCCTCCACTACGTACATCCGGCTCGACGGTGATAACCTCACTGCTACACCTAGGGCTGAATTAAAACTCGAAACTCGCGAGTTAAATGAGTAGCTCGGAACTCGACTCGGCTTGGCTCGAACTCGTCGCTAAACGAGCCGAGCCGAGTTTTCATTTTAGACGCTAAACGAGTTCGAGTTAAACGAGCCGAGTTCCGAGCTACTCGTTTGACTCGTATAACTCGGTAAAAAAAATAAATTGTTACATCATTCTTGTCTTTTGTGAATTATTTTACCTAATTATCACAATTTAACGACTAGATATTACTTGATATTGTCATATTGTTATAGATTGTTGTGATAATTACATCGTACAAGTCCAAATAATTAGAAAAATATACATAAAAACTATTATAATGCATGTTAATAATTTTACCCAGCTAAACGAGCAAACTCGCGAGTTTAGCGAGCCGAGCCGAGTTCCAGTTCTGAACTCGTTTGTTAAACGAGTCAAGCCGAGTCGATCTCACTATTGACCGAGCTTGAACGAGTCGAGCCGAGCTGGCTTGGCTCGGCTCGAATTCCAGGCCTAGCTACACCTTCCTCCACGTACCCGAGAACCATCGGTGTAGACACCGACGAACCTCTTTGTTCACCTTGTGTGCAGTGTGCGGTTAAACCATAGACCGCCTGGACCCACCTTAGAGGGAACGGGATCCTCTGACTTTGGAGGAAGTACTGCAGAGGGACGTTGTTCCGCTTGGTCCGTTCGATGCGTATCCAACAACGCTCCCGTAAACTGCAGCCTGGTCCTTCGAGCTCTCGGGTGGATACAGAAACAATCGGCCCATGCGGCCCAGTCTCACGCTCCTCTCGCTCTCGCGGTCTCGGCTGGGAAAAAAGGCACGAGGATACAAGGAAAAGGGCGCGAGGATACAAGGAAAAAGGCGCGAGAAACTCAGAAACCGCGCCAGAACGATCGACGGAACGCGATCGTCGGAGACGGGAGAGGAGAAGCTGTGCTGGTCGTCGATGTGAAGTAAGTCTCAAACATCTGTCTTTCTCATGCTATCTCACAGGAATCCATCTAATTTCCACCACCAGATTGATTTGGAATTTGATCAAGCTTTTTTCTTTGTTCTCTCGGAAGAAGCAGCTGGTTGAAATGATTCTGATGGAAGAAGAAGAAACCACAGAGATGGAAGAAGAAGAAACCACAGCGCACCATGATTCTGATCCAAATAAGTACATATTTGTCTATCTCAAATACATTCTCTTTGGCATAAGATCATCAGATTTAAGTAGGAGAAGTACAGTACGAATTTTTCTTATCCACAAGTCATTTCAGATTTTCTATGCACTTGCACAAGTATAATATTCGTGTTATTTTCACATTACAGAGTTGTATTGCCTTGTTTAGAGCATCTCCAACCACAATGGCCAAATTTGGCCCCCAAACTGTCCGCGGACACGTCCGCGGACACGACCGGACGACCCCCAAAAACGTGCCGCTCCAGCCGTTCCCCTAAAAAAGAAACCCCCAAATCCATACAAACCCATGCAACGTCGGAGAGAGAGTTGATCAACGTAGATATATAGAACGTTGATACATAGTTCATCCGACAGCAGGTCGCCGGATTGACAAACATACTTACAAAAGTAAATTAGAGATGGGCAAATCTCACATCGGAGATTTGCCCTTGCCGGAGCCGCCGCCCTTGGACCGCTTGCGGAAGGCGAAGTACGGATCTTCGTCTTCCTCGTCGACTTGGCCGGCGAGGATCCGCACGGCGCGGGCCTGCTCCTCCGCGTGGCGGCGCGCATTGGCCGCCGCCTTCTTCTTCTTCTCTGCCTCCGCCTCCGCCTCCGCCTGCGGCAGCGCGATGGCCGCCTCCAGCGCTTCTTGGTCCTTACGGCGGCGGCGGCGGGAGTCGGTCTCGGCGGAGGTGAAGGACTGCGCCACCAAATCGAGGGGGAGGTCCGCATCAGCCCCGGCGACAGCAGCCGCTATGCTCAGTGACTGGCCCGCCCGCTTCGCCTGGCGGAACACTTTGCCCACCGTCTCCGGCGCCCGCGGCGGCGGCACCGGCAGAAGCCTCCACCCCTCCCCATCGGGAAGGATCCTCCATCCAGGAGGGGCTTGGACCGGAGGGAGACGACGACGCGGCGCGGCCGCAGACGCCGGAGCTGACCTGCGGCTGACGCTTGGCGGCGCCGCCGATCTACGCGCCGGAGCCGACCAGCGGCTGCATTGGCCACTGGCCGCTCCCGCTCCCGATCCACGCGCCGGCGTGCTCGAGTGCCCCTTTTCCTCCTGCGACCGGAGGACAGCGACGCGGTAAGCGAGGTCGTCGTCGGGGTCCTCCTCCTCCGCGCGTTGCTCGACCGCCGCCGGCGGCGCCTTGCTCTCCGCGTCCGCCGGCTCATCCCAGAAGCTGCTGTCCTCGGAGCCGCTCGACATTGCGGATTGGAGATGAGGAGGAATGGGGAATGCGGTTAGGGTTTTCTCGGGGGCTCCGATTTTATCACGCCGGCGACGCGTGGACACCGCCGGTCAGTGTTCTCCGACGGTCAGCCTTCATCCGACACGCGGGCCCAACTTGTCAGCGACCTGAGGGCGGACGCGTCCGGTAGCGTCCGGGCGGCCCCAAACCCGCCCCACATTTGGGCTAGGTTTGGGGTGTGCCGGACCGCCCGGTCGTTTGGGGCCGTTATGGGGGCCGCGGTTGGGTGGCGTTTTTTGGCCCAAATCCCGCCCGGACCGTCCGCCCGGACGTATAGGGCGGGTTTGGGGCCTCCGCTTGGAGATGCTCTTAGTACCTCAAGTTGGCATGAAATTCAGAAATTCAGATGAGGCTTGGGCATTTTGGCTTAACTACAGTGGGCAGAAAGGATTTGAGGTTAGAAAAAGGTATACAAACAAAAGGCCAACCGATGGCAAGGTTACATCATGTAAATTTGTTTGTGCAAATGAGGGTCTTCGATCACAAGATAAAAGGGATAACTTAACCAAGTGCCCTCGAGCTGAGACTAGAACAGATTGTCAAGTCCATATGAATATTAAAATAGATCGAAAAAAGATGTGTCTCAAAGTGTCTGAGTTGTTGGCTGATGCACGCCTAAAGAAAAAGGAGGTTGAAACAAAAACTTCGAAACGAAGAAGAACTTGGCTTGATATGAAGCACAAGACTAGGAAAAAGAGAGAAAACAAAACTACATCACCCTCAAATTTGTCCATTAAAGAGGTATGTTTCTAAATGCAATTCTGTTTTCAATGTTACTACTCTATCCATTAAATCTCATAACCCTCAAAATTTCTTTTATTACAAGGTACAAGATATTGGGGCCAATTCATGTAGTGGTGCTGGACAAGTACATGAACCTGCAGAGGTACAAGTTGCAAATAATAGTGTTTGCCCTGGCAAAGGAAAGGAATCTGAAATTTACAACAGCAATGTTAGCTTCACTCAACTATTAACCTATTAACGGTAATCTTGTTCTGTATAATTATTTTAGAAATCTAGAGATAATTTGTTTTTCAAAATCTCACTTCCTTACTAAATTTGCAGGGACCAATCACAGATGACTTTCTTACTGGGTTGTGGTGAAGTAGTTCTGTTTTGGGTCAAGCAGTTCAAGTTTAGTCGTGGCTGCAATTTAATTCAGCTCTGTTCTGAGCAATAGTTCAGTCCTGGATGCTAGTTAGTTGAATTCTGGGTAGTTCAGTCTCTTTTGCCTTATATCCCAGAGATATACTCTCTGGTTGGAACCTCTGGTTTGCATCTCTTTTGTTCAATGCACTTGCAATTCAAATTAAATAGTATATGCTCTCCGGTTTGCATCTCTTTTGTTCATGCATGCTCGTTGTGTATACTCTCAGACTGACAATGTTAGATCACAGTAAAATGATCATAGTACACAGAACTTCACTCATTTACATGAATATACAAACTGAACATAAAATTCAGTCACACTTTTCACTCAACTCCACTAAAATCAAATGATTACAATTTCAATTTAACATCCAGTCACACTACACACTGGAATGTACACTCAATTCACATCAATTACAATCACTATTTGCACTTGCCATCTTGATGTCGTTGCTTCTCTGTTGTTTCCTGCAAAACTGAAACTGAAACATCTGTACACAAAGGCAAGGGAAGCGACACACAATGGAAAGGGCAGCCATGCGAGAACACTCGGCGGTGTTGGCTTCTTTGCCTCGAAGAACAGGCACCGGCGGCGACGCTTGGTCTGCGGCTCGAAGGTATCGACAGCTCCGCGGCGTCGAGCCCGTACAGCGAGCAGGCTTGCTTCGCCTCCGCGGGTGGGCGGCGTCACGCCCTAGAAGGAGCGGCAACGGCTCGCTCCAGCGCCTCCGCGGATGGTCGGCGTCGAGCCTTGACGGAGCAGCACTGCTCTTTCCCTTCCCGCCGGCGTAGCTAACCCTAGGTGCTTCGTTCCGACTTGCCGACGACGACGATGCCTGGTGCGAGGCGAGAGCGAGCGTGAGACTGGGCCGATGGGCCGGTTACTTCTGTATCCAAGAGAGCGCAAGAAAGACTAGGCTGCAGTTTACAGGAGCGTCGTTGGATGCACATCGAACGGACCAAGCGGAACAACGTCCCTCTGCAGTACTTCCTCCAAAGTCAGAGGATCCCGTTCCCCTTAGAGAGATCTTGCCGGCTTTTCTCCTCCATCGCATCTCCGTAATATAACGATCTATCCTCGTGAAGGAAAAAACATCATCAATTAATCCTGGCCAAATGACAATGTACCGGTCATTAAGAAAATCGTAAAGTTATGGCACAATGGCATCAAGCCAAACACCGGCTATTGTTTTTGTTAGCCAGTGTGAGCGAGGTGCGCACGAGCCCAACACGCTTACAAGAAAGCCACGCTTTACCACTGCCACTGTCTACGAACTAATCTCGTATAAATCGGACCATTAATCGTAAGTCTAGTTAATCGCTCGCTTGTGTCTCCCCACCTGCCAGGCTGACAGAGACACACAAAGAGGAACAGACAAAGGGACGACGGACTCTGAGCGCGCGCGATTCGTCCGGCCGGCGGCGATGGCCCTCACCTCCGCGCATCCCCTGCTGGTCTACCGGCTCCTGGCCCTCACCCTCGCCCTCGCCGCCGTCGCTTCCTCCGCCAGGAAGATCCCGGACTCCCTCACCCCGATCTCGCGGGACCTCTACCACTCCAGGTACGCGCGCGCATCCAGCTCCCCGCACCGCAAGAATCTCGTGCTTTTTCTTCCCTTGGCCTCGTCGGTTCCGGCAGCTCCTTACCTGGCTGACGGCCCTGCCCGCTCAGCCTGAGTCGAGGTCTGCCTGAATTGTCTGACCTGTAGCCGCTGAATCGAACATCAACCAGTTGCATCGGCTCTGGTGGGTACGACGCTGGTTGATCTGGGATCTATGCAGCATTCCACATTCCGCCAACCAAGCATAGTGCTGCCCGCCTGTCGTGTTAGCTAGCCGGCGGGAGCTGCTAGCCATGTCTGTGCCTGCCTGAAATTTACATATTTGAAGCTAATTTAGCCATTTTCTGCAAACCAAAACTTAACTTCGGAACATTGCCTTGCTAGTTTGTTAGTATCACATAGGACCAAACCACTCGTTGTGCAGCGCGCAGAGCCGGTGCTGGCTGATTACTTGCACAATCCGGCCTCTGCTGTGCTCTGTCTAACAGCTCACGGCCGCCCCCATGAGCCCATCCGACAGAACATGTAAAACTCTAGAAAAAAAGGGAAAAAACTGGCATAACTTTCGCTAAATGGGGTAAACGGAACGAATCGCTGCTAAATGTGGTAATTGATGTTACAAATGTAAAACTATAGGGTAAAATAGGATTTTTTTTTCCTTTTCTTTTCATGCCACGCTTAGCACTGGGTAACTGGATCTGTTTCTCTTTCTTCACAGTGACTCCATTCTGCATGAGATCAAGGCCTTGGTTGCTCGGAATTCAGATAGGTTGACTGTGAGTGGTTTTACCAGCCCTTGTTCAGCTCTTATTGATTCGCTTACTAGTGGTGTTCCTTACGCAGCTTTTAATCAACTCTTGCAGATGGACACAGTAAGAGCAAGCAACAAAGGGTACTCTGCAGAGATGTTCGTCGTTACTTTTAACCATGCCAAGGAAACCGTAGACGATGGTTCGAAGATTAAAATCATGCTGGTTAGTTCCCAACATATATTTCTCCATGTTGTTCACCAATCATAAGCATTTTCTGCCCCAGTCAGTTAGCTTTCGCCTCTTGAGGCACCTCGATGGAATAGTGGACTTACAAGTTACAACATAAAATAGAACAACAATTGTGTCTTTCAATACTTCTTGGCAAGTTGTTACGTAAATTGAATTATTGATGCCTTGCAGTTTTGACAGAAGGTTCATTGTCTTCCAGAGCTTTGGGCAGCACGGCAGAGAGCTTATTACCTCTGAAGTTGCATTGAGTCTGCTCTACGTTTTGACGGAGAAGCGCAGAATTGCCGGTGTGGATCTATCATCCTTTGAGAAAATCCTGGAGAATCTTGTGATCAAAGTAAGTTCGTCTGCAACTTATTTTATATCTTCAGTCCTTAGGAGGCAGAATTAAGAAGATAATTCTGGGAAGGTGCGGGAACAAATTATTATAGTTTTCACTGTTCAGGGTGGTCTGCTAGTTGAAAAAGGAATTTTGATAATGAAATATCAGGTTCATTTCCTCTTCAGGGCTGCCTGCTTGCTGAAATCAGCTATACTTTGATCAGCTCACATTGTTCAAATGTAGTGCACTAGTGATCTTATGTGTAAGTGAAATTTGTTCATGCACTATGGGCTAGCATTATTGTTCACTTGAAGTTATTCCCATAACAAAAGTTGCAGTATTTTATATGTTGTCTGTGAAGTATGTTTTCGCTAAATGCTTCGTATGGATGATAAGCTTATAATCATGGTTGTTGCATATGCTGTTATGTAGTTTAAATAAAAAAGAAACATGTGGTCCCGTTCTGTTACTTGTGTTCACATTACTAACAACCCACTTCTCGGACTAAGGAGGTATAGTGATTTTTAAAGTTACCTTTAATGTTTTAGGTGGTGCCAATGGAAAATTTTAATGGCCGCAAACGTGTTGAAGAAGGGGAACTATGTGATCGAAGAAATGGTGATTGATCCTTTTCTTAAAATTGCATCACGTGAAGTAGGTTATGTGCCAACTATTTTATATCTTCTTCTTTTGTATGAAGGAAGAGGAGTTGATCTTAACAGAAATTGGAGCGTCGATTGGGGAAAGAAGGAAAAGGTTTGTGTTCCAGTTGTTTATCATTTTGCATCGAGAAAACCTGACTCATTTTGGATTCAGCTAAATGTTGTTTTGGTTAAAATACATCTTAGGTGTAATCTTGAATGCTTGTAGTCTTTTATGTCAATCTCCACATTTTATGGACTTTTTTTTACGAAAACCATTTTGAGAACTTGTTAAATTAGTAAGTGAACTTGTGTAACTTGTAGCAAATTGCATCGCATTGCCCTAGAAGAGCTAGGTTGATTTCAATTTAGGAACAGTAAAGTTGAATAAAAAATCAGATCTTTGCGAACCGACAGACTAAGTGTAGCTGTGGTTCTGCACCATGTATATTATTTCTTATTGTTATGTTGGGTAATCATAAATTTGCCAATCTTGTGTACACTTTGAGCAAATGCACCATTATATAGCATGCTGACTATCTTCTTTTTGGCTCACTATCTTTTTACATCATGTTCTTTGTTGGTTGTTAGGCTGATTAATCAGATGTGCACACCATCTATCTTATACACTATATATATATATATATATCCTGTATGCAGGATTATAACCCATTCGAGGAGGATCCTGGTACTGCTCCTTTCAGCGAACCTGAGGCTCAGATCATGCAAGAACTATCCAAGTCATTCAAACCACATATCTGGGTTAATGTGCATTCTGGAATGGAGGTAATGCAGCTATTGTGTTCTGCTGCTATACCATACTTTGTCACATCATAGCAAGTTTCCTAATAGTTCATGAACGGGAGGGATGGACCTAACATCTGACACAGCTTTAGTACCACAATCTCATGTGTAGTTCTCATAGTGAACCCTAGTAAAATAAGTCTTGATCGATGCCACTAGCTGTTGCTTTACAAATTCTCTCATTCTGATGTTCCACTACAGGCCTTGTTTATGCCATACGACCACAAGAATACTACACCAGATGGAGCGCCTTCTCAGTTGATGAGGTCACTTTTAGAGAGTTTGAATCGTCGCCATTTCCAAGATAGCTGCCTAGTTGGATCAGGTGGTGGAGCTGTAGGGTATGTAGCATCTAACAAGTTGTTCAAGTTCTGTGAATCTAATAGGGTTATTATGCTAAGGCTTACAACGAAGGAAGTGTACTAATGCTTTTTCATCCCATCACTTACTAGGTACCTTGCACATGGGACTACGACTGATTATCTGTATGACATTGCAAAGGTGCCAATGCCTTTCACCTTTGAGGTAAGTTAACATGGTGTCTCTAGCCTGGCTATTATGAACCTGTATTGACATAACAGGACTATCACATTGCTGGTATTCAGATATATGGAGATGAGAAAGCATCCACCGACGATTGCTTCAAAATGTTCAACCCTGTCGACAAGACAACGTTTGATGTACGCAAATATAGAACATGCATGCCTAGTCATTTACATCGTTTTTGTGGCCATATGTCTGATATCAAAGTTTATTTTCCAGAGAGTCATTAACAAGTGGTGCATGGCGTTTCTCATACTTTTCGAGGAAGGGTTGCGAATCCTGCCTGACAGTCAAGTAATATCGCAAGCAACACTGGATAACTGGGTCTCCATGGGAGGAGAGATTTTGGAGAGAAATGCAGATGAAAAGAGCGGCAGTGAGAATAGTAGACTTGAAGGCCTCGACCTCGGAATGCAGGAGCTAAAAACCTATTTTAGGCTGTTTATCATATCGACATTCTTGCTGATGTTCATGTTCTGCTCAAGGATATCAAAGAACAGAAACAGAGAATCAGGTAACGTTTGAATCCCCTGGATGAATCGGTTGGGAGCTTGCTATTCAGCTCGGTATGGGTTGTGGCAATAGTGTTTACCATTTGTTGCCACAGATGAACAAAGTATAGCATGAATCACTCTAGCGAAGTTCATTTCTGGGAGGAACTTTTTGTGCTTTTGTGACTTGGAGATGCGGTGACGGGAGATGACATGGCTGGTAGAGTTGGAATGGTGTTTTGCAGCCTCTGTTTAGATACTAGCTGAATGTCAAGTGATTTTGTTTGTCTTCTACGAGTCATAAGTGTAAGTTGTAAAGCTGTGTCCATATCTGTTCTTCGTGATTGAGTTGTTAGAATCAGAGTGATAGCCTTTCAAAGGTTGCTGGATTTTTGACATGACCGGATGTAATGTTCAGTCGTCGGCTTGTTTTGGCACGATCAGGTGTCGCATCTCACCGTGAACTTACTTTGACAAGATTGAATGTAATACCATTGCAAACTTGTTAGTATTACTAGTAAGATACCCGTGCGTTGCTATGGGATGATAAGATGTACAAGATCCGTACATTTTGTGATTGTGCACATCAAATTTGGACTGTGACTATGACAATTCCCCGAGTCTGAATTTGGGTTTGACGAAATATTGCAATGTACCAACTTCTTCATCTACACGTTTTCTTTTATTATTAATAATTATACTGCAACGAAGCACCTTATTCATCACAATAAAACATTATTGCAGCATTAGCTTTAAAAATTTACAAAAAGTTTGGAAGTCAAATTTGTTTGACAATGGGTGCTGTCTGAACTGGATGAGATCATTTGTGGTACGAGCAGACGTTCATGCACTGACATTCTTTAGAAATAGGCTTTAGTATATATAGTAGCACATGAAATAAAAGGGCTTGTCTAGCTACGGAGTTAGTTTCTGTGGAGAGAATTTTTTTACTATATGGAATCAGTAAAAAGATGACATGAAGTCGGTTAACTTTCAAGAGAGGCGACTATGAGAAACAAGAATAATTCTTGCCTAACATAAAATATTAATAACATATTTCCATTTAGGACACCACAATTTGCAGTATAATTCTTGTGTTGCAAAATGGAATCAGAAGAAAATGGCAATTACAAGTTACAATGAAAAAAGTAAGAAAACAGGGTAAATCATGGAACCCATCTCAATATTAGCGAGAGCCTATGTATCCTCACAAGCGGTCGACCTCATAATTATTTCATCTGGTTATAGGCAAATAACTAAATATACAGAGCTCACAACAGGTTGACCTTATAATTTTTTCATCCAATTATAGACACATACAGAGAAAAAGTTAAAGAAATAAGATGAAACATGGTGAATAAAATTTAAGCTTTCCCACCGATCATCCAAAGAAAAATCCAACGTTCTTACATCACTGTTCTCAACGATAGGCTTGCAACTTCTGTATACCTTAATCAATCTATTCATCCATTGTTTTTTGAGGCAATCTGTTCATCCATTTGTATTTCCTGAGATCCAGTTATCTACAAGAAAGTATTAAGCAAATGCCATATACATTGGTGTTGTACAAGTTCTCTCGTGCCACTTCAGGTCAAGAGAAGCTCCAAATCAAGTTTTGGACTCCAGTTCGGGGCTGAGATAGCTCTGACTTTGAACATCAATATATCGGTTGCATGGGGAGTCCGATTAGGTCATCTTGGGACTTTTTTGGAAAGCTTATCTTATGCATTTTTCAATGGATCCAGCCCCATATCAAATTCATTAGGAGCAAGACGCAATTACCAAAAAGAAGTCCTAGTCTGTTCCAAAAACAGAATCAAAAGGCGTCACGCCAACTCCGCTTCGGCACGTGTTTGCTCGGCCTAGAGAGCTCCGCCCACCCTCTGGCATTGGCTTCCATGGAATTAGCATCAGTTTGTGTCGTGCTCATTGCGTCGTGAGATAACACGCTTGTCTGCAGTTGAGTATTCATTGAAACCTGCATCGGCCAAGTGCTTCCCTGTCGTAACCCGGCACCCACCAAACCATACTGCAAGGAAATGTAATTGCTTCCTTGAGCAGTCTCCAAACCAGAGCCTGCTGGCCGCTCTATGTCTGCACCATTTTCCTGTGTGTATACACTTAAGTTTGTTGTCGGAGGGGCAGCTACATGCCGGAAAACAGCTGCACTTGAGGACTGTAATCCGGTGCTCATGATTGACAAACTTGCTTGAGGATTAGTATGGCTATAATGCTGCTGCAAGTTTTGGGAAGGCTGTTTCTGTTGCGAAATGCTAGAATTAGGAGTTTGTCCTGCAGGTGGATGGAACTGTTGATGTACTTGTCGCTGCACTGTCTTCCTTCTTTGTGAATTGAGGATACTGATGATCTGTTTCTTGTATTGTGGAACTTTGATCCTCATGGAAGGTTGGATAGTACTCTTGCTAATTTGTAAATATTGTAATATACGATCAACCATTTTTTTAAAGATTTTCATTCTTTCATACTGCTCAGATGGCATTGGACGTGGTATGATGCTGTCAACATGCCGTAGCTTCAGAGAGATCTTATTGAACAATTCATTGAGTTCTACAAAATGTTGGTCCTTCAAGCTCTTAATCTGTCAAAAACAAAGACCACATACACATAAATTTGGTGCCGAAGCTATGTAGATGAAAACAGAACACCATGGTTTGTCATTAAGTCAGTAAGTATGGCAACAGCAAGAGATTTCAAGTATAGCTATTAAAGCATACAAATCTTTAAAAAAAATGAGTTCGTGATGCCCATTAAAAAACCCGCTTTAATGAAAATCGCTAACTGCCCTGTGCTTTACTACACCCAGATATTAACACGATGTATAGCTGTATGCTCCATAGCCCACATTCTTACAGAATTCCTTATACATATAATATACTCCCTCTGATCCGACTTTATTGTCATGGAAAGAGAGCTGCGGAAGTACAAAACTATAGTACACAACTTGCGACATTTAAAAGGGATCAGAGGGAGTACATCATATTAGAAGACCGTCATAATGTGGCGCATCTACACAATAGACTACTGTGTTCTTGTATGAAATTCCAGTTGGTTTCCAATTCCAGGAGTTTGTTGGACCACAGACAAAATTAAGAAGATATGGGCAACATGGACTGCAAAAGTAAAAAGCCCCACCATCCAACATGGCATGTTGTTTCATCTTCTAATAATGTAAATCAGGGAAATTTTGACGTCTTTCTTCTAGGAGCCACTGTCTATGAATTTTAGAAAACTCCACGAAAGGGAGTGCCAAAAAGGATGATATCACTAGCCTGTCTTACCATCTGATATATCTCCTCTTGCCAATCACCGGCACCTGCACGGCCTGTTTGAGCAGTAGAGTCCGCAGATGCTGCATAAAAAAGCAAGGTTGTGAAAGAGTACCACATACAATGAATAGGCCAACAATTAACGAGCTACAAGCACATTGTACGATAGAATGCGCTAGAGACAACAATGCACTAGATGTGATTGCAACGTTTCTGCAGACACTTTACAGAAAAAACGTCCAGAAATCAAAGAATCAAATATGGTGAACAATCACACATGATCAATACGGTCAGCTTAGTCAACTTACCAAGACGATAACCACTCCGGGTTCACCAACTACGGACACACAGACACATTAGCTAGATGCAAAATTATTATACATGACGCTGGACGGGGTGGAGTCTGATATAATGCAATAGAGCGCATAATCTCAGCACTTGATGCAACAAAAAGATCATCATACAAGCAAAGATGATACAAATGTGCAATGCTCAGTTTACTGCATACTGTACCTTGAGCATTTCCAGGAGCCTGTTGTGTCCCCGTCTCCATAGAGAATATTTTCAGAGAAATCTTCCGCAAATAATCAGACTGAGTAACAGAAAGGAAAAAATATATTTAGTTTTATACCAAATTACTAATAGAGTAATAGTGGCTTGCAGCCAACAAGGTCTGCTCTGAGAAGTATAGAACAAAGAGGTTAAATCACCTGGCCGGTCGCTGCGGTATAGATCTTCTCTTCGAATCGCAGAGCGAGTTGCTGAAGTTCGCTCAGCCCCTCTGGCGCTGATACTACCAGATGCGTCTTCAGAGTTTCCACTCTACGTGTATGACGCAAGATCTCTAACTATATAAAAGACCACCCCTTTCGCGGCCTGTGGGCGATGGAGGCACTATTCCAGCTACAGTAAACACTGTTCAAGCAACAGTACAGAGCAGTGCTACAATCCACACCGTCCTCCGCCGATCGGATGGTCCCCGCGACGTTCACCGCGCCATTTTACAGAAAACAACCTCGCGAAGCCAGAATTTACTCCGCAGCCCAAACCTCCCCACGTAGATGGACCTAATTGTAATTATGGAAAACATCAAGGACTTCTTCGCAAAACGTTCCACAGATGCGCCCTCCTCCTTCTCCCTCACGCGCGACGCCCGAGCTCGCCGGCGCCGCCGACGCTCACCGCCGCCGCTGCGCTCCTCCCCGGACAAATCGCGGAACATGGCGAGCTCCGCCACCTCCTCCTCCTCTCCATCCTCGCGGAGCATCGTCAACTGGACCGCCGCGAGCTCACCGGAATCATCCTCGCCGTCCTCGGCGTCTGCCGCCGCGAAATTCCTCGCCGCCGGCGATTCCGGCGACCATATGGTCTAGCGCGCCGCCCACTCAGCTCCCCTCGACGCCCTCGTGCGGCTCCACGCAGACCCAGGCCGGCGCGCGCGCGCAGCTGCTCGAGCGCGAGCTCGGCAGCGCGGCCGCGTCCGTCGCCGTGGCCGCCGTGTCCACTGCTTACGTCACTTCGACGTGGCGGTGGGCCCGGTTAGTCAGCGACTCAGTCTTCTAAAAAAAAAATGCTATAAAAACCTAACATGTGGGCCCAGTTCACTTAAATAAATTGCAGAAAATGAATAATACTACAAAATCAATTGTTTAAAATCTATGTAGCAGAAAAATATGAAAAACATATCAACATAATCAGAAAAATAAATTCTAATTATTTGTAGCATAATACAAATATTTTTGGACATTTTTAAATTGGGACCAATTCACTTAAACAATTCGTAAAAAATGAATAGTACTATAAAATCAATAGTTTAAAATCTAACTAGCAGAAAAATATGACAAATATATCAAAATGATTCAGAAATTCACAACAATTAAATTTCCCCACAGAAAAAAAAACTTCATGTAAGGTTTCAAATAGAATTTACCAATTCCCATAATTGCAATCTTCAAATTTTACGAATACCAATAATGCAAAACGTGGATAAAAAAATGCACAAAAAAAATGTATACCCTCAAACAGTTCTTCCTCTCCAAAATATTCAATTTCTTTCTAAGTTTCAAAATAGAATTTCAAAAAATCACGAGAATTAAATTCCTCCCAAAAAAAAATCAATTCCACTGTAAGTTTCAAAATAGAATTCAATAATTCACAGAATTATAATCTTCGTCTTCACGAATTACGATAATGCAAATCATGAATAAAAAAAGCACAAAAAAGACATTCCCCAAAAATAATTCTTCTTCTCCAAAATATTCAATTTCACAGTACATTTAAAAAACTCACAACAGTTATCAAAAAAAAAAAAACTACCTCGACTCAAACCCTCCAAGAATTATTCACAATATGTATGTGTTAGCAAAATTCGAATTTCAAAATGTAGGGATTTAAATTTTTAAATATTACGAAATTAATGAAATGGAAAGTGAGTTTATGTCTAAGAGAATGTATAGATTTTAAAAATTGTTCATGTTGGAAATTTATTTAGATTTGAATTTTCTTCACGTTTATAAAATGGCTTGCTGTGAAAGGCATTTAAATTTTAAAATATGCAAATTTGTACGCCGCAGATGACCCAAATCTTACTAACTTTCCGATTTGAACAATTTTTCAAACCTAAACATTTATAAAACATAAAACCAACTATTTCTGACATAAAAACAAACATGTTTTGGAAAATTCAAATTTCTCAGCATTTGCCAACATTTTAGGAAAACAAATAACCAATTTAGAGCATTTCAATCCAAACTTCCAAATAAAATATTAAAAAAAATACTCTTTCAAATCCGATTATTTTATGAACGTAACATGATTTCACACCTTAGTACGTTTCCACTTCAAACAATTTTTTGAATCCAAACGTTTTTTAAACGTGAATTTCCCCAACTACAACAATTTCCAACTTTAAGCAACCTTCAAAACCCGAGCATTTTTAAAACAAAACCTTTTTAAATTTCAATTATTTCCAAACTTAAACAATTTCAGGATGACGTCATTTTGAAATACGGATTTACAAACACGAACCATTGTGCACAACTCAAAAATAGATGTAACCATTGTGCACAACTCAAAAATAGATGTACCTACAAATTCAAAACAAAAAAAAAACAAACCTTCCATACGACCTAACAACTGCCCATATTGTATTTTCAAATAGTATTACCCACTGTCAATTTTAAAAAAAAAATAGCGCGATGATTTCCATCCGACAAATATTTAACCGCATAAACAAAACTTCCACATGACCTAACAAATGCCCATATTATATTTTCAAACAGTATTACCCACTGTCAATTAAAAAAGAAAAGAAAAAAATAACGTGATAATCTCAAGCCGGCAAATATTTTACCGCATCGGATAAATTAACGGGAATTTCATCCTTTTCTAAAACATTTTTTTTAGAAAGCTAGGTTTCTGACAGGTGGTACCCTTTTACTCCAACAATTTTCAGAAAATAGAAACTATTCGAACTACCTTGATTTTTAAATTTCGACATTTTTAAATACAGCGGGTGCGGCATTTTGCCGCACCAAATTCCGCTGCTTTACATAATAATACAATCTAATTTTTTTTAACATAATACAATGTAAACTTCTTTCCCAGATAAATATAATTTAATCAATTTTTTTTTAAAATAACACATGCTTTACATATTTCCAACATTTTATACATACTGTTTTAGGCCATTCAAACAACTTTCAAGAACTACTAAATGCTACAAAAACATTAACCTTAACTGTATCCCCAAAAAATTGAATATTTCAAACATTCAAACGCCTTCCAAAACTAATCATTTTACAGACATAAAGAAAGCAGCGAATTTGAAAAAACTTCCCAAATTGCCCAAATTTTGAAATCTAAACATTTTTTACCCTAAGCTTCCTTTGCATTTTACTAATTTCCAAGATTGCACAAATTTAAAATGTGAAATTTCCAACTTTCAATTTTACCACGCATGCACGGTACCTACATTGGACAATTTTAGATATATAAATGCATTTCATATTTAACCATTTTACAACCTTTAGAAAAAAGAAAAACTGAACAGCTTCTCAATTTGAACAACCTTCCATGCATGCAGGGTACCTATATTGGAATATTTTAGGTATTTAAATGCATTTCAAATTTAACCATTTTACAACCTTTAAAACAAAAAAAATCTAAACAACTTCTCAATTTGAACAACCTTCCAAACCTGAACAATTTTTAAACATAACCTCCCTTCGAATTTCAATATTTCCGAAATCTTCACTACTTTTAAATATCTTTTTTTTTAAATTCTAAATCCACCAAACAAGCGCACCAATTTATTAATTACAATAATACGAGACATACATACAACATGCATAAAAAGAAAACATTCACGAATAATTTTCTTGCAAGTTAGAAAATATAATTCAATAGTTTACATATTCAATAAAATCTTCGTTCTTACGAATCACAATAATGCAAATCATGCATACGAAAAAAACACAAAAAATATTTCCCCAAATAATTCTTTCTCTCCAAAATATTCCATTTCTTCCTAACATTTGACCATAGATTTCAAAAAATCAGAAGAATTAAATTTATTGACCTTACTAGCTACAACAATGCAAATCATAGATTCCAAAATAATTCCAATCTTAATTTTTTTAACATAATACATTGTAAACTTCTCTCGGACATTTAAGCAATGGGCACGTCCTGTCAGTACTCTTTTTTTCCCTTTCTACCAATTTTTTCAGGAAACTTTGCACTGCTAATCAAAAGCTTCAAAAACAAACTAATCTAAGCAATTCAACTTCCTAAATATTTTGCAATACTCTGAAATACATCGCAACGCCCGGGAAAAAAAAAGGAACAAAACTGAACATTCCATTATGCTTAAAAATTATTCGAAAAACTCGAAAAAAATAAATCAACATGCTCACATCTCATTTTGCTAAATATTTTGCAACTACAACAAAAATATTTCAAAAAAACTTACAAAAAACCATTTCAATTTTCTAAGTATTTGAAAATTCTCGATATGACAAATTGCTTTCCCTACGCTAAAATATATCATAATTCTCACAAAAAAAAAACATTCCACACATTTGAAAAATTTAACTTGCTAAAATATATCATATATATATCTCACATATTATCTCACATATTGCATTCTCCCTAAATATGGAGTTCAAATAAATATTTATGGCATTTCACTAATCTAATTTGAAGAACATTAGTACAAAATCCAAATGAATTTCCTCTAATTATGGATTGACTTTAACAAATGCTCATATACTCTACATCTTCCAATTATGAAAATCAAACAAATATTTCGACAAAATACAAACATATATAACCATTTCCAACTTGCTAAACATTTAACGGTACTCTAAAATGCGTGAAGACACTCAACAAAAAAAACTAACTATTCCAACTTAGACAACTCTAGAACGTCGCCATTTTTCAAATTCTAATGCCAATTTTTTTTTCCCAAAAAAAATAAAATAAAAAAATTAACATAAAACAGAAGACAAGAACAATCCTATAAATACCCATCGACAAAATATTAAAAATGTATCAAAATTCTAGGGAAAGAAAATATTTACTATTTTTGAAAAAAAAAACAAATAAGCTTGACTAATTCAAATAGGCTTAGATTTGGATAATTTTATACAAATAAACAACATGATTGCAAATTCCATTTTGGCCAACATTTAAGTCAATATACCGACGAGAATGCTGGAAAAAAAAAACACTGAATACTTATAGAAAGTTACAAATATATTTAAACATTTCAATTTGGCCAAAATTTCGACACCATACGAATAGACTTTCCCCAATTATGCAGTCAAATTCAAATGGATTTTCTAATTTCAATTAAATATTGATGTCGAAATACAAACATGTTTGAACATTTCAAACCACTAAAGATTTCAATATCCTACACAACATATCAGAAAAGCTCACAAAAAAAAATTGCCATCTATTCATACCAAAATAAAAACATGTTTGAAAACTTCAATTTTGGCTAACATTTTGCCGAACAAAAAAAAAATTGTAAAAAAAAATTACCAAGGACGTGGCGTGACGCCACGCCAAAATTCAACTAGTTGTAAATAAATTTGGGGATACATATATTAGATGGAATCGGTGTAAAATTGACCCCAAAACACGCAGAAAACCATTTTTTTAATCGATGTGGGGAAACCAAAAAAGCGGAGGACGGCTCGAACTGATACGATTAGAGGAAGGGGAAAGCGAGCAAAGCAAATCAAATCGATTGGAGTCCGTACATCTTATTGACGTTCCTGCTGCGTGACTCGGGCTGGAGCTCGGCGCGCCAGCGGTCTCTGGCGGCGGCGGGGTTGGACCCCTGCATGGGCCGCCAGTTCGCGTCCATGGTGTGGATCGGGGGAGGGGGACGGCGATCGGCGACGAGGAGGAGAGACCGAAGTGGTCAACTTGACTGAGTGACGCCCGTTGAACTTGAAACTGAAACTAGAGCAATCGCGGGGGAATTTGATTTTTTTTGCCCCACTTTAGTTTGCACCTATCCGATTTGCTCCTCTTTTCTTTGTCATCTCCAATTTGCCACTACTTACTTTGCCTCTTTATTTTTTGCCCATGACATATGGGACCCACAGAAAATGACCAAAATACCCATGTAGATGTGAGACCTGGGACGATCGAGCTGGGATCTCTCTTCCTGATTTACTCGCATCGCTCGTGCTACAGAGGTGAAGAACAATCTATCGATCTGGAGAACTCACGAACAGCAAGCAGCGACAGCCACGCCCTGATTGAAGCTAGCGGCCGGCCTCTCGAGAACTCGATCGATCTGAAGCGACTGGACTGCGGTTGAAGCTCGCGGCGGCCGGACTTGCAGCTGATGGCGTTGATCTGGAGGAGCGCTCCCGTCCGCCCCAAGAAGTGGAACCATACGCCGGCGATGGTAACCCCCACGGCGGCCGTAGCTAGGGAGGGCGGCGGCGGCCACCCCCTCGGCGCTAGGTACGACCTCTTCCCTCTTCCTTTGGGCGGCGGCAACTGTCATGGCTGAGAGCAAGGGTTAGAATTAGGGGCTCCGGCCGTCCGTCGCCGACGAGCTAGCTAGTGCCCGCCCCCGTTTCTCTTTCGATTCGTCGCTCGTCCATGCTCCTCCTAACTGTCCGCCAGTTTTGTTTTGGATGCAGAGGATTGGCTGCAGTCTGTAGAGGATAGATTTTGGACGAATTTCTGCGCCTAATTGTTCGTGATGGCTCATATATATGGAGGTGACGGCAGGGTGGGCTCAGGGGCAGCAGCGAGCGGCCAGCGGGGACGCCGGTGGCAGCTCCGCGAGCGGTGGCGCGGGCAAGCAGCTGTGCTGTGCAAGCTATACGTTGGAGACGAGCGGAGAAGAAGAGGATCGATTCATGTGTGTAGAGCAGGCAGGGCTATACTTGTCTCCAGTTTGTTGCCTATTCCCTTAAGAGATAAAAAATAATACAAAGAGGGCAAAAAAATAAAGAGGCAAAGTAAGTAGTGGCAAATTGGAGATGACAAAGTAAAGAGGGCAAATTGGATAGGTGCAAAGTAAAGTGGGGCAAAAAATCAAATTCCCCATTCGTACGGAGGAGACAGGAGCGACAAAGAGATAAGCTTCAACAACTCTGGACCAATCCACTTGCAGGTTATAGAATAGATTAGGAGGATATTATTTCAACTAGCAGCAAATCATCCAAACGGGGCATTTTAGCAAATGGACAATGTAAAGCAGGGCATTTCATATATGCCAAAGTAAATGTGCCCTTTGGGGCATATGCCAAAGTAAAGCAGGGCATTTCATATATGCCAATGTAAATGTGCCCTTTGGGACAGATGCCAAAGTGAAGCTTATCTCTTTGTCGCTCCTGTCTCCCCCGTAGGAATAGAGGTTGGCAACGCCGGCGACGGCGACGACCGTCTGGCCGCCGCGACCAGGCCCCAGTGCAGCTCTCTCTCGCTCTCTCTGCCCGTCAAATCTGCACCAACCAGTTGTTAAGTGACGGCCACCGGAGGTCGAGGTAAGCCCAGATCTGGTAGACTGTTCTTCCTCCCCTTGTATCAATCTAGCTGTAAGGAAAATTACCTCACTTTCCTATTCAACCATAAACTGAGGCCTACTCGGAACGAATGCTCTAGCGAGCAATATGAGCATGTGAGCGAATTAAGGCGGTGCTGGACGTGGCAACGCAGCATCTTGGGGTAGGGGATGACCCTGACGTGTGGAGCCCGCATGTTAGTGGCTCGATGGGAGAGAGGGCTGGTTTTACTGGAACTTGCTTCACTACGTTTGCATGATTTTCTTTTACTTTTCTTTTCCCTTTTTCTGTTCAGTTTTGAGTTCATAAACATATAAATTGTTTGAGAAACTAATTTAAAAAAATATACCAGGCATGTTAAGATTATAAAACCCTGATAAAATGTCTCAGGGCCACTTCTGTAAGTAGTTTCCACACAACAAAAACAAACAAATAGTTGAATGTTTGATTCATCCAAAATGTATGATATGGTTACTTTAGCTTCGTGATAACAGTGGAAGATTGTTTTAATAGATCTTTGATCTTTGATCTATAATTTCTAATTTATTTTTACTTGATGATTTATAATTAAGCATAAAATGTTGTCAAGCCAAATTTCTTTAAAATATGCACCAATGATCCTCACATATGATAGAGCATTTTAAAAACATTTCAGGTTTCCAAAGGTGATTACATGATAGTCATACTTTGAGTGGATTTAAAGAATTTGTTGAGGGTTTTAAATCCTCATTTCAAGTTTCACTAATGATGATGTCAAATTATCATGATGCACATCAAAACCTTGTTATTAGAATTTACTCCCTCCATTCCGAATTAATTATTAGTTGATTTAGTACAAGTTATGCTAAATCAGTGACAACTAATTTGGAACAGAGAGAGTACTAAACTGGGTATTTTAATTTAACTGGAGCACACAATTGAACTTGAGCCAATCTAGATACATAAGCCCCCCCCCCCCCCCCCCCCCCCGCGTGTCGTCGCCCAGGAGATCCCCGGGCAGAAACCTAGCGACACCAATTGCACAACACGGCGCTCCCCTCCTGCCGGCATGGGTGCGGTGGCGGCGGGCACCGCGGCCGAAGGTACTGGGGATCAAAAGGATGCGGCTGGGCGGCGGGGGCAGCGTCAGTGGATTTAGCCTAGCGTGGGGCCGGGGCGGTGCCCCTGGTCATGCAGCGGCGGTGGCCTCTACGCTGGTCACCCTCAAGTGAGGGGGCTATTACATTAACTTGGTGAAGGCATCGTCGTTGCAGTCTTCGTCTCCTTGCTCATGATGCTCCAAGGGAAACCTTGGATATGTGTCTCTGGAATCGGACAGTAGTGGCAGCTATGATTACTGTTTCCCTACCGAGGGCATTGTTTGAGAGCATATGCTGGCAAGACTGCAAGAGGGACCAGGAGGTGGAGCGGCGTTTCATCTTTCACATAGACGACGACGGATCTCGACAGTGGGGTATCGGTGAAGAACACATGATAATGGACGTGCGCAGGGCAGTTGTGTTATCTAGCCTCTTGGCGTCATCGACAGCAGGTCTGACAAGGTCATTGCGTTGATTCCTCCTGAAAATGTGCTACCAGAAGATGGCGGCGGCTTCTAAATGCGCAGAGAATGTCAGCTGGACTGGTATATGCTCCCGGCTCGCTGTTTTGCGGGGCTTGGTTGACGCCTTCAGTTTTAGATGGTGTGCGTATATGTGTGAGGTCAGGTCATATGTCCACGATCAATTCCACCCCTTCATCAAGTATGTATGTGTTGCGACATTTGGCATAGGAATGTGGCTACCGGTTGATCAATGAATTTTTGGGTAAAGCTTTGTGATTTCTAGGATAACCATTTTCATGAGCTGTGTGGATCATTGAGGCAGAGGCTAGAGGTTTAACGTTCATTTCGAAAAAATTGAACTTGCGCCACATGGGCCATGCATGGCTTACACTAATGGGTCAGTGTATTCCATTTAACCCCCTTTGAAGGCCTGACGTCCTCGGCAACATACCGTTACTCAATAGCTATTCATGAACGCTCCTAGCCCTAGGTACAGATCATGTGTCGAGTTCCCTCCACAAAATCTCAAAAAAAAAAAGAGTTCCCTCCACAAGCCACCATGTAGCGACAAGTTTCACTCTAAGGCTTATTTACTAGTGGTCTATTTTCATCCCAATGGAATTAGAGATGTGAGGGTATTTGATGAAATTCTTGGTTTCACCAAATCTCCACAAATACTATTCACCTACAATATACTAGTATGGTGTAGAGTTTTTAATTTAGATAAAAATAAGATGGTTGATAGGGAATATCCAGTGATTATCCCTTCCATAACTGGGTCAGTAATCAGACTATTGAGAATTTCCCAGGATTCATGATAATCCCCTCCAATCTTCTAAAATACACCCAATACAATAGATGTAAAAAAGGCCTAAATGAGGGGTAGGCCAACAGATACATGACACAGAGCGAGGGCAAAGCTGGGATCTACCTCTCGCGCAGCCACAGGCGACGCGACTAGTGTTTCAGAGACCATAGGCTGCTAATTGAGAAGTATGATGGAAGCTACGAGGTGGGTGAGGTTTCGCTGAACTGGATCTATGCTTGGGTTCAAATGACGGGCCGGAGCTTTTCCGCCAGAATCCGCTGGTTAAATTGGAATAATGTTTTAGATCAATAAAGAGCCATAGTTTCCCTCAAAAAATAAAAAAAACATGACAACATCTTACTGTTATTCCTGTTAAGGTTAAGTCGGAGGTGCTATGTTTTGCATACAAGTGTGTATATCTTGGTCATACTCTTCTGAAAACTTCATTTTAGACTAATCACGCACACAATTGAATTTGGGGCGAATATTCCTACCCCAAGGGGCAGGGAATTACAGATTATAAGAAGATGCCCAATGTAGTTTCTAAATATGGTAGAACAAAAAACTTTTTGAATATTTTTATTTAAGATTTCCTACAGTTCCTAGGCTGGACGGAAGGCAACAAACAGTAGTCGGTGAACCGGTGTAATACCTTGGGGCCAGAAAGCAAGCCATGACGGCAAATTTTTGTTTTTCTTCTTAATTAAGTGTAATTCACGTGGCTCATTCATCGTATGGATATGTGGCTCAGTGGCTGGAATTCTATTTTTCTAGCTTCTGGCAATGCTTGGTGTCAAAACATGAATCCTATTGGATTTTGCCAGTATATCTATCTCCAAATGCACATTGTGAATACTACATGCGTACACCATTTATATTAGCACTTGAAAAAATTACATACTCCTATTGATAAGGTAAGAGTTCTAATGCGAACATGAATATTGTTAGTCTAAATTGGGCGTTTATATTACTTAATTAGATTTTAATGTTTTGGTCCTAATTGGATTTTAATACTACCTCCAATCCATATAAATTGTCGCTTAATTCGATTTTAACACTAAAAAATTCTAGATGCATCCAATCCAGCGAGAGATAATACAGATCAGAGGGAGTATCCGAGTATGCGTGATAATCTGATATGAAACATAGTAATATATATATGGGCCAAATATGGAATGTAGTAGTTTTTTTTTTTGCATGTATAGAATGTAGTAGTTTAACTGGGTACAATCTCAAACATGGCATATCAGTCATCCTTTTTTATCTCCATTGTTGTTACTTGATCGGTTTAGATTCTTATCTTGTTTTTGATTTTTGTGTGCGTGTATTCTCTTGTTTTAGATTAATGTAGAAATTTCTATAGTCTGTAAAATATGTATAATATACTTATTAACGGATAAATGTTCTTACTACATTGCTGTTCATAACTCGTCCCATTAGATCAATGGGACATCAAAGCATGTCCTGCCTGGAGGGAGGGAATACCATGCGGAGGAGCCACAACAGATAAGTGCGACGACGCCGGAGTTTGCACTCCAGCTATTAGAACATATTACAAATCATTTTTCTGAGGAGAACATAATTGGCCGTGGTGGGTCTGGAGTAGTATACAAGGTATAACTACACTTACATTTACTTTTTAGGCATTAGAATTTGTTTGAATGGTATTACTATAATTGCACGAACATGTGTGTACCATGTTACAATGCGATTTTCAATAGGGTGTACTGGAGAATGGAGAAGAGATAGCCATGAAAAAGCTACATCACATGCCGGGGCTTGACGATAACCAATTTACGAATGAGTTCAATAACCTTATGAGGGCCAAACATAAAAATATTATACAATTAGTTGGGTATTGCTACTATTTAGGACATGAACGCATAGAGCACAATGGAAAATATGTTTTCGCTCATGTGCAAGAACGACTACTCTGTTACGAATACATGGAAGGTGGAAATCTTGACAAGCATCTTTCTGGTATAATGGTGCTCTACTTAGACTGTTACTTTGTAAGTAATACGAAATGACCCCAAACTAATATTCTGGTCCATTTTCCATTTTCTTTTGCAGATGAATCTTGCGGACTTGACTGGCACACACGTTACAAAATAATAAAAGGTGTCTGCGATGGTTTAAATTTCCTTCATAAAGGATCCAAAGATCATATTTGCCACTTGGACCTAAAACCAGGGAACTTATTGCTAGACAAAAATATGATACCGAAAATTGCAGATTTTGGTTTGTCCAGACTCTTTGCTTCTGCGGAGCCCCATATCACAAAACAAATTACGGGAACACTGTAAGTTCATTATAAAAAAGTAGTGAGCTGGTTATTTTCTATAACTAGTTTAGTAACATAATTGATTTGTACCGTGCAGTGGATACATGCCCCCTGAGTTCATCGAAAGAGGCAAAATCACTCCAAAATTTGACATATTCAGTTTGGGTGTGATAATTATAAAGATAATAGCAGGACCTGCTGGTTACTCCAAATTTGCAGATATGTCTTCACAAGAATTTAATAAGCAAGTAAGAAAAGTTATACTACCAGATTTTCATGAAAGTTAGGTTATGTCTCAAACGGTGTCCCAACGTTGGCGTTACCTTTCAATTTTGCAGGTACATGAAAACTGGGCAAAGAGGCTGCATGCAACAGTGGCGCCGTTGCATACATCACAGGAAATCAAGACATGCATGGACATCGCGTTAAGATGTGTGGAGAGAGATGAAGAGAAAAAGGCCATGTATAAGCGAGATTATCAGTGAACTGAATAAAATTGACGCTGGCATTGCCGACAAACAGGATAAGATTTATTACGCTGGCATTGCCGGCAAAAAGGTAATTATACTCATGTCCATAAATTTGTTTTCCAGCTATAAATATATATGCCTTCGGTCTGCGAAAGAAAAACTAGTTGTAAATCTCCCTAAAAAAGCAAGTTGTAAGTTAGATGGAATGGTAAACAACTGAATCTGTGCTCAAATTGGGTATAATTTCTTCGAGTGATCTTAATTAACCACGAATCTTATATACAGGTAAGTTTACCGGACAGTTTATCGTTCCCTCGGTGCGTGTGGGTGAACGGCCCCATCATCGTGGGCGCTGGGCCGTCGGGTCTCGCGGTGGCGGCAAGCCTTCGCGAGAAGGGCCTCCCGTTCGTGGTGCTGGAACGAGAGGACTGCATCGCCTCGCCGTGGCAGAAGCGCACGGACGACAATGTCAAGCTCAGCCAGCCCAAGCAGTTCTGGGAGCTCCCACTCATGCCATTCCCGGATCACTTCCCGGAGTACATCACCCGACGCCAGTTCATTGACTACCTGGAGAATTACGCCGCACATTTCGACATTAAGCCGATGTACAACAGCACCGTTCTGTCCGCACGCCACGACAAGATCTCTGGCTTGTGGCGCGTGCAAGCACAGGAAGACGGTGCCAATTTAGAGTACATTGGCCGCTGGCTGGTTGTGGCCACCGGCGCCATCGCCGAGAAAAACGTCCCGCTATTCCCGGGTCTTGGAAGTTTCTGCGGAGAGGTCACCCACTCTAGCGACTACAGGTCTGGCATCTCCTACGACGGCAAGCGTGTGCTCGTGGTCGGCTGCGGCCAATCCGGCATGGAGTTGTCCGCCGACCTGTGCAACTACGGCGGGGTCCCGTTCATGGTTGTCCGGAATGTGCTCACCATCTCCACATTATATCTCACCGTGCTGCTCATGCGGTGGCTTCCACTCTTGCTCGTGGACAGGATCATGGCCCTCCTAGCCTGGCTCCTACTCGGCGACCTCGCCACGCTTGGCATCCGGACCCCGTCCGTCGATCCGCTGACGCTCAACAAGACCACATGGTGTGTGACCGCCAGGAAGGTCAGGTCAGGTGAGATAACCGTGGTCCCTGGTGTGACGCGTTTCACCAAGTCCAGCGTCGAGCTGTCGGACGGCACCGTTGTCGACATCGACGCCGTCATCCTGGCCACTGGCTACCACCGCAACATGAACAAGTGGCTCCAGGCACCAACTTATTCCCCAATGGCTGGAAGGCTGACTCAGATGGGCTCTACTCGGTCGGCCTCACCCGCCGTGGTCTCATCCGCGCCTCTGCTGACGCCATGTGTGTCGCCGATGACCTTGGCAAGGCGTGGAAAGAGGCGTTGAAAGAGGAGAGGAAAGTATACCACTCTTCTCGTACTCTCTCCGTTCTGTTTTAGCCACATTCACATGTACATATATGTATGTAGACATGTTTTAGGGTACATGTCCACTCTTTTTTGTACGAACCTAGTCAACATGTGTAACACCTAAAACATCTTATATTATGGAATGGAGGGAGTATATTTGAATATTTTTTTTTTGAATTTTTACGGGAGATTAATCCCCACCTGATACCTTTGAATAATGAATAAGAGCCATCCATTTTTTGGCGGATCCAATGCCCCATTTATCAGTTTATACTACGGAGTCTCTCCTATCTAAAAGAAGAATTTGGTTCCCATGTTTACGTCAATAGTTTTCGTCCAACATCGTCTCGGAACGGAAAAAAAAATCCTCCTCGACTCCTCGCGTTTCCTCCTCGCTGTAATCGCCGGCGGTTTCCTGAAAACTTTGTTCCCTTCTCTTATCATCTACAAACGTGTTAACATGTCAAGACAACCCTAGCAGTCTCCGGATACCCCAGGCCACTCCGAGGCGCCCGGGCAGCCGCCGCAGAAACTTCCCACAACCCTCGCCGCCGCCGGAGTAGGTCGTCCCACGGCAGCGGCGGGCGTCTCCTCCGGTTTTTCATCCCAGCAATTCAAGCCCCACGAGCGATTGCGCTCCACCATGGCGTCCCATGTGCGCGTGGCTCGGTCACCATGGCCTTGGCGCCAACGGCGCGCCGCTTTGCTCCTCCACGGAGGCCCTGCTGCTCCCCTCTGGCCTTGCTACGGTGCCGCGGCTGCAGCTCATGTCTGCCGATTTGTCGCCGGCAATTCAGTTGGCGCAGCCTCCGAGCCTCGGCCTGGCTTCCGGTCTTAGGTGTTGTTCGTGAGTTGCTGCGTCTCCACGAGAAATCCGTGCTCAAGCCATGTCTGTGAGCTGAACAGGGCTTAGTTTCCGGTTCTGTTGTCTCTCTCTTCAGTCAGTCGACATGCAGCAGCAGTTTCTTTATGTTTTGATATGAGTACCAATTTTTCATGTTGTGCATGGCTAGGAGACCGGTGGAGGATGTTACCGTGAGCTTCTGTAGGTGCTTCTCAGCAACAATCGATGTCGACACCGATAGCAGACGATTGAAGTAAATATCACGTACTGTACAACACGTGTAGCTAGAATGATATTCTTTGGTCACCTTCACAATCTAAGGTTTGTTCACTATTTTTCTGGTTGTTGACTGTAGCATCACTGGACCCTCTCTAATATTTACATGAAATCTGTTCAACTCAACGCCTTAGAATAATACAATTCCTCTAGACTTCCATGGATAACATGGAGCATTTTGTTGTTGGACATGCACGCCTTGGCTGTGCGTTGGGAGCAGGCATGGGATATCTGAAACTAGCTTAATTTTTACCTAATTTTTTTTTGTATCCTATGCTATATGCAGTTGTTGTGGCCTTTTGATAAATGGTAATGTCAGTAGTTTATCCAACTTGATACTTTTGTCAGTCAGATTACTCAATCTGTTCATAATTGTATGGAGGTGTTTTATGGTTAGGTGACCATTTCTGCAAGGGCGATACTGTCATAGAGCGCTCCCTCAGCCGTCTCCACAACATAGCGCATCGACCAGTCCTTCTCTAAACTAACCAATGAGCTCATCGTTGTCCTGTCAAAAGGTTTACCTTTAATCTTTTGCAGACTAAACGCTGGAGTTTTCGTAGAACATCTGCATACAAGATATGGTCAAGTGGTGAATTGTGGTTGCCTTATGTATTTCTAAATTATGCTAATGGTCTGTTATAGTGTACTTTCCAGTGGCCTGACCGTTAAATCCTAATTCATGTGGCATTCAGATTTTTTGTTACATCTAAATTTCCATTCGGTTTTGTTTTCCTGCAGGCTCTAAGATTGAGAGCCTGAGCCCGGTCTTCTCCTCCGGCCCAACGTGGTCAGAGATTGCTGCCAGCGCTTTCCGTGCGGCAGTCGCGTCGGCACGACTCTAATGTTCGTGTGTCCATTGCAAGACAACTTCACAGGAGGATGTTGTTACCACGAAGTTCTTCATCGATCACCTCCTTGGCCAGGTAAAATAGAAGCTTGTCATCAGTATTTTTTTTCCGACAGGCTTCACAGTCTTAGTTATAGGACCCATGCCCTCCCATCAGTAACACGGCAGGTAGCTCCGGATCCAATTCATGTTCCTTCCGCAAATCTGAATACTGAATAATTGGTATAATATATATGTTAGTTAGAAAAAGAGTACTAAGCATTACAATAAGACAACCAAGAATGCTTTATTTTTTGTTACGCAATATTAGGCGGTTAATGAATAGACAAGAGATAAAAAATAAATACTGTAAGTGGACATATCTTGTGGACCTGCATTTTTTTATCGAAACATATGAAATTCGTGGCTTGCGCAAAGAATAGGAGGGATGCAATTAACAGAGGGTAGTATTCACTCATATTTTCCCTCTTTTACTTAGGTCACCAATGGTCATATGTCTAGATGAATTTTCTCATTGCACAAATCCCATAACATAGCAAGCAGTTCGTATCACTTCATAACCAAAACCACAAGAACAAAACACTTCGGGAGGCAGAGAGACAAACATGAAACATGGCTGGAGCAAGGAAGAAACAAGAGCAAGCACTGTCGCACTTGCGCGAACACATTAGATGGCCTTGGCGGGCACGACTGCTGAGGAGGAGGAGAGGTCGGCGAGGAGCGGCTGGTTGACGGGTGGCACGGTGGAGTTAGCTGTGGGAGAGTCGTCGGGGCAAGTGAACCATTGTGCTTTTGATGTTATCTGATAGGTACAAAATTTGAAACCAATTGGGCATATATATAAACAATAGTCCTAAGGTTAACTAAAAGGTATATACCTTAACAAGAACATCATAGCAGAATGATGGTCGAATGGGAAAACGAAACATATGGATCTGAGAGGGTTCTAGGTCATCCAGTGCTGCCCTTTTGGCTACGTCTTCTAAAGGATAGTAACATCTTTTCACATTAGGATTGAACATGTATGTATTTTTCCAAGATTTTAACTCTATGGTTAAAGTGTGTCAAAAGTAGAGATTTTGATGGGTTGACTCGCACAAACTGAATTTCTAGAAATGCTACCACGTCTGATATATGCCCTGACAAACCCATATGCGCAGCCTGAACAAATTCACGTGGCCTACGACTCTGGTACTGGTTTATGCTGAAATTTTCAACAACACATCACGATGCATTACAGTTAGCACAATTTTTTAGTTCAAAATAATTGTTTGCAAAATTGCATTGGAGCATTAGAAATTATCCATCAGCGTTCCATTTTTCAGAGGACCTATAGAATAATAATACACACTCTTACTTTCTTTGATTTTGTTAGTACTACTGTAACATTTAGATAGAAAGACGATGCTATACCTCCTATGGATCGATTAATTTGTGTTCACTGCTTATAGGATCCATCTATGCAATTAATTGACTTATTGGTTGCCATTTTTATATCCTTTGTAACTTTCAGGAAGTTTGATGTTTAAATTTTGAACAACACTAAGCAGGTATACGAGCGGATAGAGTCAGAGAAGGCCCATGTGTATTAGCCATTAGGGCAATCCAGAGACAGAAAACACAAGTTTGTTGCAATGTCCGTGGAGCTAGAGTTTGTGTCGTCGCAGAATGAAATGATCTTTCACTTGATATTTGTGTGTGCCGCTTTTCGTTTGTTTTGTGGTTGTGCAAGGGTATTTTACCTATACGAGATAATTGCCGGGTTGTTGCTTTCTATGCATATGGTGTCAAATAATTGATTTTTTATGGAGCTACATATTTAGCAAAGAAGAATCTCACTGTTTTGAAATATTATGTCTCTCTTTTTATACATATAATTTTTTCTGTTTACATGTACCATGAGAAAACTTGGACCCGTAGCAACGCACGGGCATTTAGCTAGTAGTGTTAAAAACCTTGAGTGGTAGAAGCGTTACTACTCCCTCCCTCCCATAATATAATACTCCATACGTTCCTTATGTAGGAGTATCCGTTTTTTTTTAAGTCGAACTTGAGTACTCAATTGATTCACGCGTGATTTTTTTTTTTCAGCTGGAACACCTGGCATTCTATTAAAGTGACAATATCGTCCGCCACTGCACCGGATACATCAGCGGGAAGGTCAGTCAACCACAGAGTGTGATCGTCCCGATCACGGATACTTGCCAGCACATGCGCTGGCTTATTACATAAGCATGGACAAAGTTGTATTGTTCAGGGTACTTAATCTCCCTAAACAGGGTACCAAGGAGAGAACGATCATAATCATACGAGGAAATCGCCGTATTCAGACATGAGCAGTCAGTGGGGAAAATGACCTTGCCCAGTACCCAATTGTTCAGCAAGCTTTACTGCGTTCAGCATAGCCATACACTCAGAGTGAAGAGCATCCGTCAGGTTTTGTAAAGGTCCAGCTGCAGCAAAGGCGACACAACCATCAGAGCTTCTCCGATGCATCCCCAGCCGCCCTCATATGAATTAGCCATGTACGCCCCATCCAGGTTAATCATCACGAAATCATCTGAAGCAGTAAACATGTGGTTGGCTAAAGTCTATAAAAGGGTCCGCATTTGGCACAATACTTATCTATTATCACCGTGTCTAAAAACCATGTTGTTTCAAGAAGCTCGGTTCATTCGTATGATTCTGATCGTGCGGGTATATTTCCAAAATACGTTGTCAGTGTAGACCACGGTGCATTATTAAGGTGAAGTATGATTGATTCTTTGATAATGTCGGGAGAAGGTTCATGATATGTGTCAAACGATAGATACCTGGAACAAATAATTTAGTTATAATTTGATATATCTCCTAGGGATATCGATGTGCTCACATTGAAAAGGAAGATGAGGAGCTCTCCCCAGCAGCAGGCCCGTCAATGGCCATGTTCGAGGTGCTCGACCGAACAAGGCCCCCAAATTCCAGGGGCCCCAAATTATTGATACCTAGTATATACGTATCAAGTTTTGCAACGATTTTGGTATTTTTCTAGTGGCCCAGTTCAGCACGCAGCCAGACAGCAGCCCACTTTGTTATTTCCTTTGCTTTTGCGGCCCAGCACATGCCAGCGAACTAGGCCATGATTAGACCAAGTCTGAATCGTTATCGGTACCTGCCTGTGGCGAGACAAAAAACGAATCGATCTTGGCTTCGTTCTGCCGTCCGCGATATAGAGAGACCGTGAGAGTGACGGTCGCTCCAGATCGCCAAACGAAAATTGACTTCGTTTCGTCATTCGTCCGTCTAGCGAGCGCCTCTGAAATCACATATCAGCGAACACGCCTGACGGCCTGAAGGTAGGATCGCTGCAACTTGCAAGCCTGCAACCTTGTCTTTTCGTGTCAAATTGTTTGAATTGTTTCATTAAGAAAAACAAAGTGTCAATCGCGAGCGGAAAAGAAGAGGAAAAGAGAAAGATTGGAAGCATCAGCTCAGGCGCAAAAGGACGCTCTCGATAGATTTGTTGTGAAGGAACCTCAAATTAATTCAGGAAGTCAACCTCCAATTGCTAATACTGATGTTGCTAGTGGTGACGATGTGATATGGGTGGATAGTCACACGGGAGAATTTGATGAAAGTGATGCTAATATGGATGATGAAGGCGATGGTGCTAATGTTGATGATGATGCTAATGTCACATGTATGGGTTCATGGTATGACTACAGGAATCGTTCTATATGCCTACAGCCAAATGCCGTCGGCATAGGCATAAATGCCGTCGGCATACAACTATGCCGACGGTAAATGTGTATGCCGACGGCATTTGCCGTCGTCTTCTGCTCCCTCGGCATACAAAGGAAAAGCCGTCGGCAAACAAAAGCCGTCGGCATACAACACATATGCCGACGGTTTTCAGTGGCTGTCGGCAACACTCAGCCGTCGGCAAAAAAAACATCACACATCCGTCTAACGCCGTCTGAAGGTATGCCGACGGCCGAAGCCGTAGGCATATAGTGGCCACGTGGCACGTGCTGGTCGGTCCTGACACTACCTATGCCGACGGCCAAACAGAGGAAAAGCCGTCGGCATACTTGATGACCAAAACCAAAAAAAAAAATTGCCAATAAAAGGCTAATTGCAAATACATGATTCAGCATTGCAAATGATACTGTATTAACATTGAACAATGGTAGTCCGCGATACAATGTTATCTACTTGGCTTGATGGACTGAACACACATCTCGTTGAAGAGAAAGGAGACACCCCCACCTACAGCACAAAGATGAAGTAGATGAACCAGCAGCTGTGAACTTGCCGTCATCACACAGACAGTCTCGCATGCTTGCCTCCGACACCTAAGGTGGATCTATAAGAGAATCAACAACATGACAAGATCAGGTTATCAATTGCAATATTTGAGCACCAGGTAATAAATCACAGACAAATTGTAGAACTAGCATAGCATCATTGGTTAAAGCTTAAAATAGGCCTAGCCTACCCATGCTAGAAGGTTAATCAGGAAACAAATGACTCGAGAACCATCAGGATTAAATGTTGAATCCATCATAGTAGAAGAATTCACAGAGCACATCACCTATACTGTAGCCAACTTGGCACAGAAGTTGCAATGGGGGAAAACAGGATGAACACAAAAGTAAAGGGCAGCAAGAGCATGTATAAGTGCTAGTTGATCAATTGGTCAAGATCAACAAGACACTACTTCACCACATCAAGAACACGGATGTTATCAAAGAAACTTACAGGTCAAAGAACAATAATGCTAGTCAGTTTATAAACAGCACCAACAGCCAATAAAAACACCTCAAATGCAGAGGGTAATGAACTGAATAATATGTCAACTATGCTAGTGGCGCATTCAGATTTCCTTTATGACACATATTGACTTGCATTCCAGTCCAGTCTACTAGCAAATTATCATGTACAACTAGTGTTACACAATGTACGCTATTTAACAGTTGCATTACTGCAGAAAATTGGTGGTGCAGTAGATAAATAGAGAAGGGCAAACTACTTTGGAGCCAGATCGATGGTGGGGAACTACCTAGGTTAGAACAGTGCAGAAAGAGGAGGGGACCTTTCGGTGGTCGGGGTCGGACTGGGCGAGTTGTTCCCTCCCCTTGCGCGTCCAGAAGGCCTGCTGCAGCACCGGAGGAGGGCTTCTCTACAGGGGCAGGTCTTCTCTTCGTCCGACCGGCTTTCAGATCCATGGCATCCGACGTCCCCGCCGAAGCTCGCGTGCGCTAGCCATGGGTGCCTCCTCCTGGTAAATCTGTATATATTATTGAAAACACTCAGATGCAAATAGCAGGAAATTTATTTACAGGAGCAGCAGCAAATAGCAGGACATTTATCTAGAACAACAGCAAACCCGTCACACATTCTGAGTAAAACCTTACACAAGGGTGTTCAACAGGAATATGCTGATTACCAATTTGATCAAGCTAGATAAACAAAGAGAATTATAACAACATCATGCAGAATTTTCAGACTCGATATGAAGGTCTATCTGCTTCAGATAAAAGCAAGCAGAAACTAAGTGCAATAGCATACCTCCAGATCAGCAGCATTTTCTTGAGCAAGTTCAAGGGACTGCAGGTCAATATCAATACCAGTAACATGCCTGTCAATGAGTGTTAAAGTAAGTGTGCAATTGATGGAGCCGGAGTTACAAAAATGAAAAGGTTTGCATGGCTAAGGGGTGTAGATCTCTGATGACATCAGTATAAAAGAAATAACTGACGGTTAAGGGGATATAGGTCTGTGATGATATCAGAAATAACTGTGAAAAGGAACTCCAGAACAGAATCACCACAATATTATGAGCTTAAACATACTCACTCAGCATCCAGCAGAGCACTCGCGACAGCCAGGGTACCGCAGCCACACCCAAAGTCAGCTACCACTTTACCAGCTATGTCATCGAAGCTGTTTTCGGCCTGATGGATTTACAAAATCAGCATGAGAAAGATAAACCAGAGGGAAGAAGCACGCCAGAATCAATAGAATTTCAGCATCCTAGAGATACATAGCCAAGTGAGTGACACATTCCCAAAGGTTGAGAAGCATAGGTTTAACCCTCTGAAAAATCGAATATTCCAAAATCTGTGCTGCAAGTGGTAGCTTACAGCGCGAATAACTATCATAGAATCCTTCAAAATTCACTACGGCAAAGCACCAAAACCTCCACCAGCATACCATGGACGGATGGACCCTAGTCTACCGCCGAGTAGCTTGCTTTGTTTGGGCATGGAACAAAGGCTGCGCGGCGCGCACTCGGAGAGTCCAAATTCCAACTCACGTCACAGCAGAGACCAGGATTTGGCCGCCTAAAGCGCGAAGGCATCAGAATCGGAGAAGGATCCTACCGTGTAGAGCATCCGGGACGCGATGTGGGGGCCCGTCGCGTACTGCTCCAGCTCCACCTGCACCCATAACCACCGCCGACGGCGGCCAAATTCGCATAAGTTCCTCGTCTCATTTCCCACCTCGTGCTGGAGGCGAATGGGGAGGTGGCGGAGGGTTGTACCTTGGGGAGGTGCCGGAGCAGCAAACAGCATTGTATAATAAAAAGCAGCAAATCCATGTACAGGAGCGAGATTATCTAGCAAATTCGTCATATCCAGATGCATGTAGAACTTCTAATTCATCAAGAACACCAAGAAATAACCTTGGAGGCTTGGAAGCAGAGGTGCGGCCGCAATCGGTCGACGGGACGACGGCAAGTTGCTGCGCGGCGGCGCTCGGTGGAGGAAGGAGATGTGGCGGTCGTGCTCTTCGCTTCGGCCCCGGCGAGTTCGCTTCGGCACCGTCGTCGCTGCTCGGTCGAGGAAGGAGTCGCTGCGGGATCAGCTCGGTCGTGCTCGTCGGTGCGGCCTGCGGCCGCCGCGAGGAAGGTGCGGCCGGCGACGCAGTTGGGCGGGAGCGTCAGGGGCGCGCGGGGCTATGGGTCGGCGCCGCAATTTCGCAAGGGCACAGAGGAGGGAGGGGCGCGAGTGGAGGTGTGCGGCTGTGCGTGTGCAGTTCTCTTCTGGGATAAGGCTAGGGTTCCTTCGATGCTGGCTGCTGGGCGCCTGGGCCGTTATTGCCTTGTTGGGCTGAGTGGAGAAAACTTACCTCCACGTTTAGGTTGGCCTATTTTTTTTGGCTAAAATCATTTTCTATTTTCTTAGTGGAAAAAATGAAGGTTTTGTGAAGCACCTACCAAATCTTTGTTCCAAAAGTGGAACACACCATTTTTATAAAACATTATGGTAATTCTCGCGCCATAGTTTATGATAAAGTACCCATATTTAGCGCATGGGTGTATCTTGGTATGGGAAACAATGGTGCCAAACTGAGTTTTCAAATTAATTATAGAAATGTCATAGAACCGTTGATAGTTTTGCTCTGAAAATTTGACAAAAATAATTTTAAGTTACACAAGTAGTGGTTATATCATAGAACCGTCGATAGTTTTGAATAATTCGTCCCCTTTCAATGAATCGACATGGCGGCCATTTTGACCGTTTTTTCAAAAAAATAAAAGAAAGCGAAAAAATACTCAAAAAAAGAAATCCTTTGGCATGGAGTCCTTTTATGTGTATTAGTTGATAAGATAAATGATAAACTTGAGTTTTGACAAAGTTTTCAAAAAACTTCTTCACAAAAAGATCAATCATCTATAAACATGTATAAGTTTCGAATCAAATGAACTAGCTATGATCATTACCGTGGCATAGTTTGTGATAATATGCCTATATTTGACACATAGCTGTATCTTGATATTACAAACAATGATGCAGAACTGAGTTTTTTCAAATTACTTATATAAATATCATTTTCCTTTTTTTAAGTGTCAAAAATGACTTTTTTGTGAAGCAAGTACAAAAAATATGGTGCAAAATGGCACCCATCCAAATATCTCACAAAGTAGACCATATTTGATGGATAATCCAGAAATACTAGGAATTTTCTCGGTTTCTACCTAATTTTGCCTATTTAAACGACTTTATGCCTATTTTCCAAAATTAATTCAAATTTGAACTGCAAGTGTGTGATAGTTTGCTCTGAAAATTTGACAAAAATAATTTTAAGTTACGCAAGTAGTGGTTATATCATAGAACCGTCGATAGTTTTGAATAATTCGTCCCCTTTCAATGAATCGACATGGCGGCCATTTTGACCGTTTTTTCAAAAAAAAAAAAAAAAGCGAAAAAATACTCAAAAAAAGAAATCCTTTGGCATGCAGTCTTTTTATGTGTATTAGTTGATAGGATAAATAATAAACTTGTGTTTTGACAAAGTTTTCAAAAAACTTCTTCACAAAAAGATCAATCATCTATAAACATGTATAAGTTTCAAATCAAATGAACTAGCTATGATCATTACCGTGGCATAGTTTGTGATAATATGCCTATATTTGACACATAGCTGTATCTTGATATTACAAACAATGATGCAGAACTGAGTTTTTTCAAATTACTTATATAAATATCATTTTCCTTTTTTTAAGTGTCAAAAATGACTTTTTTGTGAAGCAAGTACAAAAAATATGGTGCAAAATGACACCCGTCCAAATATCTCACAAAGTAGACCATATTTGATGGATAATCCAGAAATACTAGGAATTTTCTCGGTTTCTACCTAATTTTGCCTATTTAAACGACTTTATGCCTATTTTCCAAAATTAATTCAAATTTGAACTGCAAGTGTGTGATAGTTTGCTCTGAAAATTTGACAAAAATAATTTTAAGTTACGCAAGTAGTGGTTATATCATAGAACCGTCGATAGTTTTAAATAATTCGTCCCCTTTCAATGAATCGACATGGCGGCCATTTTGACCGTTTTTTCAAAAAAATAAAAGAAAGCGAAAAAATACTCAAAAAAAGAAATCCTTTGGCATGCAGTCTTTTTATGTGTATTAGTTGATAGGATAAATAATAAACTTGTGTTTTGACAAAGTTTTCAAAAAACTTCTTCACAAAAAGATCAATCATCTATAAACATGTATAAGTTTCGAATCAAATGAACTAGCTATGATCATTACCGTGGCATAGTTTGTGATAATATGCCTATATTTGACACATAGCTGTATCTTGATATTACAAACAATGATGCAGAACTGAGTTTTTTCAAATTACTTATATAAATATCATTTTCCTTTTTTTAAGTGTAAAAAATGACATTTTTTGTGAAGCAAGTACAAAAAATATGGTGCAAAATGGCACCCATCCAAATATCTCACAAAGTAGACCATATTTGATGGATAATCCAAAAATATTAGGAATTTTCTCGGTTTCTACCTAATTTTGCCTATTTAAACGACTTTATGCCTATTTTTCAAAAGTAATTCAAATTTGAACTGCAAGTGTGTGATAGTTTGATCTGAAAATTTGACAAAAATAATTTTAAGTTACGCAAGTAGTGTTTATATCATAGAACCGTCGATAGTTTTGAATAATTCGACCCCTTTCAATGAATCGACATGGCGGCCATTTTGACCGTTTTTTTAAAAAAAAAAGTGAAAAAATACTCAAAAAAAGAAATCCTTTGGCATGGAGTCCTTTTATGTGTATTAGTTGATAGGATAAATGATAAACTTGAGTTTTGACAAAGTTTTCAAAAAACTTCTTCACAAAAAGATCAATCATCTATAAACATGTATAAGTTTCGAATCAAATGAACTAGCTATGATCATTACCGTGGCATAGTTTGTGATAATATGCCCATATTTGACACATAGCTGTATCTTGATATTACAAACAATGATGCAGAACTGAGTTTTTTCAAATTACTTATATAAATATCATTTTCCTTTTTTTAAGTGGCAAAATGACATTTTTTGTGAAGCAAGTACAAAAAATATGGTGCAAAATGGCACCCATCCAAATATCTCACAAAGTAGACCATATTTGATGGATAATCCAAAAAAAGAAATCATTTTGCATGGAGTCCTTTTATGTGTATTAGTTGCTAGAAAAAAATGGTAAACTTGATTTTTGACAAACTTTTCAAAAAATTACTTCACAAAAAGGCGTAGGCATACAAACTCACAGATTATTTATTTGAAAAAAAAAGTTGTATGCCGATGGCCTAAATAAGGTGGCCGTCGGCGTATAGGTGGCGCCGTCAGCTTGGTAACGGATGCAGACTTGTATGCCGACGGCCAAACATATGCCTACGGCTTTTTCGAAAAGCCGTAGGCATACAACATAGTTGCCGACGGCCATACGTATGCCGACAGCTTTTCTAAAAAGCCGTAGGCATACAAAGTATATGCCGACGGCCAAACGTATGCCGACGGCTTTTATAAAGCCGTAGGCATACAACTATATATGCCGACGGCCCCGACAAAATGCCGTCGGCATACATTTAGCCGTAGGCAACTATCCGTTTTCCTGTAGTGATATACACTCAGAGTGAAGAGCATCCGTCAGGTTTTGTAAAGGTCCAGCTGCAGCAAAGGCGACACAACCATCAGAGCTTCTCCGATGCATCCCCAGCCGCCCTCATATGAATTAGCCATGTACGCCCCATCCAGGTTAATCATCACGAAATCATCTGAAGCAGTAAACATGTGGTTGGCTAAAGTCTATAAAAGGGTCCGCATTTGGCACAATACTTATCTATTATCACCGTGTCTAAAAACCATGTTGTTTCAAGAAGCTCGGTTCATTCGTATGATTCTGATCGTGCGGGTATATTTCCAAAATACGTTGTCAGTGTAGACCACGGTGCATTATTAAGGTGAAGTATGATTGATTCTTTGATAATGTCGGGAGAAGGTTCATGATATGTGTCAAACGATAGATACCTGGAACAAATAATTTAGTTATAATTTGATATATCTCCTAGGGATATCGATGTGCTCACATTGAAAAGGAAGATGAGGAGCTCTCCCCAGCAGCAGGCCCGTCAATGGCCATGTTCGAGGTGCTCGACCGAACAAGGCCCCCAAATTCCAGGGGCCCCAAATTATTGATACCTAGTATATACGTATCAAGTTTTGCAACGATTTTGGTATTTTTCTAGTGGCCCAGTTCAGCACGCAGCCAGACAGCAGCCCACTTTGTTATTTCCTTTGCTTTTGCGGCCCAGCACATGCCAGCGAACTGGGCCATGATTAGACCAAGTCTGAATCGTTATCGGTACCTGCCTGTGGCGAGACAAAAAACGAATCGATCTTGGCTTCGTTCTGCCGTCCGCGATATAGAGAGACCGTGAGAGTGACGGTCGCTCCAGATCGCCAAACGAAAATTGACTTCGTTTCGTCATTCGTCCGTCTAGCGAGCGCCTCTGAAATCACATATCAGCGAACACGCCTGACGGCCTGAAGGTAGGATCGCTGCAACTTGCAAGCCTGCAACCTTGTCTTTTCGTGTCAAATTGTTTGAATTGTTTCATTAAGAAAAACAAAGTGTCAATCGCGAGTGGAAAAGAAGAGGAAAAGAGAAAGATTGGAAGCATCAGCTCAGGCGCAAAAGGACGCTCTCGATAGATTTGTTGTGAAGGAACCTCAAATTAATTCAGGAAGTCAACCTCCAATTGCTAATACTGATGTTGCTAGTGGTGACGATGTGATATGGGTGGATAGTCACACGGGAGAATTTGATGAAAGTGATGCTAATATGGATGATGAAGGCGATGGTGCTAATGTTGATGATGATGCTAATGTCACATGTATGGGTTCATGGTATGACTTGCGTATGAGGTTCCAGAATAATCAAACAATTGATAAAGTTGCTCAGCGGGAACTTGACGAGGAAAGGGAGCATTGGAGAAAAGTTTTGTTTAGGATTCTTTTGATTATAAAGTATTTTTAGTTGCTATGTTATTTAAATTTTCAAATACAAGGCCCATTTTCCGTTTCGCACTGGGGCCCCCGATTTCTGGAGACGGCCCTGCCCAGCAGCCAGAGTTCTTATTTATAACAATCACGTCGAGATTTGGAGGTTGAAGGTCATGATTCACATGCTTGCTGGCGAACTATGAATATCTGACCTATGTCATCATTGTTGTTTCATCGGTGGTCTAGTGGTTCATGTTGTAATTATTTTGTGAGAGAAATAAAGAATATCGGTGTTGTTTCGTGAATTGTCTTTAAAGTGTTTTGGTTTTGTAATTGAAATTCACATTTGAAATGAATATGTTGAGGAGGGAAATATTGGCACAAGGTTCGGTGCCTTACCAATTTCTTTGCGCCAAGTGGTGTCCAAAGCATGTGTCGAGAAGGCCAAAATTGGCATAGGGTTCGGCACCAGCCTCGAGGGCATCGAACCGTGCCTTGCCAATTTCTTCGCGCCAAGTGGTGTCCAGAGAATATGTCGAGAGGGCCAAACTTGGCACAGGGTTCGGCACCAGCCTCAAGTGCATCAAAACCTTGAACTTTGACTACCACCTCCCTGGCGCAAAATTCGGTGCTAGGAGTCCTAGAGCCGCAATTCAGCACTTTGGCACCTTTGGACGGGCGCCGAAAACTGCGCAAAATTTTGCACGTCGGCTTCAACCCCCTCGCATAGGGTTCGGCGCCACGCGACCTAGAGCCGAAGCACCGAAATTCAGCGCCAAAAGGGACAACATCGTATCCTTTGCCAAAATTGGCACCTCGACATGCTCTCTGGATATCGATGGCGAAGAAGAAAAATGCCAAGGCGTCAAAGTTGATGCCAGAGGCCCAGGAGCCGCAATTCAGCTCTTCGGCGCAAAACAAATTGCACTTCAGCACTAACCCCCCTCGCACACAGGGTAAATGGAGACGAAGCACAAAAGTTCGGTGCCAAACAAGACAACATCTTACCCTTTGCCAGGGCTCGGAGCAAGGCCAGTTGTACATGTGTTGGTTTTGATCTGGGCTGAATCAGTTTTTACCCAGTTTTCCTTAACTAATCAACTCTGTTTCCTTTTAATGAAAATGTAGAGCTCCTACAGGTCGCTTGAAATTCTAACAAGAAGCTTGGGAGTGCCATTCACTACGGGAAAAATCGTCGCTGCTGTGCGTCGAGGCTTTGCCGTGCATCTATCCACGGCAGAGATATCTTTCCCGTGACACGCAAAATAAGGGTGCACGGCAAAGAAGCAAAGCACCGCAAAACTACAAGCACAGCACGGCAAATAAAGAAACCATGGCAAAGACCACAAACGGCGCACGGTAAAGAGAAAAGGCACGGCAAAAAGGTGGAACAACGCACGGCACAGAAAATACACGGCATATGGTCACGTCGGGCCCACCACTTCGGCGCAGTCGATGGGGCCGTGGTGACGGCAGGGCTTTGCCGTGGGCCTCACCGTCAAGCACGGCAAAGATTTGTATGACCAAATAATTTTTGCGCGCGAAATTTTCCCACCATTAATTTTTGTAACGCGCGACAACGGCCAGTCCGCCTTTGCCGTGCTCTGTACACGGCAACGTTTCTCTTTGCCGTGCGCCCGCCATGACTGTACACGGCAAAGCCCATATTTTCCCCTTTTCCCCTGTTTTTCCCAACGTTTTCTTTCAGCACATATTTTATCTCAAATATCACCCATATTTGGGTCCATTATAGGTTAGTTTAGTCTATATCTACATAGGAAACCCAAGTTTGGATCCATTATACAACAAGTTAGCCTCCGGTATACCCGCATCGTGACATTTCCACCTACAGCTACAGGAATCTGCTAAGTGTTATCGCCTGAATGTGAATACGGTCACACCCGGGATCTACGTCTTGTATTGTATCATTGGGAATTACACCACACTTTCACACATATCCTAGGTCCACATGCAAGATTTTGTTGGATTCCGGGGCTCCGGCGGTCGTTCTCCAATGAAATCCTACTCGAGGGGGAGAGGGTGGGCCCCGGCGGTCTACCCCCTAGCTTTCTCCGCACGAGGTTCCACCAAAGAAACTTTTCATTGGTCTAGGTTAGTTTAGTCTATATCTACATAGGAAACCCAAGTTTGGATCCATTATACAACAAGCTAGCCTCCGGTATACCCGCATCGTGACATTTCCACCTACAGCTACAGGAATCTGCTAAGTGTTATCGCCTGAATGTGAATACGGTCACACCCGGGATCTATGTCTTGTATCATTGGGACTTCCACCACACTTTCACACATATCCTAGGTCCACATGCAAGTTTCCTAGGTCAACATGAAGGATTTGGTTGGATTCTGGGGCTCCGACGGTCATTCTCCGGTGAAAACACACGTCTGTGGGCCCGGGGGTCTACCCCCTAGATTTCTCCGCACGAGGTTCCACCAATGTACTTTTTCATAGGTTTAGGTTTGTTTAGGCCATAGATACAAGGAAACCCAAGTTTGGGACCCTGTGTCACATTGTAGCGTCCGGTATACCCGCAGCGGGACATTTCCACCTATAGTTCCAGGAATGTGCTAAGTGCACCCCGGGTATGCACGAAAAACTCCATCACATTTTTCACACATATGTTTGGTCCACATGCAAGTTTCCTAGGTCAACATGAAGGATCTGGTTGGATTCCGTGGCTCCGGCGGTCATTCTCCGGCGAAAACACCAGTCTGTGCACCCGGAGGTCAACCCCGAAGACAAAGGAGAGCCTTTGCCGTGTGCATCCTGCGAAAACGCACGGCAAAGATTCTCGATCCACGTCATCCCCTTTTTACCATCCGTCCGATCGGCTCAATCAACGGCCGGCAACACTCCACGTCGCCTCAAACCAGCGCGTCACTGTACTGCACGATTTTTAGCGCGAAACCGCAATCGGTCACCCGCCCACAGCCGGTTGATAGTCGCTGTACCGCACGATTTTCGGCGCGCGAACGGAACCGGTAGTCCACCCGCAGTCAGTTGCCCCCGCAGTGCCGCACGACTTTTGGCGCACGAGCGGAACCGGTAGTCCGCCCGCAGCCGGTTGCCCCTCGCCCGCACGCACTGCTGCGCCTTATCCGGTTGCCCTCGGTCCTCTTCCTCGCCTTCTCCTCCAGCTCCACCTCCCCGCTCTGCGCTCCTGTGCCGCCGCATCGCCCTCCCCGATGAGCTCGCCCTGCTCCGCTCCTCCTTCCTCTTCTTCGCCTCCTCCTCCTCGTGTGCACGGCAAAGAGAATGCTCCTTTCATGTAAATACACGGCAAATCCCATATCACGCCGTGTCTTTTCCTGTTTTTCCCAACATTTTCTTTCAGCACATATTTTTATCTCAAATATCACCCATATTTGGGTCCATTATAGTTTAGTTTAGTCTTTATCTACATAGGAAACCCAAGTTTGGATCCATTATACCACAAGCTAGCTAGCCTCCGGTATACCCGCATCGGGACATTTCCACCTACAGCTAGCTACAGGAATCTGCTAAGTGTTATCACCTGAATGTGAATACGGTCACACCCGGGATCTACGTCTTGTATCATTGGGAATTTCACCACACTTTCACACATATCCTAGGTCCACATGCAAGATTTTGTTGGATTTCGGGGCTCCGGCGGTCGTTCTCGAACGAAATCCTACTCGAGGGGGGAGAGGGTGGGCCCTGGCGGTCTACCCCCTCGCTTTCTCCGCACGAGGATCCACCAAAGAAACTTTTCATTGGTCTAGGTTAGTTTAGTCTATATCTACATAGGAAACCCAAGTTTGGATCCATTATACAACAAGCTAGCCTCCGGTATACCCGCATCGTGACATTTCCACCTACAGCTACAGGAATCTGCTAAGTGTTATCGCCTGAATGTGAATACGGTCACACCCGGGATCTATGTCTTGTATCATTGGGACTTCCACCACACTTTCACACATATCCTAGGTCCACATGCAAGTTTCCTAGGTCAACATGAAGGATTTGTTTGGATTCTGGGGCTCCAACGGTCATTCTCCGGCGAAAACACCCGTCTGTGGGCCCGGGAGGTCTACCCCCTAGATTTCTCCGCACGAGGTTCCACCAATGTACTTTTTCATAGGTTTAGGTTTGTTTAGGCGATAGATACAAGGAAACCCAAGTTTGGGACCCTGTGTCACATTGTAGCGTCCGGTATACCCGCAGCGGGACATTTCCACCTATAGTTCCAGGAATGTGCTAAGTGCACCCCGGGTATGCACAAAAAACTCCATCTCATTTTTCACACATATGCTTGGTCAACATGCAAGTTTCCTAGGTCAACATGAAGGATCTGGTTGGATTCCGTGGCTCCGGCGGTCATTCTCCGGCGAAAACACCAGTCTGTGCGCCCGGGAGGTCAACCCCGAAGACAAAGGAGAGCCTTTGCCGTGTGCATCCTGCGAAAACGCACGGCAAAGGATCCTTTGCCGTGTGGTGTGCACGGCAAAGATTCTCTTTGCCGTGCTCCTTTCATGTAAACACACGGCAAATCCCATATCACGCCGTGTCTTTTCCTGTTTTTCCCAACATTTTCTTTCAGCACATATTTTATCTCAAATATCACCCATATTTGGGTCCATTATAGTTTTGTTTAGTCTTTATCTATATAGGAAACCCAAGTTTGGATCCATTATACCACAAGCTAGCTAGCCTCCGGTATACCCGCATCGGGACATTTCCACCTACAGTTAGCTACAGGAATCTGCTAAGTGTTATCGCCTGAATGTGAATACGGTCACACCCGGGATCCACGTCTTGTATCATTGGGAATTCCACCACACTTTCACACATATCCTAGGTCCACATGCAAGATTTTGTTGGATTCCAGGGCTCCGGCGGTCGTTCTCCAACGAAATCCTACTCGAGGGGGAGAGGGTGGGCCCCGGCGGTCTACCCCCCTAGCTTTCTCCGCACGAGGTTCCACCAAAGAAACTTTTCATTGGTATAGGTTAGTTTAGTCTATATCTACATAGGAAACCCAAGTTTGGATCCATTATACAACAAGCTAGCCTCCGGTATACCCGCATCGTGACATTTCCACCTACAACTACAGAAATCTGCTAAGTGTTATCGCCTGAATGTGAATACGGTCACACCCGGGATCTATGTCTTGTATCATTGGGACTTCCACCACACTTTCACACATATCCTAGGTCGACATGCAAGTTTCCTAGGTCAACATGAAGGATTTGGTTGGATTATGGGGCTCCGACGGTCATTCTCCGACGAAAACACCCGTCTGTGGCCCCGGGAGGTCTACCCCCTAGATTTCTCCACACGAGGTTCCACCAATGTACTTTTTCATAGGTTTAGGTTTGTTTAGGCCATAGATACAAGGAAACCCAAGTTTGGGACCCTGTGTCACATTGTAGCGTCCGGTATACCCGCAGCGGGACATTTCCACCTATAGTTCCAGGAATGTGCTAAGTGCACCCCGGGTATGCACGAAAAACTCCATCACATTTTTCACACATATGTTTGGTCCACATGCAAGTTTCCTAGGTCAACATGAAGGATCTGGTTGGATTCCGTGGCTCCGGCGGTCATTCTCCGGCGAAAACACCAGTCTGTGCACCCGGGAGGTCAACCCCGAAGACAAAGGAGAGCCTTTGCCGTGTGCATCCTGCGAAAACGCACGGCAAAGGATCCTTTGCCGTGCAGTGTGCACGGCAAAGATTCTCGATCCACGTCATCCCCTTTTTACCATCCGTCCGATCGGCTCAATCAACGGCCGGCAACACTCCACGTCGCCTCAAACCAGCGCGTCACTGTACTGCACGATTTTTAGCGCGAAACCGCAACCGGTCACCCGCCCACAGCCGGTTGATAGTCGCCGTACCGCACGATTTTCGGCGCGCGAACGGAACCGGTATTCTTGGTCCACATGCAAGTTTCCTAGGTCGTTCTCCGGCGAAAACACCCGTATGTGGGCCCGGGAGGTCTATCCCATAGACAAAAGAGGGTCTTTGCCGTGTGCCGTCTGTCAAAAGGCACGGCAGAGGATCCTTTGCCGTGTTCATGTAATGAGCTCCACGGCAAAGAAACATTTATTCCAAAAAAAAGGGGCCCAAACCGGCCGGATGAGATTCGAACATTGCTCGTTTGGGTGCAAGGGTGTGGCTGCTGCCACTCGGGTACTAAAGCGGATGTTACAAATTATGAACATTAGTTTTATTTAACACTTTGATCTTTGTCGTACCCCTACCACGGCAAAGGGCCGAAACCCTAAACACCAGCCCGCGGCCCACCGTTCACTTCCGCGCGAGATTCATCCCCAAAATCGAGTGCTCTTACCCGCTCCGACGACCCCGCCGCCACCCACCCTTGCCGCCGTCTCCAGCGCCGGAGCCGGCACCAGCCCGCCGCCGAACCGGCCGCCTCCACCCGGCCTCGCCGCCTCCCGCCCTCGCGCACGCTCATCTGCTCCGCGCGCGCCGGCGCCGCCACCAGCCCGCCGCCGAACCGGCCGCCACCACCCGGCCTCGCCGCCTCCCGCCGAGCAGGCCGTGAAGCTCGCCTCGCCAGTGGTCGCTGACGCGGCCAAGCAGGCCACGGAGGCGCTCCAGGGCGCCGGCGTCGACCCCGCCCCCATCCTGTCTGCTCTAAAGGTACTCTCGCAGCCTCCGGCGTCCCCTTGATTGCTCAGCGGCTGCTCAGTTCGTCGTTGATTCGATGAGTCTGCTCTGTTCAGTAGACAATCGCAGATGCGGTGCAACCGGGCCTGGCTCGTCTGTATGCCGGCGTCCCCTAATTACTTTTCTCGCTATGCAGGCGATGCTTCGAGGTGGACACGGGGGGCGGCGTCGCAGGGCCGTTTGAAGGGGCGTCCCGGATCTTGTTCGACGATTCGCTGGGGTATAAATCTCTCGCCCATCTTTCCATGTACCTAGGTTTTATTTTTGTGTCTAGATCACCAAGTCAGTCGTGTTACCCTAGGCTTCTCCCGTTCGGAAGGGTTACGCGAGTAAATATGCATTAAATTGCATATTTATGGCCGTAACTCTTTCGGATTGTCCACGCATTTTGGACAGCCGGAGGATGTGTAGATTGGGTACGTTTTCCATGCTCTGCTCCATTCTGAGACAGGATTTCGGTGGCGCCTCCTCGTTGTTCTCCGGATGCACATCCTCTCGGCTTTTGGCCGAGACGTGTATCGGGAGAACAGCGGGGAGGTGCTGCCGAAATTCTGTCTCAGGGCGGGGTAGAGCATGGAGAACGTACCCAATCTGCACATCCTCGGGTGGGATCAGGACTTATCTTTACCTATTAGAGGATAGGTGGATGCATGGCGTAAAACATGTAATTTTTAAAATTAAACGAACTAATACCGGATGTAACTTAATGTTAAATTGAAAATCATTCTCTGTCTGTTTTTGTACTTGTTAAGAGGATGGATCCGGAATGTTTGTGGATGTACAAGGGCTGGACCCGTCGGGGGAGTTTACTGATGAGTGGCAAGAAAAGGCCGAGCAGTTTGTGGACAGTGTGTTTGCCGACCCTATCAGACCTGCAAAAGTGTTGTGCCCCTGCGCAATGTTGTAATGTCAAACGAAAGTCGAAGGATGAAATGAGTTTACACCTGATCAAATTCGGGTTCACACCGGGATACGGTCGGTGGACTTGCCATGGCGAGCCACAAGCAAAAGCACCAAAACGTGCTAAAAAGCAGTCGCAGTCGAGTCAGCTAGCGGGAGGATTTGATGCTGGGTTTGACAAGTGCTTGGATGACTTCCTTGATGCAAATGCGCCTGAAAACCCTAATGCACTGGAGGGGAGACAAATTAGGAGCCGGAGGAGAACACACATAAGTTCTACGAGGCTATGTTTGCCACACAGAAACCCCCTCATCCACATACAGAGGTTACCCAGTTGGATGCTGTGGCTCGCCTAATGTCCTTCAAGTGCCAGAGTAACTTATCTAGGGATCGGTTCGACGATCTTCTGGTAGTCATTGACAGCATCCTGCCGAAAGGGCACCTCTTGACAAAGAGCTTTTACGAGTCGACAAAAATCCTCAGTTCACTGAAGATGACATATAAGAAGATAGACGCTTGTCCAAAGGGATGCATGCTATTTAGAAAAGAACATGCTGAAGGAAACTATTGCATCCATTGCAATTCCTCTAGGTACTTCGAGGTTGACACCGGTGATGGACAGAAGAGGCAGACTAAGATTCCCCAAAATATCCTCCGTTATCTTCCATTCCTGCTGAGGCTCCAACGGCTTTTCATGACGGAGGAATCTGCCCAACAGATGCGATGGCCCGTTGAGGGGAATCGATACACAGACAAGATGATACATCCGTCGGATGGTCAAGCATCGCAGAACTTCGCCAAGAAATACCCAGAGAAAGCGGGCGACTCGAGGAGCGTAGCAGTTGCGATATCAACCGATGGGTTCAATCCATATGTTTTTTCAGCTGCAACGTACAGTTGTTGGCCCGTGTTTGTGATTCCCCTGAACCTCCCTCCTGGCGTCGTCATGAGATCCGAGAACATGTGTTGTGTCGATGATAATACCAGGACCGAAATATCCGGGGAAGAACATGAACGTGTACCTGGAGCCGCTAGTGGATGACTTGCTTGTTGGGTGGAACGGTCATGGGGTCCGAACATACGACGCTGTATCAAAGAAGCACTTCGATACGTATGTCTGGTACCACACATCACTGCATGACCTACCGGCACGTGCGTTGTTCTGCGGCTGGTGTACACATGGGAAGTGGCCTTGCCCGGTGTGTAGGCAGGCTGTGACTTTCTTCTGGCTGAAGAATGGAGGCAAGTATTCCTGCTTTGATGAAGCTAGAAAGTTTCTTTAAACCAATCATAAATATAGGAGGGACAAAAAGAACTTCAAGAAAGGCGTGGTTGTCCATACTCCACATCCACATCGGGCAAGGATACCAAGGCCGAGTTAGAGGCTCTTGTGCCGAACCCCGATGGGAATGGTTTCGTGGGATACGGGGAGACACACCAGTGGACCCACATTCCATGCTTATGGAAGCTTCCTTACTTTGAAGACCTCGATCTTCCGCATAACATTGATGTAATGCACACAGAAAAGAATATCAGCGAGGCCCTTTGGAGCACAATCATGGACACCGAGAAGACGAAGGATAACGTTAAGGCTAGACTCGATCAGGAAATATGGTGCGATAGGCCAGATTTGGACATGCAACCTCCCGGAGTCAAAGGGCGCACGTGGACACGGCGAAAGGCCCCGTTCTGCCCTACAAGGAAAGAAAGGAGGGAAATATTCCAGTGGATCGTCCAGTGCTTGTTCTTCCCTGATGGGTATGCAGCTAACTGGATGAGGGGAGCAAACCTGGAGACATTACGAGTGCATGGGCTCAAGAGTCATGACTATCACGTGTGGCTTCAGCGGATAATGCCGATCATGATTCGAGGCTATGTCGACGAGGAGACTTGGCTAGTGTTGGCGGAGTTGAGATTTTTCTTCCGCCAGCTCTGTGCTAAGGAGTTAGACCGTAAAGTGGTCAAGAAGCTAGATAAACAGGCACCAGAGCTGCTTTGCAAGCTAGAGATGCTCCTTCCGCCAGGGTTCTTTAATCCGATGCAACATATGATCTTGCATCTCCCGCGAGAAGCGTTACTGGGGGCCAATGTGCAGACCCGTTGGCAGTATCCGCCTGAGAGAGAAACAAAGAAGCTTCGTGAGGACTGTGGCAATAAATGCAAGATCGAGGCATCCATAGCCGAGGCAGCCTTGACCCCTCGACATATGACGGCGTGTTTTTCCAGGAAGAAGGGCTCCCAGGGAATTTCACTATCAACTTGCCGACTGATGATGACATGGTCGTAGAGGAGGAAGACGATGCGCAGGATGTTGAGGAGGAAGACGATGTAGTCGAGGAGGTTGAGAACGCACAAGACTTGACTTTGCTTGCCAGGTTCCAAGCAGGCCTTGACACCGATGAGTCAACGGAACCGCCTGTAGGTTACATGCCTGATTATTGGGGGGAGCCGGATAGCGATGACGAAGCTTGTGGCCCGTTGGTTGTTCGCGATGATCAAGAAACAGGCTTCTAAAATTCGTAGTCGTCCTCTATGTAATAGTGATTTGTAGAACTCTATGTATTTTAATTATTTGCATTGTAAGAACTCTATGATATGGTCTTGTAAGAACTGAATGTATTTTAATTATTTGCTTTGCTACTTTCTTCTTTCATCTACATCATTTTGTATCATGCAAGGTTGTATTCTAATTATTACTTTCTACTTTACTACTCTATGCTATGTTGTATTCTAATTATTCTAATAACTCTATCTAATAGATACTTCTTTAATTGTGAATGCAGGTGATTCAAACATGCCAGGAGGAAAAGGAGGACGACTAGCAGGCTTAGCAAAGAAGGCCGCAAAGAAAGTTAGGGCCGTCTCGAGCAGTATCTCGAAGGATGACCACCAGAGAGCTTCAGGATCCACTTCGAGGAGGGGGGGGGTAGACGTGCACCTAGTCCTCCACCCACTTCGAGGGCACCCACTTCGAGGAGGAAGGGTAGACGGTCACCTAGTCCTTCTCCTTCTCCCCCACTCGTTGATGAGGAGGATGAGGAGGAGGAGGAGGGAGGAGGAGGACCGTGCGGCGAGGAGGAGGACGAGGAGGACTCGGCGGAGGAGGACGAGGAGGGGGAGTACGACGAGGAGGAGGACTCGGAGCCTGTTTTCGAGTTCGAGGAGGAGGAGGGGGACGAGAGGGTCTGGGACGCACCGGACGAGTACGTTGAGCCCGAGTACACGGGTATGCCTCGGGAGCCTGGGACCAGGGAGCCGTACCAGCGGGGACAGGCGATGCTACCTACTATGGAATGGTGGCTGAAAAGGGGTGGGATTGTGACGCTCACACCGGAAGGAAAAAGGTGAGCACACGGTTTTTTTCACAACCTTTCAGCTTTTGATATTGTAATAATGAACTTTTCATCACCTGTTGCTAATACCCCTTTTTGGCTTTCTGTTGTGCAGTTCGTTCTTGTATAAGGAGGGGAGAAAAGTGCGCACCTACTCGAGCATCCTTGGATGCCTCATCAGAAAGTACTGGCCTGGGGCTGTAAAAATGCCTAATGGTCGTTGGGAGATAGCTTGGTTTTGGAGGCACTACAAGCGTGCAAAAATCCCTTGGGCACGAAGCACGAGTTCCTCGTGAACTGCCAGGCGAGGGTCCTCACGGAGTTCTGGGTAAGTTTCTTCGACTACCAACCTTTCGGTAACCTTGAGGTTGAAAATAGTTGAATTAACGCCTTTCTGCCACTTTTAACCTATGTTCATCCTGCTTGTAGACTTACTTTCGGATGGACCCGGAGTATACCCGCGAGGAGTGCATTGCCGTGTCTCGCAGGGCGGCTGTGAAGCAAGTCACTGACTCTATCTACGAGGCGCGTGTGGGCTGCGTCCGTAGATGGTACGCCGAGAAGCGCAAGCTCGGGATGGATAAGTCTCAAGCCCGAGGTATCTTTATGGAGCCGTGGCAGTACTTGCAGGTAATATGTGTATTTTCTATATGCGGTGCCCTCCTCCGTACGGCTTTCACTAATATGTGTATTTTGTGTATGCAGGTACCTCCTCCGTTCGTAGGTCACGCCAGAGAGGGAGTCTACCGTGCTATGGTCCATTGGTGGACAAGCGCCGAGTACAAGAGGAGGAAGGAAGAAGGAAGGCTAAGGAGAGCCGAGATGGAAGGTGGATCACACACGCAAGGCAGCATCCCCCTCGGCGTCTGCAAGGCGAAAGAGGTGAGAAAAAGCTTTCTCCTAACCTTGCTCATCATGCTGTTCCTTATTCGCAAATGCGCCCCTCTTGATCTATCTTCGTGCTCTCTTTTGCAGGCACAAGCGCTAGGCGCGGAGCCCTCTCTGTTCGCGGTCTGGAACAAGTATCGTAAGAAGAAGGACAAGGAGACTGGGACACTGACGTGGGTGAGCGATAACGCCGAGCTCAAGGACAAGGAGTACCGTTTGGGGTTTGCCGAATCACATGGCGAGTCGAACCCTGAGACCGAGCCCTTTGACCCCGAGGTTGCCATGCGTATGGGAGGCGGCAGGAAGGGTGGCCGCTTGTGGATGTGTGATAGCGCCGTCGATCCTAGGACCGTCCGGTCTATGAGAGAGATTAGGCGTGACACCTCGAGCTCCTCCTCTACCATACAGTCCCGCCCGACGGCGTCGTCTAGAGCCATTGAGAAGATCCAGGTATGCTCTTCTTCCTTGGTCATCCACACTTCATTCCATGTTTTCCATTGCAACATCCATGACCTTCCGATGACACAACGTAGCTCGAGTTGGAGGAGGCGAGGAGACAGAGGGAGCAGGCCGAGGCCCTCATTACTCAGCAGCAGCAGCAGATGACGCAGCATAATCAGATATTGGGGTGGTTTACACAGAGGATGACAGCCTGCGAGTCCCAGTTATCGGTAAGTTCTTGCTCATAGGACCTACGACGAATCCTAATTCCATACAGCTTACCCGCTCATGCTTGATTTGCAGGCCCTTCTGCCGAGTGGCGCCACTCTTCCTACTGTTAGTCCACCTCCTTTTGACTTCACCGCATGGGTAAGTTGTCTTGCGTGTTAGGTGCCAATCTCGAAATACCACATGTCTAGTGCATATTGACTTAGGCTCACAATTTTCCATCTTGTAGCTACAAGCCTCGGCTGGATCCAACAATGCGGAGCACGGTGGACCATCGCATCAGGACCAGACCATGGAGACGCCTCCTACGGGGGGACAATCCGGCAACCCGCTCGCTCGTTCGCTCTTCTAGGTTTGTACTCTCATTCTAGTGACTTGTACAATTTCACATAGTCATAGAGAAACTTAGTCATAGAAAAACCTAGTCATAGAAACTTAGCCATAGAGTAACTTAGTCATAGAAAAACTTAGCCATACAAAAATACATGATCTTTTCCATAGAAGTAGAACTCATGGGAGCCACTTGTATATATTTGTATGTTTATCTTATGATCATGATCCTTATTCCTTGTATATTGCGATGTTTCTCTACTTGTCAAAATTTAAAGAATCTTTCCTTTACTTGTCAAACTTTGGAGCTTTTAGTTCTAGACTTGTACATGAATCTCATGTCTTTGATTTCTATTTGGTAGGATGTGCATGAAGGAAGGAGCTATTCGCCGTTTGTTCATTACATGTGAACTCTATGCGTATGGTTGGACTCAACGTGTATGGTTTGGACTCTATATGTTGCTATATGCAACTTGTGTGAACTTGTAGGAACACTTGATGGATCTCGTGTATGCACTTATTATGGACATATGCACTCTATTTGTGGCCTTATTATGGACATATGCACTCTATTTGTGGCGTTGGATCTTGTATGTGATCTATTTATGCCAATAGATCATTGTATTGTGTATTTGATGTTTATATGCATTGAAATATGTTGCTATTGTGCCACAGATGTTGGCTTTGTACATATTTGTGATATTTGTATTTGAATTGCTGGGAATAATGAGAAAACAGGCAAAAAAAATATGCTGGGGCCTTTGCCGTGTGCATGCGCACGGCAAAGGGTGCAAACTGGGACCAAATGGTGCCTTTGCCGTGCACATGAACACGGCAAAGGGTGCGAACTGGGACCAAATGGTGCCTTTGCCGTGCACATGAACACGGCAAAGGGTGCGAAAGGTGGGACCAAATGCTGCCTTTGCCGTGCATGCGTATGAAAAAAGCGCACGGCAAACCTTGCCGCACGGCATCGCGGCGGCGCACGGCAAAGAACAAGACACGGCAAAAGAGGACGGCGCACGACAAAGATATACCACGGCAAAGCCTTTGCCGTGGCCGGCGCACGGCAAAGAAGATGCCACGGCAGATGAAGGCACACGGAAACGCACGGCGCACGGCAAAATTCTCTGGTGGGTCCCACGTGCAGGACACACGGCAAAGCGATGGTGGGACCACTGTCACGGCGCCGTCTCGGCCGCGGCGGCGTCAAGTTACTTTTGTGTGCCGTGCAGTGCAATTCTGCACACGGCAAAGGCTTTGCCGTGCCTTTTTCACCAACAGCACGGCAAAGCCTATTTTGCCGTCCCGAACATTGCCGTGGTGCTCTTTGCCCTGTGCATTGCACGGCAAAGGCTTTGCCGTGCGTTTTCTTGCCTTTGCCGTGTTACACATGGGACACGGCAAAGAATATGTTTCCTGTAGTGATTAGTCATAGTTAATATTACGCACACAGGCCAAGAAAAATCCTCGCGCTTCAGGGGTCATAGCCCAACACAATATTAACTCGAAGGATGGCAAAGATCCCAACGACAATACTCTCGCACATGAGTAACAGAAATATCTGACAAAAATTTACATTTCATGTAACCTGATAAAGCTACAATGACCTCCACTTTTAACATGTTGGTCTACAAACCACCCGGACCGAGACGCCTTAAAATTTGCTCTTCAAAAGAGTTGTGCGCAAAGAGCTAATTCTCTCCTATAGTTACACGGATTGCCAGGAAAATTCTGAGGAACAGATTCGACTCGAGCACCAGGATCGCTGCCGATGTTCTTCGTCCACAGTTTACGTAGCAACATCAGAAGAAAGCAAACTAAGGTACAAGACCTAGTGGGCTGACCCCATAAAACGATTCATAAAAACTCCGAACTTCCCATTTCAACCTGACAAAGGGCATAAGGTGAACACATATTTGCCAATTCTCCTACGGAACACATACATGTTTGCCAACTCTCACGAAATGGAGGCAAGACGAAAGTAACCATATTATCTTTGAAAGTCTACATATGAAACTTATTTGAGCTGGGCAATGTTTACGGGTACTTCATGAAAGCCAGTCAGTGACCACAAGAATCACTATAGATAGCAGCAGGGACATGCAGGAGCAGCATGCTGAAGAGAAGGGTTTTAGCTTCAACATTCTGTTCCTGAAAGCTTGAAAATATTAATATCAAAGAGCAATAAACATTTCCGAAGGCCTATGGTAAGGCGCAGAAAGAAGGTTCTGAAATATAACCTGGAGACATGAGTTTGTACCATCAACGTGATCGTCTAGGTCATCCTGCAATCATGAAGACAGGACACTGATTATACAGTCTAAAGAACAAACATACATGTGACTTTGCAGTAACAAACTAAGAGCATCTCTAGCAGTGCCCCGCAAAACGCGAACCCGCAAAACAATTTTAAGGGTCGGGTTTTTCGTGTTCTTGCGCAAGAAATCGTGCCGCGAAGAACAGAGCCCGCAAACGAAACTGCAAATCTGAATTTCAACATGCAGATTTTAGCGGGAACAAAGTACAATTCATACTAGATAGATGTTCTTCGCTACAGATAGATTTCATCGTTGTTTTTACACAAAATGCAAACCCTAGATTAGCCTAGAACTACACATCGTCGCCCAAACCCTAGACTGCAAAATTTGCTCCTCACCGGAGCCACGGGCGCGGCGGCGACGCAGCGGCGGAGGAGCTTCACTCCTCGTCGGAGACGAGGTCGATGACGGGCGGGAGGCAGCTGATGACCAGCGTCTGCTGCAGGAGGACCTCCTCGAGCTCCTCGTCGCGGGCGGCCGTGGCGGCGTGCTCCGCCGCCTCGTGCTTGGACCGCAGCAACATCGCCGCCAGCGCGCGGTCGAGCTGCTCGTCGGGGATGAAATCCTCCGGCCCGAGCGTGACGCCGAAGTGCTCGGGGTCGTAGCCCTCCGGCGGAGGAGCACCTGACGCGGCGGAGGAGCTGCTGGCGCCCATGGAAGAGCTGCTGGCGCCGCGGAGGAGCTGCTCGCGACGGCGACGCTCGATCTCTCGCTCCCGCTCCCTCTGGAGCCGATCAAACTCCGGCACGTCGCGGCGGAAGTACGCATCCGGCACCGGCTCGCCGAGCTTATACTTCCGTGCGGTTCGCTTCCGTGCGCCGTCGCCGCGGACGACCAGCGCCCGCTTCTCGTCGGAGTAGTCTCCGCCGAACCGGTCGTCGCCGGGGAGCGGCGACTCTGGTTCCCTCTTCGGCACCATGGCGGCTCGGCGTCGCCGGATCTGTAGAAGGGGAGGCGGGATTGCTCGTCGGAGACGGCGGAGTGCGAGAGGGATTGCTCGCCGGAGGAGGTGGGGAAATGGGGATTGAAATCCGCAAATGCGGTCGGAAGCCAAATAAATACGGGCTAGCGGTGCGGATTCACGGCCCCCCGCAAAACGTTTGCGGGCCGACGCAAATTTGCAGGCGCTGGTCTGGCGAAAAACGGCCCCAAATCCGCAAACTCGCCGGATTTTTGCGGGTTCGGACGTTTTGCAGGCGCTGCTAGAGATGCTCTAACTATCAGACTTGTATGCAGGTAAAGTTTAAACTGCACATAAAAAGTAAGGCCACAACAAGAAAATAGACATAAGAACGAGCAAAAGATGTAGAAATATAAAAGCATACCATGGATCTACAAAGAAAGTATATGGAAAGTATATGTGAAAACTTACAATTGCTATGTTCGTACTTAGCATTGTTTCTACCATACAAATCGAAAATACCGTGCAACAATATTGTATTGAACCAACTCGTTGGACCGATGAACCAGTGATCTGACCACTGAACTGAGTCACTTACCATGACAATAACCATTCCGGGTTCAATAAATACGGACACATGGCACATATGCTAGATGCAAAATTCTTATGCATGATGCCAGAGAGAGTGGAAGTTGATTTAATGCAATAAATCACATAACTCAGCACTTGATGCAACAAAAAACTGTCACCCAAGCGAAGAATATAAAATGTGCAACTCTCAGTCAATTGTATACTGTACCTTGACCGAGGTTGATTTGATTTGGGATCACCTGAGCATTTCCAGGAGCTTGTTGTCTCTCTGTCTCCGTAGAGAGCATTTTCAGAGAAATCTTCCGCAAATAATCAGACTGGGTAATACAAAACAAAACGATGTACAGTTTTATACCAAATTACTAATCATAATCATACAAAAACGATCATCTAAGCAGCAAAACACATGTCAGGTAATATGATGAAGACCAGTCCAACATAAAAAGGAAGTGGTTTGCGAAAACCAATAATTCCAAATAGAATAGTGATATGGTATGGGAGAGAGGCGTTTTGGCTCCCAGGTGCATATGCTCCTGATATTTTGTTCAAAATTAAAAAATATATATAAACATTTCGAAAAAATCTGAAAACAATTGGGCACACACATATACAAATTGTTAACATTCATGCAAAATTTTGAAAGGAAATAACACTTTTTGTGGTGTGTGCAAAAAAGACAAAATCTGTGCTTTGAAAAATGTACTTTTAAATCTCATTTCGGTCACAGATTTTGTCTTTTTTTACAGACCACAGGAAGTGTCATTTCGTTCCGAATTTTTACACGAAGGTTGAAAACTTGCATATGTTTGTGCCCAATTTTTTTTTAGATTTTTTCTAAGTGTTTACGTATTTTTTTAATTTTGAAAACAATAACAGGAGCATATGCACCCGGGTGCCCAAGTGAATTTCCGCATGGTATACCGCAACTAAAATAAATTTGAACTTTTTTACGGGACTGGAGTAGATGCTATGAAGCCCGTTCAAACAGAGGGAAGGAGGAGTAAAGTCTTGTTTCATTTCTGGTCCGAGATGATTGTATACCATCGCGTGTTCGACGGATTTGGGTATTGCTATCGTTATAACAGACTAGCAAAGTGCCCATGCTTCGCTACGGGAGGAAAAACCAGAGTTTCAGTTTGGATTTAAATTCCGTAACGAATTATTTGTGAAGCGTTTTAAAAAGGGAAGAAAATGGTAGTGGCTTAATTGGGTCATTAATTTATTTTCCAAATTTATAACTTTGGTTCCCCTGGACAGAGGATGTATTTCTTGACATTTAACAAAAGGATTCATTTTGAAAACATTTTTAGAACTCAAGTGTTGAATTATATGGCCGAAATGCATCTCTGTATGTTGATCAACTAAAACACATGCAAAAAGGAAAAGTAATGATGTCAAATTAAACTACATGGTCAGAGCTTTGCATTGATGTAAAGTTTGTTAAATTTGGAGGTGTGGGTTGAAAGTTATGAATTTACAAAGTTTAGTGTGTTCTATGTTTATTTAAACAAAATTTAGAAAACAGATTAATCTCGGCCGTCCGTTGCAACTTTAACGGACGCTCCAGATTCTCCCGTACCTCTTCGGTGGCGTTTTTGCAAAAAGGTCTGTGGGTTTTCAGTAAATCGCGAATAAGTCAGTAGGACGTCTACCCTGTGGACTGCGGGTTAGTTTCCCAGTTTGTCAGGTTTTTTTTTTGCAAAATGTACTTGCGAAACGGTATTCACTTAAGCGGTGGCAGTGGCTGTAATTCCGTTGTTTCACGAGGGCAAAATCGTCTTTTCAAGGTCGGACGGGAAGAAACCTTACTGACTTTATTAGTAGGTATAGAATATAGTTCTTCTTCATAAATAACAAGTTCGGATGCATCGACACATGGCATACAAACATGAATTGCAAGAGTAACTGACTGAAGCAACTCACTCAAGGTGCAACACTACAAGATTGAACACGTCATCGATAATAGCCAAGATCACGATCAGCGTTTTGTTCTATCTGTAAAACACACTAGCTTGTTCACTTAATATTTGTATAATTGTATGTATACCAAGTGTGCAAATGTTCAAATAACTGGGATGCGCTACAAACGGTTTGAGTGTGGGTGTCGGCACATCCATGGCCCCAGTTCAAGTCCGGGCACCACAAAAAAAAATCTATTTGTTTCCAAGCATGAGAAAATTAGGACATGTTCTGAAAATCATGTAAAACAAAATGTTGGCAGCTAGAGAACAGAAAAGCCACCCAGGGCCCTAAAATAAAAAGGGAAACTGCTAGACTTAAAACATGCAGTAAACCTTGTACGGCATTGGAGACAGTTCTGCTCTACTATTAGCCGATAAATCATGTTGATCCCCATAGCGCTCTGTTTTTTTTTAATCTAGAATTCATAGCGCTCTGCTCTGAGAAGTACCGAAGATAGGTTAAATGACCTGGTTGGTCGCTACGATATAGATCTTCTCTTCGATTAGCACATCGGTTCTTTGAAGCACGTCCAGCCCTTCATGCTCTGATAAAGGGTGATGCTTCTTCAGAGTTTCCGTTCTACATGTATAACGCAAAATGTAAATAATTGCGGGATGCATTGTCTTTAAAATGTTGTGTGCAGTAAAATTTTCAGCATCTGAGATGTCAGGTGGAACATGTAGGCAGCGCAGCTAATTGAGGTAGACATACAAATCTCAAATCATATGTACTCCCTCCATTTATTTAACTATAAGCAAGGCGTAGTTTAGACCGAGTATGTGGATTGATTTAGTCCTTTTTTTTTGAATTTTCACCAGGGGGAGTTAATCCCCACCTGAATATATTTCAAATGTTGCCTTGAGACTTTGCAGTCTCTACAAGATATGTTCAAATGAACCAAAGAGAACGGGATTACAATGGGGGAGAGATAAAATAAAAACGCACACACACACCCACAATGGAAGAGGAAGGGGAATGGCTTGACACCTGACAATACACCACTAAGCAGAACAGCCCAAACCTAAGGAAGCTAGCAGGCAGAAGATCAACACCATGAGAGGCACAAGTACATGGGGTGTTGTCGAGGGACCACAATACCAAGAATCAGCAAATAGCCTAGCGCACCGAACCGGCGTGCGTATCGAATTCCACGGCACAACTCAGGGGCATCCACAATCAACGAGTGCCAAAGCCTAGCACCTAGCACAAACCTTGACTGGGAGCCCCGCCACGGAAGGTCGAGACGATTAGCAAGCTGGGGAGGCATCTTTGCATCGTCGTTGAGCAAAAATGAGCCAAGACGACACCAAGAGCCGAAGCTCCCGCAACACCGCGGCAACCATGGCAGGATCATCAGCAAGCACAACAAGTACAAGCAGCACAAGGGCAACAGCCATCGTCAAAAGATGGAGCCAAACTTGCCTGTCCAGTAGCAAAAGTCAAACGCCACCACACAAATGCACCACATGGCAGCACTGCGAGGTCAAAAGCCTCGCCGCCGGATACACCCCCACGAACAGCAAGCTCATCACGCCAAACAGGTTCAATGGCGAAGAGCAGGGATCCTTGCAACGCCTTCAAGAAGGGGAACCACGCCCACGGGCGTGGTCGTCGCAGAGCTTTCGCTCGGACCTCACCTACACATCGGAGTTGCGAGCAATGCAACAGCTCGAACACCACGCCTCCAACAAGGTTAGCAACGCCCGGAGGCGCTGCCGTGGTCTGCTCACGCACAAAGCATGAGCGTGGGTTTCCCCAGGAGCTGGCATCAAGACGCGCAACTGTGCCAACACCAAAGCAGGAGCGGTAGAGGCCACCGCAGGGAGCTTCCGCGCGCCAAGACGGATCAGTCATCGGCCGGCGGCAGGCCGAGAGCGGGCGCCGCCTCCCATCAGCGCGCGCCAGAGGGAGCAGCGGCTCCGGGCGAAGCACATCAGCGCCGGCGCGGGGCGCCCTGGCGGCAACAGGAGGGAGGTGGACGGGCCGCATGTCGAGGGAGCAGCGGGGCAGCGGCCCGTGCCGGCCCATCCGGGGCCCAGATCGGGCCCGGAACAAAGCCGAGAAGGCCGGAACAGGGCGGAGCACGCCGCAATGGGGCGGAGCGCGCCGGGACCGGGACGGGAGCGGAGGTCCTGACGAGGGAAAGGTCGGGGGAGAGGTGCGGGCCGCCGGCGTCGAAGCTTCCTCCAAGCTGCAGCACTGGGGGCCGCGGGCGGCAGATCCCCGCCGCCCCCTTCACCGGCGGCGCACGGCCTTTGTCCGGCGGCCGCCTCCGGGGACGACGAGGAGAGGAGGCAGAGGGTGGCGGTGGCGGTGGGAGGGCTATGGTTTCGCCTCCCCCGTCGCCTGGAGGGGCGACGCGAGGAGGTACCGCTCACTTCCTAATTTGGAAATTACAATAGAAGATTGATTTAGTCATGACTTGTGATCATGTGAGAAATATCCCTTGGGGAAGTACTCATACTATAAACCAGAACAAAGTTGCATCCCGGCACGATAGTACTATCCGGTAACCGCATTGTTTCCCCTACGAGATCAGACGTTGTGGTATCTGGAATTGGTTTATATCAAGACAAATTTGCAGCTTTTCGTCGATACACTTGTGACAAAATTATTCAGATAAGTATTCTTGAAAAAGAATAATAATTCTAACAAAAATTGAAATAATTGGGCTGGATATAAAGCAGGCGCGATACAAGTCGATTTAGTGAATTCAACGGCATAAAATGGGAGTTTGTGTGTAGGTCGAAAAACGAAGAGCAGGAAAGGAAAGTAGGTACAGGAAATAATATGTTACTTTTGAAACTCACGTGTCGTTCATTCAGTTGGAGGAGTACAAACCCACACGTAGCCAGCAGTAGGCAACCAGAAGATAGTTCGATCAATGAGGGAAAACACTTTTGACTTCCGAGGTCCAGTGCTAATTTAAAACTCAAATTTACTCCCTCCGTTTTTTTAATATAAGATGTTTTATCATTTGTCCACATTCAGATATATCTAAATGTATGTAGACATATTTTAATGTGTACGTGCACTCATATTAATATGCATGTAGACAACATGTTGAATAGCTAAAACGTCTTATATTCATGCACGGAGGGAGTATAAGTTTAAGAAAAATCTTAGCAAATTCTTTATGTTGCCAACGATATATCCCACAAATGTGTCAAATCTCGATTTGAAATACTTTATATTCTGAGCTACACAACAATGACACACACATTTGTCATTTCTGTGTACATCATAATATAAAGTATTTTAAATCGATATTTTGCATGTTCGTGGGATAGATCATTGACAACATGCATTATTTGTTCATAATTTTTTTGAAACATATAAATATGATTTTTAATATATTTTTTAACTAGAGGGCGCACTAGAGCTCGGAGTAAGAAATCTCTACTCGATCAATGCTGGCAAAAAAAAGATCCTACTCCAAGAGTACAAAAATAACTTATAACAAGCAGAGCCCCCCCCCCCCCCCCCCCCCCCCCCCCCCCCCCCATTAAAGCTGCAAGCGGCCTTCACTGTCATTTTACTCCTCGTGCCGCCAGGAGAGAGGAAAAGCAATATAGCTTTCCACCACCGCTTTCTGGCAGCTCCCCTCCGCTGATGATCTCGTGGTCGTCGGTGGAGGGGGTCGCTGAATCCCGTGTGTGCGGATCAGTGTAGCTCTAGGGTAGGACCTCTATAGTTTAGGTTTTTGGTCCCTCGACGTGTTCTCTACGTCGAAGGTGATGACGGTGATGAATAAAAGTGTTCAAGATTCTCCTCCAATGTGGTGTTCTATTATGTGGTTGGCGAGGAATCTGGGTCGTAGCTTGTTCAAGCGGGGATGGTGTGACAGCAGCGGCATCCTTGTGATGAACATGTGTCCTCGGGATCCATCGTTGCGACGGCGTTAGTGTAAGAGCGGAGCACGGGAGTTGTGCAGAAGTACGTGCAGACGGTAATCTGTGTTGGTGAAAAATGGAATATGGTGAATCTTGTACTGGGTTCGTGGTTGTAGGCTGGCAGATTTGGTTTCCTCCCCAACGTCGTCGTGCGGGGGTTTCAAGTTTGGAGTTCGATGATGTGCTCGGGGTGCTGCCCTGGTCTGATCTTTCAACGTCAATGGCTTGCTTTCGGCAAGATACTTTGGAGGTCTGTAAAGTTGCATTTCAGCGACAGGGCCGTGTCGAGCTCAGGTGAAGATGTGATTTATCAACTTTCTCAATGGTGCCTGTTACAGTGGTTCCGAAGGAGAGGGACATGCGTGTTGATATCTTGTTTAAGGGTTTTTCCGATCCAGATAGTATGTTTTTTCCTTTACAAAAGCTAGCTTTCTCTTACGTTTTGATTCTGTCAGGCCGGTATTTACGTGCCTTGTAATTCGATCTTTATTTTATATATGAGACATGTATTATCAGAAAAAAAAGATAAAGTTGCATTAATATTGAGCGGTGGGGTGCGTTACAAATTAAACAAGGACCCCCGGAATATAGAAAATACAACAACATCCCTACATTTTACAAGAAAAGACCTTGGAACATATGAAAAATGTAAACGAGTTCTTGACCACAAGTCCTAACCGGCTCCAAGCTCGGAATTGGTGTTGTTTCGTGTGGCACTAGAAGGGTAAGGCGCGCTTTGCCGCGCTCGTGTATAGGTGTGAGTGATACTTGTTACGTTATTTTTTATACAAGTATATATTGTTCAACTGGTTTCTCATACATATTAGTGTACTATTATTATTTATCACGTCAGCAACATTGGCGAATTCTTTTGATTATCAAGCATCAAAGACAACGACAACTGTAAAATAATGGAACCATATGAAACGTTTATACATAACATATGCATTGCTTGCCAACATTTGAAAAACACGTAAAAGTGACAAAATTAACCAATAAGCATGTGGCAAACTAACAAGGAGGTAGACTTCATGGATTTTGTCATCAGATTGCACAGCAATAGCTTGTCCATTTAACCTTACAGCCACCAGTTGAGGCTTCTTTTGAAACAACCTCTCCTAAAATGGACTGAGACCATAACCGTTTTGAATGTATTATCACTGGTAACACCATTTGGGGACAGAAAAACATAACCATTTTTTCAGTGTCTAGAATGGTAATATTGTTAGAATGCATGGCTAAGCATCAGAAGTAGCTAAGTAATGGATGGTGAATGAAAGTAATTTTTGTGATATAGGAAGAATAAACCAAGAGATAGTATCGCTATGGTTTAAATGGAAATATCATCAGATAAGCACCGGCAGGTAGCACAAGGCAGAAAGTTATGTTCGCAAATAGGAGAAGCCGAGTCAAACCAGAGGAGTAACACTTGCATAACTCTGTTATGTTTCCGAATATATATAGTGGGAATTTTATTAAGTAAACAATTAGACATACAAAAACTACTATTGAACTTCTAATTGTGTGCAGGTTCAACAAGGTTCAACAGAACAATCCAGCTTGAATGTTCAGTGCCCAAGAATTGGTACCTTACCACAGCACAAGAAAACAATAAATCCCGTTTACATGTACTGAAATTGTGAAGAACTCAATAATGTTTTAGATAACATTGTGCTTATGACATTATAGGACTATTACAGGAATAATCCAATCTTTATTGTAGTTTTGACAGACAACGCTAAAGATTCAGTTTCCGCGTACAGCATCGTCAGTATCAACGGATACATCTTCTAGACTCGGTACTAACATTGGCAGCGTTGCAGTCTAGTTGACCCTCGGCATAAAAAGAGCTGGAGTGCACTAATGTAATAACTCGTTTAATTGCTCTCATGTGGGCCTTTTTTCCAGTGAAGCAGAAACGAAGAAGGTCAGTGGTGTGTGCGTACTGGTTACTGAATGTGGTGCAGATGCAGCAAACATTGCAAATGAAATAAATATGCTAGTGCATGATTCTGTAATGAAATTTGCTAACTGTAAATGAAATAAACATGCTTAGCTGCCACAGATTCAAGCAAATCACATCAAGATGTCTGACTCTGCAGAGGAAGGCGGCGTCATAGTGGAAGGCGACGTATGTCGTGCTGGTCACGAAGCCTTCGTAATGACGGCGACGGCGACAACCACGAAGGGCAGAGGAGGACGGCGACGGCGACCATGGGTAGAGGAGAAACACTTGTTACATTGAATCCACTTCACATAAATAAGAATAAAAAGATTGTTTTCACCTGGGGCTTCGACCAACATCTGGTTGTCGTCGCGGCGGCGGCAGCAGCATGCTGTACCTCACCAACGAATATTATAACTGCAATTCGCAAAGGTGGTGCTTCATTAGCAAGATATCCTCGAGGTCAACTTTAGTGCCAATCTATATATTCAATATTCATACACACAAAAGTTACGAAAATCATAGTCCATTTCGAATGTTTAATAGCCGGACGAATTTGTAGTTCCATATATTCAAGGCATAACACAAACAGTTGGAAGGCATATGTATATGAAGGGACTGATAGGAAGAATAGTATACAATACACCATTTCTGGCTGCATATATGCGAAATGGATTGATCTACCGGAGAAGAAGAGGAAGAGGCAGTGGCAGTGGCACGTACATACTGATCCGCAGAAAATGGAGATCAATGCAGCCATATCCGCGCGAGGAAGATTGTCCCATGCTCCAGCTGAAGATGGCGTCGAGCAGCAGCCTGCACTCTTGTCTTGCCACACCATCTCCTGCTAAACAAAGTTTAGAAGATCTTTTTTTTTTCAATATGAGCATGTTCCAGGCGAACACCCAAACCAGTGTGGGATAAGACGATGAACAACTGCTATCCATATAATAGAAGAAAAGATGCAAACGTTCACTACAAAGTTGTAATCTGTTTTAATCATAGTTTAAAATAGCGGGCTATAACGGCGCTATAGCGTTTTTAGGAGGGTCGCGCTAAATGGCGTCTACGTGCAATTTAGCTAATTTAGCGGCATATAGCGCCATTTAGGCTATAGCCTTAATTTAGCTAATTTTGAGCCTGCCGCTATATGTCATAGCCCGCTATTTTAAAGTTTGGTTTTAATCAATGATCAAAGACAATGCAATTAATATTCAACATAATGAGATTGGGAAAGTACCTTATAGAGAAATTCAAAGGGACAACCTACCAAAGATATTCTTTTTAGCATTAATCATATTGAAAAGAAGTCCATGGCCTGTAATATCAATAGAAGAGTGTTATTACGGAAAACTCACCAGAGACAAATAACTGAATTTATTGGTCTTGAGACCTTCTATATTAAAGATGAAAAAGAAAGAGGTAATAGCAAGCTAACAAATATTTTAATAGCTTCACTTCATATAAACTAAAACGTCTTACCAGTTCTAATCCAACATAAAATGAACAAATGACATGTACAACGGCGAAGACCGAGAAAGGATGCCAATAATTTCTACATCCAGCCAGCGTTGCCTGGTACATCCAAATTTCTGTAAAAAAATAGAGGGTTATAATACACAATGATGACCATATGAAAGGTCAAGATTTGCCTGGGAGGGTGGAGGATCAAGCCATACATCTCCTCCTGAAGGAAAAATTAGTTTGTGCCAGGCATCAGGTTTTGCTGCAAAATCGACAAAAAAACACCAAATCTTCCAGAAACTGAAGATCACGGTACGGAGGAGGAGAAGGAGCACCAAATAAAATAGCATCCCTCCATGCTGTCGCAGAGCTACAAAGAAAATCTCGGGGAGGCCAAGTTGATAAACAGAGCACAAAAAGTTGCAAATTCTAAACAATATACTTCTGTTGGCATGTAGGCATTAATAAATTCTAAATTCTAACATACCTTTGGTTCAGCTTATCACATATATATATATATATATGATAATTTACTCACATGAATTACTCCAAAACAAGAGACAGCTTCTAACATACCTTTTGTTCAGCCTATTCAGTCTACAATTGCTAACTAATAATTTTAGTTGCTATAGCCTACACAGAACTGAGAGAAAACTAACATGCAACGCTGTTGACATGAAGTGATACCGCAGCTTAGTCAGATAATTTTTGGAAAAACATCTCTCTCCTCGTATAACCCCAAACATTATACTGACCCGTTATGCAAAAAGAGAACCGGGTAAGATAATATACAGATATTGTAGTCAATCTAATGTTTGATGTCTCCTGTTTGACACAAGGCACATAATTTCATATCTATAGAACTGTAACACACAAATTGAAAATCCAAATAAATGACATTGTACAAAATATGCACCATATGTTCTTTAATTCTGTTGAATAGGTAATTTACCTCAAGTTCTACAATTTCATAAGAAAACATATCTAGGCATTTTAATGACTTCAAACCGTGATGGTTCATTTAGATGTCACCTGAATAACATGACCGCAATGAACCAACACAACTTAACTGATAGGCACCATGAAAAATGGTTGCTAACAGAAACTAAATGTGATGTCTGCAGTCTTATTTTTACAAGCTGCTACTCTGCAAATCATACTGAACATGATGATTAACCCTGGAACTATATGACGGAGCTCGACGCGGCTTGTAAAAATGTGACGCTGACGACGCTGCGTGAACAGATCCTGCCGAAGAACCGCGCCTCCTCAACTGAACCCCCAACACCAAATTCCCTAGCCAACCAGCCCTAGGTCCGAAGCCAAGAAGCAATCTCTCTACCCCATACCGAAATAGAAGAAGCACATGACTCAATTTTAGAAAAATAAATCTCACATGTTCGTCCTCAACTGATCAACCTAGCTTGCCGCTCGCGTAGCTTCCACCGGCACCGCTGCTGGCTGCTGGTCGTTCGATGCTCTCCCCGCGACGGACATGACAGAGAGTATCTATGAGAATGTACAAAGACTGGTACGGTCAATCACAATGTACCCAGAACAAACTCTGTCCTAGAAATAAATAATCTGCCCAGTCGAATTATCCACTGCGTGCGCTAGAAATACACACACGACAGCACATTTATTGAAGTTTCTTATCGACCACTCCACTCCAGTCATTCAGTCAACCGCTCCATCTTTTAATAATTTGCCCAATCACAGCAACTTCCTAGCCCGCAAACAGTTAGCAAGAAATTTCACAGGAAGTAGTGTCGTGGGCGTGCTCTAAAGCTGTTCTACTACAGGAAGATTATAACGTGCGGCGCTGGATGAGAACGGGCTCTCTAATCTATGGAAACAATGTTCCTAGTAGGCAAGCAAGGCATGGCTCCTAGTGGCAGCGGCTGGAGCAAGGGTAGAAGCAATTGGATCCGATGGGAGGGAAGTGAACGGGGGAGTCTGTAGTCTGTACCTGGCGTCCTGGCCTCGTGTTCCTCGCAGATGGTGGCGAGGGTGTGGATGAGTCGCGGGTTGGGGTCGGCCTCCTGCTCCACCACCAGCGAGATCACCGCCTGCGCGCGCTCCAGCAGCGCGTCCGCCTCCTCCTCTTCCTCGTTGTCCTCCTCCGCCTCCTCCTCCTCTCCTGTTTCCTCCTCCTTCGTCGGCGTCTCCTCCTCCTCCTCTTGGGTGGGCTCGGCGGACGCATGTGGCTGGTCCGCCATCAGGAAGGGAGGTGGCGGTGGGCTAGGGTTAGGGTTTGGGGCGCGGGGTCGGGCAGAGGAGAGCGGGCTAATGGTGGCGGACGGACGGAAAGGGGAAAATTGATGATAACCCCCCCAGTTCACGCGCCTTCTATCATATGCCCCCCTTTGTGTCACTGACATGTGGGGTCCGGCCCCACATGTCAGTGACACAAGGGGGGCATATGATAGAAGGCGCGCCAACTTGGGGGGGGTTATCATCAATTGCCCCGACGGAAAGAGACTGCTGAACACCAGAGAATAGGAAGGGAAGGGAAAAAAACGCCTCGTCCCCTGTCTCGCCCCGGCGCGGGCGAACAGGGAAAACCACGCCGCCGCCGCCCCTAGCCCGCCCTCCTCTCCTCTCCACCTTCCGCCGCCGCTGGGGCCAACCACCGGGCATGGCCTGTGCGGTACCCGTGCCGGCGGCGGCGGCCAGCTTTTTCCCGTCCGTTTGGCGAGGCGGCGCGGCGAACGGCGGCCAGCGGCGGTGCTCCTTCGACTCATCATGGTCTGGCGCGGCCTGGGTGTCCTTTGTGGCGGTGGAGCGGCCGCTTGGCGGCTGGTGCCGTGGTAGTCCGACGGCGGCCGGCTGGTCGCCGGAGTGCGGCTGGCAGCGTCCTCTCGGCCCAGATCTGGGCCCTTTGGGCCCCATCTGGGCCTGGGCAGGCCGCTTGGACGTGGTGGCGGCACCTCCAGACGACGGAAGAGCAGGGGCTGGTGTCGGAGATTGCGGGGACGGTGGCGCGCTTGCTGCAGTGCGGCGAATGGGACTTTACGGGTCCATTTCGGGCTCGCCGGGCCGGTGAGGCCTGGTGTGTCCCGGTTGCTGCATCCGGTCGGCTACCGCCGACGACGGTGGAGGTCGATCCCTCCCGCGTGCTACTGTACTGCCATCCCTCGCCGATGCCCCTTCGTCTCGGTCCTCCTGGCCTCGCAACATGGATCAAGGTGAGACGGCGATGATGATTGCAATACCGTGGTGGCGTGTGCTGGTGGGTGGCTAGATTGGTGGAGCACTACGAAGCGTCCAGGGGTGTGGTTCTTGGGGGTCGGGAGAAATCCCTGTCGTTCTCGACACCGACGCGGTGACGCCTGCGGGTATCGCCGACCTTCTTGAAGGGTGTCGGGTATACCTCTTCCCCACCCCCGTGGCGTACCGGGGGAAACCCTAGGACGTGTACCAGGGGTAACCCTAGTCTCAGTTCGGGCAGCAGCGTCGTCGTCGTCGCTCACCTTCTTGGAGGTGCTGCTTGGTATGCGGCGCATCGGAGTGCTAGGAGAGTGGTGGGAATTCTCCGGAGGGCGTAGCGGTTGCGAGTCTTCTTCGTTTTCGTCGAACCGCCATTGTCAGCGTTGTTTCTTTTCTTTTTCTTCTCTTTTGTTTCTTTTGGACGTGCATTGTGCTGTTTGCCCCAGCAGTGGTCTTATTGTTGTATGGGTTTGCTATATTAATATAGCGGGGCGTAAGCCTATTTCGTCTAGAATAGGAAGGGGAAAACCGGTATTGCCCAGCGCAACGAGCAGCGACAGGCGGCGCTACAGAACTCAAACGGACCGATCAAACGCCCCACACCTAAGCTGAAGGACGGTTTGCAAGCAGCCACACACGTTTTGCCAGGTGGACGCTCCCATAGCGCTCTAATTCTAGGGAGTTTAGGTATTAGAGGGGATTTGGTGGAGGACAAGGAGGTTGGGAGGCAGAGGCATATGCATGTGCCAGTTTTGGACGGACACAAGTAGCTCTGACTGACATTGGATGGTTTATTGTGCAAGGGGTCACGCTGAGCTTCAACGAGCTGGGAGCTTCAACAGGAGGGAGGGGTGTCGTCGGCCGTTATAAATAGGCGAGGCGCCGCAACGAAAACCTCACACAAGCATAGCTAGCCTACCAGTGAGCAAGCAAGATCATAGTAGTATAGCAATGGCGTCTTCCAACACAACAAGCAGGCCGCACGTGCTGCTTCTGCCGTACCCGGCGCAGGGCCACGTGAACCCGTTCCTCCGGCTGGCCAAGGCCCTGCACGCGCGCGGCTTCCACGTCACCTTCGTCCACACCGAGTACAACCACGGCCGGCTCCTCCGCTCCCGCGGGCCCGCCGCCGCCAACTCCCCCGCCGACGGATTCCGCTTCGAGACCATCCCCGACGGGCTGCCCCGCTGTGACCTCGACGCCACGCAGGACATCTGGGCGCTCTGCGAGGCCACGCGGCGGGCGTGCCCGGCCCACCTCCGGGACCTTGTCCAGCGGCTCGGCCGCACCGAGGGCGTCCCGCCGGTGTCCTGCGTGGTCGCCGACGGCGCCATGGGGTTCGCCGTGCACGTGGCCAAGGAGATGGGCCTCCCCGCCTACCTCTTCTTCACCACCAGCGCCTGCGGCTTCCTGGGCTACCTCAACTTTGACCAGCTCGTCAAGAGAGGCTACGTCCCGCTCAAGGACTCGAGCTGCCTCAGCAACGGGTACCTGGACACGCCCCTGGGGCACTGGATGTCCGGCATGACCAGCAGCGTCCGGCTCCGCGACCTCCCGACGTTCATCCGCACCACCGACGCCGACGACGTGATGCTCACCATCAACATCAAGCAGTGCGAGCTGGACGCCCCCGCCGCCGACGGCATCCTCCTCAACACCTTCGACGCCCTGGAGCTCCCCGCGCTGGAGGCCATCCGCGCGCGCCTGCCCAACACCTTCACCGTGGGGCCCCTGGGCCCGGAGCCGACGTACCTGCCGTCGCTCACCTCCAGCCTGTGGAAGGAGGACGACCGGTGCGGGGACTGGCTGGACGCGCAGCCGGCGGAAGGCTCCGTGCTGTACGTCAACTTCGGGAGCATCACGGTGGTGACGCGGGAGCAGATGGCAGAGTTCGCGCGCGGGCTGGCCGCCGCGGGGTGCCCATTCCTGTGGGTGGTCCGCCCCGACATGGCGCCCGTGCCGGAGGGGTTCGCGGAGGAGGTGGCCGGCCGCGGGATGATGGCGGGGTGGTGCGACCAGGAGGCGGTGCTGGGCCACCGCGCCACGGGCGGGTTCCTCAGCCACTGCGGGTGGAACTCCACGGCCGAGAGCCTCTGTGCCGGCGTGCCCATGCTGTGCTGGCCCTTCTTCGCGGAGCAGGTGACCAACTGCCGGTACGCGTGCGAGGAGTGGGGCGTCGGCGTGGAGCTGGCCAACGACGCGGGGATGGCGGAGGTGCAGGCCGCGGTGGGGGAGCTGATGGGCGACGGGGAGAAGGCGGCGGCGATGAGGCGCAAGGCGAAAGAGTGGAAGGACATGGCCGCCAGGGCGGTGGCGGCCGGCGGGTCGTCGCGGCTGGGGCTCGAGAGGTTCGCCGACGAGATGGCGCGCGCGTCTGTGGCTGCTAGTGATGGCCGTTCGTCTTCCGTTCACGTGGCACATACCGCGCCTAAGCTGACGGCATAAACTTCAAGCTAGGAATGGACTTCGTACGATCGAGTACGGTCGTTTTCGTTTGCTTAGTTTCGTGTTAGTTTGCTTATTTGATCGACTCACCATGAATTCATGATAGCTAGATGGCACGGCCAAAGTTGATTGATCATGGAAATTATGTTTGTAGGGCTTTCATTTTCTGTCTGAATAAAAGCTCGAAGCGCAGAAAAAACCAATTACTCCATTAGGCGTAAACACACACATCTGTCTCGCGTGCATGCTTCCGTCTTCTTGCCTGCACTCGTAGAGATTAGACGTGTGTTCTTATAGGTGATCATGTTAGCTAGGAAAATAACGACTTTTTTTTTGAAACTGGAAAATAACGACTTGTGTTCCCATCAAGTTATACAAACGTATACACGTATAGAGATAATATGCAGAAAGCCTCTTATACATCTAGAAAAATTCAATAGGGTGTACGGCAAAATAATCACTACTGGAAAATCGCTCTCCGCCGAGTGGTCTCGGCTTCGCCGAGCGCAAAATGTCGGGGCGGCTCGGCGAAGACCGCCAACGCCGGCGCAGCGTAGATGACACTCGGCGAAGCCAAGACGACTCGGCAAACTTAAACTTCGCCGGGACATAGTCGAAAACAATCTCGGCGAAGATAAGACCGTCGGCAAAGACCACATAAAACACTCGGCGATGAGACGATCTCGGCGAAATGGACGACCACGTGGCGCCTGCGGTTGGGTCCCACATTGCAGAGGCGATACGATGATTTCGCCGAGTGTATTCCACGGCGAAGAGGTGGTTGGAAAAAAATTGAAACGCTGCTTTTCTTCGCCGAGAATCCGACCCGGCGAAGAACTGGCGGGAAAAAATATTCGTTCGCCGCGCAAAAAGATTCCTTTTTGCCGAGTTTGTCGGTGGACGGCACTCGGCGAAGGAATGGGCGGGAAGGAATTTTTCATTCCGCGCCAAATCTTCGCCGGGTTTGAGTCTTCGCCGGGCGCTCTTCTCGGCAACCTTGGTGGGCGGGAATAAAAATTTCATCCCGCGCCAAATCGTCGCCGGGTGGGACTCTTCGCCGGGAGCTCCTCTCGGCAACGTTTGTTGGCGGGAATGAAAATTTCATTCCGCGCCAATTCTTCGCCGGGTGTCGTGCTCGGCGAAATGTAGATATTTCCCGCTTTTTTCAACTGTTTTGCGTCTCGTTTTGGCGCCGTTTCCAGCCCTAACGACGCCTATAAATAGGCCACTGAGGTTACTCACTCACACAGAACATTCCAGCGTCACTCGGAGAGGCATCTTTGGGCAACCAGCGGCAAGACGTCTCTGATGATCTGCGACCGTTCCAAACGGTTGCAGATCATCAGAGACGTCTTGCCGGACGGTTGTAGATTATCAGAGACGTCTTGCCGGATCGAAGTGACTCTCAAACACAAAACATTCGGGTTTCCCTAGCTACGTCCTACAGTGAATGCAACGGCATTCGACCGTGAATCACTGTAGGGCTGTAGCTAGGGGAAACCGTGTGTTTTGTTTCCCAGTTTACTTACTCATATATTCTACCTTGTGCTAAAACAGAAAACATTCGGGTTCCCTAGCTATGCCCGACACTGAATGCAACGACATTCGACCGTGAATCAGTGTCGGGCTGTAGCTAGGAGAAACCGTGTGTTTTGTTTCCCAGGTTACTCACTCATATATTCTACCTTGTGCTCAAACACAAAATATTCGGGTTCCCTAGCTATGCCCAATGTTCCAAAAATCGGCCGATATGCTGATTAATCGGCCGATTTATCGTGAATCGTGGGGTGACCGATAAGATTATAGCATATCGGCCGCGTTTATCGTTGGCGCCGATTTTCAGCCGATTTTTGCCACTTATCGTTGATTTATCGTCCTGTCAGCCGATTTATCGTACGATAGTTTTGTAAACCTTTACATTAGCTCAAATTTTGCCCATTTTGTTGATTCAAAGGAAAGGAATCAATGTAGCACTTATATTCAATACTCCAATGTAATTTTTGCAAAGCATATTTTAGAATTTTTAGTGCTGGAAGTTGACATATACAAAAAAAACTAGCCGATAAATAGGCGACCGATAAAATCGATTAATCGGCCGATAAGCGATTAATCTCTAATCGGAATAAATGAATCAACAACTGCCAATGAAGGGTACATAGTCGAATGACAACAAACTTGGGTACATAGACGAATGACAACAAACTTGGGTACATAGACGAATGACAACAAACCATTTTGTCCTAACCAATGATGTGGCTCAGGTTAGTCATACTCTTGCCTAGGCCTATAATACTCGTGGGTGTAGTCGTCGTAGTCGCCGTCGTCGTCGTCGCTGTCGTCGGACGGCCGTGATGTAGTCGTTGACGGGGGTTGTCTCCTGGAATGTAATTGAGGGTAGCGCAGGCGGGGGTTATCGCCGGCCGTGATGTAGTCCATGACCCTCTTGAGAGTCCGGCCGGCCCACCACAGCCGACGGCCGGCCTCGTTGAAGTTCGAAGGACGCGGGCGGTCCTCCTCGTACCTGGCGAGCGCCTTCTCACGCCTTTCGATGAAGAAGGCGTCCCAAGTTGGGCGATAGTCTGGATGCCAGCGGGAATCCATCCGCTGCTCCGGAGTGAGCTCGAGGTAGTAGTGGTTCGTGATGGCCGCCCGGCGCGCCAAACCTTGAGGGATAGGAGGGACCGGCACGCCTCCGGTGCTCAGCCTCCAGCCGACGGGGACGTCGTAGCCGGGTGGGCAGGGGTAGTTCGAGGCGCAAAGCGCCTCCGCCTCCGAGTAGGTTAGAGTGGGTACGGTGGAAGCCATGGGAGAGTGATGAGGTTGCGGATATGAGTTTAGATGTGCTATGCCAATGGAGGCCATGACTACATATATATAGTGAGCTGGAAGACGGAGGCGGGAAGCGGAGGCGGGAAGCGGAGGCGGGAAGCGGTGTGTGTTTCTTTTCAGATATGAGCTGTAGTATGCCCAATCAGGAAGAAGCACACGGATCGTGTGTTTCCTTCGTGCGCTTGTCAGCCGTTGGATCAGCCGTGTGTTTCTTTCGAGCGATGGTGAGCCGTTGGATCCGGAAGAAGCACACGGATCGTGTGTTTCCTTCGTGCGCTTGTCAGCCGTTGGATCAGCGGTGTGTTTCTTTCGAGCGCTGGTGAGCTGTTGGATCCGAAAGAAGCACACGGATCGTGTGTTTCCTTCGTGCGCTTCTGAGCCGTTTCCCGCCCAAATATTTCCCGCCACCGTTTCCCGCCCAAATATTTCCCGCTATCGTTCCCGCCCAAATATTTCCCGCCACCGGTAGTTCTATATAACCCAGTCGATGGTAGGCATGGTACTCACTTGAGCGCAAGCATGGTGTGTATTGGTCCTTGCGAGAAGTGTGTGTCCGGGTTTCACATTTCCGCATCCGAGCATCTCGCTAGGCTTTCGAGCAATTTGAAGGTAGATGGTAGGGTAGTTCCAATTGAAGAAATTTTGCACACTGAGAGTCATCTCGCTTCGCTCGGGGCGAAGCTATGCCGCGATGGGTTTCCGTATAGGACCCCGCTCCAAATTCGTGCAGAAATGCTCAGGCTTGCAGATAAGTTTGACAGGAAAGTTACGAATAGTCCGTTCTACCGAACTGAAGCTGACCGTGATTCGTACGGTCGTTCCTGTCTCTGGGTAGTTGACAGCGATGATGACGACGATTTCATGCCGTCGTCAAAGGAAAGGAGGGTTGAAGCACTGAGCAAGAAGGCTGAACCTTCGTCCAAGGGCAAAGGCAAGAAGGCAGAAGCTTCGTCCAAGGGCAAAGGCAAGAAGGCATAATCTTCGTCAAAGGGCAAAGGCAAGAAGGCAGAATCTTCGTCAAAGGGCAAGGGTGGCAGCACACGCATGGCATAGGGTGGAGAAAATTGTTAGTTGTTCGTGATTGTTGTAATTTGTTCTACATGCATGTTTACTTGTTTGTTAGTCAATTATGTATCGGCGGTTCCAGAATGTGCTCGTTATGTGTTAATGTTAAATCAAATTCTGTGTTCGATGAAATGATAATTCTAAAATTATATTATATTATATTTGGAGCTACCCCATATAAAATTGAATTATAAAATTCAATTATAAAAAAAGCTAACCAAAAAGAAATTATAAATGGTCCTTCGCCGAGACGAGCTCTCGGCGAAGAATTTAGGAAAATTTCGAAATTTCCTTCGCCGAGAAGAGCACTCGGCGAAGCGGTATACTCGGCGAAGAATCGGCGGGCACTTAGGAAAATTTCGGTCCGAACGGACCAAAAATCCCCTTTCTCCACGCTGCTCCTCCCCTCCACGCCCCTGTTCCGCCGCCGCCGTCGCCCCCCTCCACGCCCCTGTTCCGCCGCCGCCGTCGCCCCCCTCCACGCCCCTGTCCCCGCCGCCGTAGCCATCCCCGCCTCCACCGCAGCCCCCATCCCCGCCTCCACCGCCGCCGTAGCCATCCCCGCCTCCACCGCAGCCCCCATCTCCGCCTCCACCGCCGCCGTAGCCATCCCCGCCTCCACCGCCGCCCCCATCCCCGCCTCCACCGCCGCCGTAGCCATCCCCGCCTCCACCGCAGCCCCCATCCCCGCCTCCACCGCCGCCGCCCCCATCCCCGCCTCCACCGCCGCCGTAGCCATCCCCGCCTCCACCGCAGCCCCCATCCCCGCCTCCACCGCCGCCGTAGCCATCCCCGCCTCCACCGCTGCCCCTGACGCTGCTCCACCTGTTGCCCCTGCCGCTGCTCCACCTCCTCTGCTTCAAACCTCCTCCAGCCCGATCTAGCTAGGTAATTAGTTTTAATTTTTTGCTTAGGGTTAGTTGCTAGTTTAGCTGCTGGTTAGGGTTAATTGTTGTTTAGGGTTAGTTGCATAGTTGCTGTTTAGGGTTAATTGCTTAGCTGCTGTTTAGGGTTAATTGCTTAGCTGCTGGTTAGTTGCTTGTTGCTTAGGGTTAGTTGTTTAGCTGCTGGTTAGGGTTAATTGCTAGGTTAGCTGCTGTTTAGGGTTAGTTTTAATTTTTTTAGTTGGTTAGCTGCTGTTTAGGGTCAGTAGTTAGTTAGGTTAGTAGTTGGTTTGGTTTTAGGATTGTTTGTTAATTAGTTAGGTGATATTTTGCTTAGTTATTCATTGTTATTTGTTAGTTATTAATTGTATTTGTGATAATGTGTGCAGGGTATGCAGCGAGGTTCACGACGGGAGCGTCGTTGTAGGACAGGGCTCGGGCAGTAGCTACTTCCCCTGTCTTTTCGTCGGTCACGCTTCGAGGGTAATGACGCTCTTCCGCTCCTCTTGCTATGTTGCATTATTTTGTAGCTCACCAAACAAGTCGCGTAACCGTAGGAGTCTCCCGTTCGGAAGGGTTATCGTTATAAAGATGAAACTCTTTATATATATTTATGTATACACCTTGTCAAGGGTATATGTTTATATATAAAGAGCTGTTTGTATATATTTATGTATACACCTTGTCCAGGGTATATGTTTATATACAAAGAGCTATATCTTTTATAACCGTGGCCGTTTCGAATTGTCCACGTTTTGGACAGCCCGAGTATGTGTAGCTTGTGTTCGTTTCCATGTTCTACTCCTATCCGAGACAGAATTTCGGTGGCGCCTCCCATGTTGTTCTCCGGATACACAATCTCTCGAAACTTTGTCGAGACGTGTATTGGGAGAGCAGCGGGGAGGTGCTGCCGAAATTCTGTCTTGGATAGGTGTAGGACATGGAAACGAACACAAGCTACACATACTCGGGTGGGATGGCCTTAGCTTTACCTAGTAGATATAGGTGAGTGCATTCAACGCGTAAAATCTATAGTTATGTGAATAATTAAATTAATGATGCATGAATCTTTTTGTTAAATATATGTCTGCATTAAACAGTTTAGAGATGGAGGATCGGGATTGGATGTACAGTGGCCGAGCCGGTGCGAGTCAGATGACTGATGAATGGCTGACTAAGACCTTACAGTTTCTGGAGTTTGCATTTGATAAAAACCCTGGGTTAACTTGGTGTCCGTGCAAATGTTGCAAAAACCAGCGTCGCCAAACAAAGGAAGACATGGGTTTTCACCTTGCCAAGTCTGGGTTTATGCCAGGCTACCATCGTTGGACTTTGCATGGCGAGCGTGCATCTCGAGGGAAGAAGGTCGCGCGGCAGCGCATCGAGGAGGCATCAACAGCTTTTGATACTGGGGCTGATACAATGCTAGATCAATTCGCTAATGCACGTGCACCTGAAATTCCAACTGAAGATGCAGATGGGGAGGTGGACAAGAGCACAAAGGAGTTCTATGATACTTTGTTTGCCTCGCAGAAAACCCTCCACGCCCATACAAAGGTTTCTCAACTTGATTCCATAAGTCGCCTAATGGCTGTCAAGTCCCAGTATCACGTAAGCATTAATTGCTTTGATGCATTCCTGCATGTTATTGCCTCTATTCTACCGGAGTCACATATTCTGCCAAAGAACATGTACGAGGCGAAGAAAATCCTCAGTTCACTTAAGATGGAATATACGCCGATAGATGTTTGTCCAAAGGGCTGCATGTTATTTAGAAAAGAACACATCGGTGAAAAATACTGTCTCAAGTGCAAGTCCTCTAGGTTTATGGAGGTCGACAACGGTGATGGTCAGAAGACGCAGCTCACAGTAGCCAAAAAGGTCCTTCGGTATCTACCATTCCTACCGAGGATCCAACGGCTTTTTATGACCAACGAATCTGCCCAACAAATGAGATGGCCGATAGATGGGAAGAGGTATCGTCCTGAGAAGATGGTACATCCCTCTGATGGTGTTGCATGGAAGAAATTCATTGAGAAGTATCCCGAGAAAGCCGGCACAAACAGGAGTGTAGCAGTTGCCTTATCAACAGATGGGTTCAACCCATATGGTATGTCTGCTTGCACATATAGTTGTTGGCCGATGTTTGTCATTCCGTTGAATCTTCCCCCTGGCGTCTCCATGCAACGACAAAACATGTTCTTGTCGCTGATAATTCCAGGGCCTGAACATCCGGGGAAGAATATGAGTGTGTACATGGAGCCGTTGGTGGATGATTTGTTGCTTGCCTGGCAACAAGGGGTACGGACGTACGACGCCGTAACAAAGAAGCACTTCACTATGTACGTCTGGTACCACACGTCCCTGCATGACTTGCCGGCACGCGCCATATTCTGCGGATGGTGTACGCACGGGAAGTGGCCTTGCCCAGTGTGCTTGCAGGCTATGAAATTCTTTTGGCTGAAGAAGGGCGGCAAGTATTCTTGTTTTGATAAGCATCGCCAGTTCCTTAAACCCGGTCATAGATTCAAGAGAGACGCAAAGAAGTTCTTGAAAGATGTAGTTGTTGATGAATATGTACCAATACCTACCATGGATGGTGCCGCCATTAAGGCTCAGCTAGATGCTCTTGTGCCCAATGCAAATGGGAATGGCTTTGTGGGTTATGGAGACACACACCAGTGGACACACATTCCATGCTTCTGGAAGCTCCCTTACTTTCCGGATCTCCTTCTTCCTCATAACATTGATGTAATGCACACTGAAAAGAATATCGCCGAGGCCCTTTGGTCCACACTCATGGACCTCGACAAGTCGAAGGATAATGTCAAGGCTAGAGTCGATCAGCAGGCACTATGTGATAGGCCAAACATGCAAATGAACCCTCCCAACACAGTCAAAAAAGGATGGTCCAAACCAAAGGCCCGTTTCACCCCAACAAGGGCCCAAAGGAAAGAAATTCTCCAGTGGGTCCTGGATCACCTATTCTTCCCTGATGGCTACGCAGCTAACATAATGAGGGGAGTGAATTTGGTTGGGTTGCGGATAGGTGGGCTCAAGAGTCATGACTATCACGTATGGATCGAGCGGATAATGCCGGTCATGTTTCGAGGCTATATCGATGAGGACATTTGGCTAGTCTTGGCAAAGTTGAGCTATTTTGTGAGGACCGGAATTACACTTCCAGACCTCCTGTGTAATCATGTCAATCCCAAGATCAATGTTGACAACACAGCGAAATGATACCATTGCAGAACGTACAAAAAGTACAGTTACATAGTTTGAATAGCAATAGCGAAATGTCTTGTGACATTTGTTACAATCAGAAAGCTCAGCGGAAATATAAATGCGAAGTGACTCCATCTAGCCACAGGCAGTCGATGTAGTCCACGAGGCCTCACTCTTAAGCATCGTCGTAGTAGTCGTAGTCTTCTTCTTCTTCGTAGTGATCTGAATAATCAACAAAAGCAATGCGATGAGTACATAATAATGTACTCAGCGTGCCCCCTCATGCAAAACCTATAATAGCTACATGTGGCTTCAAAGAAAGGCTATATGGTTATTTTGCATAAAAGCTAATTTTGTTTGCAATACCATATGTAGTAGTTTTGATAAAAACGATTTTAGATGAAAACAGGTTTTGTATTCAGTGTAATGTTTCTCATCATTGTGAGTGTCCACGACACCTCACGTTCTCCATAGAATTCCAGAATAGGGGTAGAGGGAAGTAGCAAAACAGGGTTCCTGTATGTCAAGAAAGATTCATGTGTCGTCCATGACCGTGGACACGGCTATTCGAATAGTTTTACACTCTGCAGAGGTGGTACACTTTCACCACACGTCACAAACTCGCCTAATTGCAACCAGCCGTCGCTAGCATAGCAATAGAGAATTCGTGACAAGGTCTTTTAGCTAGATCCCCCAAAGATGTGACATGCCCACCGGGTATGGCGCCGGAACTGAGAGTACGTCCCCAAACCGGTCCCCCCATCTGTGCCGAAGGTTCTCCCGTAGGCAGACACCCCATCTGCGGTACGGCGACATCGACACCAAAGGCTGACTAACTTACTTGACCCAGCCAGAGCCCATTAGCATGTGGTTGTACGGTGGTCACAATCTTCAAATCCGAGACTTATTAGGCCCTTATGCGGCACGGACGACGGATTGCCCCCTTCAGCTTGTGAAGGGCAGCCAATCGCTCCTTCATCAGTTGATCCAGCAGTCGCCCGCGCCAATGTTTAGATGGTAAGTTTCACCCAGAGTAGAAGGTAGAGTAGAGGAAGCAACAACGGCTCATCAGCCAAGCTCAACGAGCTCATCATGTCCCGAAATATGTTTGTGACCCAAAGGTCAACCAATTCCTCCAAAGAGGCAAGATAAAGATATCCTACTGGATATTAAGCATGGCTAAGCATTTCTACTCTACAGGATTACTATATAATTTCTACTCAGGGTATCAAGTATATAAGGCGACAAGCGGATCAGGCTGGTGTGTCAATCGACACGCCAGTAACTTGAATAAAATAGCATGCATATTTGTAAAACAATAAAATAATGCCCCTTTTTAAAAACATAGGATAAAAACATGAGAGGGGGGGGCATGCCTTCGTTGACGAATCATCATCTTCTTCAGTAAGCGAATCATATCGATGTTCTTCAATAAGTAGATTATATCGATGTTCTTCAATAAGCTGATTATATCCACGTCCAACCACGTCACTCCCTACTCGTCGTAATGATAGCAAATGGTGACCAAATGAATGCCAAAGCAATAAGTACCAAATTCAAATGAAATACAAATGAGAATGAAAGGAGTAGTCGTTGAAGAATAGGATAGAACAACTTGATAGAATTGTGAAAGTGAGTTGTGACAACTCAAGTATGAATCAAATGGCATGGATAGGATGCTAGGATAGATTATCACGATAAAGAGCTAGGATTAGATATGTGGATAGATTATCAGACTAGAATGTTGTGATAAGATATATGGACTGGTCTTACTATGTCTAACCGTTTCTACAAACCAGACATATATAGGAGTTAATTATAACATAGTTGGTCATACCCGTGTAACCCAGTAACTCAATAACATCTAAACTATAGAAAAACTAGATAACTAGCAAACATGTAAACAAGACATAGCAACAAATCATATCATACTATTTTGTAATCATCAAACAACACTTATCATACTAGTGATATAAACAACAATTAGGATTATCTACCATGATAACACAAGCATATAAGCAATACAAGAGCTAAGATAAACATCGTCATCCTATATAAAACGATAGCAATTGCTAAAGTTGATACAGTAGAAACACACATTAATACTAGCGAACAGTCTAGCTATACACCGGCCACAACAGATAAGGTTAACATAACAACAAATAAATACTACCATAGCTATACTTCATCGATAATAAGCTAAGAGCTAAACAAGGTGCAACAACATCTAAACAGTATGAATCATGCCATAGCAATATCAAACTCGGATATGTTAAATATACGTGAACAACTCAAATACACCTTCCATAACAAGAATACCATTACAACTGTAAAGTACTATGCACATTATATACTAACCAAAATATCATTACAAGCATATAGCAAACAAAGTATAGCAATATGACTAAACACAAAGGAGATACAAGACTAAACATTTGAGAGATACTATAACATGGTACCAATAACGGGCAAACATAACATTACCAACATGAGAGAACAAATCATACAAGTACATACTACAAATCACACTCATGCCATTCTACTATCTAGTAACAGAAAAAATAGACTACGAAGATATGATATTATCATGCGCCACTACCATAAAATACAAACTATCATAATCATGGGATGATCTACTACAACAAGTAACACACAAATAAGATAACATACATGCATGAGACACGATATACATCTAGAACCAAACAACCACTCAAAGTATATTGTCATCTAGTCAATATGCAAGTCTATTCTAGCATACATGAAGACAAGGAACCATAACATGCAATGCTAACATGAAAAGAATCTAAACAATCATAAACATAACACAACGAACGGATCAATCAAATGCATGCAACATGAAGTTAGATAATGAATAATTATACATACATGCAAGCCATTAACACACATCCAAGCACAAAGATATGCAACTAGAATAAATAGAACTAAACATTATATTAAACACATGACACACAATATACAAAGATAGCTAAGCATGAATGATAAATTAGACAAACGACTCGCGGGCAATAGCACGATAATATACTTATAAGATGAATGTAATAACTATGTCCATCTATGAACTAGTAAGCAACAACATTAATCAAAGAATGACATCTTCATATAAAGTACTAACACGTTTCACAAAAGTACTAAACAACTAATAAACTACTACTAAGCAAAACTTATCTAAACATGTCACAAAATAACACATAGAAATTAAAGAAAACTCCTACACATGTGATTTAACTAGGAAAATAGATCGCACACAAAATCAAGTACACAATTCAAAAACCATTTGATTCGACTCAAAATTCGGTATATTAATACCCATCTTAAAATATACCCACTGTAATTAAAATATAACCCCACCAAATGGTTTCTGCAGTCGTATAGATAGTTTGATATGCTCCGGTCGAAGTCTAAAGATGAACAGAACATGATACTAGATGGCGATGTCGATTTTAGATGAATTGGCAGCAACGGTGTTTTCTCTACGGTGGTGGGATTGGAGATCGATCTTCTTCTCTGAACTTATGGAGATGAGTTGCACAAAGTTACGCGATAGGATATGACAGAATGGTGCTGAAAATTGAGTATGAAATAACCACGTCGACACTGGACATGATTAAGTGTTGGCGTGGACAGTGACCTGTATAGGTTGCAAAAAGATGTCTAGGAGGCAGGGCTACATGATATGAGACTACGTGGCAAAGGGATTGATATGATTCTCACCATACGCGATGAATTCGTCCGACGAACTCCATGAACAGAGTAGATGTGATCGCCAAATTCGACCGGTGCGATAAACAAATCCAGCTTGTGATAGCCTGATTCGATCCTCCTCCTCCGTTCTTATGGCGCAGAAGTTCCGCTTGTGGTAGCCGATCGCTGGAAACATGAGCGTCGTCGTCGTCGTTGACAGTCTCACCGGAGCTTCGCGAGATTGGATCGTTGGCGAGCTAGGACTTGTGCTGGTGGTGACAGATGGAAAGGAGAGCAAGAGAATCTACTGGATGCTTTAGATAGGCAGGGGCTGGCTACTGGCGTTTCGTATCGGTGCGTGCATAGACAGGATGCAGTGCGAGCACGGACTGCAAAATCAATTCCGGAGTAAATAGAATTTGATGCTGCAGTTTCTGGTGTGAGGCGTTTCTGTTTGATGAATATGTGTGGCGGACTGCTCGGCTGGAGATGCTGTGTCGCCGGTGAGTCGAGTCGAGCGATCGCTCGGCTGGTTGGCTCGACTCGTGCTTACTGGGATGGTGCGATGTACTATAATCCCATGGATACGCATCGCTGAAAAAGGAAAGAAAAGTAAAGGATCGATCGGTGCATCGATCGTACATGAGAACGGAAAAGAACGAGGAAGAGAAACTAGCTAGCGACCTGTGCTAGTTCAGCCTGTCCAGGCTTGGCCTGCTGCCAAAGATTGCACGTACATGCATATGGATACCCAATGGAATTTTAGAGAGAGAAGGATATGAGGAAATAGTAAAGAAGGAAAGAAATCAATCGATGATGTACTAGTTACGTACTGGAGTATACGTACTTACGTGTGAATAGCTGGAGGATTAAATCCAAATAGGAAAATCTAGTAAATGCTATAAAGCTCCAAAAAAATAATATACGAAACGAATTTATGAAAACAAAGTCAAATCCAAAAGAGGATATTTTAATAAGCTGAAGCCAAGAAAATACAATCTAAAATGAGGGGAAAATAAAATAAGAGATTTATTTAAGTTGATGCTAAATTCATTTTATACCTTCATGTTTATGAAAAATCGAGTTAAGTTTTAATTAATCAAACGAAATTTTCTAGTCCTCATTTTTAGATAAAAGTTTTTGAAAACTCCAAAAATCGGTCCGTTACAATTCTACCCCACTTAAAAGAATCTCGTCCCCGAGATTCGGGCTCACTATAGAATGGGTTTTGGAAGAGTCTTAAGCTTGCAATTGATCGGTTGCTCGGCTGAACCCTTTTCAAAAGTTGATCTTCCATTGCTTCAGGTACTTGTCCGCTACCCCCTTAAAAGAACTCTCGTTGAGGATTTTTCATACATCTCTTCGAGGTTGGTTAGTGTGTCTTTCTTGCATCGCTTGGTCGCGCGGTGCTCCCAAGAGTATGATGAACATGGTGGTAGAGTAGTATTCTCGTTCTTTGCATAAGCTCAAGCTATCATAGATTGGGGACAATGTATGGTTGGGTAGCTTGCATCATCGTCTGGTTAGCTTCATGGTGTCCTCAGGCGGTGTGTGCTATCTCACTTTCAAGCATCTTCCTTCCTTCTTGATTTGCATGGAAGGTTGTAGCAATAGTCTTCGATACTGGTAAAGCACATATCTTCCCTTCACTTTATGGGTCTTTAGAGCTTCATGCAAATTGGTATAATTGGCGTTCACAATTTGCTTTGTTTCCAAGGCTCATAGGTAAGAGGGAAAAGAATAAGACGCGTGCAAGAACCTAGCTTGGGACGGATATCCAAGAATAAAACACGTGAATAACCAAAAGGATTTTAAATAAGAACTCGGAAGAACAAAATAGTTTCTATGAAATTACATAGGATTTTAGCATGACTGCACATAAAAAGGTGCCAAAGGCAAAAATATGCAGACATTGCTCAAGCAAAAACTTTTTAAGTCTAAACGATCTAAACTATATACTTATCAGGGTCTTTCCAATCTTATCCTATATTGTTTGGTCACAACCAGTCTTGGTCTCGAGCTTCGTCATTGAAGAATGTACGGTGTGGTCGACGCTTCTTGACTCCTTGAGTTCTTGAGATTGCTTCTCTTGGATGGGTATGGTATACTAAAGAAGTGGCTAGGGAAGAAACTGTTAAGCACAATGTTGAATGAGATAAGACACGGAACAGAAATAGTTGAGGATTAGACTACGAGAATTTTGATAAATAGTATTTTAATTTTCAAATAACTCCTAAGGCTTTCCATTCCTGCTAAGGCCACGTGACTAGGTCGACGTCGGCTCTGATACCACTTCTGTGAGGACCGGAATTACACTTCCAGACCTCCTGTGTAATCATGTCAATCCCAAGATCAATGTTGACAACACAGCGAAATGATACCATTGCAGAACGTACAAAAAGTACAGTTACATAGTTTGAATAGCAATAGCGAAATGTCTTGTGACATTTGTTACAATCAGAAAGCTCAGCGGAAATATAAATGCGAAGTGACTCCATCTAGCCACAGGCAGTCGATGTAGTCCACGAGGCCTCACTCTTAAGCATCGTCGTAGTAGTCGTAGTCTTCTTCTTCTTCGTAGTGATCTGAATAATCAACAAAAGCAATGCGATGAGTACATAATAATGTACTCAGCGTGCCCCCTCATGCAAAACCTATAATAGCTACATGTGGCTTCAAAGAAAGGCTATATGGTTATTTTGCATAAAAGCTAATTTTGTTTGCAATACCATATGTAGTAGTTTTGATAAAAACGATTTTAGATGAAAACAGGTTTTGTATTCAGTGTAATGTTTCTCATCATTGTGAGTGTCCACGACACCTCACGTTCTCCATAGAATTCCAGAATAGGGGTAGAGGGAAGTAGCAAAACAGGGTTCCTGTATGTCAAGAAAGATTCATGTGTCGTCCATGACCGTGGACACGGCTATTCGAATAGTTTTACACTCTGCAGAGGTGGTACACTTTCACCACACGTCACAAACTCGCCTAATTGCAACCAGCCGTCGCTAGCATAGCAATAGAGAATTCGTGACAAGGTCTTTTAGCTAGATCCCCCAAAGATGTGACATGCCCACCGGGTATGGCGCCGGAACTGAGAGTACGTCCCCAAACCGGTCCCCCCATCTGTGCCGAAGGTTCTCCCGTAGGCAGACACCCCATCTGCGGTACGGCGACATCGACACCAAAGGCTGACTAACTTACTTGACCCAGCCAGAGCCCATTAGCATGTGGTTGTACGGTGGTCACAATCTTCAAATCCGAGACTTATTAGGCCCTTATGCGGCACGGACGACGGATTGCCCCCTTCAGCTTGTGAAGGGCAGCCAATCGCTCCTTCATCAGTTGATCCAGCAGTCGCCCGCGCCAATGTTTAGATGGTAAGTTTCACCCAGAGTAGAAGGTAGAGTAGAGGAAGCAACAACGGCTCATCAGCCAAGCTCAACGAGCTCATCATGTCCCGAAATATGTTTGTGACCCAAAGGTCAACCAATTCCTCCAAAGAGGCAAGATAAAGATATCCTACTGGATATTAAGCATGGCTAAGCATTTCTACTCTACAGGATTACTATATAATTTCTACTCAGGGTATCAAGTATATAAGGCGACAAGCGGATCAGGCTGGTGTGTCAATCGACACGCCAGTAACTTGAATAAAATAGCATGCATATTTGTAAAACAATAAAATAATGCCCCTTTTTAAAAACATAGGATAAAAACATGAGAGGGGGGGGCATGCCTTCGTTGACGAATCATCATCTTCTTCAGTAAGCGAATCATATCGATGTTCTTCAATAAGTAGATTATATCGATGTTCTTCAATAAGCTGATTATATCCACGTCCAACCACGTCACTCCCTACTCGTCGTAATGATAGCAAATGGTGACCAAATGAATGCCAAAGCAATAAGTACCAAATTCAAATGAAATACAAATGAGAATGAAAGGAGTAGTCGTTGAAGAATAGGATAGAACAACTTGATAGAATTGTGAAAGTGAGTTGTGACAACTCAAGTATGAATCAAATGGCATGGATAGGATGCTAGGATAGATTATCACGATAAAGAGCTAGGATTAGATATGTGGATAGATTATCAGACTAGAATGTTGTGATAAGATATATGGACTGGTCTTACTATGTCTAACCGTTTCTACAAACCAGACATATATAGGAGTTAATTATAACATAGTTGGTCATACCCGTGTAACCCAGTAACTCAATAACATCTAAACTATAGAAAAACTAGATAACTAGCAAACATGTAAACAAGACATAGCAACAAATCATATCATACTATTTTGTAATCATCAAACAACACTTATCATACTAGTGATATAAACAACAATTAGGATTATCTACCATGATAACACAAGCATATAAGCAATACAAGAGCTAAGATAAACATCGTCATCCTATATAAAACGATAGCAATTGCTAAAGTTGATACAGTAGAAACACACATTAATACTAGCGAACAGTCTAGCTATACACCGGCCACAACAGATAAGGTTAACATAACAACAAATAAATACTACCATAGCTATACTTCATCGATAATAAGCTAAGAGCTAAACAAGGTGTAACAACATCTAAACAGTATGAATCATGCCATAGCAATATCAAACTCGGATATGTTAAATATACGTGAACAACTCAAATACACCTTCCATAACAAGAATACCATTACAACTGTAAAGTACTATGCACATTATATACTAACCAAAATATCATTACAAGCATATAGCAAACAAAGTATAGCAATATGACTAAACACAAAGGAGATACAAGACTAAACATTTGAGAGATACTATAACATGGTACCAATAACGGGCAAACATAACATTACCAACATGAGAGAACAAATCATACAAGTACATACTACAAATCACACTCATGCCATTCTACTATCTAGTAACAGAAAAAATAGACTACGAAGATATGATATTATCATGCGCCACTACCATAAAATACAAACTATCATAATCATGGGATGATCTACTACAACAAGTAACACACAAATAAGATAACATACATGCATGAGACACGATATACATCTAGAACCAAACAACCACTCAAAGTATATTGTCATCTAGTCAATATGCAAGTCTATTCTAGCATACATGAAGACAAGGAACCATAACATGCAATGCTAACATGAAAAGAATCTAAACAATCATAAACATAACACAACGAACGGATCAATCAAATGCATGCAACATGAAGTTAGATAATGAATAATTATACATACATGCAAGCCATTAACACACATCCAAGCACAAAGATATGCAACTAGAATAAATAGAACTAAACATTATATTAAACACATGACACACAATATACAAAGATAGCTAAGCATGAATGATAAATTAGACAAACGACTCGCGGGCAATAGCACGATAATATACTTATAAGATGAATGTAATAACTATGTCCATCTATGAACTAGTAAGCAACAACATTAATCAAAGAATGACATCTTCATATAAAGTACTAACACGTTTCACAAAAGTACTAAACAACTAATAAACTACTACTAAGCAAAACTTATCTAAACATGTCACAAAATAACACATAGAAATTAAAGAAAACTCCTACACATGTGATTTAACTAGGAAAATAGATCGCACACAAAATCAAGTACACAATTCAAAAACCATTTGATTCGACTCAAAATTCGGTATATTAATACCCATCTTAAAATATACCCACTGTAATTAAAATATAACCCCACCAAATGGTTTCTGCAGTCGTATAGATAGTTTGATATGCTCCGGTCGAAGTCTAAAGATGAACAGAACATGATACTAGATGGCGATGTCGATTTTAGATGAATTGGCAGCAACGGTGTTTTCTCTACGGTGGTGGGATTGGAGATCGATCTTCTTCTCTGAACTTATGGAGATGAGTTGCACAAAGTTACGCGATAGGATATGACAGAATGGTGCTGAAAATTGAGTATGAAATAACCACGTCGACACTGGACATGATTAAGTGTTGGCGTGGACAGTGACCTGTATAGGTTGCAAAAAGATGTCTAGGAGGCAGGGCTACATGATATGAGACTACGTGGCAAAGGGATTGATATGATTCTCACCATACGCGATGAATTCGTCCGACGAACTCCATGAACAGAGTAGATGTGATCGCCAAATTCGACCGGTGCGATAAACAAATCCAGCTTGTGATAGCCTGATTCGATCCTCCTCCTCCGTTCTTATGGCGCAGAAGTTCCGCTTGTGGTAGCCGATCGCTGGAAACATGAGCGTCGTCGTCGTCGTTGACAGTCTCACCGGAGCTTCGCGAGATTGGATCGTTGGCGAGCTAGGACTTGTGCTGGTGGTGACAGATGGAAAGGAGAGCAAGAGAATCTACTGGATGCTTTAGATAGGCAGGGGCTGGCTACTGGCGTTTCGTATCGGTGCGTGCATAGACAGGATGCAGTGCGAGCACGGACTGCAAAATCAATTCCGGAGTAAATAGAATTTGATGCTGCAGTTTCTGGTGTGAGGCGTTTCTGTTTGATGAATATGTGTGGCGGACTGCTCGGCTGGAGATGCTGTGTCGCCGGTGAGTCGAGTCGAGCGATCGCTCGGCTGGTTGGCTCGACTCGTGCTTACTGGGATGGTGCGATGTACTATAATCCCATGGATACGCATCGCTGAAAAAGGAAAGAAAAGTAAAGGATCGATCGGTGCATCGATCGTACATGAGAACGGAAAAGAACGAGGAAGAGAAACTAGCTAGCGACCTGTGCTAGTTCAGCCTGTCCAGGCTTGGCCTGCTGCCAAAGATTGCACGTACATGCATATGGATACCCAATGGAATTTTAGAGAGAGAAGGATATGAGGAAATAGTAAAGAAGGAAAGAAATCAATCGATGATGTACTAGTTACGTACTGGAGTATACGTACTTACGTGTGAATAGCTGGAGGATTAAATCCAAATAGGAAAATCTAGTAAATGCTATAAAGCTCCAAAAAAATAATATACGAAACGAATTTATGAAAACAAAGTCAAATCCAAAAGAGGATATTTTAATAAGCTGAAGCCAAGAAAATACAATCTAAAATGAGGGGAAAATAAAATAAGAGATTTATTTAAGTTGATGCTAAATTCATTTTATACCTTCATGTTTATGAAAAATCGAGTTAAGTTTTAATTAATCAAACGAAATTTTCTAGTCCTCATTTTTAGATAAAAGTTTTTGAAAACTCCAAAAATCGGTCCGTTACATATTTCTTCCGCCGGCTTTGTGCTAAAGAATTAGATATCAAGGTGATTAAAGAGTTGGAGGAACAGACGCCCGAGTTGATTTGCGAGCTAGAGGCTATCTTTCCACCAGGCATGTTCAATCCCATGCAACATTTGTTGGTGCATCTCGCGACCGAGGCAAGATTGGGGGGGCCTGTGCAGACTCGTTGGATGTTTGCAACTGAGAGAGAGCAGAAGGACCTTCAAAAGAAAAGCACGAACAAATGCCGCATCGAAGCATCCATAGCTGAGGCAACACTGAACGAGGAGGTGTCAAACTTCACCACTAGGTTCTATAGTGACAATCTTACCACTGTTCATAATCCAGTGCCTCGTCTCAATATGGCCAACTCGGAAGATCTACCTGAACTTAGCATTTTCATCGGGGCCGGTGGCAAATCAAGTGGCCACAAGAAGAGGAAATTATCATATGATGAGTGGACGAACATTACATCTTATGTCTTGAAGAACACGGAGGAAGTACAACCCTACATTGAGTAAGTGGTCAGTGTATAGTGTATTGTTCGGCACACTTCCATTTCCTAGTTTGTGGACTAACTCCGTTTCTTGATCGTTGCCATTCATAGGTTATTTGAGACAGAAACCTGGAAACATCGAAGACCATGTACCGACAATGACAAGTTGGTTCTTTTTAAAAAGGGTGGTGAAGGAGGCGGCGGTTTCATTCCGTGGTTCAAAGCTAAAGTAGGGAATATCCCTTGTTTCATTCCATGTTTGTGCAAGACGTTTCGTCTACACTAACATATCATACTTGTTCCTATTGCACTTGTAGGGAATATCTGACCCGGAAATGAGGCCCGAGTTGAAGAAACTTACCTCATGCACCTATGCCGTCAAGACCTATAATTCTTATGACGTGAATGGGTTCCGCTTCCATACCGATCATTACGAAAAAACTCGGCCAAACCCGAAGACAAGAAATTCCGGGGTCTTATGCCAAGGGAAGGACGGCCTTGATTACTATGGAATAGTCCAGGAAATAATTGAACTGGATTGTGAATTCGGCAAAAAGAAGAACCCTGTTGTCTTCAAATGCCATTGGTTCAATCCAAGAAGAGTGCGACGAAGACCTGAAATTGGGTTGGTCGAAATTGAGCGAGAATCCGTCTACGCGGGAGATGATGTCTATATCCTAGCACACCAAGCCATCCAAGTTTTTTATCTCCCGTACCCATGCAAAACTGTGAAACGTCTTATAGGCTGGGATGTAGTGATCTCGGTACCGCCACGTAATAAAGTACCTACCCCTAACGATGACGACTACCACCACCGTCTAAACCCGAACACCTACGAGGGAGAGTTTTATCAGGAAGATGGGCTGTCAGGCCAATTGAACATCAACTTGCCTACTGTAGATGAAATGGAAGAAGACGACGGTGCCATTATAGTCGACCATGGGCAAGAGGACGGTGAGCTGGTTGTCAACCGGAGAGACGTGGATCTTCTTGAACGGATGCACCTACCCGATGTAGAGGAGCCGAGCGGTCCACCTCTAGACTACGTTCCAGATTGGTGGTACACTCGTGATAGTGATGATGATGATCCTGGTCCAAGTTATGATCCAAACAATGTAGACACTGGCTTCTGAAGCTTTGTACTCGTCGATTAAGAATTTCTGTCTGTATGAACCATTTGTGATCTAATATTTTGTATGAACCATTTGTGATGTAATATTTTGTATGAACCATTTGTGATGTAATATTTTGTATGACCCATTTGTATGCCACTTCTGAATCTTCATAGGAAAATCGATCGTCTGGATCCCACACTCCCGCGGATGGTGAAGACGGAGGGAATGGTTGAGGCGGGGCTGCAAGGCCATCATCGGCGCCATCGGCCTCCAACAACCCCGAGTGACTCTAGGTAAGCTCAGATCCCAAATACATGTCAATACCCACATTTCCACACACATGTTTTGAAACTAATGCTTATAGCTTTCAAACTTGTAGGATTGCATCCATGAGGCCTTCGGTGACTACTGGACTTGTGCTACCTCTGAATTTGTGGCATTTCCTGCTAGCTGTGAAGTACTGCCATGTATTTTGAACTCTATTTTGTGAACTTTCAGACAATGTGTGCTATATTTTGTTATATGTGTCTCCTTTCAATGTTCTGGGAGTGATCCAGTGATATAATTGATATATATATGCATATATTGTACTTAAAATGCAGAGATTTTTAAAAAGCAGGAAAATCTGGCAATATGTAGGATCTTCGCCGTGTGCTATACTCGGCGAACCGTCCTTTACCGAGCAAGGCACACGGCGAAGACGCGCTACCGGTGCCATTTTGGTCAGCTGGGAAGTCACTTCGCCGACAATCAAGTATTTGCCGAGTTCCATACTCGGCGAAATGGTGCCAAATGGTCACCTGGGAACGCAGTTCGCCGAGATCGCTAGTTTTGCCGGGCGGTGCACTCGGCGAAGTGGTGCCAAATGGTCACCCGTGTGAGACTTTCGCCGAGCCCTTCTAATGATCTGGCACTCGGCGAAGTTGGGACCCGACGCTCGGCGAAGCTTGGCACACGGCGAAGCTTACTCACGGCGAAGTTGGGCACGGGCGCTCGGCGACGTCTGGCACGGGCACTCGGCGAAGTACAACACGGCGAAGACGTTCGCCGGCACCGAGTTGGAGGACACGTGGCGCCATCTGTGCGTTCTTTCGTCGCCGAGTGCCTTGGCCACGGTTCTCGGCGAAGGTCTGACACACGCCTGACGCCCATCTGACAAGGGACGACCCAGATTGCCTTTTCTTTGCCGGGTGTCGTGTCTATTGTCTCGGCGAAGGTTTCGCCGTGCGTCCCCGACAAAAAGCGCTCGGCGAAGCGGCGTCGCCGAGGCGATTTTCGCCGAGACCGCTCTGCCGAGTGTCGTGCTCGGCGAAGAGTTCGCCGAGGCCAATTCCTGCCTTCGCCGTGTATTTTGGCCACACGGCGAAGATCGATTTTCCAGTAGTGAATACACCTCTAACATCCTCTCAAACTCATGATAGATCAATAACTAAGGTTTTGGAGAGATCCATAACTATAACTCACAAGACACATACTCCCTCCGTTCCCATGCTTAAGGCGTATAAAAAATCCGAATTTTGACCAGAGAACAAGGCGCGGGTGTCCAGCTATTGAGAATCTTCCTACTATGCCCCTCCTCTGGCGCTGGAACAGAAGACATGTTGCATGCGCATGCCTGGTGTTTGGCTGCGCTTGCTTTTGGCTAGAACTAAGGAGACGCTGCCCAACGAATAAGAGAGAGAAATAACTGTGAGGAACTATTTACTAGGGGCACTACGGGAAAAACTGCATGCTCTCTGACTCTCCTTAATCAACGCGCCGAAAATTTTACGCCTTAAGCAAAGGAATGAAGGGAGTATATACTCTAGAGCAATAACATCATCATGCTCACTAGTGTGCCAAAGAAAGTATCAACACCAACATGCCTTGTAAGTTGATGCTTCACAGATCACGCGTGATACTTACAACACATGTATTATTTCACTATTTGGGAAAAGAGGATTAGGCGTAGTGACAGAAATACCAAATTTCTCACGCAACCACGGTAACCAAATCATCTCAGCTGTCGGAAGAGTCATGGCACACAACTGAGACTGTGCACTCGAACATAAATGAGCGTTCATCAGAATGGTCACTATCTCAAGTAGCATCCGGATATGCGTAAAGTTGAAAGGAACTGATAGTGTGGAAGAAAAGACGCGAGTGAGTATCTCACGAAGACGCATTAACCACTCCATTTTCATCCCTAGAAGCGAGGCCGAGTCTTCCCGATGTTCTTCCCGACAGTGTCGCCGTTCAGTTGAGGCCGAGGAGTGGCACCGGGGTTGTACATCGATATAGATCTAGTAGGTTTAGTAGTAGTAGTGTGTTTTGTCGGGTTGCTGGTCACATGCGATATGCTGGGAGGATGACGCTAGGTCTCCTCGGCTGGATCTGGTGCTGCATGTGGATCTTTCTCCTCGACGCGGTGCTCCGATGGTCCGAGACGTAGGTGGCGGTGTTGGAAACTGCGGGCTACTCCAGAAATAAGGCTTACCTTGGTAGATCGAGCGTGGTTGCAGGTGAGGTCTTCACTCCTTTTGGGCACCATGGTGGCGAGAGCGGGTGGATTTAGGCGGAGCCGTGGCCTTGTCTCGAGAAGCCTTGAGTTGGGATGCTGCATATTCTACGTGAACATCCTCGGCGCCCAGAGTTTCGGCTGAAGTCAATTGCAATTGTTGCACAGTACAAGGAGGTGTAGGGGTGTAAACGGATAGGATAATTTCCGCACCGAATCCGTTTTAAAGAATCCATATCCGGTTCCGAAGAATTTGCCGGATAAGGATATCCGATTCCGAACAGAACACCCGGATATGGTATAGGATATGGTATGAAAAATAGCATCCGAATATGGATTATCCGAATATTAGTTCGGATTATCCGATGGTTATAATCCGAATAATCCGATTTTCTACCGAAATGTCTAAACTAATAGAGCACAATTTGTATTTAGTGAGTTGTGAAGCTCATTTGTTGAACAACGACTCCCTTGCATGGTCATTCTACATACTATGGAGTATAACTTTTTTAGATTATTATGTTGTTGAGCTATTATTTTTGGTTATGTGGCTTGATGATATACATTGCGCATACCGATCCGACTAATTTTCTTTTCGCCCCGAATCCGCTCCGTTTCCGTTTCGAATCCGTGATTATATCTATCCGCCCCGAATCCGCAACCGTTCATTATCCGATCCGATCCGAATCCGAGAAAAAAATATGGTAAAGGATATGGTAGAGGTAAAATCCGATCCGATCCGATCCGTTTACACCCCTAAGGAGGTGTCTTGATTGCCAAGTAAAGAGATTACAATTAAGGAAACAATCTAAACTAATCTAATTCTCCTTGTTTTCGGCTAGGTAGACGTGTCCTACACATACACGTCTAACATCAGCGTTTGACCCAGATGACCAACTGGTGGTCTCGAATCAAGCTGGCAAAGAAAGTTGGTGTTTCTTCAACCTCCAAGCGAAGGCCCTCCTTCGAGCTTGACGAGGTGTCCCCCGCTTTTTTCGGTCCAAGTCGCTTCGTCCCGGCGCCGTCGAGAATGGCTACTGGTTGAGCTCGGTTTTCTCCGGCTGAGTGCAGATGACCTGATCACAGTTTCCTAGATTTACTTAAGGTATTTTTTGTACAGTAAAAGTTTGGGACTAGTTTCTAATTTTCTTTGGGGTCCATGATGTAATTTGTACCTGCACTGCTGAATACTAACTGCATCCGGGCCGTTAGAGGCCGCTCCAAGTTCAAACAAAAATTATTACAGGATACGTTTATTTATATGTATGGCCTTAATGTTGTCAGGCAGCACAAGTAGGCTTAAACATGATTTAAACGAACTCTTAAATATGCCTGACAGACCACTTGAACTGCTTTGATCCCAGTGCTGTCAAGGCAGAAGTCACAAGTTGCCAGACCGTCCACCTCACGTTTATTGGCTTAATGTTCTCGAGGATTGTGTGTACTAATTAAACCTTTTAAGTTTTGAAATCTCCGATCTCTGCGGCTCAACTAGGCTTCAAATCTAAACTAAACGATCTCCTAAAAATGCCTGACATGTGCAAGGGATCCCCTGTCCAAAACCAGTCAGCTTGATTTCCGATCTTGTTTCCTCCTTGTCATATACTCTTGCATTGTGTCAGGTTCGGGAATAATTTAAGCCTCTCTTCTGTGCATTGACGTTGACCACCAAGAAACTTGCGAAATTAACTTGGATCTACGTATGGGCGAATATTTGTGGCACCCAGCACCAGTGTGCTCGGGTGCAAAAAAAACTTGAAAATTTGAAATTTGAGTTTGAAAAGTTTAAATCTTTTTTCGTTGGGTACATACGCGTGTTCTACGCTTCCGAGCTACAGAAAAAAAATAGTGGCTGCGAGGGAAAATAACACCTTTTCCTGCAGAAATTTATCTTTTTTTGTGTAGTCTAAAATATATGTTTATTTGAGGAAACTTATGGCGTATGTAAGCCATGTGTATATATGCGAACGTCACACTGTAACCGGGTGACAATAACGACAACTTCTGGGTAGCTCGAAAAGATGAGTATTGGACTTAATGATTCAAAACTGGGAATTGCACCTCCTGCGATGGAGACACATGATGTAAATCATGTGGATATCGAAATACGGAGACGAGAAAAAGGAATCAAACCACTAACAAGGATAACAAGATATAGTGAACAAGAGTTGCTTCACACATATATCGGAACATCTCACCACGGCTATGTTTAGTATCGTGATGCAATGGGAACTATGTACACATGAACTAGCAGGTTCACTTTATTGGTTATTGACCGGAAAGTGTTCCAAGTCATGTCCACTTGTTATCGAATATGTATGGTTACACGCTTAAGTATTTTTCAGTTAGTTCAAGAAGTTGATGGATTGAAAACATAAGGATGAGTAACCGGAATAGTTCCGAGTGATCGAAATAATTTCAGAAAGATTTCAAAAGTGTTCCAGGAATTAAACAAGCGAGAAGAGAGAAAGAAGAAGAAGAAATGAGAGCACATGCCTCCTCCACACAAAGATCCTTGGGTGGTCCGGAAACAAAGCAACCCTTTGTCACCACCATAGGTTACCGTCGCCGAAGCTTCATCAAAGATAGGAGAAACACCAGCTTGCATAGGGCTAAAGAAACGCCATAGCACATAAATCTATGGTGTAAACTAGTTTTGTCATATTCTTCCTTCAGTCCAAACTAGTGAGACTAGCCATTTTGACATATACTTTATTCTTATGGAGTATCAAAATACCGTGTAAATTAGGAGAAAGGCGAATTGGCTCCCGAGCACACCTGCTCCTGCCCGATTAATTTTTTTGAAACAAATACTAAACATTTTAGAAAATTCTGAAAAAAACTGGTGATGACCATGTACAAGTTTTCTACAGTACAGACATGCCAAGTTTCGTGGTGAAATGATAGTCATGGTGCTCGGCACAAAAAGGACAAAATCTGTGCTCTGAAAAACTATATTTGTAACTCTCAGTTTTGTTATTGATTTGTTTCTATTTTTTGCACCGAGCACCACGAGTGTCATTTCGCCACGTAACTTAGCAGGTTTGCCGAAAACTTGTATATGCTCATCACCAAAAAAAATCAGAATTTTTCAAATTGCTTTACTTTTTTTTTTTTGAATTTTTTAATCAGACAGGAGGAGCATGTGAGCTCGGGAGCCAAAGTGAATTTCTGGTAAATGAGTTTTTGTCTTAAGTCAAGCCTTGTAAAGTTTGACAAATTTATAGGAAGAATATAAAATCTATATTTTGAAACAGATAATATGAAACTTTATTTACTGATGGATCTAACTCGTTATTATTTTGTATTATAGGGCAAAAATATAAAATTGGTCAATATTTACTAACCTTGACTATGCATAATATTTTGGCAGGTCTAATGACATTAATCTCGTATTATAGATGTTAATACATTTTTCTATAAGTTTGGTTAAGGTTTAACCAGCTTGACCTAAGAAAAAACTTAAATGCATAATATTTTGTCACATTTGTATAGATTGAGTTCGCTTTGTTTCTCTCCATTGTTATGCTTATGAGATGTGAGTGCTATGAGTCTAATACTACCCTCATAGTCCATATAAGACAAAAATCCTCAAACTGAGTTATAGTCCAGTGCAATATTTATCCAAAAGATGCCGATACAATGTAATGATTACAGTTTATCTACAATAATTTTCTTCAAACTAATTAAATATACCGAAGATAAAAAGAACAACAATTCAACAAACATGGAAATGTCCACGATTTGCGCAAAAACACAGGCAAAGCGAAACTAATCACATTATTTCTGAAAATCTGTACATTTGAAACTGATTTCAGTTTGGCAATGGTTACAGGTACTTCATGAGAAGCCAGACAATGACCACAAGCATCACTATAGCGACAACAGACAGCAGCATGGACATGCAGGAGCAGCCACCCCTGGCGCGTTTGTTCAGAACCGCAAGCCTCTTTTGCACCCGCTGAATGAGAGGAGTTTTGCGTCAAAATTAAGTTCGAGCAAAGCTTGAAACTACTAATAACAAAAAGCAATAGAACTTTCTTTGAGATCTAAGGATAAGGCATGGAACAGAGCGTTTGAAATACAACCTGGAGACGTGAGTTTGTAGAATCAACATCATCCTCTAAATCTTCCTGCAATCATGAAGATGGAGAAGTGATTATCCAGTCTAAAGAACAAATACAAGTGTGGCTTCGTAGTAAGAGACTAACAATCAGTCTTGTGTGCAGGTCAAGTTCTTCGTTGACTGCTAATGCAATATGTTTTGTGCTCAGCACTGTCTCTTCCAGCCTCTCAAGACCCTCATCTTGTTCTGCAAATTGTCGGGGCAGACAGGGTCACTGAATTAGGCAATTGTCAATTGGTCATTGCTTTGTAAAATGCTTAGTTTGTTGCCAGCAGTAGATATACAAACAAATAATAAGCTTAAGGAAACAACCACATTGAATATGCACTAAACCCGCACATTTTCAGTAGCCTCTTACAGTCAAATAGCTAATCGCACAATTTCAACAGAAATCGAAGATTAAAAAGGTTCATCATTTTATTTAAAAAACAAAGCAACTGCATGAAGACTCAAAGGAAAACTGGCATATATGCAAGGAATACTGGATTTCTGAGTTCTGAATTTCTGTATGCTTGCCACCAGAAATAGGCTAACAGCGTTCTTATGCACTGAAATGGTGAGGAATGCATTTGTCACGCCTACTGTGAGGCACATGAGGAATGTCAATGCCTAGTTTAACTGTTTGACCAGACATTAAGACATCGCTTCTCTTGGATACACTTACAAAAAAGTAAAACTTTCTCCTTAATTACTTTGATAAAGTCAACACAACCAGTAAACACCTCTCAACATGTCACAACCACTAAACATCTCTCAACGTGCCACAATCACATTTGGATACACTAAATAAAGAATTAAACACTCCTTATTAGTTTAACGAACTCAATAGCATCACTCAGGGCCGTCCAAGGGCACGTGCGAGCTGTGCACCGGCACAGGGCCCCCAAATTTTAGGGGCCCCACATTGGCCCAAATTTACTTGGTATATTTGCTAGTTGGGCTATTTTTCTGAGTTGCCGCAGCCTATTTTCAGGCCTTGCCGCAGTCGCCATAGCAGTTTTGCTTCTGTTCGCTTTGTTTCCGGATCGGCGATCTCACGCCTGGCTTGAAGGCGCCGCTGTAGGAGCCAGTAGGCCAGGCTCGCACGCCGCCCACACTTGCACGTACCGCAGCACCAAGCCAAGCACCCAGCGGCCAGCGACATGGTTCAGCTACGATATAGGATCAGTGCATCAAGACATCATCGGTTCACCACATCGTCACTCCGTCAGGTGCATTCTTACGCATAAATTAGCAATCCATATCTAAGCCCTATCTAATTTTGGCCTTTTTTCTCCAATGATTACATTGGTGAGTATACTAGATACAAGTGCATTAATTATTTTGTCCTTCTTTTGTGTGTGCATCTATATCAGTACTAGATCCAGTGAGATGTTTAGAGTTTCGCACGGGGGCCCCAAATTTCTGGAGACAGCCCTGGCATCACTAAACACCTCTCAACATGCCATGACCACATTGGTGTATCTGTGGAGGGTGGTGAAAATGGAAGGCGGCATGCCAGACATCGATTTCGGCAACGACTTTAACATCGTCAGAGCACTTCATTGCCACAGCGGAATGTATAGTAAGTCATTTATCAGTACCTTTTATGATTTGCCTCTGAAGGCCAACGATCCCTTGGTTATCCAACCCAGCTACTCTGCTTATGTCATCAGCAGCTTTTTTAGTATGACCAAGCAGATCCTCCCTAAATTTTGAAAGCACACATGTGATACATTAATTATTAATAAGAATCATCTGAACAAAATTTAACAAGGTAAAACATTGACGAGCCTTCATTCTAAAAAGATTAATCAGCGTGATGGTGGATACCAAAACGCAGAACACACCTGTTGGCAAATGTCGACGTGTTGAAACTTGCCGTCACCTGTTTTGCTCTAGATTTCAAATCGGAAAGCATGTCTTGGCGCTTAAGCAGCTCCTTGTCAGTGCTGCGCAACATGGTAATGACCCCTTTATAAGTGGATTTTTTTATTTAACTACAGGTATACATTACAAAAAGTATCAAGAGAAGTTCTTGCATAGCACCATACATACGAAAGATATCTCAATATAATGAGAACTGACTGCGATAACTGATAAATTTGCACTGGGAGCAACCAGCATATAGCATATATCACGCATACCATCATGGAGAACATACATGCCAACAGGGTAAACTACTCCAATTGTTATCTCCTAAGAAATGAATCACCAAGCATGCACGGATGTACTTACTACTGCGAATAAGAGACAAGATTAACTCTTTTCCCACTTTTGCAGCTCAAATTTTTATTTCCTCTTTGTGACTAGTCTCCCATACTCACAGGCAACGCACCGTGGGTGAAATGTCCACATGCCAATTCTCAGACAGTACAAAACTCTAATTTTCGATTCTATGGATGCACCAAACATGGTATCAGCAGCATTTCACTAACATTTACACATGTTCACCCAGACACTACAACATCATGCTATTGTTTCAGCTTTTCGCAGATAATCGGTGAATAAATTTTGCAGGACCATCACAGCACAGCCCACTCCTAAACATTCTAATCCACGACCTATGTTCGATACTAGTTGTATACACCTCGAGACGTGGATACAGATAGCGCTGCGAGGAAACACGTACGTACATGGATTTGGGAGGAACCCTGGCGAGCAGCCCGTCGAGGTTCTCCAGCCTGGTGCCGAGGATGGTGACCTTCCTCCGGATGGCCGACGCGTCCGGGCCGGACCGCGGGAGCGCCGCCCAGTCCGCGACCGTGGAGGCCACGTCGTCGGCCAGCCGCGCCGCCTCGCCGTACTCCCGCGCCCACGGATCCGCCGCCATCGCGGGGAGGGAAATGGACCTATCGTGCGTGGCGGGGGAAGAGGAGGGGCCGATCGGTGGACCCGGTGAGATTCGGCTAGGCCGCGTCGCCGCCGGCGGTCCGGATGGTTGCTTTGGCTGATTCCTCTGGCGGAGCGGGGAGGATGGCGTGTGGATTGGTTGGTCGTGGTTTCCTTCTCTCCGTGGGTTTGACGAAGCGTAGCTGCGGGGAAGAAGGGATTAGACCGACCAGATTAGCGGCTTAATTTCCGGAAAGTCAGTGCTCCCTTCGTTTTAAAAAAAACTCATAAAATATTTGAAAGTATTAAAATAAATTTTTTTGAGAGGGAAGTATTAAAATAAATGGAAAATAATTTTGGATGTAGTATAAGATGTAGCCTACAAACGTGTAAAATCACAACGTCAAATTCTTTGTAAGTATTGGGCTACACAAAAATGATAAATTCTTAAAAAGTTTGGAGATTTAGAACACTATACTCAAATCTGCACATTTGTATCTTTTGTGTAGCTCAAAATACAAAGTATTTTTAACTAAAATTTGCAGGTTTTTAGAATACATCACTGAGAATATTCATGATTTTTTCGCATTTTTGAAACTTTAAATGTGATTTTCGAAAAAAAAATTAAAACACATTAAACACTAGAACTCGGGAGTAAGAAATTTCCACTTCTTAATTTCGGATTAAGTTTTGTATGGACGAGATGGGATTAAAGTGATGACGTGTTTAAAGCCCATCGCTGATAACGGGCTAGATGGGCCCATACCTCGTGGCTTTATTTGTCACTCCTTTCGGCCCGTGCAGTTCAATGGCACCAAAAAATCCAAGGGCACCCCCAATAAAAAAAGCTCCCTAAAAGATGTTGCTCTAGAAAAAGCCTTAAAAAGGAAGTTGCTCTAACAAATGAACCAGCAGAAACAATTTTTCCTAAACAAAATTCCGCTCGAAAAAATAGACTTTGCAACGTAACGTCTACTCTTACTACTTTGAGAAAAAATGTAACTTAACTACCACATGTTCGGCCAGTCTTTTTTTTTTAACAAAAAACACTAAGTTTATCCACTATGCAAAAAAAAAAAGCTTATTTCAGACGTCGTGAGAGCGTTTTGCTCGGTGTTTCGTCCCGCTCCACGGCTTCGTCCTTCGTCACGCCCCCTCACTCTCAGGTCAGAGGCAGGAAAACATAATAAGAGGGACCAGTGTAAGATTTTTCCGTCTAGCCAATTGTTAGGAGGGCCAAAGTACTAAAATGCAAACTTTTGAGGGGTTTTAGCAAAGAAAATAGGCGTATGTATTGAAATTTTCTGCATGTTAGGGGGGGGGGGGGGGGGGGGGCAGGGCCCCTGCTGGTCCCCCTGTCTCTGCCACTGCTCACTCTAGCCCACGCCCCCATCCATAACGGCGAAGGCAAAGCCGAATACCAAGAAGAGTGTGGTGTCCGTCGACTTTGACATCTCTTGTCGTGCCTATCTCTCCCGAAATTTCCGCCTCGCGTGTGTCCCTTCTCGAGTTGCACCACCACCACCGCTCAGGCGAGAAATTACCGCCCCTCTGTCTCTTGTTTTGCTTTCCTGGTTGATCGTGTGATAGTAGTAGACAAGATTTTTTCCATACGACTTCAAGCTGAAGCCGGGTTCCATTATCAAAGGATAACATAATATAGTCTTAAAGCGTAGAGAAATTAAAAAAGAACAAAACTGAGAAACGATGGAAACCAGCAACTCTTCTACGGGAAGAGGCTAACTACAGTTTGTTAACCCCAGGGGCCTAGCAACGTTCCAAGCAAGTAGTGGACAGGAATTGGTACATGCAAGTCTTATTATTCACCACAATTTGTACATACATAGGGGTGCATGATTACAGTACAGATAGAAGCACAACTCTGGTGGCTGAATAATTAACACTCGTAGCAGTAGTTGATTCAGGTTGCATTCAGGTAGCAGATACAACGGTTGATTCAGGTGTTGGTGCTGCTGCCGGTGTATGTACTCCTAGTACCACTGGTAATTTGTTTTCAACCCACGCTATGTAACCGCCTCCCACATTCTTCACATTCACAAACCCCTGAAAATGCATTCATTCATCACATATCGGTATCAGTAAATATAAATATCCAACATTTATCGATTTATCTATCTATTTGGTTGGAGATACAGAAAGATAAGAGAGTTGCTACTTACTGCTGCTAGGAGATCGATGCAAGCTAGCTCCGACCTCTTGCCGCTCTGGCAACCCTGCATGACAGAATCGATAATTCAGACAGGATACATACAAGTAGTAGCGAAGTCCAGAGCCGTGCTCGTCTCCCCTCCTCCCTCTACAGTTCTCTGAGGCGAAAAAGGGCGAGTCGGTCGAGATCCCCTTTCGCCGGCGGTGAGGGCGCGGATCCTGGCCTCCTCCGCTCGCTCCGGCGGCGTGAGGAGGTCGGGATCTCGTCTCTCGGCGCCCGGTGTGTAGATAGGGTAGGGGTAGTTTCCTGGCGCATCGATTTGGAGAGGAGATCGGTGTCGTCGTGGAAGAATAAGTCCGCCACCGTTCCTCTCCCTGGCCGGCGACGGCGGGCGGTTGGCGTGGTAGTCCCGCCGGCCTCTGGGTCGGGCGGTCGTTTTGGTGCCCCAAGTTCTGTGGATCTTGTGGGATCTTCTTCTCCGCGGGTGGCCGGCGTGACGGCGGCGCCGTCTGCGCGCTCTGGAGTTCCTGTCCTCCGGCCCTGTCCTCGTCGCGGCGTCGTCTCCTCCAGCGGCGCTGCAGGGCTTGTGAGGTGCTGGTGTGTAGGAGGGAGGGTTGGAGGTGGAGCTCGGCTCTGTGCTCCTCGCCGGAGGTTGCTGCGGGGTTCCGGAGGAAGACGGCTGGAGGTTCCGGCACAGCTGGGTCGCTGGTGGTGCCCGAAGCTGGTGGAGGAGAGGGCGGCCTGGCTGTGCTCGTTCATCGTCGACGATCCTGATGCTTGCGTCAGGTGGTTTATGCGGCCATCAACTTTGTTTGGAGGTGTCCTCTCTCTCAGGTTTGCGGTGTTAGCGGTGTTGTTGCAGCTTTCTCTTGCGTGTGAGTGTGGTTTCGGTGTTCTTCCTCAAATCTGTAGCGTGCGTGTGTTCAAATCTTGTATCTGCTCTTATGGATGAATGAATACATGCAAGCTTTCTAAAAAAAAAAAAAAAACATACAAGTAGTAGCAGTTGGTGTAAAATGACGTACGACGAGTATGTGTTGGTCTGTGGTGAAGTGCGAGGCGACCTGCTCCACGAACGCAGGGTTCTTCTCCCGGGTCCCTGCTCACACAAAAGCAGACACCGACTTGTTATCAACTTACTTCATTATTCGATCCATTCACTTTCATTAGCGATTAATTAGGTAGCGCACATGGACGGCTGCACGTCCAGATACACGACGCATATAGACGGATTAATTAAGATCGGTGGAAGGTAAATAAGACATACTCCCTCCGTCCCACGATATAATACATTTTGGTAAGTTGCTTTAATTTGTGAAAAATAACATCTTATATTATGAGATGCAATGAATATCAATTACTAAAAATGTAAGATATTTTAGGCAGCATGTAAATTGTGTTTTGGACAGACAAAATAGACTTAACTTCTGGAGTGCTCGTTGGTTAGATGGAAGCACAGATTGCCCCAGCTCTTTGTAGAATTTGTAGGAGAACGTGGAGCTAAAAAGCAAAATGCGGCCGAAGCTTTTCGAGACAACCAGTGGATTGCTGATATTTGTGGTGCTCCAAGTGCGCAAGCCATAACTGAATTTGTCGATTTGTGGACTGATTCAGGTTCAGCCTTCTCTGGCCACTACAGGAAACGCACAAGACGCCGACGGCCGCCGTGTACGCCGTCGACGGCGGCCGTCGGTGTATCGCGCTGTCGGCGTAGCCTAGCTGCCGTCGGCGTAGAAAAGCCGTCGGCGTAAACTTGGCTCCGTCGGCGTATGAATTGGCAGAATTTTGTTTAAAAACATTTCAAAACAAAAAACTTTGAAATTTTTTCCCAATTTTTTTTTTTGAATTGTTTAGCCACTTAATCGCACTAGAGACACATTTATCTCTAACCATTATTAATTGCAACCTTAATTACTCGTTTCTACTAACACTTCCCCACAGGTCACCCATCCTTAATTTCTTAGTTCCTTCCCTGTGAGCTACCTAGAAACAACAGATGTTTTACTGACAATAGTAGTCTATCAATCCTATTAACTCATGGACTATGATGTCACACACCTTTATTTTATGAATCCAAATAATTATTTGAATAAAAAAATGAATCATTAATAATAATCTTGAATTCAAATAATAATTAACTTATTTGCCTTTTCCATTTAATATTGAATAATTCATATCTACAAATCCGTAAATCGAAATTTGACAAATAATATGTCTAAATCGATTAGAAAAATGAGATAAATCCAAATATGACATTCATATCATCCATAACCCAACTCTTGAAAAGTTTCCCTCCGGCTTGTCCAATCGGGAACTATCACGCTATAAGTGCATGTAAACTCCCTAGAGAGACGTGGATGTCGGGGACTATCACGCTATAAGTGCATGTAAACTCCCTAGCTATAAGTACATGGTATGAAACCCCCTAGCTTGTGGTGGGAACCCGACGCTCCGGAGCCCCTCTCCGGTGAAACCGTAGCCCCACTGGAGAAAAACCAGACTTATACGACTAAAGTCGGTACCGACGTCAAAATGGGGTAGCAAAATGTAACTAGTTGCTTGGTTGTGTTAGGCTAGGCTCTAGGAAGTCACAAGATAAAGGTATAACCCAACTCTTGACAAGATTTCCTCATGTTTGTCCCATCGGGACTATCACGCTATAAGTGCATGTAAACTCCCTAGAGAGACGTGGATGTCGAGGACTATCACGCTATAAGTGCATGTAAACTCCCTAGCTATAAGTACATGGTATGACACCCCCTAGCTTGTGGTGGGAACCCGACGCTTCGGAGCCCCTCTCCGGTGAAACCGTAGCCCCACTAGAGAAAAACCAGGCTTATACGACTACAGTCGGTACCGGCGTCAAAATGGGGTAGAAAAGTGCAACTCTTTGCTTGGTTGTGTTAGGGTGGACCCTAGGAAGTCCCAAAACAAAGTTATACCCCAACTCTTCACAAGATTCCCTCCAATTCGACCGAAGTGGGAGTTTCCAGGTATAAGTCCAGAAACTCACTAGAGAGAAACTGATGACGGTGAAGCCTCTAACATCCCGGAGTGGAATGCTGGACATTTACAACCCAAAACATACTTGTACCCACTTGGTATGGCACCACCTAACTTTTGGTTCGATTCCGACGCTCCGGAGCCCCTCTTCGGCTAAACCCATTTGAACATGGAATTTTTTTGTTCTTGCTCATGATTTTTTTTTAAGAATATAGTTTGAGCAATGTGTATGATGATGCAGATCTACTTATCCTCTTCGAAACGAGCTAAAGAACATCGAAATCCGACTTCCAATGCAAAAGTTATGCTCAAAACAGTGTGTAGGTAAAAAAACAGAAAATATAGGCCGACGGCATTGCCGTCGGCGTATCTCAAAAAAAAAAATATATATATATATATAGGCCGACGGCATGCCGTCGGTGTATCTAAAAAAAACAGAAAATATAGGCCGACGGCATTGCCGTCGGCGTAGCTAAAATAAAAAAGGAAAGACCAAGTCTAGACTGGTCGGGGTCTACGCCGACGGCCCCGATATTTGGCCGTCAGCGTATGTCCTGCCCGTCGGTGTCTTGTGTCTTTCCCGTTGTGGGCTGCGGTGGATGACGCCTTTGTTTGGCGCCTGACATCTAATGGAAGCTACCCTACCTCTTCAGCGTATAAGGAATTTCTCTATGAATAACTACGGAAATAAATGTTCACCTGGCTGCTGGCTCTAAGAAATACACTCTCTATCTCACAATATAAAACGCTTTGGCAAGCTTTTTCATAATATAAAACGTTTTGGCAGGCCATAGCGAGGGGGCAGCTGGCCTGGCTCAAAGAAATACACTCTCCGTCTCATAATATAAAACGCTTGCTAAAACGCTTTGGCAAGATTTTCCATAATATAAAACGTTTTGGCAAGCTATAGTGAGGGGATAGATGTTGGACAGTGGACATACTGCAACACACCTTCTCCTCACAATCCTGATTCGACGGTTGCTGACATAGGCGGAAGCTTCACGTGAGTGCCCGCACCTTCTCCTCTCCCTCGTGGCGTCGACCTTGCATCTCCTCCTCCGCCAGGCTCCTCCCACCTTGGGTCGAGCCGCCATGCTCGTGGTTCATCGCCGCACCACCGAACTCATCCAGCGTCACGCGCCTCACCCCGGGCACCGTGCTCCTTTTCCCTCATGTATTCCCTGACATGTTCCTCCACCGCAGCTATGGCCATTGCCGATTCCAACACCATATCATTTCCTTTGCTCTCCGGCCGATGTGATCGGACAAAGAGAAAAAAAGATAAGAAAAATGAAAAAACAAGAAGAAAGATGACCCATTGACGCGTGGGTCTTATTTGTCGGTGTAAAGGCAAAATAAGATAAGGGCTAAAAAATAGAGATCATTGCTGGAGTTGGTATCATTCTTTTGCGTCTCGGAAATAGGAACCCGAAAGGCCATTTTGGGCATATGCTTTTTTGGGTTATTGCTCGAGATGTTCTTAGTTCGGTAACGTGTGTTTATTTGCCTACTTTTCCTCATCAAATTAATCGAGACCTATGTGTTTTATTTATACAAATGGGATTACTCTTTCGTGATTGTTTGTCACTATTTCTTTGGCAATAAATAACCTAATAGACAATGATTATTTTGTGAAAAAAGCAAAGTATGGACGTCGATTTGCATATGCATGCCTTGTGGACTGACGAACATGTAGGGGACATTGATGGAGTTGTGCAGGTGTCCCTTGGCCATCTCCTCCTCCGTCCTCACATCCAGGTACTGCCACACCTCCTGCTTCTCCTCCTGCTTCTTCCTCAGCTGCAGCTCACTCGCCGCCGTCAGCACGTCCACGGTCACCACCACCACTAGCGGTGGCGGCGTCGGCTCCGATACCGCACCGGCACTGATTCCGACCTGTAAATACGATCGAATCAAATAAGTACTTTCTGGTACGTATGTTGAGATAATAATCAACGTTAGTTGCCATGGGCGGATGGGTTGATCTGACGGAGTAGAGGACCTGCTGGTCTCTTGGGGTGGAGGCGCCATGATCTTCAGCTGCAGCAAGTGCACTTGATTATCAGTCCCTCAGCTGTCGGGGAGCTGAGCACCACTACCCACCTCCCCTTTTTTATATATGCTCAGTCACTCACTGATGGTAGTAGTTCAGCACACTAATTTTATGCAGAAATAAATATATCTGTGAGTTGCGACCTAGCTGTACAACAACCAAGAAGATAACTAGCACCAAGAAGCCATCGAATTCGTGTATGTCATGGGATGAGATTAATCTAGTCACTGCCCTGCCATTCCGGGAAGTACTTGCGTGTAAACCATATCATGCGCTAGCTTGTACACAGAGGATCACTGCTATGCCTATGCGGATGATATCATCCATTGCATCACACCCCAAATTGCATAACTGATCGACACATACAGGCCCTACTAGAAAGGAATATATGCTCTTCTTTTCAATCATTGGACATCTGTCTATACATGATCGATGGTAGTGGCAAATCTTTTGCTCTAGGATAGGGCAACTTGACAATAAAAATTAGCAATGCCGCAAATATAAAATCCCAATGTACATATAAGGTCTCACAAGCAGCGTAGTTCTACGATTATGTCTGAAATTTGCTTACAGAAATATTACATGCCTTCTTTTCTATGAAAGGCTCTTTATTTAACTCATAAATTAACGTCACACTGATAAAATTAATAGGATCTCACACCCGGCCTATGCATAGATAGGATGCACGAAACAGCAAAAAGAAGAAGACATACAAGCATGGTGCCGTACATGTAAAAAAGAAACTCCTAGCAACACCTAATGCGTGGAGGGCGATCTATTGACTACGCTGCCATCCACATGTGATAAAAATATCCCTCAACACGCACTCTAACCATGTACAGACTTCCGTAAACAGATCTCTGAACTCCACACGTTGAGAGATAACCACAAACGGAGCAAATTGGTACGCTGGTAAATGACCCGCAAATGAGTAGAATTTTGGTCAAACCATTTATATATAGTAACAGTGACCAAATAATGACAAACGCTTCGACCCTAAGAAGAATTCTAAAACTGGGATCAATTCTTTGCAACAAATTGCCAAATTTGTTTTGCAACGTTATTTGGCGAGGGAGGTGAGAAGACACCTAGATGACTGACCATATAGAACTTGCGAATTTGTAGTGGAAAAATAAGTACTTGATTGTCTCGTCACTATGATAGAACCTGCACCGTAAATTCCCATGCCAATTTTACTTAACTAAATCATCTTTGGGGAGAATTACCCCTTTGCAAAAGGTATCAAATAACGTTTTTATTTTTATTTTTAGCAGTATCTTCATTTTCCAGTTTGTTTATTATCAACCGGCGCGTCAGGATGAACCTTACCAGCGCCTTGTGTTGGCGATGTCGCTGAATTCTAGAGGTGGCAACATAGGCACGCTATCTACATGTGCGTGGTGAAGAGAATGAGGGATTCCTCAAAGAGTGGGCTGTGGTATGGGTTGGGGGGGGGGGGGGGGGGGTTTCAATCTTAAAGCTCCGCGAATCTAGCCTTTAGTTCGTGAGACATGTATATGTCTACACGGGTTTCTCAAAAAAGCAAGCCGTGGTTCGGGTCTCAGTCTTTTTCGTCGATCTTGGGTTACAAAGGTGTGGGCCCGCTTAGGGGTATTCATCCTATCAAAGGGTAGCATGAGTCTCTATTGGTCTCATGCATAACTATTTGTGTCCCTTAATCTTCCGTTTTCCAGAGTTTGTGTAAAACCGTTAAGGGCCTATTGGGATCACAAGATTTAAAAACACTGGTTGAAAATGCACAAGAATGTGAGTTAACCGGTGAAACACACAGATGTGTATCAAAAAGATTTTTTGTAGAGGATGTTTAAATGCCTATGAAGTTGAGGATAAGAATCCTATCCATAAAAGTTGAGTAAAAATCCAATATGATTTCCTAGGGAAAAAAATCATAAGGATTATAATCCTATATAAATTCTATGAAGCTATTGCAATTCAAAGGAGGGCCTAATAGGCTTAATAGGGTAGAAAGTATAAAGTAAAATCCACTCAAAATTTTAACTACAAAATGTTAGCCAGTGTATCTTTGAACCGACTTCTTACCGCTAACCGTGGGCAAGCGTCCACCTCAAGTGGCTCTACCTTCTCTCTCTTTCTTTATCTCTTCCCCTCATGCACGATATTCTTCCTCCCATGGCCACGAAATGTCGAAATCCCCTCGTATCTCCCATATAAAATCCTCTCCTACTCCACCATCGCCTATCCTACCTCTTCCAGGAAACATCGACGTCGCCACTCACGATGCCCTCCAGGCTCTAGCGCCACCTCTTCTCCCTCCTTCATCGTCGTCTCTCCTCCCTCCTCCCTGAACCAAGGCAGATGGGATGACAGCGTGGCCGGGCATGACGGAGACGACGACAAGCCATGACCTCGTCTTATTTTGTGGAACGGGGTGAGTATTTAAATGGGTTGGTAAAAAAGTCGCTGAAACAAAATTAGGATTCATAAGACCAGTGGACGAAGGAATACAAAATATTACAGCTCTCCAAAACAAATAGAAAGTCAAAATTGTCCTACAGTACTATTGTGCAACTTTCTCCGGGAACAAAATCTAACAAAAGCGATCAGTGAGTTATTTCCCTGTCTTTATTATTACTAATTTTTTTCCCTGCCTCTTCAGTGTCACTTCGGCACTTCCCACAAACCCCACGCACGAGCGCCCGGAGATGAGGGCCAGCCTGTGCCGCCGCCCCCGCTCTCGGCGGCGGCGCCGCTGGACGACGAGGACCTGCTCACCGAGATCCTCCTCCGCCTCTCCCCACTGCCGTCCTCCCTCCCGCGCGCCTCTCTCGTCTGCAAGCGCTGGCGCCGTATTCTCTCCAACCCCCGCTTCCTCCGCCGCTTCCGCCTCCACCACCGCCGCCGCAATCCTCCCCTCCTCGGCTTCATCGTCCGAGAGCTCAACACCGTCTACCTCAAGCCCGTCTCGGATCCCCCCAATCGCTTCCCGGCGGAGCGCTTCTCGTCCTTGCAGCTCGACGCCGGCGTGGGCGAGGGCTTCAGGCTCCTCGACTGCCGCCACGGCCTCGTGCTCATCTCCCACGCGTCGCGGAACCAGGTCCTGGTCTGGGACCCCGCCACCGGGGACCAGCACCGCGTCGCCATTCCCCCAGGGTTCGACAGGCAGAGAACCCGGATCAGCTGCGCCGTGCTTCGCGCCGTCGGAGAAATCGACCACTTCGAGGTGGTCGTGGTAGGCAACGACGAGAAGGAAATAACGCGAGCGCTGGCCTGCGTTTACTCGTCGGAGACCGGCGTGTGGGGTGGTTTCATCTCGACACTGCTCCCATCGGAGGTTTCTGCGAGTGGTTACCTCACCATGGTTGTTAGGGAAAAGCCTGCTGTGATGGTTGGCGATTCACTTTGCTGGTTGCTTACTGAGAGTTTAAGCATCCTTCAGTTTGATTTGCAAAGGCAGAGCCTAGCTGTGATAACCGCGCCGCCGGTGAAAAAGTACGGCCAGTGCCGCTTCTCAGTTATGCGGGCAGAGGGGGGTGGCCTTGGTTTCCTGTTCTTGCCGGACTACCATGGCCAATTGTGGACGAGGAAGATCGACAGTGATGATGTGGCTTCATGGGTGCTGGAAAAAAGTGTTAAACTGGACAAGCTACTTTCTCTGAATCCGGATGAGAGGAGAGGACCCCTAATGATACTAGGTTTTGCCGAGTACAGTAATGTGGTGTTCCTGTGGACAGTTATCGGTCTCTTCATGGTCGAGCTTGACTCGCTGCAGTTCAAGAAACTTTTTGAAACCGATGGCTTGTCTTGCCATTATCCATTTGAAAGTGTCTACATTCCAGGTAATAGCACGCCTTCACACTGCGGTTCTAACAAAACCAAGTTATTTTCCGATAATTGGTTGATGGAATGCCATTGACATCCTTTCGCGTTAAGCCAACAATTTTAACTAGTCTCATATCACTTATTCCTTTTGCTGCTTCATCACCTCTTCAGCATATAGCGTTATTGTTCTTTAGCAGTGTTTTTTTAATTAATTGTGTGGTGTTTTATGTGATGGTTAGTATTTAGATTCACATCTGTTAATGGTAGCTAGTGTCCTTTATGTTTTCTATGCCATCAATCCTTTGAGTCATTGAGATGGGCTGTCATCATTGTAGCTTTGTGAACGCCGATGTTTTTCTGTATCATCCTAATTATTATCATAGAACTATGTGGTTCAAGTTTAACACAACTACATGAAAAACTTAGCTGCCAAAAAAATATATGAGAAATCGACGACCTGGTATAAACCAGATGAGGAAATGGAAGCAACTAAGTATTAGTTAGGTTTAGGTTCCGGAAATGGAAATGGTAATAGCGGTCCAAAAATGGTAAGGTTTTCTTTGAAAAGAAAAAGGAATGGGATAGGTTATTAATCCTTAACTAAAAAAGTAAGAACCTCTCCTAACTAATTAGGTTAGTATCGAGACTCTAGGCTTTTCACTAAAGTTGAAGGAGACAAACAAAGGTACTCTTGCCGATGGAATAAATTCCATCTTCATTTTATTACCTTAAGAGAGTCCCGCTGAAAGTGTCAAGTCCATTCGTACCAGAAAAACTCATAAATCAGAGTTTATCTCATTGTGTAGGCTAAATTTGTTTACATATAATCTAAATCTAAATAGGCATGAGGGGAAATGCAAAAGGTAGGCACGATCACTTTTGTTGCTAGATTTACTATTAAAACTTGTTTTCTGATATGGTGTGGACGAGCTTAACTAATAATTCTTGATAACTCGTCTCTTCTGACCAGATGTGTGGGTGTGCACGTTCTTCATTTTTGCAATATAAATTAGTATCTACTGTTTTGGGAATATTGTTTCAATTTTACAGTAGGTGCGGTTTTGTTTTTCTTATTCCTAATGTTGTATCAAAACAGAGTTATTTTTCTAAAGTTACAGCTGTGATCTCGTTCTTGCCTCGTATTTATTTGGCTCTTTTTGGAATGTCATTAGTTGATTAACTTCTTATTCTTACAGAGATGGGCACTGGTGGTGGACATAATGGAGCTGAACTTTAGCACAATACATAAGATGATTGTGCTGTTAGATACTGGTTGAGCAGGTAAGATTGTCTTCTACGTGCAAGTTGATGTATCTGAGCTGTTCTAACAAAATACTGTTTTTCTTTTTACAACCATTTCTCAAATACAATATCAGATTGCAAGAGAGTACTCGTTTTCTCCATTGGCCACCTAGCTGCCTCCTGGATCATTTCCAAGCCCTGCTTCCTGATCCCTTCCTCAGCAGTTCTCCATGCTCTTACCTTGTGCCTTCACTAACTGACCTACCTTCTCTTATATTTATTGCCGTCCTTAACCCTGTCTACTGGATGTCCTCCGTTTCTAACATCCAGCTGAATTGTGTTCAGTTTCCGTCCTCCTCACTACACCCCAGCTCCTCTTCTGTTCCGATGACCAATGATTTATAGCACCCTTACCATTTCCTGTTTGTGCATATGTTCGTGCCTGCTCATAGAGGAGAATGCTGTTAGGTAGAAGCACTGAAATACTATTTTTTTCCTATGCCTTGCGGATATTTTCTTGTTTAACTTCTACCAGTTTCTAACATTGCCTTCGATTGATATCTTATGGTTATGGATCTATCAAGTCCTAGTGTGCTTTGCATGTTGTTCCTTCTGGGTAAATAAATGGTAAATAATAACACCTGAGCAGGTTTCAAGCATCCTATTGAACTAATGATTTTCACAATACTCGTAGAAATGTCTTCATTAAATTTTGTTCTGCTTATTATTTTGCTTGCAGTTACTGTAGTTTATGGACGATTTTTTTTAGTATTATGGTTTGTTTACACATTTTGTCACAACATCTCTTGTTGTCAAATCTAATTTGGGTATGTAATTGGCCATTAGCCACTGCATGCTAATATAGCTTGTCTGGTCCAAATTACATGTTGCTATGCTCTATGTGCAGTCTAGTTTCTTCAGTTTGGCCACCGTAGATGCTTAATATGTAATAACTCTGATCAAACTGGCGTGCCTATATTCATAATAAAAACTGCATTCATAACGAATTACAATTTTTATCTTACTAACATACTATCATTAGAATGCAGTGGTCAGTGTTGTTGTTTATGCTGTGCAGTGTACAAAATGTTTCCTTTATCGGGCTGAAGTGTTAATCAATAAGATGATTATACATGTGTTAGGCTTATACTTCATGAATTTGATTAAATTAAATCTCCTAGTGACCAGCTAGATCGTACATTTCTAAAAAGACACGACTGAGCTACAAACCAGTTTTTTACGCCCTCATACTCCATGAGACCCTCATATCCTCTTGGTAGAAAGAGTATTTGAAATGATTTGGTAAGCTATATGGTTCAGCATTTGCCTCTATGGGAAGTATTTGAACCCCTGGTCTTGTAGCCTTCTTCCGAGACCAGATGTAGATAAAAATAATCAAGAATATGATGGAAGTTGAAAGTGTGTCAATACACCACTAATGACCTAATGATGTTATTTCTGGCTAATGTTGAGATTACACGACGTTTTTTTTTTTGAAGCGAGGCAAAAGCTTTTCCTTTTATAATGATATAGGAGAAACAAACACAACATGGGCAAGGCCAAAGTAAAAACTAGAAAGTACGAAGGGTACTAATACAATCAACCAACACAGTCTATTCTCTCCGAGAGAAAAACCGTCATGTCTTCTCTCTAAGCAACAATCTCAGCAAGAGGCTTATCTCCCGCGAGGATCCAGTCCTTGCCCTCATCTTTGATCTTCTGGATGAGAGTCGAAGGCATCGAGAAAGTGTTGTTGAAAACTCTAGTGTTTCTTTACTTCCGCAGTTCCCAAGCAATCAGCGTGACTGCCGACTTGAGACCCTTGGGTGTGCCGTGGGAGACTTGGCAGCCGCTTGCCAATAATCAAGGACAGTCGGACGTCCTGTTCCAATGTCCTGCACCAGAGAAGGGCAGGAAAGCCAAGAGGCCGCGTCTGCCAGATTCGTCTTGAATATTTGCACTCAAAGAGGATGTGCCTTGCAGTTTCGTTCTGGGATCTGCACAGCTGACAGAGAGGTGTGTGAGGCCAACCCCTCTTAGCGAGACGGTCTGACGTCCAAAGCCTGTTCTGCACCGCAAGCCAGGCAAAAAAAATCTGCACTTAGGAGGAGCCCAAGTCTTCCAGACGAGGTTGTCGAAGGAGCAAGTGTTGGATCCTCTGAATTGAGCTTTGTACGCCGACTCTGCCGAGTATTTCCCGTTCGACGTGAGCGTCCAAGTGATGGTGTCAGTGTTGGCCGGATCCAACGAAATGCCCTGGAGAAGATCCCACAGATTGACAAACTGAATGACGTGTTCCAGGGTGAACTCATGTACAGCGACGTCAGCGACCCAGTTGAAGTTGGCAAGGGCGTCCTTGACGCATCGCTTCTTCTTCCTTGAGGCCTGGAAGATAATGGGGGCAAGCGTTCTCGGAGAGGTCCCATTGAGCCAAGAAGATGACCAAAAGCTCGCAGTCATCCCATCCCCGATGGCCACGCTTGTAGCAGCATTGAACAACTCCCTATCAGTGTCGTCATTAGGTGTTTCGAGTCCCACCCAAGGCTTTTCAGGAGCTGTCCACTCGAACCACAGCCACCGCAGCCGCAGCGCCCTGGCGAATTTCTCGAGGTCTAGAATCCCAAGACCTCCAAGCTTCTTCGGACGGCAAATGATGAGGGCATCTCTACTTTGCCACATTCTCAAGATATTCGCATCGAGATGCCGACCGGTCCGATCACACGAGCTCGAGCGAAACAACTACAAGAAAAGGTGAATTTAATCCTTAATGAGTACAACAATTTATTTTCTGAGAATTTTATACTACCTAAATCATCTGTATTATTTATTCTCAGATATGTTGATGATCACGGATGCGTAGCAGAAGCAGAGGGAGGGAGGCGTGGAAGCTGTGCTATTTGCGCGCCAGAGAAAGCCTAGTACAAGTACTACTCGAAGTCTGGCGTACACAACCTGATGCCGAGAGGACATAGTACAAGTACTAATAGAAGTCTGGAAACTGCATACGTATAGACAGATCAATCCACATGGCCACGTTTTGTCAGATTTCCTAGTCGCATGAAATAAAAGGCCTGCGTGCTTATGGGCCGCACCTACATGGGTCGGTTGTTAATTAGAATCCGAACCAAGTTAGAATAGCCATCAGCCATGGATGATATATATGCTCTGTACGTAGACTTTCTAGGGCAGACTACGTTTAATCTAGAGATTGAAACATTGCAAAGTTGCTTGTTCCTCTATTCCCCAGCTCATACGAGGGTTAGTGAGAGGGATTGGGCAATATCGTGTTTCCGTTTCTGAAGATCAAGGTCAAGTTTGCTTTTCCGCTGGGAATTGAGGGCTTGGCGATCTCCGCTTCGTAGTCGGCGGCGATCAATCCGGTGCGTGTTGGGCGAATATCCAAAGAGCCGCAAGTCCGTGCATTGGCGCGTGGTGTACGGCTGAGTGTTATTCGTGAGGCAAGCACTAGTTATCCACAATTCTACTGAGAAGATCGGGCGTCCCGTATCATCGTCAACTGTCTTTGATGGAGTTTCTCTAACATCAGCATGTATAATAATTGTCTCCATGTCTTTATAGTACTCGTCAACTGTCTTTGATCCTTGTTTCAAACCAACTAGCTTCTCATAAAGTGAACGCCTATAATTGTGAGGAACAAAGCGTGCTCTCATTTGTCGTTTAAGCTCATCCCAAGTGGTTACACGCGGCTCATGAAACTCCATGCGCTGCTGGACGCAACGCTCCCACCATGCAGCAGCATATCCATCCAAGGCAGCAACAGCAAGATCCAACTTGCGCTGATCAGAATAGCGATTCATACGGAATAACTTGTCGACCTTGAGCTCCCATGCAAGATAGTCCTCCACCGCCTCAGTACCTTGAAAAGTAGGCATCGTGAACTTAGGCTTAGCAACCACATCATCATCATCCTCGTGACGGCGATTGTGTGCACGCTGAAATTGTGGTCTGCGTGGAGATAAATGTCCATCGTCATTGTCTCTAGATATTAGGTTATATACACAGGGAAATGAGCAAAATAAACGATTTAAGTCTGACACCATTGCATCGCTACGCAGAGGGCCTGTCTCCGCATGAAGCATACAAAACGGAAGAACCTACAATATACAGGCCCATGCTTGCATCTCAGCAACCATAATACGATTCTAGATACCTGCAGAACAATCAATGTCACTAGTCAAACCGATTTGTACTATTCATTCATGGTAAGCCTTTAAGTTATACAATCTCACAATTTTTTGTAATTCAACGAGTAAACAATATATAGCTTCACCATTAAGAAAACTGTACCAAATTCTAGACAGATTGAGAAGGGCCATGCTATGGAACGCAAGTGACACTGTGGCTGGAGGGAAATGTAAAGTGAGTTGGACGAAGGTTTGATGATGAGGGCATCTCTACTTTGCCACATTCTCAAGATATTCGCATCGAGATGCCGACCGGTCCGATCACACGAGCTCGAGCGAAACAACTACAAGAAAAGGTGAATTTAATCCTTAATGAGTACAACAATTTATTTTCTGAGAATTTTATACTACCTAAATCATCTGTATTATTTATTCTCAGATATGTTGATGATCACGGATGCGTAGCAGAAGCAGAGGGAGGGAGGCGTGGAAGCTGTGCTATTTGCGCGCCAGAGAAAGCCTAGTACAAGTACTACTCGAAGTCTGGCGTACACAACCTGATGCCGAGAGGACATAGTACAAGTACTAATAGAAGTCTGGAAACTGCATACGTATAGACAGATCAATCCACATGGCCACGTTTTGTCAGATTTCCTAGTCGCATGAAATAAAAGGCCTGCGTGCTTATGGGCCGCACCTACATGGGTCGGTTGTTAATTAGAATCCGAACCAAGTTAGAATAGCCATCAGCCATGGATGATATATATGCTCTGTACGTAGACTTTCTAGGGCAGACTACGTTTAATCTAGAGATTGAAACATTGCAAAGTTGCTTGTTCCTCTATTCCCCAGCTCATACGAGGGTTAGTGAGAGGGATTGGGCAATATCGTGTTTCCGTTTCTGAAGATCAAGGTCAAGTTTGCTTTTCCGCTGGGAATTGAGGGCTTGGCGATCTCCGCTTCGTAGTCGGCGGCGATCAATCCGGTGCGTGTTGGGCGAATATCCAAAGAGCCGCAAGTCCGTGCATTGGCACGTGGTGTACGGCTGAGTGTTATTCGTGAGGCAAGCACTAGTTATCCACAATTCTACTGAGAAGATCGGGCGTCCCGTATCATCGTGGTATCAGATTTCAGGGCAACTCGGTAGAATTTCTTTACCCATAGTAGTAGATTTAATTTTCTGTCCTATACACCTAAAAGCCAAAAAAAAATAGTTTATTCTTAGCCGTAGTTTAATTCTGTTTTTTAGTGCGTCTTGTTAGGTCTTAATCCACTCGTTCATCGTGTTTAGTTGCTGGTCAAGTTTCCGTTCGCGTACCTTAGCCTTGTTCTCTTTTCTTCCTCTCAATTTGTTCCTGATCTTTACTGTGTCGGCATACATATCTAGAAAATTCCAAAAAAAAAGTGATCTGGAGATCTTGTTGAGTCTAGTGAGCTACACCTCTTTGCGTTTTCCATTACCTACAGAGACTAGCTTTAGGTTTGCTCGAGGGACTGCTCTATAGGTTTTGTGTGCATCCTTTTTGTTTTTCCGTTTATTCAAGTTGGGATCGTTTCCCCTTTAGCTGGTCATACCCTGCTCCTTGCTTTGAGAAAAGTTCTATTTAGTGGCCAAAAAAAAAAAAATACTGAAAAAGAAACAGAAAAGAAAAAAAAAAAGAAAAAAGAAAAGAAAAATCTGGCCTTTGATATCGTCTTTATATTTTTGGGAGCATTGTTCAGGACCTTACAATTTTTTTTTCCTTTTGACTTGCACACTTAGTTTGAGCAATCTCGTGCCCTCATTTTGATCTTGAGCATCAGCTAGCGTCTCTCCTTGTACCGTTGCAACATCGCGCGTTCGTCTCCACATATATATATCTATTTTTGCGCCTCCATAAGGTTGCACGGGTCCCGTTAATCTCCACGTGTGCGTTGCTATATACACTTCACTTCCTTTTATTGATCAGCAATTAGGCACCGTGGTTTTTGTTTGGATTGCTACCTAGCTTGACAATCTAGTTTTCAGAATTTGATAGGTTTCCCCACCAAGCTCCACTAAAAACACCCGTGTCGTGCATTGGTTGTGGTTCTTGGTATTCGCTCACACAATATTCTTGGTTGGTTGTTGCTACTGCAAGTGTAAGATTTACAGCTCTTAGTTCACTTCGGAACGGTAAAGCTTGCTTTGTTCTTCAGATTTGAGAGTTGTGAGCAGGGCGGGATTTTATTTAACCACACATACCTTCACTTGTTTTTTCTCTTGTTTTCTGTCCATGGCAGGGAACGACGACTTACACAACCGCGACTTGGGTGATCCGGCTGAGCCATTGACCGCAATGTACTACTACTCACTTCGTGCCACCTTGCGAGAGGAGTTCACCGAGGCGATCAGTTTGGTACAGAATGATGTCGCGACCGTCCACACTATTTTGGACAATCTTGGAGCAGACTTTCAGAAGATGTCCATGACAGCGGATGAGCATCACAAGGAGATGTCCACTGCCATCGCTAGACTCACCACCTTGGTTGAGACTAGTACACGTGGTGATGCTGGGAGTGTGGGAGAACATCGCCAAGAGGTTGATCCGCGTCACCGACAACATGACATAGAGCACCAACTTCATGAAGACGCAAGGCTGCGTCAGTTGCGTGAAGGGGCGCAACAGCGCCGTGCCATCGATGGCATGGCACGACCACCCCTAGCCGTGGGGCGTGGCCGTGGAAACGGCAGAGGAGGAGGTGGCCACCTGGCTGCCCAAGGTGCTGATTTCGGAGCCTACAACCAGGATGCATACGGTATGCCTCCACCGGATGCGTATGGCGACCATGGAAGGGGCACTCATGGTGTCCAAGGCAAGGCATGAACGACGCGCACATACCAGGTGCTTATGTTGGGGGTGGAAATGCTGCAGCTGCTCCTGTATATGATGAGTACAATGACGATGGACATTTATCTCCACGCAGACCACAATTTCAGCGTGCACACAATCGCCGTCACGAGGATGATGATGATGTGGTTGCTAAGCCTAAGTTCACGATGCCTACTTTTCAAGGTACTGAGGCGGTGGAGGACTATCTTGCATGGGAGCTCAAGGTCGACAAGTTATTCCGTATGAATCGCTATTCTGATCAGCGCAAGTTGGATCTTGCTGTTGCTGCCTTGGATGGATATGCTGCTGCATGGTGGGAGCGTTGCGTCCAGCAGCGCATGGAGTTTCATGAGCCGCGTGTAACCACTTGGGATGAGCTTAAACGACAAATGAGAGCACGCTTTGTTCCTCACAATTATAGGCGTTCACTTTATGAGAAGCTAGTTGGTTTGAAACAAGGATCAAAGACAGTTGACGAGTACTATAAAGACATGGAGACAATTATTATACATGCTGATGTTAGAGAAACTCCATCAAAGACAGTTGACGATGATACGGGACGCCCGATCTTCTCAGTAGAATTGTGGATAACTAGTGCTTGCCTCACGAATAACACTCAGCCGTACACCACGCGCCAATGCACGGACTTGCGGCTCTTTGGATATTCGCCCAACACGCACCGGATTGATCGCCGCCGACTACGAAGCGGAGATCGCCAAGCCCTCAATTCCCAGCGGAAAAGCAAACTTGACCTTGATCTTCAGAAACGGAAACACGATATTGCCCAATCCCTCTCACTAACCCTCGTATGAGCTGGGGAATAGAGGAACAAGCAACTTTGCAATGTTTCAATCTCTAGATTAAACGTAGTCTGCCCTAGAAAGTCTACGTACAGAGCATATATATCATCCATGGCTGATGGCTATTCTAACTTGGTTCGGATTCTAATTAACAACCGACCCATGTAGGTGCGGCCCATAAGCACGCAGGCCTTTTATTTCATGCGACTAGGAAATCTGACAAAACGTGGCCATGTGGATTGATCTGTCTATACGTATGCAGTTTCCAGACTTCTATTAGTACTTGTACTATGTCCTCTCGGCATCAGGTTGTGTACGCCAGACTTCGAGTAGTACTTGTACTAGGCTTTCTCTGGCGCGCAAATAGCACAGCTTCCACGCCTCCCTCCCTCTGCTTCTGCTACGCATCCGTGATCATCAACATATCTGAGAATAAATAATACAGATGATTTAGGTAGTATAAAATTCTCAGAAAATAAATTGTTGTACTCATTAAGGATTAAATTCACCTTTTCTTGTAGTTGTTTCGCTCGAGCTCGTGTGATCGGACCGGTCGGCATCTCGATGCGAATATCTTGAGAATGTGGCAAAGTAGAGATGCCCTCATCATCAAACCTTCGTCCAACTCACTTTACATTTCCCTCCAGCCACAGTGTCACTTGCGTTCCATAGCATGGCCCTTCTCAATCTGTCTAGAATTTGGTACAGTTTTCTTAATGGTGAAGCTATATATTGTTTACTCGTTGAATTACAAAAAATTGTGAGATTGTATAACTTAAAGGCTTACCATGAATGAATAGTACAAATCGGTTTGACTAGTGACATTGATTGTTCTGCAGGTATCTAGAATCGTATTATGGTTGCTGAGATGCAAGCATGGGCCTGTATATTGTAGGTTCTTCCGTTTTGTATGCTTCATGCGGAGACAGGCCCTCTGCGTAGCGATGCAATGGTGTCAGACTTAAATCGTTTATTTTGCTCATTTCCCTGTGTATATAACCTAATATCTAGAGACAATTAGCCGCATGAAAACACCCTGACTTGCTTCGATTAAATAGTACTCTGTGCTAGTTATCTGGTGGTTCTGGTACTTTATGCTTTCCAAGCTAGCATGTTGAAGTAAGCTTGCCTTCCTGATGATTTTTCTTCCATCTTGTGTGTTTTTGTTGTATTTTTATCTGCTGGCCACTGAATGTTTGAACCAGAAGGTATGCATTACTTGCTGCATTGCAATTTGCAAGAAGCTATGAGCTGGCTAACTTTCCATAAGTAAACTGAAAAAGAATTATAGTTAAACTTTGCAAATGGTACTGGGTTTAAATGAAGGGCTCCACTTACAAACGATGTTTACTACCGCTCCATCGCAGGAATTTAATGCTTATTATGTTCCCCCGCATACTTCCTGCAATAAACAGTAAATACCTTAAGTTGGCTGCTTACTGCAAGGAAAACTATTAAACATTTCTTCCATGTCGGAAATAATAGGGTGCTGCATCCCCCAATGATCAGATCAACTGGAAGATCAGTTAAGTTGGATCTCCCTGATCCTATGAAATGCAGGTATTGTTTCCTTTGTGTGGGTATCACGTGAGAGATGGTGCTCCAGATAGCTACTCCCTCTGTTCGGTTTTACCTGTCGTGGAGATTGAGCTGATCAAGTACAAAGGCGTAGTACAAACGGCGACGAGTAATACCGAACGGAGGGAGTAGAACCAAAGGAAGTAGAAAAAATGCAGTCCATTCAGTCTTGTGATCCTATCAGAAAAGGTGCTTCAGAACTCAAATGATTTTTCCTTCTAGCACGAGCTTATATAATTATGTTCAGTCATGCCTAACACAGTACTACAGATTATATTTGCATTGTGAGAACTGGAAAAGAAAGATTATAGAATAATTTAGCATTCGGTGGACCAAATTTCCTGTCCATCCAATCAAGATCCTTCTGTACGAACAGAAGGGAATCCAAACCATATCGAGAACTGCGGCCTCGTGGGCTTCAATGTTTGTCAATCATGGGCTTCTTACTAGCAGCCATGATATACAATTCTCACTTTGGGCCAACTGCAAGGCTGCAACTTCACTTTCCTACATCCATCCCGCACGAGCAGCGAGATGAGCTTCCTCCACCAATGCCCTCGCTCGCCGGCGGCGGCGCCGCCGCTGGAAGATGACGACCTGCTATCCGAGATCCTCCTCCGCCTCCCCCCGATGCCTTCCTCCCTCCCGCGAGCCTCCCTGGCCTGCAAGCGCTGGCGCCGCCTCGTGTCCGACCCCGGCTTCTCCCGCCGCTTCCGCCGCCACCACCGCCACAACCCTCCTCCCCTCCTCGGCTTCTTCAGCCTAGGTGTTGAAGGCATCGCGTTCCAACCTACCATGGACCCCCCAAATCGCGTCCCGCCCGGCCGCTTCTCCATTATGTCGAACAGCTTCCGCCTCAAGCTGCTTGGATGCCGCCATGGCCTCGTGCTAATGTTCGACCGGGAGCTGAAACAGGTACTAGTGTGGGACCCGGTCTCCGGCGACGAGCACGGCTTGCCCATCCCCCGGGGTTCGATACCAACAAAACCCCTATCGGGGCGGTGCTTCGCTCTGCTGGAGACGCCCACCACTTCCAGGTGGTATTGGCAGGCTCATGCGAACAACAAGAACAACATACGCGAGCTTTCGCCTGCAGTTACTCGTCGGAGACCGGTGTATGGAGTGGTCTCATCTCAACAACGCTTCCATCCAAGGTTTCTGCGAGCATGCCGCTGTGCTCATTGGGGATTCTCTTTACTGGACGCTGCTTATTATGGATTCAAGTGTAATTCTTGAGTTTGATTTAGATAGGCAGAGCCTAGCTGTGATACATCTGCCAGTGGATACGTTTGCACTTTGCAAACCTTGGGACATCAGGGTTATGCGGGCAGAGGGTGGCAGGCTTGGCTTACTCTTGATGTCAGATTGGACTGCCCAATTATGGAAGAGGAATTTTGATTGTGATGGCATTGCTTCATGGGTGTTGGGAAGAACTATTGAACTGGACAAGCTTCTTTCCCTAAATTCTGAGAAGGACAAACGACTCCTAATGATTTTAGGGTATGCTGAGTCCAATAATGTTGTGTTCCTGTATACCATTATCGGCCGTTTCATGGTTCAGCTTGAGTCGTTGCACGTCAAGAAAATTTTCAAACCCGGCATGGAGTCTTTGTATCATCCATTTGAAAGCGTTTATGCTACAGGTAATAGTATGCCTTTGCACCACGGGTATAACAAAAAACCATGTTATTTTTGATAGTTGGTTGATGGAATGTTGTCCACATCCTTTTGGGTTAAGCCAATAATCTCAAGTAGTATTGTACTAATTACTTCTTTTGCTGCTAGAGATGTTGTTCGTACTAGTATTCTTTCACGTTACGATAAAGAGGATTTTAATGTAATGGTTATGATCTAGAAAAGTATTTTTTTTACCGGTATCAAGTTTAATTTGTGTCACCATTTCTGCTTCTGTACCCAGTTTATTGGCTGTCATCATCCCACTATAGTGTGGCTTTTGTGACTGACGCTGGGAGTACCTCATTTGTCAGTAATTATGTATCAAATTTGTTTCTAATATGATAAAAGTTGAAAGTGTGCCACTACACCACAAATGACCTACTGCTGCTATTTCCGACTATATTTGGTACAATTTTCTTAATGTTGTAGCAATTGCTTACAGGTTGAAATACAAAATTTGTAAAGATTGTATAACTTTTAAGGCTTACCCTGAATAAATAGTACGAATTGGTTTGGCTAATGGCATTGATTGTTTTACAGGTATCTAGAATCGTACTATGGTTGCTGAGATGCAAGCATGCGCCTGTTAGGTTCTTCCATTTCATATGCTTCATGCAGAGACGTGCCCTCAACGTATCGCGAGATGGTGTCGGAGCTGATGTTTATTTGCTGATTTCTTTGTATAATCTAACTCTAGAGACAATTAGCCAACACGAAAACACCCTCACTTGGCTGGATTAATTAGTATGTGTATCTCGTGGTTCTGTTATTTTATGCTTTGCAAGTTAGCATGTTGAAGCAAGCTTGGCTGCCTGATGATCTTTTCTTCCATTCCGTGTATGTTTTTTATCTGCTGGCTAATGAATGTTGAACCAGAATACTTACTGTATTGCGTTAAGCTATGATATTGGGTTAAACAGTCCAAATGATGTTGGTAAAATGGAGGGCTTCATTAACACAAACGATGTTTGCTCCGTGTAGGTGTTGTGCCAGAAATGGTGCTTCAGATAGGTAGATAGGTAGAACAAAACGAAGTAGAAAAATGCAGTTCATTCAGTCTTGTGAGGACGCTGGACATTCCTCCTTGGGTACTAAAACAATTCAACAAGATATGTCGCCTCCTTATTTTGGCATGGATCTGAGGACGCTGCAGGTGGCCAATGTTTAGGGGCCTGGTAGCAGGTTTGCAAGCCAAAAAAAAACCTAGGAGGACTTGCTATCCACATATAATCTGAAATTCCTCAACACTGCTTTGAGAATGAGGTGGAGATGGCTGGAACGATCTTGGGCTGGGTTACAATTCACACTCTCAGCTGAGGCTGAGGACATGTTCCAGGCTGCATGCCAATGCACTGTCGTTGCTTCCTATGCGCTGTCGGTAATGGCAACAGAACGAGGTTCTGGACTGATCGCTGGCTTGGTAGCCAAAGCCCTGCAAAAATCGCACCCTCCCTAGTAGAATTTGTTAGGGGCTGTGGTGCTAAAATCAGATCGGTGGCAGATGCATTGCAAGATCAGCAGTGGATCGAAAACATCAGAGGGGAACCCTCTGTCCAGGCCATAGTCGAATTCATGAACCTCTGGAACCTGATACATGGACATCCACCATCAACTGAGGCGGAGGACTCCTTCACTTGGCAATTGACTGCTAATGGAACCTATTCTCCTTCCTCATCTTATCTGCCATACTTCCATGGCACCACCGAACTTGACTATGCAAAACCGTTGTGGAAGAATCATGCGAAACTCAAGGAGAAGCTTTTCTGCTGGTTAGCTTACGCAATCCTTGCTGGACAAAGGATAGAAGGCAGCGACAAGTGCACACTGTGCGATCAAGCTCAAGAAAACATGGACCACCTGCTCGTCCAATGCCCTTTCTCCCTGCGTTTCTGGTTCAATTTGTGCCATGACCTGGGAGTTGTGGATATCATCCCTCAGCCGCGGGAAACTGTTAGAGGGTGGTAGCTTTCCCTCTCTAGTCGACAGCCAACGAAGAAGCGCAAGGAGATTATGACGCTGTCGGTTGCAGGCAAGCGACGAATCTGCTCGAGCACAATGCTCGCACTTTTGAGCAGACAAGTATGACTCTGAACCAACTTGTATCCTTGATGAAAGAGGAACTTTTGTTGTTGGACTTGGTGAAGCAGGATGTACGTCGCGAAACAATAGGCCGTAGGGAGGAGTAGAACATAGTGCGCGGGTGGGTATGTTCGTGTGGGCATCCTGTACAAACTCGATTGCTAAACCTTAATGGAAAGACACGCAACCATTGGTTGCCTGTTCTCGAGAAAAAAAATGCAGTCTTGTGATCATATTCCTATCAGTGATTAAAGAAAAGGAGCTTCGGACCTCAAATGGTTACTCATTCAGCACGAGCTTATATAATTAGGTTCAGTCATGCTTCACGAAGTACTGCAGTCAAAGATTCAGGTCACGCGCCAACCTAAAATAATTTAGCATTCTGTGCATCAAATTTCCAGTGTCAATGATTTTTTTTAGAGGATCCTGTGTCAATGATTAGCAGCAGAAGTGGGTGCGACTAGAAAAAATGTACTGCGCGGTGGAGTAAGGCAAATCGCATTTCTTCACGCCGATCCGATCCGAAACTCGCGTGGCAGTACGTACGGGTTGCGTCCGCTTTTTCCCTTTTCGTGCTGCTTTTCCGCTCTGTCCTGTAGCAAAATTGAATTTGTTGGCTGCACGCGTGCGTCTCCTTCGGCCGCGCGTACTGTTGCTGCCTGAAGCCCCGCGCGTACATCTCCTGGCCGCGTACAGTGTACAAACTTAAGCATTTTTGTACTTTTGATTGAATATAGAAGCAATACTACACAGAAGTAGTAGTACAAAAAACAAAATAAATAAATCACGATGTACAAAGTACACAAAACTTGATGTACGAACTAGACAAAGAAGGTGTACAAAACACACAAAACTGGAAGTACAGAGTATGATGTACAAACTAAATACAGTAGGAGTACAAACTACAATGTTGCTACTGAATGTACACACATGTTGATACTGGATGTACGTACATTGTGCTACTGGATGTAGGGACGCGCTGCTACTAGTTGTACACGATTCTACTGGATGTACGCCGCGCTGCTACTGGATGTACAGACCGCTACAAGATGTATGCTCACGTTGCTACTAGTTGTACACGATGCTACTGGATGTACTACACTCGCGCTGCTACTGGATGTACACACCGCTACTGCTACTAGATGTACACTCACGCTGCTACTAGTTGTACACGATGCTACTGGTTGTACACCTGCGTGCTACTGAATGTACACGATGCAACTGGATGTACAATCGCGTCCTATTATTGCATGTACACTCACACTGCTACTAGATGTAAATGTTGTTACTGGATATACAAAGTACACAGAACTGGTTGTACAAAGTACGAGAAAAACAAGTTTTTCAAAACCTATCAACATGGGATCTACTTTTGAAGATCTCACAAGAGGATTTCAAATATGCAAACCGTTCATAATTTGGATAAACTGCATGACTGCATCGCTAGAACCGTTCATAATCGAGGGAAGCCTTTTATTAATCGAGGGAAGCCTTTTATTAGTGATTTCGAGCAGAAGTTAGTTCGCCCTGCATGACTGCATCGCTAGAACTCCCAGCAATCATGGGCTTCGACTCGGCCCCGTGGGCTTCAGTGTTTGTCGACCATGGGCTTATCATTGGCAGCGTGATATACATATGTTGCACGAGTAGCGAGGAGAGTGAGATGAGCGTCCTCCACCAATGCCCTCGATCGCCGGCGGCGGCGCTGCCGCTGGAAGTGGATGACCTGCTCTCCGGGATCCTCCTCCGCCTCCCGCCACTTCCGTCCTCCCTACCCCGCGCTTCTCTTGTCTGCAAGCGCTGGCGCTGCCTCGTCTCCGACCCCGTCTTCGTCCGCCATTTCCGCCGCCACCACCGCCGCAACCCTCCTCCCCTCCCAGGCTTCTTCGGCCAAGGTGTTGACGGCATCACCTTCCAACCCACCATGGAGACCCCCAACCGAGTCCCGGCCGACCGCTTCTCCATGCCGTCGGACGCCAGCTTCCGCCTCAGGCTCCTCGGATGCCGCCATGGCCTCGTGCTAATATTCGACAAGAAGCTGGAATAGGTCCTGGTGTGGGACCCGATCTCCGGCGACCAGCACAGCCTTGCCATTCCCCGAGATTCAACACGAGGATAGCCCGGATCGCGTGGGCTGTGTTTCGCTCTGCTGGAGACGCCCATCACTTCAAGATGGTACTGGCAGGCACAGACATCGAACACCGACATACACGAGCTTTCGCATGCATCTACTTGTCGGAGACAAGCCTATGGAGTGATCTCATCTCAATGCCGCTCCCATCGGAGCAATCTACGAGCAGCATTCCCTCCCTGTATTTTACGAGCCTGCCCAATGTGTTGGTTGGGGGTTCCCTTTACTGGAGGCTTACTCGCACTACCAGGACTGATCCGTGTGTAATTCTTGAGTTTGATTTGGATAAACAGAGCCTAGCTGTGATACATCTGCCGGTGGAGTGTGCCCTTTACGACCCTTGGGACCTTGAGTTTGTGCAGGCAGAGGTGTCAGGGCTCCTGACTGACGTGGCGTTGCGGCATTGGAGGAGAGCTGGTCATCACAGGAGTTGGTGGCCAGCGTGGCGAGTCCAGCGTGGCAAGACCGGCAACAGCGGTGATGGTTAAGTAGCGCGTAGGCCATTGAGGCACGACATCGAATTGTATCGTGTGATTGTAATCTCTCTCTCTCGAACCCCGGCTGCTTCCGTCTCCTCCCGAACCTCTACCTCCCTCTCGAATCCCCTTCTATGTTGAATTCCTCTGCAATTGTATCGAATTGAGAGTGTTAATCGTAGTAAGACAATTACATTTGGTATTCAGAGCCAGCGATTTCGCTCGCAGATTTGGGATCAGGGCGAAATTCATGAGAAATTTATTTCTCCTAATCGCCGGGTGCGATTCACTCGCTGAATCGCGCAAAGCTCCTTCGGGACACCCTCGATTAGTCGATTTCCACTGTTTCGTCGATCTAGAGCGCTGGCGCCGCGCCGAGCTCAGCCGAACACGGCGGATTTGAAGAATCAGATGGGGGAGATCGCCGCGCAGAATGCGGGATTGGAGTCGCTGATCAAGCAAGTGCTAGATCGCGTGACCGATCTCGATTCCAAGGTGGATGGCCTGCAAGGTCAGATCACCACTCAAGTGGATCGAGCAGATCGGCTGGAGGCGAGGATGGAGATCGCGATTCCGCCTCACCAAGCTGACGGGAAGGCACCGGCGGATCCGGTGGCGGAGAAGCAAGGGTCGACGGCTCCAGATTCCGACCGCGCGCAGCTACCACCTCCTGCTGCAGCGCACCGTGAAGTCCTGCCGTCGCGCCCATCTGCGTCGAGCTAAGGCTTCGGGGCAAGTGACCGCCGCGACGATCATCTTCGCCGGGGTGATGCTCCTGGGATCTACGGGACCCCAGTGCATGCCCCGGGAGCAGGTACCCACCGCAATCATCGTACCTTGGTTTCGATTCCGGATGATCCAGGAGATCCTTATGCCATGCATGATTATCAGCATAGAAATCGTCCACATGCAACTCCAAAAATGGATTTCCCTAAATTCGATGGGGAAAATCCTAAACTATGGCAACAGGAGTGTGAAACCTATTTTGAGCTATACCAAGTTATGTCCGGCTTGCGCACACGCTATGCTTCACTCAATTTTAAAGGCACTGCTGCTTTATGGCTTAGGAATGTGCAAGCTAAAGGTAGAGTAGAACACTGGGAAGAATTGTGTAACCTTGTGCACGAGAAATTTGGTAAAAACAAGTACACTCACTATCGTAGACAGCTAAGGCAGCTTAAACAAGTGGATTCTGTAACAGTTTATGTAGAGGCTTTCGAAAAACTTAGAAACCAGCTTTTGCTTTACAATCCTGCGTTAGATGAGAGCTTCTTTGTTGACGAGTTCATAGAAGGCCTGAAACCTGTTTTACGTACTGCTGTGCGGTTACATCTTCCTGAAGACCTCGATACTGCTAGTCTCTTGGCATTATTGCAGGAAGAAGAATTGGAGAATACTCCACCAACTTCTCATGAGAAGCAGTACCAATCATCTCATCGTTATGATCGGGCAACCAAGGACAAAACTGACACCAAAAGTGACGATAAGAAGAAGCAGGACACTGGCCGTTGGGAGGATAAATTGGATACTCTGAAGGCATATCGCCGAGCCAAGGGTTTGTGTTTCACCTGTGGAGAAAAGTACAGCGGGACTCACAAATGCGCAAAACAAATACCACTGCACATTATTGAAGAACTCATGGATGTGTTACCTGGAAGCAAAACTTTTGACACCACTGGTTCCGATACAGAGTCTGAAGATGGGGAAATTTGTCTGATAGCTGCCGTATCTCCAACCAGTGAACCTATTGGCAAGGGCAGCAAGGCACAGTGCACTATTCGCTTGCCAGGCACAGTGGGTAAGAATCACTTACTTATCTTAGTGGATTCAGGCAGTGCTTCTTCTTTTATCAGTCAGCATATGGTGGAACATCTGCAATGTGTGACATCTGACATGTTGGGAGTACAATTCACAGTGGCAAACGGTGAACCCATGCATTGTAACACATGTGTGACAGATTTTCTGTGGGCAGTGTAAGGCCATTCTTTCAAATACACCGTCAATGTGTTACCCATTGGGTGTTATGATATGATATTGGGCAAAGATTGGCTGGACCTCCAGAGTCCTATGTGGGTGCATTGGAAAAAACAGATCATGCGTTTCAATCATGAAGGAAAACACATAACGTTATGTTAAAACGAGGCGCCCTGACACATTTGGTGCAAATCACCAACAAAAAATGTGAAGGCATTTATGCTGTGGATCCAGCTGAGGATCAAGCTACAGAAAAGTGCAGGAACCAGTGCCCGAGCTCATTGCCCAGTTATTGCACGAGTATGAGCAATTGTTTGCTGAACCAACAGTTTACCACCAAGAAGAGCACAAGACCATCAGGTTCCACTCATTCCTGGTGCTCAACCTGTTAAAACAAGACCTTACAGGTATACTCCACAGCAAAAAGATGAGATCGAGCGTCAGGTGTATGATATGTTTAGAAGTGGCATTATACAGCAAAGTTGCAGTTCTTTTGCCTCACCTGTGTGTTGGTTCGCAAGAAGGATGGTCAGTGGCGCTTCTGTGTGGACTATCGATTACTCAATGAACTCACTGTCAAGAACAAGCACCCTCTGCCTGTCATAGATGAGCTTCTGGATGAGCTGGCAGGAGCCAAGATTTTTACGAAGCTCGACTTGCGCTCAGGGTATCATCAGATACGCATGGCTGCAGGAGAGGAGCACAAAACGGCGTTTCAAACTCACCAAGGATTGTATGAGTTCCTTGTCATGCCATTTGGCTTAACTTCAGCACCAACAACATTTCAAGGGACCATGAATCAAATCTTGGCGCCTTGCTTGAGGAAAAGCGTGTTGGTCTTTATTGACGATATTTTGGTGTACAGTCCGTCGCTGGAAGACCATGTTCGTCACCTGAAGGAGGTGTTTGAATTGCTACAGAAGAACAAGCTGTTTATCAAGAGAAGCAAGTGTTCTTTTCCTTGCATGAATTGGAATATTTGGGGCATGTGATCAGTGAGAAGGGAGTGGCGACGGATCAATCAAAAATTCAAGCAATCATTAACTGGCCTACACCTACAAATCTGAAGAGTTTGCGAGGAGTGTTGGGTGCTTCTGGATACTACAGAAAATACATCAAACATTATGGTATCTTGGCGCAACCTTTGACTCAATTACTCAAGAAAGGTGTGCTGTTCATTTGGGGGCCAGCACAGCAAACAGCTTTCGAACAGTTGAAGAAAGCGATGAGTACAGCCCCTGTTTTAGCCCTGCCCAACTTCCAACTTCCTTTTGCAGTAGAAATTGATGCTTCGAACACTGGAATTGGAGTTGTGTTACTGCAAGCAGGACATCCAGTGGCTTTCTTGAGTAAAGCACTGAGCCCACGCAATCAAACACTGTCAGCGTATGAGAAAGAGTGTTTGGCTATACTGTTTGCCATTGAGAAATGGAGACCATACCTCCAGCACAGGGAATTTGAAATTCATACGGATCACAAAAGCTTACTCCATCTCTCGAAGCAACGACTGCACACACCGTTGCAGCAGAAAGCTTTCGTGAAATTGATGGGCCTGCAGTTTAAACCGGTCTACAAAAAGGGAGTTAACAATGCAGTGGCTGATGGACTGTCATGACGGACACATGAATTATCTGCTATCAATGTTTCTGCTTCTAGTCCAGCTTGGCTAGAAAGTTTGCAAAATGGCTATGAGGATGATCCCGTGGCCAGAGCAATTCTCCAAGAGTTAAGTATATCCAAACAAAATGACAAAGGGTATACATTACATGATGGCATTATCCGATGGAAAAACTGCATCTGGGTGGGCAACAATCAAATGGCTCAACAGCACATATTGCAAGCCTTACATAGCAGTGGCATGGGGGGTCACTCCGGAGTAGTAGCAACTTATCACCGCATCAAAAGGTATTTTGCCTGGGCAAAAATGAAGGAGACAGTGAAACAGTTTGGCTAGTTGTTCTATCTGTCAGCAAGCAAAAACTAAGCATGCTAAAAAACCTGGACTGCTTCAACCCTTGCCGGTTCCCACTGAAGCTTGGCAAGTGATTTGCATGGATTTTATTGAAGGCCTTCCTGTCTCTAACGGCTATGATGTTATATTGGTCGTCATCGACAAGTTTTCAAAGTATAGCCACTTCATACCATTGAAGCATCCATTTACAGCATTCAAGGTGGCCACTGAGTTCATGAACCACATCTACCGCTTGCACGACATGCCAGGCATGATCATTTCTGACAGAGACAAGATTTTCACCAGTCGTCTATGGCAGGAGTTGTTCCGTTTGGCTAACACAACTCTGCACATGAGTTCGTCGTACCATCCTCAGACGGACGGGCAAACAGAACGCATCAATCAATGCCTGGAAGGATTCTTGTGATGTATGGTTCATTCGTGTCCGAAGAATGAGCTGCTTGGCTACCCCTGGCCGAATACTGGTATAACACCTCATTCCACTCTGCATTAGGAAGGACACCCTTTGAAGTCTTGTATGGCTATCCTCCTCGAGCATTGGGCATTTCTCCTGGGGATTGTGCTTCTGCAGATTTGGATGTCTGGCTCAAAGAGCGTGCAACGATGATCGATGTGATCAGACAACAGCTGTTGAGGGCTCAACAGCGCATGAAACACCAAGCAGACAAAAACCGCAGTGAGCGTTCGTTTCAGGTCGGCGATAGTGTTTATCTGAAGCTGCAACCATACATACAACAGTCAGTCGCGGTGCGAGGCAATCAGAAGCTGTCCTTCCGGTACTTCGGACCTTATAAAGTACTCAAACGCATCGGCGAGGTCGCTTACAAGTTGGACCTGCCAAATACTAGCCAGGTGCATTCGGTGGTTCATGTTTCCCAACTCAAAAAACATGTACCCCCGAACACCCAGGTATGTTCTTTGATCCAGTCGTTCGATCTCAATACTGACCGGGTGAACGAGCCACTTCAGATCATTGAACATGCTTTCATCAACACCGGCGCTGCTACTGCTTCACGGGTGAGAGTCAAGTGGACGGGACTGCCAGAAGAATGGACGACCTGGGAGGATGCAGATGATCTCTGTCGCCGTTTTCCGCAAGCACCTGCTTGGGGACAAGCAGTTCTTCAAGGGCGGGGGAATGTCAGGGCTCCTGACTGACGTGGCGTTGCGGCATTGGAGGAGAGCTGGTCATCACAGGAGTTGGTGGCCAGCGTGGCAAGACCGGCAACAGCGGTGATGGTTAAGTAGCGCGTAGGCCATTGAGGCACGGCATCGAATTGTATCGTGTGATTGTAATCTCTCTCTCTCTCGAACACCGGCTGCTTCCGTCTCCTCCCGAACCTCTACTTCCCTCTCGAATCCCTCTTCTATGTTGAATTCCTCTGCAATTGTATCGAATTGAGAGTGTTAATCGTAGTAAGACCATTACAAGAGGGTGGCGGGCTCGGCTTACTCTTCATGTCAGGTTCGACCGCCCAACTATGGAAGAGGAACACTGATGGTGACGGTGTTGCTTCATGGTGTTGGGAAGAACTATTGAAATGGACAAGATACTTTCCCTAAATTCAGAGGGGAGAAAGTTCATAGGGATTATGGGGTTTGCTGAGTACAATAATGTGTTGTTCGTGAGTACGGATATGGGCCTATTCATGGTCCAGGTCGAGTCGTTGTAGTTCAAGAAAATTTCCAAAGCCCCCAGCATTGTGTCTCGCTATCATCCATTTGAAAGTGTTTACGTTGCTGTTAATAGCATGCCTTTACACTGCGTGCAGTGAAAAAATCACGTTATTTTTCCTACTTCTTTTGCTCCTAGAGATGTTGTTCTGTAGTATTCTGTCCCGGTACTATGGAGATGAGTTTTATGTAATGCTTATGATCCGGAAAGTATATTTTACCGCTATGTACTTTAATTTATGTCACATTCCAAGTTTATTGGCTGTAAATCATCTCACTGTATTGTGCCTTTTATGACTGAACACCGATGTGGGGGAGCTACCATGTGACAAAATGGTTCAGGTTAGATGTACCCGAAATCAGTTAATTTTTTTTAGAAAAGGGGGTGAGGATCTCAGTTAAGTGCAGCAGTATATTCTTTTTTCTTAACATGAGATACATAAAAGGTGGAAGTTGAAGACAACTACATGAAAAAATAGCTTGAACCAACTAAAATGTCAAATATGGAGTTCATTAATTCAACATGTACATTTGAAAGCTTAAAGCTGATCAGCTAAAAAAACCTTGCCGTAACGGTCGGTCAGATGCGGTACTTGATAGAGCATGCATGCTTTGGATTTGTTCTGAATAACATAAGCCTTGATGCAGATTAGCATTAGATCGCGTCCTCGTTTTCTCAAATGATCTAGACTAGACTTTTTTCTATGTAGATCAGTTGCGTGGATGGACAATGAGTCCGGGTCCTGGATGAAGATCGGTTGCGTGCAGCCTTCCATGAGGAGATGGTGCTAAAAAAATTATCTGTCCCAACTCAGCCAGCATGGTGGAATGATTTTGCTTCATAGTCTTGTAGAAAGTCTGGCTGCTACTCTGTTCGGTCAGCCTACGCGAGGAGTTCTTTTGTGCCCGCGGTGATGCTACAGAAGGATCTTTTGTGCCTGCTCTGCTCCCATGGAATGCGGGTACTGTTCCCTTCGTATAGTAGATGTTGTGACTTGTGCGACTGTGGGAGAGATGGTGCTCCAGATAGGTACAACGAAACGAAGTAGAAAAATGCAGTTCATTCAGTCTTGGGATCATATCAGTGATTGCAGAAATAAAGCTTCAGGGATTATTCTAGCACGAGCTTATATAATTAGGTTCGGTCATGCTTAACACGGTACTACAGATTATATTTTCTTAGCGAGAACTGGAAAAACTATACACTTGCAGTCAAAGACTATACTGTAGAACAATTTAGCATTCTGTGGAGCAAATTTCCTGTCCATCTAATCTAGATCGATCCTCCTGTACGAACAGAAGGACTTGGCACCAAACAAAAGCACTTACAAGTGAGAACCGGATACCGCTTTCCCCTCGCTACAGTAGAGAGGAGGCGATAAGGAGGCGACCGCGTTGCGTCTGGTCTCGCCGGTGAATCCGCCGCTCCCCTCTGCCTTCGGCCACCGTTCTGGCTCTGTGTGGTAGGGGGGAGCTCCGGGAGGTTGTCGTGCGTGTACAGTATAGGTCTAGGTGTGTGTGGCTCTCGCTGACATCGAGACAGCGGCCGGCCGTGGTGGCGAGTGGTCGTCGGGAAGTTCTGTGGTGCTGCTGGAGGTTGGCCCGGGCGGCGCCGAGTCGGCGGGAAGCAAGGTGGTTCGGGGGAGCTGGCGCTGTGGCCGTGCGTGTTCATCGGCTTCGGTTCCGTCGCGGGGCGGCGGACGGCTCTTGCGGTCTTCTACAAAGCGTCCCGGCGGCAGGAGGTACGGCGACTCCGGCGAGGCCTAGGGTTCGGGCGCGCGGTTTCTGGATCTGATCGTGTTTCTTCTCGGCAGCTTTGGGGGCTCTCTGCATATTTCTTGGTCCTCCTTGTAATTTCTTTTCTTTTTGGACCTGTTTGTAATATGTACTAGGCTGCCTTTTATATGTGATCGGATCCTTCAAAAAAAGAAGGACTTGGCACCGTATCGATCGAGAACTGCCAGGTATGGTGGGCTTCGACTCGGCCTCGTGGGCTTCAACGTGATATACATACCTGGCAATCTGGCATACCTGGCACTCTAGATATTCTCAAAAAAAAAAAAAAAAAAAAACCTGGCACTCTAGATGGATACGGTGCCAAGTTGATCCCGCCGAGCAGCGAGATGAGCAACCTCTCCCAATGCCCTAGCTCGCTGTGGGCGGCGGCGCCGCTGGAAGTCGACGACCTGCTCTCCGAGATCCTCATCCGCCTCCCGCCGCTTCCGTCCTCCCTACCCCGTGCGTCCCTGGTATGCAAGCGTTGGCGCCGCCTCGTCTCCGACCCCGGCTTCGTCCGCCGTTTCCACCGCAACGCTCCTCCCCTCCTCGGCTTCTTCGGCCAAGGTATGCACGGCTACGACTTCAAAAGCACCATGGATTCCCCCAACCGCGTCCCGCCCAGCCGTTTCTCCATGCTATCGGACGCCCGCGTCCGCCTCAAGCTCCTCGGATGCCGCCATGGCCTCATGGTAATGTTCAAAAACTTCGACCACAAGCTGAAACATGTCCTGGTGTGGGATCCGGTCACCGGGTACCAGCACGCCATCGGCGTTCCCCCGGGGTTCGACACAGATAGAACCCGGGTCGTGGGGGTAGTGCTTCGCGCTGCTGTTGGAGACGCCCACCACTTCCACGTGGTATTGGCACGCTTCGACAAACAAGGACAACGAGCGTTGGCCTACATGTACTCGTCGGAGATCGGCGTATGGAGTGATCTCATATCAACACAGGTTCCATATGTGGAGTCTACCAGCAGTTCTACCTCCATGTCTTTTAGAGGCATGCATGCTGTGCTGGTTGGGGATTCTCTTTACTGGAAGCTCACCGGGATGTCGCCTGGAATTCTCGAGTTTGATTTGGAAAGACAGAGCCTAGCTGTGATACATCTGCCAGCGTACATGCTTGCCCTCTCCACACCTTGGGACTTCACGGTTATGCGCACAGAGGGTGGCGGGCTCGGCTTACTCTTTATGTCAGATTTGACCGCCCAATTGTGGAAGAGGAATACTGACTGTGATGGTGTTGCTCCATGGGTGTTGCGAAGAACTATTGAACTGGATCATCTAGTTTTCCTTAATTCAGACGAGGAGAGAAAGTTCCTAATGATTGTAGGTTTTGCTGAGTACAATAATGTGGTGTTTCTGAGTACAGCTATGGGCCTATTCATGGTCCATCTCGACTCGTTGCAGCTCAAGAGAATATCCAAACCCAGCACGGTGTCTCGCTATCATCCCTTTGAAAGTGTTTATGTTGTGGGTAATAGCATGCCTTTACACTGCAGGTAGTGAAAAAATCAGGTTATTTTCTTACATCTTTTGCTCCTAGAGATGTTGTGCTGTAGAATTCTGTCCCGGTACTACGGCGATGAGTTTTATGTAATGGTTATGATCTGGAAAACTATAATATAGCGGTATCTAGTTAATTTGTGTCACGTACAAAGTTTATTTGCTGTCCCACACTGTATTGTGCCTTTTCTGACTGAAGGCCGGTGGGGAGGAGCTACCATCTGACAAAATGGTCAGGTTAGATGTGGCCGAACTCTCTATCAGTTTAGTGCAGCAGTATATTCTTTTTCTTAACATGAGATACATAAATGGTGGAAGTTGAAGACAACTACATGAAAAAAATAGCTTGAACCAGCTAAGATGTCAAATATGTAGTTCAACATGTACATTTGGAAGCTTAAAGCTACTACTAGTTATTTTGCTATTCAATATTCCTACCTCTTCTTATCTTGCTAATACTTATAAATCCAGAATAGTGATGCAAACGGATGCGCCGCCGGACATTGCGGACTGTCCACGTCCGTCAGCATCGGTACATAAATAGCTGTATCTGTACTTTCGTAGCTGCACCCCTAGCTGCATCGTAGTCTACGGCCGCTGGATGAGACGGATCGAGGCGACGTTGGCAGACGTCTGCCAACATGCCTAATCCAGAACAACAACTTGGTTTAATATATACTCCCTCCGTTCCACAATATAAGATGTTTTAGCATTTTGCCACATTCACATGCACACATATGTATGTAGACATGTTTTAGTGTGCATGTCCACTCTTTTTTGTAGGAATCTAGGCAACATGTGTAACACGTAAAACATCTTATATTATGGAACGGAGGGAGTACATAACAATTGTTCAAATTTTATCATGTGCATGGAAGTCCTGATGAATGCCAACTGCCAAGTCCATTCTAGAGTTCACTTGCATTTTCAGGGTGTATTTATTAATTTTGGCTTGTCATGATCACGGATGTTGCTAGGTTTTTTAATATATCATGTTTTATTTTCTTAGATATGGCATGTAACAAGATTGAGAATAACTCTAGATAACTACTCTCTTCCGATTAGCCAATAGCCCAATACTAATTGTTCTTATTGTATTGATAATAGTTTGTCTGACCTGTATATGTAATTGGGCATTATTTGCTAGTATAGTTTTGTTTAGTCTAAACTACACATATGCTTTGTGTGCAGTCTAATTTTTTTCAGTTGGTTCACCATAGATGTTTAATACTTTATGCTGAAGGCATGATCGGAGTGACAAGACTAGATTCATCATAAAAACTGCTTCGGTCACGAATTAGAACCTTCTATTTTGTACTAACATATTATCATTAATTAGAAGCAACGAAGTTCTAAAAAAATGATATCTATTTTTCACCCATGGAACTAAGGAAGAATTAGTTGATAAGATGATGTATGTTTGATCCCTTGCTTGAGGATTTTGCAGCATGGATTTGATTAACTTAAATTCGTTATAGTATTAGCTAGCTCTTATATTTATACAAATATGGCTATGAGCTAGAAACTTGATGTTTCTGTTTCTACTCCATGAACCCCGCGCATGCATGTCTTTGATAAAAAAGAATATTTCTAATGATTTGGTAAGCTAGATGTGGTTCAGCATTAGCCTCTATGTGAGGTATTTGACCACTGATCTCTTGGCCACTGAGACCAGATGGCAAAATACTTGAGAATATTAATAGTACAAGTTGGAAGTGTGTGCCACTAGACAAGAAATTACCGATCACAATTTCTATATTTATATTGCTGGTTTTATCGAACAACGCTAGCTGAATCAACATCAGAGTTTTTTGTGCAGTTTCCAAAATGATGAAGCTATTGTTTACTTGGTACATTGTAGTAACTTCAATGGGTTTTCCATGATTAAAGAGTCAAATTGGTTTGACTAATGACATCATTGCTCCACAGGTATCTAGAATTTTATTCCGGTTGTTGAGGTGAAGGAATGAACTTGGTTGCTGTAAGTTCCTCCATTTTGAATAACTTCATGTGGAGGTCGACCATCTGAATAGTGTACACTGGTCAACTGGGAAGTGAACTTACTGACTGATTAGTTAAATAAGACTTGGAGTTAATGGTCTTGTTCACGAGATTCGGCATTTCAGCCATTGCAAAACTATGAACTAAAATCTTGCTGTAACGGTCAGATGTGCTACTAGATGGAGCATGCTTTGGATTTGATCTGAATATATAGCATAAGCCTTGATGATGCAGATTAGCCTTAGACCATGTCTCTGTTTTCCTAAATGGTCTAGACTAGATTTTGTCTACGTAGAGATAAGTTCTGTGTTGGTTCGTCGGCTCTAGCGAGGATCGCGCCGTTAACCTGCATCTCACCTGGATGCAGTTAATGATAACCAGGTGTTAAGGCATCTTCAACAGTTCAACTCAACTGGTTAGGTAAACTCTGGATCGAGATTCTAGCTACTTGTTTTTAATCAAAAGGGAACCCCCAACTTCGAGATTCTAGCTACTAGCTCTAGCATTAAGTGGACCTATGTGGCGCCCCGACCAGACTGTTATACAGTGATACTGTGTGTCACCGGTTAAGCGATACAACCGGAGGTTACGGGTTTACCAATCCCCGGCCAAAACCTTTGGCAGGCGTTGCTCGGAATGGATCATCGGCAACGCAACACCCCGATTGATGCCTTAACACAGGCACAACCCTCAATGTATAATAGAGATATCAAGACTTGTGGAACAACTGGCACATCACAGACTCTACGACACAGAGCATTATAGTTCAACTCTTATAGTAGAGAAAGATAGCAAATTACAACCAGAGGTCACAGACCCAACATTACAACAAGCGGAAGCAAAATAAGTTGTTCTAAACAACAAGATCCAAAATATGGCCTAAGAGGCCTACAGATAAACATCCAACGCCAACTGTTCCGGGATGTCCCAAGCTGCCACCTGAGAACCCCAGACTACTCGTCGACGTCCACAAAGAACCCACCTTCGAGGTCGGTGAAGTCCTCCTCTGAAACAAAACAAACGACGTTGAGTTCGACGAACTCGCAAGATATATATAGAGCATTAGCTCGATGAGGCTTTCAAGGTTTTAGGTTGTTTTGCATAAAGCTGATTTTATTTATGAAAACATAACTCAATGGCATCGACTATTCAGAATATTTTCAAAAGGGGTAAGAAGTGACTCTTTTCTTGATCACTTTTCTCATCCTCAACCACCATCATCATCACTGTACCTGTTCTACGAAGGCACCTCCCCGAATCACCCTCGAGGAAGTAACCTTGCATTCTTGAGTGGTACCTCTAGTACCCAGTTTTTAATCATTCCGTTAAAGTTATTCTATGATGTTATCGTCCTTTCCCAAGTTGTCCGTAACCGTGGACACGGCTTTTCGAAAAGATTTAACCCTGCAGGGGTGCACTGTGTTTACCTTCGGTACCGCCCGGCTCATTGCCTACACGTAGCTCTCTTCCGGGGAAAGCCGGCTGAGTGGAACGGTTACAACCTTTACCTTGCTTGAGACTAACCCAGGATCATCAGTGGCGGTAGGACAAGGGGTACCTCCAGCACCCTGTCCCGCGGCCACTTATTTTCCTGACACCACCATCCTCATCTCAGTCTTGGTCACCATCTTCAACGCACGCGCAAATGGAAAGCCAAACTAGAGGACCCTCGGTTAGTCCGCCACAAGTTAGTCGGTCGACGAGGGCTCCATATACCCCACCGAATAGAAGCGCGCTCATTCTTGGTTCAAGAGGTAAAGAACTCGCACCTAGACGGCGAGAGTGAGACAAAGCACCACCATACCAAGTGGCCTCTCATCCCCACCTTTAAGCATTTTATTACCTGTCTCCACCATTTCTCCACCAACAACCATGTATCTCATCACCTGTCTCCAACATAAACCATCCATAGTACAACTAGGCATTTAACTAAGCTTGGCTAAGCAACGACATAGCATAGTTAAGTATTTCAGGCCAACAATACAAACCTATGGATAATAGGGGGGGAACAGGTATTGGCATCGGAAACTTAATGCAACTATAGGGTACTCTAATCCAATCAAATTGACATTTGAAACCGCATGCAATATTATAGTGGAGAAAATATTTGCGGAAAATAGGATAAAACATGCTCAGAGGGGGGATTACGCTTGCCTTGATCAAGGTGCTGGTAGTACGGCTCTTCGGGGTATTGTGGAGTAACCCCGGCTGCTTGATCTATCGAAGCATAGCAACGGAAGAACAATCAATCACCACACACGCTTTAACAATGCAATGCGCAAACACATGATGACATGACATTTTAAATGCACCCTAATAGCTTTGAACATGATCAACAAGTTAAATGGGGTCCCCATTATATTATTTGCATTATTTGGAATAACCCCATATTAAAACTTGATGATTTTAGTGCTACTAAAAGTACATTATTGTAGTTGTGATCAATTATGCATGATGATGATGATTCTGGGTGATTCATATTTTCTGAACATTTTGGTATATCGAACACATTTTTCCGAGGTTCCGGTAAAAAGTTATTGCATTTTTAATTTCCTATTTTAAATTTATGATTTTAATTATTTTATTTCCAACAATAATAATAATTACTCGATCTCGAGGGAAATAGATGGAACACGAAGGATTCATCGAAGTTCGATAACCCTAACGTCGCGAGAGAGGAGCGGGAGGCAACCTCTATCGAGGAAGAAAAGGAAAAACAATAAACAGGAAAAAAAACTGTGCAGCCGGCCTGTGGCCCGGTTGGGCCGGTTGTGAGGCCGGCCTGGCTCCGGAGGAACCCGGTACACAGCCCGGCATGGGCTGGCTCCTGGACCGGTTACGCAGCAGAGCGCAACGGCCCACAGCCCGGCTCGGCCGGGTCCTCGACCGGGCGCGCGAGCGAGGCGACGGAACTTCGTCGACCGTGGCTACGGCGGCGGACTACGGCGAGACCACGGCGAACTAGCGCGGGAGGGGGAGAGGGGAAAGGCCAGCACGGGCCAGGGCTCACCACGAGCATGGGGAAGAGGTCGGGGACGGCGGGGGTGCGACGATGGCGGCGGATTCGCTCGCGGCGGAGCTCGGCGGTGGGCGGAGAGGACTCGGGCAGCACGGTCGCTCCACGACTTCCCCGCTCGATTCCTCTGGCAGAGTGGAAGCAGGCGACGCGGCGGAGATGGTGGTGGTCGCCGATTTGCTCGGGAGCTCCTCAAGCAGCGGCGGCAGGCGGCGGAGAGCTCGGTGCCATGGCGGCTCGCGTGGGAGAGGAATGGGGAAATGGAGAGAGGAGCGAGTGGGTAGGGCAGGGTATGGCCTCGTGGGGCTCTTCCCCTGCAGGGGAGAGGGCAGAAGGGGCCCGGGCGCGGCATGCTCGAGTGGGTGCGGCGCGAGCACGGCGGCTCGGTCGCTACAGCACGAGGAAGATGACCATTTTCTGAAAAAACCCCCGCACAACTTTCCTAAATTACAACTGGGTCCTTTTCTCTTTTAAAATTCCAGCAGGTTTTAGGGATTTATTTGAGGCCTCTAGACATTTTATAAAAATCTGGGAAAAATCCTGTAGCCTCCCACTAACAAGTAGAAGCACCACAAAAATTGGCATGTTGAAATAAAAAGTTTGGAGCAACATTTGTTCAAAGGGTTCGTTTGAGACATTTTTGCTAAATTCAAAATATTGATCCTTTGGAAATTTATAGCAATTGCAAAAAAATATTTTCAGAACTCTTGGAACTTCCTTGACAAATATGAATTGTCAAAGTACTTTTGTTTTGCAGGTTTGAGGTAACTCCAGTTGATAAGAAAGATCTCCTCGCTTGGCCAGAACGGTGAAAGGGCCAACATAGCGAGGGGCCAATTTCCCTTTGATTCCGAAGCGGCGAACGCCTCGAAGGGGAGAGACGCGTAGATAAGCTTTATCACCAATTTCATAGTGAACCTCCGGATGATGCTTATCGTAGTAGCTCTTCTGCCTAGACTGAGCAATCTTCAGATTCTCTCTTATGATTCGAACCTTCTCCTCAGCTTCATTGATCACATCCGGACCAAAGAGTGCTCTCTCTCCGGTCTCGGACCAATTCAGAGGAGTGCGGCATTTTCTTCCATATAGAGTCTCGAATGGAGCCATGCCCAGACTAGCTTGATAGCTATTGTTGTAGGAGAACTCCGCGAAAGGGAGATACTTTTCCCAACCCTTGCCAAAAGAGATCACACATGCCCTAAGCATGTCTTCCAACACTTGGTTAACTCTTTCGGTCTGACCATCAGTTTGAGGATGGTAGGCGGTACTGAAGTTGAGACGGGACCCCATAGCAGTTTCGAAACTCTGCCAAAACTTGGATACAAAGATACTTCCAAGGTCCGATATGATCCTCAGAGGGACCCCATGCAATGGAACAATACGAGCCATATATAAGTCAGCAAGTTGACTTGCCCGTATATCGTCACGGACTGGTAGGAAGTGAGCAACCTTGGACAGACGATCAATGATTACCCAGATTGCATTGTTGCCCTTTTGAGATCGGGGAAACCCGGTGATGAAGTCCATACCAATTTCATCCCATTTCCACTCGGGGACTGCAATAGGGCGAAGAGTGCCGGCAGGCCTTTGATGTTCAGCCTTCACCCGTCGACATGTGTCGCATTCAGCAACATACTTGGCAATTTCCGTTTCATCCGAGTCCACCAGAATTGTGGACGAAGGTCTTGGTACATTTTGGTACTACCGGGATGAATAGAGAGAGGTGATTCATGAGCTTCTTGTAGGATGAGCTCCCTCAAATTCCGGTTCTTTGGCACTACCAAGCGGTCACCAAAATAAACAACCCCGGATTCATCTTCCGAGAAACATTTGGCCTTGCCACTAGCAATGTTCTTTTGATGTTCAGGATACCCTCATCCAGCTTCTGAGCATCTTTAATCTGGTCTACTAGAGTAGATTTGATCTCCAGATTTGCAAGGTAGCCGGAAGGAACAATTTCCAGGTTCAAAGCGAGCGAACTCTTCATGAAGAGCAGGTTGGGCCTTCTCAATCATCAGATTGTTGCAATAAGACTTCCGACTTAGCGCGTCAGCCACGACGTTTGCTTTGCCGGGTTGTAGTTCAGACTCACATCATAGTCCTTGATTAACTCCAACCAACGCCTTTGCCTGAGATTTAAATCCGGCTGGGTGAAGAGGTACTTCAGACTCTTGTGATCCGAGAAGATCTCGCAACGGTTACCAAACAGTATGGTCTCCATTGCTTCAAAGCATAGACCACAGCGGCAAGTTCTAGATCATGAGTTGGGTAGTTGTGCTCATGCGGCTTCAATTGGCGAGAAGCATACGCCACCACATGGCCATCTTGCATTAGCACACAACCCAGCCTTGCAGGAGGCGTCACAGAAGACGACGAAATCCTTGCTTGTGTCCGGCAGGACAAGCACAGGAGCGGACGTGAGTTTGGCTTTCAGTGTTTTGAAGCTCTCTTCAGCTTCGGCCGACCATACGAAATTTTTATCCTTCTTGAGAAGGTCAGTCAGGCCTTGGCTATCTTGGAGAAACCTTCGATGAATCGGCGGTAATAACCCGCCAATCCGAGAAAGCTACGGATGTCCTTGACTGACATTGGAGTTTTCCAATCCAAAATGGACTGAATCTTGTCGGGAATGACAGCCACACCATTAGCGGATATCACATGACCAAGGAAGACGAGATTATCCAACCAAAACTCACACTTGGAGAACTTGGCATAGAGGCGGTGTTCTCGAAGTCGTGTCAGAACCAAACGAAGATGTTCCTCATGCTCTTCATTGGTTTTGGAATAGATGAGGATGTCATCGATGTAAATGACGACAAACTTATCGAGATAATCCATGAAGATGGAGTTCATGAGCCTCATGAAAGTAGCTGGGCATTTGTGAGACCAAAGGACATGACGGTATACTCATATGAGCCATAACGAGTAACAAATGCCGTCTTTGGAATATCCTCCTTTCTGATCTTGATCTGATGGTAGCCTGACCTCAGATCCATCTTGGAGAATACCGTTGCACCAGCTAACTGATCCAACAGATCATTGATGCGAGGAATAGGATACTTGTTCTTGATTGTCACCGCATTCAACGGCTATAGTCAGAGACTAAACGAGGCACGGTAGAATCCCTCTTCTTGACAAAGAGTACCGGACAACCCCAAGGTGAACTGCTAGGCTGAATGAAATCCTTCGCTAACAGCTGATCAATTTGCTCTTTCAACAGAGCCAACTCTTCCACCGGCATACGGTAGGGCTTCTTGGAAATCGGAGCTGTACCGGGAAGTAGATCTATGACAAACTCCACACTTCGATCAGGAGGCATGCCAGGCAATTCTTCCGGGAACACATCCGGGAAGTCACACACCACGTGTATGTCCTGGATTTCAGGAGGGGATTCGCCTTCCATAAAGCAAAGGAGGATCTCGGGTGAGTTGGGTATGATTGAACATGGAGGTCTTGACAGTGCAGACCAATACTTAACACTGTCGCCGGAAGAATTGGTCACGGTGACGGTCTTGGCAGCACAGTCGAGATTAGCCCGGTATTTGGCTAGCCAGTTCATGCCCAGTATGACATCAATGCCACTTGACCTCAGAGCTACCAAAGCGAAAGGAAAAGAGTAGTAACCGATAGTAATCGGACTTCAGGAGTAACCCCATCGGTTTGCCATTTGGAACCAGGAGTGGCGATCAGCAAGGGTCGGCTCATTTTCTCAAACGGTATTTTGTGGTCTTTTGCAAAAGCTATGGATATGAATGAATGCGATGCTCCAGAATCAAACAAAACTGTAGCAAGATTGTTGTTGATTCGTAGCTCACCCATAAGGACGCCGGGGTCCTCTTCAGCTTCTTCACAGAGACGTGGTTCAGGCGACCACGCACAATAGGTCCAGCCTTGCCAGCTGGAGTGGCAGGGGCTCGTGCAGGAGTTAACGCGAGAGGTGCCTTCTGGGGCACTCCCTGGAGTAGTGGCCAGCCTGGCCACAGGTGTAGCAGGTGAGTCCAGGTGGAGCAGGTAGCATAGGACGGTACCCACTCCCGCCTACCCCAAGTGTCGAAGTAGTGGGGCGCGGAGGAGGTGACCTGTATCCCGCGGCCCTAGGCATGAATGGAGCACGCGGCACAGCGCTGTAGGGAACAAACACCCTGCGCTTCTTGCTCTCAGAACCCGAGGAACTCTGGTGGTCCCCGTGTGCGGGCCTCTTGGAAGCCTCAAGTTCCTTTCTTCCCTGCTCAAGAGTAAGAGCCTGGTTGAACAGCTCCTGGTAGGTCTGGAATCTGAAGGGCAATAGCTCGTAGCGGAGCTGCGGCGTAAGACCCTTGCGGAACAGCTCTTGCTTGTCAGCATCATCGGCTGGGGAATGTACTCCGCACGGAAGGCAGTGCGAAAATCAGCCCATGTGAAGACATGGTTGGCTGGAAACAAAGCCACATGGCTTTCCCACCAACAGCCAGCTGCACCAACCAAGAGGTAGGTGGCAAAGTTGACTTGCTCGGTCACTGGGACATGCAGCGCGGAGAACTTGCGCTCCAAAGCACGAAGCCAGTCATCAGCTTCCAGTGGCTCCTTAGCATCAGAAAAGGTGGGTGGCTGCGAGCGCAGGAACTCGGTGAGAGTGTTGCACTCGTTCCTCCGTGCATTCTGCTGCACCAACTGCTCAAGCAGTCGCTCATTGCGCCCACGGTTCTCCTCAATGGCCATCAAGACCTGAGCCATCGAGGGTGGTGGCGGCAGATCATCCTCATCATTGTCGTGGTTACCGCGGCCTCCACGGCCTCCACGGCCGCCTCGAGCCATTCTGGAGATTTGACAATGACACAGTTAGTATCTTTCTCCGAATGGTCGAACAATAGCATTAGCGTCTACTCAAGTACACAGACTAGGGACGATAATACATTGTGAAAAGGAATCAACAAGATAGAACTTGGGACAAAGATCAGCTTCATGTGCTACTAGCGAGAGTTAAGGAATCACAACTTAACACACTCTAGTTGGCATAATCCGGGACCTTATGTTCAAGTCCTTGGGTTAAAACCAAACGAAAGGATCGAATAATTAGACTCGGTAGGAATAACAGTGTTCAAACATTTGAATTGATTTGGGATTGCAACGCAGCGGGAGCAACTGGACACATAACACTAAAGGTCGAACCCCACCCACGTTTCTCATCTTTTACTTCAAAAACTTAGGATCACGTGGAGTGAAACTTTAAACTCAAATCGAGGTAAGGTTGCTCCGAGATTAGAGGGTAACCAGATAAGGAGTAAAAAGAATCCTAAGATGGTTTTCACAACTCATTTTTAGGTTAAAAATATTTTCACAAACACTAGACTCAACATCGACCAGTAGAAGGGTTTCCTACAGGCAGTACGGCTCTGATACCAACTTGTGGCGCCCCGACCAGACTGTTATACAGTGATGCTGTGTGTCACCGGTTAAGCGATACAACCGGAGCTTACGGGTTTACCAATCCCCGGCCAAAACCTTTGGCAGGCGTTGCTCGGAATGGATCATCGGCAACGCAACACCCCGATTGATGCCTTAACACAGGCACAACCCTCAATGTATAATAGAGAGATCAAGACTTGGAGAACAACTGGCACATCACAGACTCTATGACACAGAGCATTATAGTTCAACTCTTATAGTAGAGAAAGATAGCAAATTACAACCAGAGGTCACAGACCCAACATTACAACAAGCGGAAGCAAAATAGGTTGTTCTAAACAACAAGATCCAAAATATGGCCTAAGAGGCCTACAGATAAACATCCAACGCCAGCTGTTCCGGGATGTCCCAAGCTGCCACCTGGGAACCCCAGACTACTCGTCGACGTCCACAAAGAACCCACCTTCGAGGTCGGTGAAGTCCTCCTCTGAAACAAAACAAACGACGTTGAGTTCGACGAACTCACAAGATTATATATAGAGCATTAGCTCGATGAGGCTTTCAAGGTTTTAGACTGTTTTGCATAAAGCTGATTTTATTTATGAAAACATAACTCAATGGCATCGACTATTCAGAGTATTTTCAAAAGGGGTAAGAAGTGACTCTTTTCTTGATCACTTTTCTCATCCTCAACCACCATCATCATCACTGTACCTGTTCTACGAAGGCACCTCCCCGAATCACCCTCGAGGAAGTAACCTTGCATTCTTGAGTGGTACCTCTAGTACCCAGTTTTTAATCATTCCGTTAAAGTTATTCTATGATCTTATCGTCCTTTCCCAAGTTGTCCGTAACCGTGGACACGGCTTTTCGAAAAGATTTAACCCTGCAGGGGTGCACTGTGTTTACCTTCGGTACCGCCCGGCTCATTGCCTACACGTAGCTCTCTTCCAGGGAAAGCCGGCTGAGTGGGAACGGTTACAACCTTTACCTTGCTTGAGACTAACCCAGGATCATCAGTGGCGGTAGGACAAGGGGTACCTCCAGCACCCTGTCCCGCGGCCACTTATTTTCCTGACACCACCATCCTCATCTCAGTCTTGGCCACCATCTTCAACGCACGCGCAAATGGAAAGCCAAACTAGAGGACCCTCGGCTAGTCCGCCACAAGTTAGTCGGTCGACGAGGGCCCCATATACCCCCACCGAATGGAAGCGCGCTCATTCTTGGTTCAAGAGGTAAAGAACTCGCACCTAGGCGGCGAGAGTGAGACAAAGCACCACCATACCAAGAGGCCTCTCATCCCCACATTTAAGCATTTTATTACCTGTCTCCACCATTTCTCCACCAACAACCATTTATCTCATCACCTGTCTCCAACATAAACCATCCATAGTACAACTAGGCATTTAACTAAGCATGGCTAAGCAACGACATAGCATAGTTAAGTATTTCAGGCCAACAATACAAACCTATGGATAATAGGGGGGAACAGATATCGGCATCGGAAACTTAATGCAACTATAGGATACTCTAATCCAATCAAATTGACATTTGGAACCGCATGCAATATTATAGTGGAGAAAATATTTGCGGAAAATAGGATAAGACATGCTCAGAGGGGGGATTACGCTTGCCTTGATCAAGGTGCTGGTAGTACGGCTCTTCGGGGTATTGTGGAGTAATCCCGGCTGCTTGATCTATCGAAGCATAGCAACGGAAGAACAATCAATCACCACACACGCTTTAACAATGCAATGCGCAAACACATGATGACATGACATTTTAAATGCACCCTAATAGCTTTGAACATGATCAACAAGTTAAATGGGGTCCCCATTATATTATTTGCATTATTTGGAATAACCCCATATTAAAACTTGATGATTTTAGTGCTACTAAAAGTACATTATTGTAGTTGTGATCAATTATGCATGATGATGATGATTCTGGGTGATTCATATTTTTCTGAACATTTTGGTATATCGAATACATTTTTCCGAGGTCCTGGTAAAAAGTTATTGCATTTTTAATTTCCTCTTTTAAATTTATGATTTTAATTATTTTATTTCCAACGATAATAATAATTACTCTCGAGGGAAATAGATGGAACACGAAGGATTCATCGAAGTTCGATAACCCTAACATCGCGAGAGAGGAGCGGGAGGCAACCTCTATCGAGGAAGAAAAAGGAAAAACAATAAACAGGAAAAAAAACTGTGCAGCCGGCCTGTGGCCCGGTTGGGCCGGTTGTGAGGCCGGCCTGGCTCCAGAGGAGCCCGGCACACAGCCCGGCTCCTGGACCGGTTATGCTGTAGAGCGCAACGGCCCACAGCCCGGCTCGGCCGGGTCCTCGACCGGGCGCGTGAGCGAGGCGACGGAACTTCGTCGACCGTGGCTACGGCGGCGGACTACGGCGAGACCACGGCGAACTAGCGCGGGAGGGGGAGAGGGGAAAGGTCAGCACGGGCCAGGGCTCACCACGAGCACGGGGAAGAGGTCGGGGACGGCAGGGGTGCGATGACGGTGGCGGATTCGCTCGCGGCGGAGCTCGGCGTTGGGCGGAGAGGACTCGGGCAGCACGGTCGCTCCACGACTTCCCCGCTCGATTCCTCTGGCAGAGTGGAAGCAGGCGACGCGGCGGAGATGGTGGTGGTCGCCGATTTTCTCGGGAGCTCCTCAAGCAGCGGCGGCAGGCGGCGGAGAGCTCGGTGCCATGGCGGCTCGCGTGGGAGAGGAATGGGGAAATGGAGAGAGGAGCGAGTGGGTAAGGCAGGGCATGGCCTCGTGGGGCTCTTCTCCTGCAGGGGAGAGGGAAGAAGGGGCTCGGGCGCGGCATGCTCAAGTGGGTGCGGCGCGAGCACGGCGGCTCGGTCGCTACAGCACGAGGAAGATGACCATTTTCTGAAAAAACCCCTGCACAACTTTCCTAAGTTACAACTGGGTCCTTTTCTCTTTTAAAATTCCAGCAGTTTTAGGGATTTATTTGAGGCCTCTAGACATTTTATAAAAATCTGGGAAAAATCCTGTAGCCTCCCACTAATAAGTAGAAGCACCAAAAAAATTGGCATGTTGAAATAAAAAGTTTGGAGCAACATTTGTTCAAAGGGTTCGTTTGAGACATTTTTGCTAAATTCAAAATATTGATCCTTTGGAAATTTATAGCAATTGCAAAAAAATATTTTCAGAACTCTTGGAACTTCCTTGACAAATATGAATTGTCAAAGTACTTTTGTTTTGCAGGTTTGAGGTAACTCCAGTTGATAAGAAAGATCTCCTCGCTTGGCCAGAACGGTGAAAGGGCCAACATAGCGAGGGGCCAATTTCCCTTTGATCCGAAGCGGCGAACGCCTCGAAGGGGAGAGACGCGTAGATAAGCTTTATCACCAATTTCATAGTGAACCTCCTGATGATGCTTATCGTAGTAGCTCTTCTGCCTAGACTGAGCAATCTTCAGATTCTCTCTTATGATTCGAACCTTCTCCTCAGCTTCATTGATCACATCCGGACCAAAGAGTGCTCTCTCTCCGGTCTCGGACCAATTTAGAGGAGTGCGGCATTTTCTTCCATATAGAGCCTCGAATGGAGCCATGCCCAGACTAGCTTGATAGCTATTGTTGTAGGAGAACTCCGCGAAAGGGAGATACTTTTCCCAACCCTTGCCAAAAGAGATCACACATGCCCTAAGCATGTCTTCCAACACTTGGTTCACTCTTTCGGTCTGACCATCAGTTTGAGGATGGTAGGCGGTACTGAAGTTGAGACGGGACCCCATAGCAGTTTGGAAACTCTGCCAAAACTTGGATACAAAGATACTTCCACGGTCCGATATGATCCTCAGAGGGACCCCATGCAATGGAACAATACGAGCCATATATAAGTCAGCAAGTTGACTTGCCCGTATATCATCACGGACTGGTAGGAAGTGAGCAACCTTGGAAGACGATCAATGATTACCCAGATTGCATTGTTGCCCTTTTGAGATCGGGAAACCCGGTGATGAAGTCCATACCAATTTCATCCCATTTCCACTCGGGACTGCAATAGGGCGAAGAGTGCCGGCAGGCCTTTGATGTTCAGCCTTTACCCGTCGACATGTGTCGCATTCAGCAACATACTTGGCAATTTCCGTTTCATCCGAGTCCACCAGAATTGTGGTCGAAGGTCTTGGTACATTTTGGTACTACCGGGATGAATAGAGAGAGGTGATTCATGAGCTTCTTGTAGGATGAGCTCCCTCAAATTCGGTTCTTTGGCACTACCAAGCGGTCACCAAAATAAACAACCCGGATTCATCTTCCGAGAAACATTTGGCCTTGCCACTAGCAATGTTCTTTTGATTTCAGGATACCCTCATCCAGCTTCTGAGCATCCTTAATCTGGTCTACAAGAGTAGATTTGATCTCCAGATTTGCAAGGTAGCCGGAGGGAACAATTTCCAGGTTCAAACGAGCGAACTCTTCATGAAGAGCAGGTTGGGCCTTCTCAATCATCAGATTGTTGCAATAGGACTTCCGACTTAGCGCGTCAGCCACGACGTTTGCTTTGCCGGGTTGATAGTTCAGACTCACATCATAGTCCTTGATTAACTCCAACCAACGCCTTTGCCTGAGATTTAAATCCGGCTGGGTGAAGAGGTACTTCAGACTCTTGTGATCCGAGAAGATCTCGCAACGGTTACCAAACAGGTATGGTCTCCATTGCTTCAAAGCATAGACCACACGGCAAGTTCTAGATCATGAGTTGGGTAGTTGTGCTCATGCGGCTTAATTGGCGAGAAGCATATGCCACCACATGGCCATCTTGCATTAGCACAACCCAAGCCTTGCAGAGAGGCGTCACAGAAGACGACGAAATCCTTGCTTGTGTCCGGCAGGACAAGCACAGGAGCGGACGTGAGTTTGGCTTTCAGTGTTTTGAAGCTCTCTTCAGCTTCGGCCGACCATACGAACTTTTTATCCTTCTTGAGAAGGTCAGTCAGGGCCTTGGCTATCTTGGAGAAACCTTCGATGAATCGGCGGTAGTAACCGCCAATCCGAGAAAGCTACGGATGTCCTTGACTGACATTGGAGTTTTCCAATCCAAAATGGACTGAATCTTGTCGGGAATGACAGCCACACCATTAGCGGATATCACATGACCAAGGAAGACAGATTATCCAACCAAAACTCACACTTGGAGAACTTGGCATAGAGGCGGTGTTCTCGAAGTCGTGTCAGAACCAAACGAAGATGTTCCTCATGCTCTTCATTGGTTTTGGAATAGATGAGGATGTCATCGATGTAAATGACGACAAACTTGTCAAGATAATCCATGAAGATGGAGTTCATGAGCCTCATGAAAGTAGCTGGGCATTTGTGAGACCAAAGGACATGACGGTATACTCATATGAGCCATAACGAGTAACAAATGCCGTCTTTGGAATATCCTCCTTTCTGATTTATCTGATGGTAGCCTGACCTCAGATCCATCTTGGAGAATACCGTTGCACCAGCTAACTGATCCAACAGATCATTGATGCGAGGAATAGGATACTTGTTCTTGATTGTCACCGCATTCAACGGTATAGTCAGAGACTAGACGAGGCACGGTAGAATCCCTCTTCTTGACAAAGAGTACCGGACAACCCCAAGGTGAACTGCTAGGCTGGATGAAATCCTTCGCTAACAGCTGATCAATTTGCTCTTTCAACAGAGCCAACTCTTCCACCGGCATACGGTAGGGCTTCTTGGAAATTGGAGCGTACCGGGAAGTAGATCTATGACAAACTCCACACTTCGGTCAGGAGGCATGCCAGGCAATTCTTCCGGGAACACATCCGGGAAGTCACACACCACGTGTATGTCCTGGATTTCAGGAGGGGATTCGCCTTCCATAAAGCAAAGGAGGATCTCAGGTGAGTTGGGTATGATGAACATGGAGGTCTTGACAGTGCAGACCAATACTTACACTGTCCCGGAAGAATTGGTCACGGTGACGGTCTTGGCAGCACAGTCGAGATTAGCCGGTATTTGGCTAGCCAGTTCATGCCCAGTATGACATCAATGCCACTTGACCTCAGAGCTACCAAAGCGAAAGGAAAAGAGTAGTAACCGATAGTAATCTGGACTTCAGGAGTAACCCCATCGGTTTGCCATTTGGAGCCAGGAGTGGCGATCACCAAGGGACGGCTCATTTTCTCAAACGGTATTTTGTGGTCTTTTGCAAAAGCTATGGATATGAATGAATGCGATGCTCCAGAATCAAACAAAACTGTAGCAGATTGTTGTTGATTCGTAACTCACCCATAAGAACGCCGGGGTCCTCTTCAGCTTCTTCAGCAGAGACGTGGTTCAGGCGACCACGCACAATAGGTCCAGCCTTGCCAGCTGGAGTGGCAGGGGCTCGTGCAGGAGTTATCGCGAGAGGTGCCTTCTGGGGGCACTCCCTGGAGTAGTGGCCAGCCTGGCCACAGGTGTAGCAAGTGAGTCCAGGTGGAGCAGGTAGCATAGGACGGTACCCACTCCCGCCTACCCCAAGTGTCGAAGTAGTGGGGCGCGGAGGAGGTGGCCTGTATCCCGCTGCCTCGGCATGAATGGAGCACGCGGCACAGCGCTGTAGGGAACAAACACCCTGCGCTTCTTGCTCTCAGAACCCGAGGAACTCTGGTGGTCCCCGTGTGCGGGCCTCTTGGAAGCCTCAAGTTCCTTTCTTCCTTGCTCAAGAGTAAAGCCTGGTTGAACAGCTCCTGGTAGGTCTGGAACCTGAAGGGCAATAGCTCATAGCGGAGCTGCGGCGTAAGACCCTTGCGGAACAGCTCTTGCTTGTCAGCATCATTGGTCACGTCCCTTGGGGCGTAACGAGAGAGATGGTTGAACTCACGACCATAAGTGCGGAGGTCCATCCGTCCCTGTTGCAAATCCAGGAACTCCCTCCTCTTCAAATCCATGATCGGCTGGGGAATGTACTCCGCACGGAAGGCAGTGCGAAATCAGCCCAGTGAAGACATGGTTGGCTGGAAACAAAGCCACATGGCTTTCCCACCAACAGCCAGCAGCACCAACCAAGAGGTAGGTGGCAAAGTTGACTTGCTCGCCACTGGGACATGCAGCGCGGAGAACTTGCGCTCCAAAGCACGAAGCCAATCATCAGCTTCCAGTGGCTCCTTAGCATCAGCAAAGGTGGGTGGCTGCGAGCGCAGGAACTCAGTGAGAGTGTTGCACTCGTTCCTCCGTGCATTCTGCTGCACCAACTGCTCAAGCAAGCGCTCATTGCGCCCACGGTTCTCCTCAATGGCCATCAAGACCTGAGCCATCGAGGGTGGTGGCGGCAGATCATCCTCATCATTGTGGTTACCGCGCCTCCACGGCCTCCACGGCCTCCTCGAGCCATTCTGGAGATTTGACAATGACACAGTTAGTATCTTTCTCCGAATGGTCGAACAATAGCATTAGCGTCTACTCAAGTACACAGACTAGGGACGATAATACATTGTGAAAGGAATCAACAAGATAGAACTTGGGTCAAAGATCAGCATCATGTGCTACTAGCGAGAGTTAAGAAATCACAACTTAACACACTCTAGTTGGCACAATCCGGGACCTTATGTTCAAGTCCTTGGGTTAAAACCCAAAGAAAGGATCAAAATTAGACTCGGTAGATAACAGTGTTCAAACATCTGAGTTGATTTGGGATTGCAACGCAGCGGGAGCAACGGACACATAACACTAAAGGTCGAACCCACCCCGTTTCTAATCTTTTAACAGACGGAGTAAAACCTTTAACTCAAATCGAGGTAAGATTGCTCCGAGATTAGAGGGTAACCAGATAAGGAGTAAAAAGAATCCTAAGATGGTTTTCACAACTCATTTTTAGGTTAAAAATATTTTCACAAACACTAGACTCAACATCGACCAGTAGAAGGGTTTCCTACAGGCAGTACTGCTCTGATACCAACTTGTGGCGCCCCGACCCGACTGTTATACAGTGATGCTGTGTGTCACCGGTTAAGCGATACAACCGGAGGTTACGGGTTTACCAATCCCCGGCCAAAACCTTTGGCAGGCGTTGCTCGGAATGGATCATCGGCAACGCAACACCCCGATTGATGCCTTAACACAGGCACAACCCTCAATGCATAATAGAGAGATCAAGACTTGTGGAACAACTGGCACATCACAGACTCTACGACACAAATCATTATAGTTCAACTCTTATAATAGAGAAAGATAGCAAATACAACCAGAGGTCACAGACCCAACATTACAACAAGCGGAAGCAAATTAGGTTGTTCTAAACAACAAGATCCAAATATGGCCTAAGAGGCCTACAGATAAACATCCAACGCCAGCTGTTCCGGGATGTCCCAAGCTGCCACCTGGGAACCCCAGACTACTCGTCGACGTCCACAAAGAACCCACCTTCGAGGTCGGTGAAGTCCTCCTCTGAAACAAAACAAACGACGTTGAGTTCGACGAACTCGCAAGATTATATATAGAGCTTTAGCTCGATGAGGCTTTCAAAGTTTTATGGCTGTTTTGCATAAAGCTGATTTTATTTATGAAAACATAACTCAATGGCATCGACTATTCAGAGTATTTTCAAAAGGGGTAAGAAGTGACTCTTTTCTTGATCACTTTCTCATCTCAACCACCATCATCACACTGTACCTGTTCTACAAAGGCACCTCCCCGAATCACCCTCGAGGAAGTAACCTTGCATTCTTGAGTGGTACCTCTAGTACCCAGTTTTTAATCATTCCGTTAAAGTTATTCTATGATCTTATCGTCCTTTCCCAAGTTGTCCGTAACCGTGGACACGGCTTTTCGAAAAGATTTAACCCTGCAGGGTGCACTGTGTTTACCTTCGGTACCGCCCGGCTCATTGCCTACACGTAGCTCTCTTCCGGGGAAAGCCGGCTGAGTGGGAACGGTTACAACCTTTACCTTGCTTGAGACTAACCCAGGATCATCAGTGGCGGTAGGACAAGGGGTACCTCCAGCACCCTGTCCCGCGGCCACTTATTTTCCTGACACCACCATCCTCATCTCAGTCTTGGCCACCATCTTCAACGCACGCGCAAATGGAAAGCCAAACTAGAGGACCCTCGGCTAGTCCGTGGTGGCTCTAAGTTGACGAGGGAATATCCCCCGGCAATAGTGCCAGAAACAATGCTTGTACGTCACACGTCAGTTGGGAACCCCAAAAGGAAGGTATGATGAGTGCAGCAGCAAGTTTTCCCTCAGTATGAACCAAGGTTTAATCGAACCAGTAGGAAAACGAGGTTTGCTTCGAAGGTGTTGGTGAAGGAGTGTAGTGCGGCGCAACACCAGGGATTCCGGTGCCAACGTGGAACCTGCACAACACAATCAAATTACTTTGCCCCAACTTAACAGTGAGGTTGTCAATCTCACCGGCTTGCTGAAAACAAAGGGTTAAACGTATCGAATGGAAAATGATGTTTGTTTGCATAAAACAGTATAGAACAATGATTGCAGTAGATTGTATTTCAGATGTAAAAGAATGGATCGGGGTCCACAGTTCACTAGTGGTGTCTCTCCAATAAGATAACTAACATGCTGGGTAAACAAATTACAGCTGGGCAATTGACAATTGATAAGTGCATATAACATGCATGTGTGAGTTGTGGTGTCTACTATGAGATTCATTTGGGCATTACGACAAAGTACATAGACCGCTATCCAGCATGCATCTATGCCTAAATAGTCCACTTTCCGGTTAACATCCGTACCCCTTCCAGTATTAAGTTGCAAGCAACAGACAATTGCATTAAGTAATGTGCGTAATGTAAACAATACATTCATCCTTGAATAAAGCATTGCTGTTTTACCCCTAGTGGCAACAACACATCTACAACCTTAGAACTTGCTGTCACTATCCCAGGTTAAATAGAGGTTGAACCCAACTATCATGCATAAATACCCCCTCTTGGAGTTACAAGTATTCACGTGGCCAAGGCTTCAACAAGTAACGGAGAGCATGCAAGATCACAAATGACATAGACATGATAATACAATATTCAGCTCCACATAGGTATCAATATAAGTCAGATCCTAGCAAACGCAACATGTAGCATTACAATAAGATGATCTTGATCATGATAGGCAGCTCACAAGATCTAAACATGATGGCACAAGTGGAGAAGAGAACCATCTAGCTACTGCTATGGACCCATAGTCCAAGGATGAACTACTCACGCATCTCTCCGGAGGCGGGCATGGTGATGTAGAGCCCTCCGGTGATGATTCCCCTCTCCGGCAGGGTGCCGGGAAGAGCTTCAGAAACCCCCCGAGTTAGGGTTGACGACGGCGGCGGCAGCGAATATGTTTTGGATGAAAGGCTCGGTGGTTTAGGGTTTTCACGTCTCGGGGAATAAATAGGCGAAGGGGCGATGTCGGCGGACCCCCGAGGGGCCCAAACCACAGGCAGGCGCGGTTGGGCCCACTGCCGCGCCGCCAGGTGGTTTGGCCCCTCGTGGCTCATCTTCGTCTCTCCTTCGGACTCCGTGTACGTGCTGGAAAAATAGGGACCTGGCCTTTTGTTTCGTGCAATTCCGAGAATATTTCCATAAGTAACTTTCTGAAACCAAAAACAGCAGAAAACAGGGAACTGGCACTGTGGCATCTTGTTAATAGGTTAGTCCCAGAAAATGCATAAAAGTGATACGAAGTGTATATAAAACATGTAGCAAATGGTATATATAAGCATGGAACAGCAGAAATTATGGATACGTTGGAGACGTATCAGTCCGCCACAAGTTAGTCGGTCGACGAGGGCTCCATATACCCCACCGAATAGAAGCGCGCTCATTCTTGGTTCAAGAGGTAAAGAACTCGCACCTAGGCGGCGAGAGTGAGACAAAGCACCACCATACCAAGTGGCCTCTCATCCCACCTTTAACCATTTTATTACCTGTCTCCACCATTTCTCCACCAACAACCATTTATCTCATCACCTGTCTCCAACATAAACCATCCATAGTACAACTAGGCATTTAACTAAGCATGGCTAAGCAACGACATAGCATAGTAAAGTATTTCAGGCCAACAATACAAACCTATGGATAATAGGGAGAAACAGGTATTGGCATCGGAAACTTAATGCAACTATAGGATACTCTAATCCAATCAAATTGACATTTGGAACCGCATGCAATATTATAGTGGAGAAAATATTTGCGGAAAATAGGATAAGACATGCTCAGAGGGGGGATTACGCTTGCCTTGATCAAGGTGCTGGTAGTACGGCTCTTCGGGGTATTGTGGAGTAACCCTGGCTGCTTGATCTATCGAAGCATAGCAACGGAAGAACAATCAATCACCACACACGCTTTAACAATGCAATGCGCAAACACATGATGACATGACATTTTAAATGCACCCTAATAGCTTTGAACATGATCAACAAGTTAAATGGGGTCCCCATTATATTATTTGCATTATTTGGAATAACCCCATATTTAAACTTGATGATTTTAGTGCTACTAAAAGTACATTATTGTAGTTGTGATCAATTATGCATGATGATGATGATTCTGGGTGATTCATATTTTTCTGAACATTTTGGTATATCGAACACATTTTTCCGAGGTCCGGTAAAAAGTTATTGCATTTTTAATTTCCTCTTTTAAATTTATGATTTTAATTATTTTATTTCCAACGATATTAATAATTACTCGATCTCGAGGGAAATAGATGGAACACGAAGGATTCATCGAAGTTCGATAACCCTAACATCGCGAGAGAGGAGCGGGAGGCAACCTCTATCGAGGAAGAAAAAGGAAAAACAATAAACAGGAAAAAAAAAACTGTGCACCCGGCTGTGGCCCGGTTGGGCCGGTTGTGAGGCCGGCCTGGCTCCAGAGGAGCCCGGCACACAGCCCGGCATGGGCCGGCTCCTGGACCGGTTATGCAGCAGAGCGCAACGGCCCACAGCCCGGCTCGGCCGGGTCCTCGACGGGCGCGTGAGCGAGGCGACGGAACTTCGTCGACCGTGGCTACGGCGGCGGACTACGGCGAGACCACGGCGAACTAGCGCGGGAGGGGGAGAGGGGAAAGGTCAGCACGGGCCAGGGCTCACCACGAGCACGGGGAAGAGGTCGGGGACGGCAGGGGTGCGATGACGGTGGCGGATTCGCTCGCGGCGGAGCTCGGCGTTGGGCGGAGAGGACTCGGGCAGCACGGTCGCTCCACGACTTCCCCGCTCGATTCCTCTGGCAGAGTGGAAGCAGGCGACGCGGCGGAGATGGTGGTGGTCGCCGATTTGCTCGGGAGCTCCTCAAGCAGCGGCGGCAGGCGGCGGAGAGCTCGGTGCCATGGCGGCTCGCGTGGGAGAGGAATGGGGAAATGGAGAGAGGAGCGAGTGGGTAGGGCAGGGCATGGCCTCGTGGGGCTCTTCTCCTGCAGGGGAGAGGGCAGAAGGGGCCCGGGCGCGGCATGCTCGAGTGGGTGCGGCGCGAGCACGGCGGCTCGGTCGCTACAGCACGAGGAAGACGACCATTTTCTGAAAAACCCCCTGCACAACTTTCCTAAATTACAACTGGGTCCTTTTCTCTTTTAAAATTCCAGCAGGTTTTAGGGATTTATTTGAGGCCTCTAGACATTTTATAAAAATCTGGGAAAAATCCTGTAGCCTCCCACTAACAAGTAGAAGCACCACAAAAATTGGCATGTTGAAATAAAAAGTTTGGAGCAACATTTGTTCAAAGGGTTCGTTTGAGACATTTTTGCTAAATTCAAAATATTGATCGTTTGGAAATTTATAGCAATTGCAAAAATATATTTTCAGAACTCTTGGAACTTCCTTGACAAATATGAATTGTCAAAGTACTTTTGTTTTGCAGGTTTGAGTGTCTTCTTTGTTGTGAGATTTGGTTGAAACAAGTTGGGAATTTTGTTTTCCACTGTTGCCAAACCAAGTTAGTGTGTTGTTTAGCAATTGCAAAATGGATGCCATGATGCATGCATGGAATGCAAAAAGTGAAAATTTGGTCCATAATTTGCATTACCAAAAGTGGGCTGTTACAACTACTAGTTGCAGTTGTCTCAACGACGCTCCAAGACTTACACTCGACCCTATTTCTGGAACCTCCCTCTCTCTACAGTGCTCAGAGGCGAATCGGAGGCGACTCGGATTTTCCCGGCGGCCACCGACGTATCTGCGGGATTCCTCACTCTCCGCCGGCCGCTCCGGCGGCGGGAGGGTGGGGAATCCCCAGATCTGTGTTCCGGCGTGTAGATATGGGGTTTGTGGGCGGCGCTGGCGTGGTGGGGTCGTCGGCGTTGGCCTTTTGGTGCTCTACGGTTCCCCCTTTTCGGCGTCGTCATCGACGGCGTTGCCGGACTGCAGGTGAGTCACCTCTCTGCCGGTGCTCTCTCCGGCGGCGGCGGCAGGTTGGTGGCGGGTGTACAGGAGGCCGGCGGAGGGGTTTCAAGGTGGCGGCTGTGCGGGATCGTGGTGTGCAGGTGGAAGATCTGGCCATCTCAAGTGAGGTGGTGTGGCGCTGGCCCCAGATCTGGGGCAGTTCGAGCTTGGGGTGTGCCCCCAGCCGTTGCTTCTTCTTCGTCTTCAGATCCAGCTCCTCGGAGTTGGTGGTTACTACGGCTCTTCAACGCCTCCGGGCTAGGAGTTCTTCTGCTCCCGCGGTGGGTGTTTCTAGTGGCTGGTTCCTTCGGCGTCTCCGACGGTGGAGGGCTTGCGCGCCCGGTGACCTCGAGGTTGAAGATGGAGTGTGCCAGCTTTGTTGTTCCTTGTTTCCTCTCTGTTTTTTCTTTGCTTGTATTTGGCTCTGTATTGTGTTTCTTTCTGTATGAATACAAGTATCTACGTTATCAAAAAAAAAGTTGTAGTTGTCTCAGATGAAAACGGGCCTACTGACTCCTAGTATTTTCCTACAAAACTTGCATGAATATACCATTCTAGCTTCATGCTTGCTTAATTTCTATAAAATGAATCGATGATGATTTTTTTTGAAACGCAGGCAAAATATTTTCTCATCTCATTATAAGGAGAGTTCATGTGTTTTTTTTTGTAGCAAACAAACAAGGCCAAAGTGGCCTTTACTATGGATTGCTCTCCCGGATTTAAATGACAGAGGTGTTGTGCCCTCACCCATTCTTAGCTTCACTCTTGATCTTGGCAATGACAAACGGAAGGCATTGAGCTCTTGTTACGGTGTTCCGTGCTCCATTGTGTCGTACCGCTGCAGCCCACCACTCTTTGACGAGCCGAAGTCGGCCAGTCCTGAGGGGGCATCTCCTCAAGCCCAAGCCACTCTTTCACCCACGCGTCAAATCCGTAGGACGTATCTACAACAAAAGAGGAAGTGAGCGGTAGATTCACTTTTTTGCTTACAAAGTCGACTAGAGCCCTATAATCACGCGAAATGATGATTAGATTTGCATCAAGTTTGCACTATTTATGGTAACACAAACTAAAATGCTCTCCCTTTTTATATCACGTGAAAGATCTACATCTACCACGTTATCGAAACCCTTTTGGGAAGCTCAAGCAATATGCTTCTATCGTACATTCAGAGCATCTTCACTAGTGCCCTTGTAATCACTCATAATCCTAGGAGCTTCATAAAATCATTCCCCCACCCCCTCTCTAAATAGGATCTCCCAAACGTAAATCCCATCTTTTTATCCACCACACGGGGACCAACAACTCATTCTGCAATTCCCGCACTCGAACACAACATCGACCTCGTGCCAGGTCCACAATCGTCAGCTAGCCCAAAGACCTCCTGCTACACCGACGTCGCCTCGCCGCTCTCCCCTGGCCTGATTTCGACCAAAGAGGAGCTTCACATCTGCATCGTCCGTCACTGCCATTAGTGTCGACGCAAGCTCGCCTATCCCCATCGTGCCTCCCAAAAGGTGTTCCCCTTCGTCCCAAGCTAAAACCGCCCTTCGCCTCCTATCTGCGATTTTTCCACGAGCACGACCTCATGGAGGGCTTGATATAATAGACGAGGCAGCACGCGAGATCTCAGATGAGGGAGGGAGGGACCGCCGCCGCAGCCAAGCTCGACGATGCCCGTCCTGCTTATGAGCCAGTCTTTCGGACGGGTAAGACATTTTGACCGGACACGATTTCTCATCGTCCAACCATGATGTGGCATAATAAGTAACCGATCGTTTTCACTATATTTCAGAACTATGTAATTGCCATTTGAATTTTGTTCACATTGTATAAAATATGTTTTAATCATGTTGTTTATAACTAAGTAGCTTAAATAATGGCGTTTAAACTATGTTGTATGTGGTGTAAGCTATGATGTATTAATTAAATATGTCGTTTGACTTTGTTGATGAACCTATAAATGTTGTTATTGGAACAATACAAATATAGAGGTGTGAGCACAAAAATAACAATTGAAGGAGCTATTTTTGGGGAACTTTTAGAACGTCCAGACGACGACGCGTCCAGACGACGACGCGAGCACGCACAATTTAGACCAGGTACTAGTAGAGGCTGGGGCTTTGCTCCCATTTCGAAAAAAGACCGGTACTAGTATGATAGACGGAGAAGGGTGATCATCATGTGCACGTTGCAAGGTCAGAAGAAAGTTAAATAAGAAGTTGCCAGGATACCGGCGCTATTAACATTGCACATCAATCCGGCATCATAAATTTATTTATTAATAATTAATCGTGTAATCTATTACTATACACTTTTCGAATAAAAATAATCATGGTGGTAGAAAAGTGTGGAGTGGACATTTGTTGGGCTTCAAACTCGTTGGGCTATTGTGTGTGCCATCATGCTAGAACTCGGTTGATCAAACGTGGGAGGTTGAAAGTTTTTATCATCATACACAACATGATCATGGTGAAATAGTGTGATGATCATCAAATGTTTGATTAGGAGTAGAACGACATGGGTCCTCATGCGGATCCAAATCCCGGCGTCTCGGCTGACTTTGCTGATTTCCACTCCATTCATTACAAATGTGTTCATCGAAAATTACAAGATGATCCATTTAAGCACTTGTGTTGTGTACAATCAAAATAATCTAATAATTTGATTGTCATGATTGAGCTTTCTACTTTTAGAGAAACTTTGTAAATATTAATTTCAATTTGAACTATTGCATCAACTTTATAATATTTAAATGTTTGATTATTTTTTCTAGTTAACGGATGTGTAAAAAATCATAGATTAACTTCATGTAGTTTAAAATTTTGAAGAAATAGACGAGAGCAGCCAAAAACTGAAAATAGCCAGACACATTGGTGGAGGGGAGGTGTCATTGGCACTAGTAGAAAAAGGGTCTGTGGTCCCGGTTCGGCTGGGCCATCAGTCCCGGCTGCCAACCGGGACTGGCCAATCGGGACTAATACTAGTCCCGGTTGGGCCACGAACCGGGACCAATGAGTCCCCACGTGGCCAGTTCTGGCTGGGCGTGGTGGGAGACTCATTGGTCCCGGTTCTTAACAAGAACGGGACCAATGAGTGTTTTTTTTTTTAATTTTTTCGAAAAAAAAATTTGGATTTTTTTTTCGATATTTTGAATCTTTGAATTATTTGTCAGTTTAATCTCGAATCATCCCTAATCTCACACCTCACACTGCTCCACCATAGCACGCTTAACTTTTGAGTTCCTTCCCAACTAGCTTCCAACATGACATTGAGTACATCTTGATAATACTATGCTGTCAATCTTATTATCCCCTACACTTTGATGACACATGATATTATTTTTTGAATTCCAAACCTATATCAACCTATATTAACATAAACAACAATGATTAAGTAATACTAATCTTTATGCAGAAATCAATTATTAATTCAAAAAATATTTAAAAAATAAAATAATTTGAATTTTCGGCAAAAACTTAAATCTTCCTGCACGATGGCAAATGATATTATTTTTTGAATTCCAAACCTATATTAACATAAACAACAATGATTAATTAATACTAATCTTAATGTAGAAATCAATTATTAATTCCAAAAAAATTTAAAAAAATTTAAATTTCTGGCAAAATCTTCCTGCTTTCATAGTTCCCTTTGGAATTTTGAAAATCTAAAAAAATTCCAAAGGGTAAACCTGTTGCGAGCGGATGCGGATTTTCGCGCTGAACGTTTTGATATATTAAACAATTTATTCCAAGTTCGTACGGAAAAGTTATTGCCATTTTACTGAGAATTTGCAAAAAAAATCAAAATTCAAACTTTTAATTTTTCCCTAAAAGTAGGTTGCGTGACGTACAGGCACGTCAAAGGATTTTAAAATTTGAAGTTTTTATCATTTTCGTTTATTCGTTTGGGACGTTTTTGCCGCGCGGGGGGGGGGGGGGGGGGGGTAGAATGAGAGGCAATTTTTTTTTTTTCAAAAACCTTTAGTCCCGGTTGGTGGCTCGAACCGGGACCAAAGGTCTATCTTTAGTCCCGGTTGGAGATACCAACGGGACTAAAGGTTGCGGCACCTTTAGTCCCGGTTTGTATCTCCAACCGGGACCAATGCCCCCAACCGAACGGGACCAATGCCCCACGGGGCCCTGGCAGCTCGAACCGGGACCAATGCCAGGCACTGGTCCCGGTTTTTCTCTGAACCGGGGCTAATGGCAAACAGGACTCCGGACGAAAGGTCCTTTTTCTACTAGTGTGGGGGGCCCCGCCCATCTGTCGTGCCAAACCCATATGTGGGTGTCCGGACCAAAACAAGGCGGGCACCGCTGGAGATGCTAGTACATGCCTTATTAACATAGCAGATCAATCCGGCACAATAACATCAAATGCATTAATTGCCAATTTTATAGTGTAATTTAATAGAAAGAAACAAATGCATAAATTACTAAGGACATGTACAATGGTATTATCTTAGCAATGACACGTAGGATAATTGCTGAGTTGGAGGAGAGAGACGCAGAAAAAAGAGGTTTGCCTTCCCTTAGCTCTTAGCAACAATTCTCTCACCGTAAATTTGGATAATCTGGTTATTAGAGAAAAGACTAAGGCTATGTTTGGTAGCGAAGTATTTTCGAAGTATTGCAAAAATACTTCAGTTTCCAAAATTACTGCAGTATGTAATACTTTGATGTGTTTGGCTATAAAAAAAACGTTGTATTAATACTGCAGTTTCCCGAAAACTGACGTTTTCTCGACGTATTGAAAAAACAACTCGAGACCACTTTTCGGAAACGGAGAACGCGAGGAAAATGACCCGCTCTGCTCGCTACGTTGGTTAGCCGCCGCCGCCGCCGCCTCCTTGTTTCCTCGCGAGATCGGATCGTCGCCAGCCATGGGCAAGAGAAAAGACATCGATGGAGAGAAGAAAGGTGAGTGTTGCCTCTGTCCTCGTGTTTATTTCTGTTGATTCGAGCTGTTGAAGCTTTTCGCGGCTCCCAGGCCATCGGGCGACTGGCGCGGCGACGGTGCTTGTGGCGACAAGTGCTTGGCATGGCCATGGTGAGAGGACGGCCGCCGGTTTGCGTTAGATCCGATGGTCCTAGGAAAGAGAGAGACCACGAGTTGCACGAGCCAAGGGTGGCACAAGGCAGTGGTGACGGCCATTGTTGGGTACCTTCGTGCTGTGAGATACTATGTAGTTGTGACTCTACGGAGGAGATCGATTAGGCCTTGTTCTCGGTGGCGGTGCCATACTCGTTGGTGATGCAGACGTAGAGCACGTTGTGTCCTCGCAGGCGGCAATAGCGCGCGAAGACGTCGGCGCTGAGCACGCAGCCGATGATGTTGCCCAGGTGCGGCAGCGCGCTCGTCACCAGGGAGTATAAGCTTCAGATCATCGAACTTCATAATCTATAATCTATAACCAGGGAGCACGCAGCCGATGATGTTGTACTGCTAATAGCTAGCTGAGTGGGACTGTTGTCGATTTCTCTTGTTTACATAATCTATAATCAGTGCTCTCCAATTGTAAGATCTAATGCCAAAGATTTTTCAACTGCAGAAACTAAACCTAGAGCATCATGGACAGATGGGCAAACTGATATGCTCGTTTTTATGATGAAGGAGTACAATGACGCATCAAGATATCGTGCTCAGAATGGATGGACTAAGGAAGGTTGGAATTGCATGGCAGCACGCCTGAATAAACAGTTCCCCAGAGCTGATTTCACACTTAAACAAGTGAAAGATAGAGAGCAACGCTTGAAGAGAGATTATGGAATTGTCAAGTCCATTTTAGAAAAGAGTGAATTTGGTTGGGATCCTGACAAAAATGTTGCAACAGCCATTGATGAAAAATGGGATGAACTGACCGAAGAACAACGGAAGTGGAGATACAAAGAATTTCCATACTATGATGATTTGCACGGAATATATGAAGGTACGTTAGGTTCATACATTTCTTATTTATCACTTGAGTGATTCTATGCATGTACTTACAATGTATTTATCGCTAATCAGGTAAAACAGCCGAGGGGAAACGATGCGTAAGGACGACTGATGTTCTTGAAGAGAAGTACAATCCATCTTCTTTTGTGTCGCATAACAAAACCTTTACCGAGCAAATGCTTGAGTCCTCTGGACTAGATTCACTAGTCCAACCTTACCGGCTCCGGGATTAGGTGATGTAGATTTTGATTGGAATAGAAACACTTATGGGGAAGATGTGGAATTATCATATGGTGGCTACTCTGAAAGTATGGGGAATAATGCTAGCCAGTTTGCACCCGAGGACAACTACAAACTTCCAGAATCACCACCAGTAAAGAAGGCTAAAGATTCAAAAGGAAGTGATGAAGGCAAGCCTAAGAAAGCAAGGATGTAGCTATTGACAATCTGGTTGCTGTCAGGAAAGAAGAACTTCAAACTTATAAGGAGTTGAAGACAAAGCAAATCGAAAGTTATAGAGATATGAAAATGGCACAGATGGAAAAAAATGATCCTGACAAAGATCCTTATTGCATTGGCAATTGCATTGAAAAACTGAAGAATGTAGGAGACCTCACAGCATGTGAAAAGGTAAAGATGATTGAATATCTAAAACAAGATAGAGTGGACAGAGAAATTTTCGTGAATGTGGATCATGACGTTGTTCTGGAGATGTACAAGAAAGTGCTTGCACGTGAAGTCTGAAGCTACATCGTTTTCATATCAATAAGGAAGCTCTTTTATACTTTATCATGATTAAGTGGTTCATTTTTCATTATTTAATTATTTTCTGCCAGCAAGGAACTTAGCACCATATGTTCTCCATTTTATTTGGTTCATGTAAACCCATATTTCAGTTTTAGGTGTATTCAGAACACATATGTACCCATTGGCTGCATAATATAGATTATATGTTGCTCGTCATAACAATACATGGATGATACAAGAGAACTTGGAATTCTTTTGACATGATAAAATTAAGAAAGGTAAAGTGACATTCAGCTGTCAACATATATAGAACATTGACAAACACTACTTGACATTCAACTGTTCAACTATACAGAACATGATACACATATCATGCATTGTTTCTTCTAGTGCGCCATTGCAGATAGTCACAATAGTCTTTCCACATTGCTTCAGCTATTTGATCCTTTTTGTATTGCCCAATGCACGCCGCTCGTTGAGAGATTGTACATCACTTCGGTACTGTCCATCCCCACTAGGAATATCGACTATGTTTTTTGGGTCGATATTTGAGCCAACCTGGTCAAGCCATTGTTCTCCTCCCTCATGATTGCGAATGAAGTTATGTAGAGCACAACATGCTATGACAATATAAGCTTGAGAGTCAATAGGGTAATATGAAGGACATTTCAGAATTGGGAAACGCTTCTTCAGAACACCAATGATACGCTCGACATGATTACGGAGCTGTGCATGCCTCAAATTGAATAGCTCTTTAGCGTTTTGTGGCCTTTGATTGCTTCTAGCTTGCTCATTCAAATGGTACCTGAATCCAGCGGTGTCCTTCAAGCTCGCGAACGGGGCGGAGCAGCCGCACTCCGGCGGTAGGTTTCGAGGTCGCGGACGGGGGCGGAGCAGCCGCACTCCAGTCGCCGGCCGTAGCTTTCGAGGTCGCGGACAGGGCCGAGTGCCTGCCTTCCCTGTCGTGCTCGCGGCCTTCGCGTTCGTGGTGGGTGGAGTAGCCTGTGAGAGGAACTGCAACACCTGGCCGACTCGTCAGGCGTGGTGGTAATGGCGAGCCAAGCTGGGCGTCATGGCGCGCCGGGCGGAAGAAGTGCGTGTTTTCCCGCGAGTTTGGAACAGAATTCCCTAACGGTAGCCACAATACGTAGCTAATTACAGCGCTAGCCAAACAGGTTACAGTATTCTCAATACTCCAAAATACTTCAGTTTGTCAATACTTTGGTAAGTTATGCCTACGGGCTAGAAAACTTCGGTTTAGAATACTTTGCTTTTTAAGATACTTCGCTACCAAACATAGCCTAAGAAATAACCCATTATACATCATGTATTTTTTGTCATATCTAGATTAGGTGCCATGTGTGAGATAAGACCGGCTTATCAACCATTGTACATGCGCTTAGTAATTGTGTAATTTATCACTATATAGTATATCTACAGTAAATAAACAAATAATCGGGTGGGAAGTTTTTTTTTTCTGAGTGAATCGTGGTGGGAAGTTGCGCGTGAGACCTACTCCGACTAGAAAGGAGGGGTATATGAATACGAGCGTGGAAGCGAAGCACCAAACGAGCCCACAACCCTCGTCGAAAAAGGAGTCGGATCCATCACGCCATATATCCTCCCGCCCACCCGCCGGCTTCCGATCTCGCGACCGATCGACGATACCAGACTCACCAACGCACGCGTTTGCCCCGCGCCACCCACCACTCCGACGGACGGCGCCATGATCTAGCTCGCTAGCTACCAACCGCCAACCGAGCTTGTCCACACCGTGCGTGCGTGCGCGCTCGCCATGATGAAGCCCGCCGGCATGGCCGAGCACCACCACCACCCGGCATCCCCGCGTGCGTCCCAGTACCAGCGCCGCCGCCTGGCCGCTGTGCTGGCGCCGCTGCTTCTCTTCCTGGCCGCCGGGCTCTCCTTCCCCTCCGCGCTCCGCCTCCCCCTCCTGCAGTTCCCGCCGCGCGTCCCATGCATCCTTCCCCGGCTCGTTCAACTTCTCCTCCGCGAACCGGTCGTGTGGCGGTGTGCCTGGTGGGCGGGGCGCGGCGGTTCGAGCTCACGGGCCCCTCCATCGCGCGCCACCTCCTCGGCGGCCTCGGCGAAGGCGTAGACGTGTTCCTGCACAGCCCGCTCGACGCCGACGCCTACAAGTTCTCCCTCCTCGCGCGCGCGGTGGATAACACAACGACGCTAGCCGCCGTGCGGGTGTTCCGGCCGGAGCCCGTGGAGGAGACGGCCGAGCGCGCGCGCGTCCTCACGGCCGCCAACTCCCCTAACGGCATCCAGGTACGTAATCCGTACGTCTTCCCTTACGTTGTTCCTTGCTTGCCTCGAGTAAGGATTGCTTGCTTCGGTTCTCCATCGATCCCTGCTCTGTTTCTGCTCTTGCTTGCCGCGCATTGCATCCATGGAATCTTCTTTAAAATACCACCATTAGTTACAGCAAACCAATTGTTTTTTCGGCTGATCTTGCGTGCCAGATTCGATCGGTCGATCAATCGACCCCTTTCCGCAGCAAACAGATAAGAAAATTCAAAACTTTCTCTAACTGATAAAAGATTCCAAACTTTCTCTAACTTTGTTGCACGCCATGCATATTCTGGGATCGGAATCGTGATTGAAGCGGTTTCTCTAGCAAATCTATTCAGGGGGCGGGACGGTTTCAAAACTCTTGATTGCTTATTTTCCTGTTTATTAGTCCACGGGGCGGTTCCAAACTCCCAATTGCCGGCCTAGCATGGCGACGCGATCTCGTAGATAAGATACCTACTTAAATGTTTGATTGCTTCAGATGGAAGAGAGAAAGATGATTACCATGCATCCTCCCTGTTCTCCTGCTTAAAGATATCGAAACCGACTTCTGCGCGCGCGTTACATCAAACCTGAAGAAACCCGTGGCCTGGAGCTCTGAAAAGGCAGTGGGTCCCTCTTGCCAACCAGAAACTGACGGCATGGCCCCACCTCACCTAGATAGTAACCTTTCCCGGAGGACATAATGCAGTCGGGTCAATGTCTGAACCTTTGGTCGACCTGTTCTACGGACCAAATTAATTTCAGAAAATAGATAGATTTCTACAACAACTTGATAAGATAATTTCGGATTGAGAGAGTGAGAGAGACCACGGCAAGGAAACAAACCAGTCAGCCTAAGGTAGGTAGCGACGCATGGATGCCAACTTGTTCCAACTTCCAAGTGGCAGCGCCGGTCTCACACACTGACCGATCACGTAATCAATTAGGAAATATTCGATGGTAACGTAGCTAGGGAGACAACGATTTTGATTTGAATTTGATTTTCGTGGGAAGAAATCAAGATGGCCAAAGATATTTGATCTCTGCATGTGGCACCAGTGCCGGCCGCGCGCATCCATGCATGTGGCTGTTGACTGTGTAAAATAATAAGTATTCGTCACGCAACTGCCTGCCTCTGACACGTATGTGTCAATGTGTATATGTAAATAGATATATGCAAACGGCAACGACGACGACCTGTCTGCCAACGAGATAGGCCGGGTAGTATGTTATCTTTTTCTTGAGCTGATAGAGTCGATAAGTTAGAAGGTACATGTCGAGCCGAGATAGAGATGCGAGGGTCATTGTTACGATACCCTCTATCCTTCTTAGTTCAAAAAAGAATGAACTGACTTTTTCAAAATGATGATGTCGTCGTAAACGTTAGTTCATTTTTTCAACTAAAGAGGGTATAGGGGTACCCTAAAGATGACCCATTTGCATCTCTAAGCCCAGATGACATGTCATGCATCCTATGCTAGCTACACCACGTCTAAGTGTAACTAACATGTATCTTTACGTGTAAACGTGGTGCGAAGTGTGATCGACCAGCCTAGAACGTGCATGCATCATGCATGCATGGACTACTAGTATTGTCATATCTGAAAGTGCAAGGATGATATTTTAAGAAAAAGAAAAAGGTCCCATAAAAAGTCGATCATCGTCTCCCTTCACAAAAGAAGGTTCCTATGTGCCCCTTTCCCATCTTCTTTATGTTGTTTCCGTCCTTTGCATTTGGCATGCGTCCAACCGCCAAAAAGCTTTCTTTGGTTGAAAATAGCTATACCTTACATATATACAAGCAGAGCAAATCAGACGTTTGCCGTTTTGCTTCTTGTTTCAGCCGGCTTTGTCTGGTCGCTTGTTCGACACGCTCCTGATTAATCAGTGAAGAAGACAAATCACGAGGTTTGACAGCTTTAATCAGTGTACTGGGAGGACAGAGCAGTGGCCCTAAATTAATTAGTTTGGTTGCGCATCTGTCAAAGACTGATATATATGACCAATCACTAATGTTGGATCAGATCAACAGATCCTTCTCGCTGCACATGCGTTCCTACCGTAAAATATACATGAACCATTGAACGACAATTGCTAATTAGTTTATACTCAAGTAGTCGATCTTGGTTTGTCTCAAGAAGCAAACTGGCATCTTACGGCTGCTAGCTAGCATTGCGTGCAATACACATGGGTTAGTGTGTGATCAGTTTCTTTTAGTGTGTGATCAGTTGCTATTCCGATGTGCTGCCTGTACTAATACTGCTTGTGGTTTGAACTTTGGATTGCAAACTAGCTTACTTTGTATATCAACTAATCAAACTGGATTAGTAACTAACTTACTGTCCATTTGCAACCACGTACACAGGGTCTTCTCCAGTACTTTCACCTGGTGGAGGGATGCCTGGACCTCATCCGGGAGCGCGAATCTCGAGGCAACTTCACGTACGCCTGGATCCTCCGTACCCGAGTTGACGGCTTCTGGACTGCGCCGCTCTCTGCGGCCGATGCCTTCCCGCGTTCCGATGGCATCTATGTCGTTCCGGAGGGCTCTGCGTTCGGCGGCCTCAACGACCGGTTTGGTGTCGGGAGCCGTACCGCCTCAGAGGTTGCATTGTCCCGCCTCTCTATGCTGCCCCGGCTCGGCGAGGCCGGGTACACGGATCTCAACTCGGAGGCTGCATTCATGGCGCAGCTCAAGGTGTCTAAGTTGACGGCACGGGAGCGGAGGATGCCCTTCTGCGTGCTTAGTGACCGGCAATATGCATACCCGCCGACCGGCTACGGCGTGCCCGTGGCGTCGCTCGGGAGCCCCGGCCCGCTCAGCGGGCCAAGTGTAGGCCTTGCCTCCACCCCGTGGCATGCGGTGAGGGTTGTGCGGTGCAGAGTCTCGGTCGCGATTGGAGCTGGACAGAGTGGCGGAACGGGACACTGGAGCTATGCGATGCGAGCAAGCCGTGGGAGGACGGGTGGGAGAAGGTGTTCGACAAGGCTGCCGGCGAGGAGGCGGCGGCGGAGCGGTTGAGGGTGGTGGCGATGGGGTTGGACGAGTGCAAGGCGCAGATGGAGGCGCTCCGAGAGCGGACGGACCAGTGGGATGCGCCAAGCTCCGACGAGATTTGCCGCCTTGGGCTCGGCGGCTTGACAACAGCATCCACGACCACGAGCCGCCGCTCTGGGCCTTTCTCTTCTTCTTCAACGGAGACCAGTAGTTAGTCAAGGGCTCTTGTTGGCGATTTATTTGTCACCTCGCTAACTCTGTACAGAAAACTTTACGCATTCGTTAGTGATGATCAACCATAATACAGCATATGAGAATATAATCAAGTATAGTTGCGAGTCATGTATGTAACGAAAGGATTTTGGAGAAATTATCCCATATGTATTTATAGGCGGCGTTACAAATGGGACCAAGTGAAACGAAAAGATATAGAGTGCTGCCATGGGTTGAGGTATTAATGTACTCCCAAAACTATTGTAGTACAACACAAACAATATATATTAAAATATAGCTTTTGTGCAGATTCAACACCACGGTAGATACATCTACTATCACCTAAGTATATAATCCAAATTTGATTTAACTGCGTGACAAATTCAATCGAATACAACAGCTAATTATGGTAGTGACACGACACGAGGTAGCTAGCGAGCTGTGTGCCAAGTTTGTCCAAGTGTGGCTGCAGTAGCTAGGCGACACACATAGGTAGACCAGGCAAAGAGAAAAGTATGTATCCGCCGCAACAAAGAAAATGACCGGTTTGATTTTGATTTTTGAGTGAAGAAGGAGATATTTTTATTTTCATGTCGACGACAGCGCCGGCCACGTTTTGATGTTGGCGTACAGCCCGTGAGTTCTTCCACAGTACTGTAGCAGAAGAAGCGAAAGCTAGAGTCGATCTGATGGTTGATCGTGGCCGGCACGTATATACGCTGCGTACGTACTCACGGAGTACTTGTAAAGTACTCCCTCCGTCCCAAAATAAGTGTCTCAAGTTTGCACAAAAGTGAATGTATCTATATATGTTTTATGTCTAAAATAAATACATCCACTTTTTGATAAATATAAGACAGTTATTTTTGGACGGAGGGAGTACGTGAGTCGTGCATGGTGCGTAGGTCTACCGACAATCTGAGATTAGTGGTAGGGTGTACGTGTAATGAAATGGTGTAACGTACACTCAACACATGAAACGTTTGATATTCAGAGCTGAAAAATATCCTACCAGGTCAACTCCATGGTACCGCTCAAGAGGTTAATTTTTTAGGAATGTTCCGTGATTAGTGGTAGGGTGTACGTGTAATGAAATGGTTGAGGGAAACTTGTAGAAACAACATTGAAAAAACAAAGTTATCAATAACAAGTTCAAATTATCAACAAGTCTCAAGTGAATATGATGCTATGAGCGTTGTCTCTGATCTTTTAGTGTGCCATCACCAACAATGACGAGTGGCGTGATAAAATAATAATGACGTGTGTAGACTTAACAATAACAAGTTCAAATTTCCAACTTAACAACCCCTGGATCATTTGGAGATGTGTAGACAAAGTAACGGCTGTTTTTGTGGTAGGTGTCTAGACCGTTAAAGGCTTCGTGAATTTTTGAGGAGTTATGTGGTAGAGCTTTCGTTTACACGAACTCCTCCCGGGTTTGCGCCTATGTGGTAGAGCTTTCATTTACAAAGTAGGATATGTTATCATATTTATCTTTTCATAATCCATTAGATTGGTAGGTTTTTATGTTATATTTTCTATCTTAGAGCCCAAAATGCCTAGAATAAATCCAAGTCTTGCCGGTGCTGAGATGTTGTTGTTGCTTCTCTTGCATGTCTTTCATCTCTTAGATTTGTGTTGGGCTTATCTTTGTAGTTGTCTTTTGTAACCCGTAAGGTGACCGGCGATTTGACCGTGTCTTAATGGAAATCAATGTTCCATGTAAAAAATTGGTTGTGTTTTCTAGAAAGAAAAAAAGATAAACTGAGGAGAGAAAAAATAAGTGAAAAACGAGTTAAAAAGAAAGGGTATGAGAATTTCAGAAGTTGTGCATGTGTGTTTTGTTTGCTTTTCAATCTTGATGCAATCTCTAGTATTTGTAGGAAAAGAATTATCTGTCTCGACGCCGGCCATCGCGGGAGAAAAGAAGGAAAGGCGCTACCAACCCTATTATTAGGGATATTAAAACTGAGCCATTTAGGAGGCTAACCACACCACTCTCACGTCCTGGGCAATTTCGGCCATCAGATCTCTTTCTACACTCGTTTCTGGCCGTTCGATATTGTTTAACTCACGCACTGGGCCGATTATCCCTGAGAGACACTGCTCTGGACATCAAATCGGCCTTTCCTGGTGCATTTGGGCTGCCTTAGCGAAAAGCCCAACAAAGCGACCGTTTACGACCGCGCTCTAAGAAAAGGTCAACGAAGAACGCGAGCGGGCGAAGAAGATGCGAGCCAACGGAAATCCTCCAGCCGCGACCGGCCATCGATCCCGTGCGATGTGGGAGCAGAACTGGATACCCAGGGCCTCACTAAAACGACCCCTGGGTCATAAGCCGGAGAGGACAGTGGAGCATGTTGCGCATCTGCTACTCCCGGATGGAGGAGGCTGGAATACTGATAAACTCAATGAGACGCTGTTTGAGACGGATGTCACGGACATTTTAAAAATACCTGTGGGTAGAGCTGGAACAGAAGACTATCTAGCATGTAATTACACCAAAAACGGGTGTTTCACTGTCCGTTCGGCATATCATCTAAAGCAGCAGCTCAAACGTTCAATTTCGGGCAAGGCAGGATCCTCCTCTTCTAGCGATGAACACCAAGGGTGGCTTGCGCTATGGGGTGCTGATGTTCCAAACAAGGATAAAGTACACTGCTGGAGATTAGTGTGGAATGGTCTGGCTGTCGGTGAAGAATTGAGCAGGAGACATATCAAGGAAGGGGTGCGGTGTATCGTCTGCAACCGTGAGGAGTCTCTCCTTCACAGGTTTTGGAAATGCCCGCACTCCATTCGGATTTGGGATACTGTGAGACAGCTCACGGGTTTCCCTCTCTGTGCCCCGGCGTCGGACATCCGCTCGCATACAGCAATGAAGAACTGGCTGCTGGACTGGTTTAGATCACTTGATGCCGGCGAATTGGTGATTGCAATGAGGACCCAGTATCAGCCGTGGCTGGCACGCAATAACGCTCGCGACGAGCCCATGATCGAAGACCCCGATGCAATAGCCCGCCGGGTGGTGGCCCTGACGGAGGAGTGGAAGAATGTGAAAACTGCAGCTGTGACTCGAGTTTCATCGAGAAAGGAGCACTGGCTCCCCCCTGAGCCGGGCTGGCACAAGGTGAACTCGGACGGGGCCTTCAAGCAATCTACGGGTGCTGGAGGAGGGGGTGCTGTCTTACGAGACCACCATGGCCACTTCGTAATGGGAGTATGCCGTTTTTTCCCCATCTTTCGGACCCGGAGTGTGCTGAGCTGCTAGCATGTCGCGAAGCTGTGGAAATGGCAAAGAGTCAGGGTGTGTCGAAGCTGGTTGTGGAGATGGATTGCTTGGGTGCTGTGAGCAAGGTGACAAGCATGGCGATGGACAGGTCTGCCCATGGTCCCCTGGTCGAGGAGATCAAGAAGCTCTTGAAGTTTTTTGACGATGTCTCGGTCAAACACGTGCGACGTACGGGAAACGTAGTTGCGCATCGAATGGCGAAGGAGGGCTGCAAGAATAATGTGTGTAACACCTGGTTGGGATGTCCACCGGGTTGGTTGATGAACTTGTTAGATTCAGACTTATGCTATGAATAAAGGCAGCACGTTTAAATCTCAAAAAAAAAAAGTGTATGTAAGAACGGGAGGTGGGAGTGGCTTGGAGGAGAAGAGGAGGTAGGAGAAGGGAATACCTACGTCATGATGCCGGAAAAAATCATTACGAAAACAAAACGTTGCTCTATAATACATAGGACATTTTATATTTTCAATTTATTTCTCTTCACATGCTCCCCATATATGGTAGGAATGCGCGACATTATTTTCCATTAGTACGAATTTGGCACTAGTGCTTTCCAAATAAACGTGTTATGCCGCCTATAACCTTGATGGAACTGATCGTATCAAATTATCATCAATGCTGATCGTATCAGATTATCATCCACGCTGATTGTATTCGCAGATTGCATGCCGGATTTCTTCCATTAATTGCAGAATTGCGCCTCGGGAACATTTATTTGCAGCCATATATATAAACATATATATGCCCAGGTGAAGCAAACCAACACGAAGTATATACTATCGCCATGTCCTCATCATGGATCAAGGCCGTGATCGCGTTCGTCTTCATATTGGCACTCATCCTGCCGTGCGGTAAGCTCCCCATTAGCGACTGCTCTTAATGGATGTGCATGGACAGATATAGGAGTAGAACTCTAGTTGTTTGGCTTATCTGCCAAGCTTTGAGATGAAAAATTCAGTCTATACATCCCAAAAGAAATTCAATTTGTATATATGTTCACGTATATGAGCCATCTTGCACAGATGCGACAGGCGGCGACTATCTGATGAGATGTGACGAGGAGTGCGACATGGGGTGCAAAGCAACAGACTGTGAGGGCGGGAGCTGCGACGTGAATCTGGGTGGCCAGTGCACCCTCAAGCCGCCGCCGGCCCGTTAGCAGAATCTTCATGTTCAGTGGTGGTGCCGGGACTTTTAATCTGTGATGTCATTTTGAATCTGTGATGCCAGATGCATGTGCGTTTTACACTAGTTTGCACCAGCTGGTATTGTGATGGTTGGTATCTTCGGTGCTTTTTTGCGATTCGTATCTTCGGTGCTTTAACAAATGAACTAGTTAATTGCCCGTACGTTGTAACGGGGTTTAAAAGATTCTAGTAGAACATATACATTTATATTCCTCGGGCACATCGAGCTAAATTATCCACGTTTTCTTCACGGTTATATGTATATATCTCCAATGACCTCACTTGTGTCCACTTATGTGATACGTCTCCAAAGAGAATTTTTGTAATTTTGGTAAAGCACAACACGCAACCCGTAACTTTTGATAAACCTAATCCGTAGCACAAACTATAACATGATCAACGAAAGCATACCAGTATGGAGGAAACATACATCCTTATCATACAGTCATACTAATGTTGTCGAAGAAGACTGCTTCGTAAATCCTAATCAGCAGGGTTCCCAAATAATAAATAATACAATCACAGATGTGTGTAACTGTCTGATCAGCCAACAAACTAAAACAAAGCTTCAGAGGCGCCTTGCAGCAACCCAAATAGTGTTTAGATCATTTCTTCAATATTTTTCTCAACACGTCGTCAGCATGATGTTCCATCTTTGATAAAGGCCAGCCATGTTGCCTGGATGATATCAATGATATCTTTCTGCGCTCAAACTCTACAAATGGCCAAATAAAAATGGTGAGGTCTTTCTGTCTAATGAAGTTTGTAAATCTGAATCACCAAAACACACAAATATGTAAGCACTCGTTGTAACCATGAATAAGAGACACAAATATTGTGGAACATCAACAAGATTGTGATACTTTAGGAGCCAAAAGAACAGAAGGGGACAAGCGGTCACGCAAGAGGAATGAGGGGTTTTCGGCGGGAAAACCCCTCGGTGGTCTTTAAGGGGCGACGTGGCCTCTTCTCGTCCTTGTATTCCTCGCCGGTTAGGTGAGGGTGTCCACCTTTATGGAAAGCGGGGCGGACAGGGCCTAACAGCCTCTTCGACATTGTTACCTGGCGACGTCACTTGGAGCCTCCTTCATCTTGGCGCCCAAGCCTTCTTGAACCTTCCAGCACGTGCCCGCGTGCTCATTCTTTGCTTGTACGGAGTGACACCCGAGAGGGAGCCAGGCCTCCTGCCGGGTACTCCGCCTCTTGGGTCCTGACCTTGGACTCCGGGTTGGTGACCCCGGAAGGTCACCGGGTCTTGAGTCCTTAGCCGCCTGAGCATCGATGTCGAGCTTGTCGGGTACCCTTGGAGGTAGATGGGCATTAAAAATAAAAGAATGAGAATGACACAAAATAAAAGAATGAGAATGATAGAAACAGTCAAATAAAAAAAATACCTTTGCTATGAAGGACTATGGAATCTGTACCCTAAACCCTGAAATATCAAAGATATCAGCATTAAAAATCTGAAATCCTAAGCTCCTCCATTAGGTTCTGAATAGTGCATGTGAGGGGGGGAAACTGACTCTATCGGTCCTGAATAGATAATCACAACACTTGAAAATAGGACCAAAACATCTCCAAGTCTGGCGTCCAACATAGTGATGATATTCATATTATTCTACTCCAACATAGAACAGAATATACTCTGTCAGGCTGAAAAGGAAATCAAAGTTGTAAAGTGACAACATAAAATTCAGAAATGTCTTGGAGTATCATGGGTAATATAACTATCCACTGGTCACTACAATAACTATAGTCAAAACGAAACAGTATTTTGTTTTCACCTAAAAATATTTTCTAAATGCAAATGTACATAAGGAGAAAAGGCAAGAGGAATTAAACACATACTCTATGCATTGGAATGACACAATATTCCAAGCTCACGGCCTAAGTTGAGACAATTTTAGACATGTCCAAACAAATATTGCATGACTGATCATGCTCCTTTGGTTTAGACATCTCCAGGATTAAGAACTAAAGTAGTAAGTAATGTCTTATTATTTAGATACCTAAGCTATTCAGCAAAATTTCAATCGTGCATTCAAAAAAAATTGGATGCATTATTTTTCATACAAGAGTATCACTTCCTGTAGCAACTGGAGTTCCACCAAAAGATACAACCTTATACTGAAATTATTAACTTCTCTCAACCATTTACTCACTGGTAGAGTAAATCAACTAAAAAATTAATCCACGTACTGAAAATAGAAGCAGGGATCAATGACACGTACATCGTGAAACAATGAGCAGATTTATCTCAGTTAGCTTTACAACGGAAAATATCATGTTTCCACTATTTGTATCATACATATATAATTACTTACATTTTCTTAATGGTGTATATTCAAATCAAAACGTCCACACTATGTGTACAAATAAACAATGCATGAGAAACCTGATTTGAACAACCTAGAGCAGAACACCCACAAGAATTTTAAGATGATACTCACTGTGTACAACTCCATGGAGCTTGATCTTGCGACCACAATAAGTCAATAATACGAATCACGTTCCATAGTCTATCTTCCGTCAAATGTTATAAAGATGGCCTGCATTTTTTTCCGTTTAGCCATTTCATCGAACAGATTGTGTGGTAATGCCAAAACAAACGGCAGAGACGTAGTTTGAAGTATGTGGCAGCCAGCCAGGGTGTCGTCCATGACTAATCGAGTTGTCTGTCGTATCGCCATCGCTTTGGAAGAGGTCGACGAGAAGAGTGCACAAGAAAGGGGCCGAGCTGAAGCACAACATCTGATCTATGGCATCCAAAAATAAAACAAAGTCAATTAACAAAGTGGAGAAGGGGTCAGAGAAATGGGAGGGGGGTGGTCACCTGCCTAATATGCCTATCCACCCGAAGTTTCTCCTGTACAGCGGCGGACATGGTGTACCACACCCACACTGTACCCAGTACCCACCATGGCTCATATCGCTGCTCCCACGAGGAGCAGGGAAGCAATCAGAGTTTACATGGCTGCAGATGGAGGAGCGGCGTGCAGCTATCCAACCAAGGCTTGTCATCGGGAAGGCTGGCAACGGCCGGCGGCGGGCGGCCACGCCTCTGCTCGTCTGGATGTCCTAAAACTCCCAAGTGGCCTGATCGCTCCGGTGAGGATGAGGACGAGCGTGTGCTACACTGCTATGACAACGTCATGACCCTCTAGAGACCCCTTTGACTGGGATGGCGACCACGGCTCTCTCCAGGCCCAACCACGAATCTGTCGCTCGTCTCAGGTTCACATAGAGGCGAGCAGGAGATTACTCAGATCCGTGGCACGCGGGGAGGCCCTCATGCGTCACCGTGGTAGTCGTCGAATACCCGCGCGGTGAAGCTCTGGTTGCAGCATCGTGTTAGTCGTCGGTTCCGGCTCGCGCGTTCTAGGTCTTGAGGTGCCAGCTCCATGGTGGTGATACAGATCGAGAGGGGCATAGGGATGGGTGGTGGACTGGTGGTAGATCGAGAGGAGAAGGAGAGGAGCGGATCGGGATTTCGGGAGAGAGCAAATAAGGTAGGAATTGGTGGAGGCTGGACTGACCCGCGCAATGAAAGGACGAGCGAAACGCGGCGATGACGGGGGAAAGCGGGCGGGAGAGAACTTGGACGAAAGGGTTGACGAATTGCGTGGGTTGGCAGACTAAGGAACAAAACTTTTCTTTTAGATATGAGAGATTAATAAATTGATCATATGGTATGACGGTAAGCTGAGATATGATCACATTGTGATTTATTTATTTTTTAACTATGACTACAGCGGGCACTTAGAGCCAGCCTGAACTTCATTACTCAAAAATGTTGCCTATGAGGCTTTGCAGCCTCTACAAGATAGGTTCAAATGAACCAGAGTTTACAGGGGATACAAGAGTGGAGAAATAAAAGGAAAAAAACGCACACCAACAACACACAAGAGAGGGTCACTCCGAGAGAAAACTCGGAGACAGTTGATTGATGAGAAGCTCATCACGACCCAAGCACTGCGATCACAAAGGAGGATCCACCGGACATGACAGCGGAGACCCAGCCAGGACACTGCACCATCGACGTAATCGAACACCAACGCACATCCGAGGCCACACAGCGCGCGGACACCACCTGTGTCGGGGGCATGGCCGAAAGGTCGCACGCGGCTAGACGACGCCACGACGCCTGTGTGTCGCCGGCTGAAGTTGAAGGGCATCGGAGATACCCTCACCGCACGTGGGGGTCGCCGCCGTAGTCGCAGGGCGTAGCACCACCGAGTGCAACCCCAACCCCATCTGGGTTCGATTACCCGAAGGGTGGGCTAGCCTAGAGCACGCACGGATCCGACGCGAGGGCCTAACAATCGACAAGGAGAAGCAACCACCACCACTGCCACGGCTCACCTCACATCGGAGAGAAGACCGCATCCATGGCCGCCATCTGCAGAACCACGGAGCACACTGATGCATGTAAAATGCATACATGAACTTTACATTTTATTACTTGATATTCCAACTTATTTGCAACTTATATGATGTTATATTCATGTTTTATAATGATTTCGGGGATTTTCTAAACAATCCCCCTCTTTTGGTTCTAACTCTGTTTTCCAGAAAACGTCTTTTTTAGGGTTTCGGACTTTCCGGGAGCTTCGGGACTCCAAAAAGGGCAAGGCCAAAGAGCACGGTTCAGAATTTTTGAGACGAACGCAATGGGCCTAAAATGAAGACCAGCAGCCCAGCCAGCTGGAAACTAGAGGGTCCCACGCGGTCAGATTCCCTGGCCGCGTGGGACCACCTCTTTTCCCCCTCGTGGCTCCGATGCCGTCCGTTTTCGTCTCCGTGGCTTCGTCTTGACCTAAAACCAACTATAAAAAGAGTCCCCCGAGGAGTTTCGCGAGGAGGCGGCGGAGAAACACGAAACACACGAAACAGAAGACAGAAGGCTGCCGCCGGAGAAGATCGGAGGGGGGAAACGCTGCCGGAATCACCTCCGGTAGGCTCCTCCATCCCCCCTCCGGAGTCTCCATCAACACCAACGTCAAGACCTGCACCATCTCCATCACCATCTTCGTGATCCACTTCATCCCCCTCATAGTTTGAGATTGTTGAACCCTAGCTATTGTTTAAGTGCTATTCTACCTGTGTATGATTAGTTACTTGTCATTGTTTTGTGGTGAGACTATAATTTCAGATTGTGTTGTATCATTTATACCACTGAATCATATCATGTCTTCACGTTGTGAGTAGTTCTCTCATGTTCCTGGGGGCATAGGATGGATTGGCAATGATCTATATATAACATGTGTTGGTATTTTGTCTAGTGTTTATCTTTTTATGTAATTCTATGATGGTGTTGTGCGAACGTCGACTGCACATCACTTCACCTAGATGGGCTCATAGGAGAACACCGTAGTGTAATGAATTGAGGGAGACTTGGGAGGACATGTAAACCTGAGACCGAGTCATGAAGTTACATTATGAGGGTATTAGTATCGGGGACCTTAGAGTGTAATGCTATGGTGGGACTTTATGTCTTAATAAATCTTGTGCAGTCATTTACTTGGCCACATGATCCATCATAAGGGGTTTAGTATATTTATTTAGCTATACCTAATAATGGCTCCGTCCGAAGAAGATTAAAACTTGACAAAATGCTACCTTGTTGTTCTAGAAATATTTATGCCATGAAATCTAGGTAGCCCCTGGGAACGTTCTCCACTTATAAGAAACACACACTTGAGCTTGTCCTCTTGCTGCATAGAGGATTGGGCTTTTCTCTCTTTGAGAGCTTTCACCTGCTACTATTTATCTGCTGCATTTTTACTTTATTGCAAACTCTACACCAAAAACCCAAAAACACTTGCATCATTTAATCATTTTAGTTTGTCTAGTGCATAGATAATAAGGGAAGTGACACTCTTATTTGAGAGGATAAATAACTTATACCTTCTACTCCTCGTGGGATCGATACTATACTTACACATTGAAGATTTCAACGATCCCCTATACTTGTGGGTATCAAGACATTTTCTGGCGCCGTTGCCGGGGAGTGTAGCGCTTAAGTTTTTATTCTTGTTTGCACTAGATTTTTATTTTCAGTTTTGCATATACTCTAGTTTACTTTCAGTTTTGCATTTAGTTTAGTTTTACCTTCAGTTATATATATCGAAAACACAAAAAAATTAGAAAATGGAAAATACCAAAAAAAACTCGTGTTTTGGGCATAAGTATGGATATAAAAGATGCTTTGTTTAGACACTTGAATGCTGCTAAGATTGCCAAGGAATATAGAGAATCAAAGGAAGGGAAAATACTAAAAGGTTTCATGATGGAATTAAATTATATTGCTAAGGAGTTGCTTTTACACCATGATGTAACTTGTATTTTTTGCTCTGAACAAAAAGATAAACATTTTGAATTTCAATGTAGGTTCCATGAAGAATGTGTTATTGCATCTTACCATACTGGTGATTATGCTTATTTAGGAATGGAACAAGTAGAGGAATTTGTTACTTTCAAGGCAGCCTATGAATTATACACCTTCATTGATGAAAATAAAACTTGCCTATAGCTAATAAATTTGAAAGAGAGATAGATTTTATTCTTGAATATTGCGTAGACAACTTCTCTCAAAATATTTATGCTGTTAAATATAATGAGGCTCCCCAAGAGAGCACTGATGTTTTGCAGGAAGAAGATGATGAAAACATAAGCTTGGAAGAGGAAGAATGTGAAGAAGAGGATAAAACCTAAGCTTGGGGATGCCCGTGCAACCCCAAGAAGATGATGAAATTGATGAACAACTAGAGAATGAAGAAAGAACATCCACCTTCACCACCTATGGATGAGGGTAACACTCAAAATTTTGTTGATGATAAACTTTGCTTTTATGATTCTGATGATGAGGAGGACTATCAACCTATGCCTAATGAGAACATTATTGATAATAATTTTAAAAATGATGAGGAGTATGGTTTGGACATGTTTTATGATAGTACTCTAGATGATGATCCTCCATGTTTAGAACTTACTACTTCATGTGAGGATAAAAATGACATACTTGCTGTTGGTGAAAATACTCTTACTTATGAGAGTCCTACTTTATTTCTGAACTCTCCCATTCACACCGTGGAGGAGAAGCTTTTATGGGTTGAAAAGTACTTATGTGGGCTGAAATTATCTTACACTAATAATCATTTCACCCATAACCATCATGTTTATGGTGCTTCTTGCAATTATTTTGAGAGAGGAAAACACACTAATAGCTCACATAATAGTTTTAATAATCCTCTATATGTTCCTAAGTTTGCAAAGTTGCACCAATCTAATAGTTCTTTTATCAAATTTGCTTCCACTACTTGTAACTATTATGAGAGAGGAAGAAAGACTTGTCTTTATGTTTCTATGTTATTTAAAATGCAACCTACTGATCACCACATGCATTGGTTACCACAAAATTGCTGCTATTTATTCATATATAAAATGCCAATGCATAGGAAGTGGGTTAGACTTAAAAGTTAATGGTTTAATGTTTTGTGGTGTGCTCCTTATGCTTTCATTTCCTATTCAGTTTGGGCACACCTTTATATCATGAAAACATGTGAAACAACTTTACCTACTGTTATCTAATTGCTAGTTTAAGATTTTCACTTTATATAAAATTTGGGAAAGTAAATGAGAAGGATGAGTAATGGAGATGTTGGGGTCGACCTTGAACATGTGTTGTTCATGCCAATGGAACCATTGCAAAGTCTCTATCATTAAAACTTTTCCCAAAGCTAAAACCAAATAAAAAGAGTGTTTATGTTGTATATATTTGCTTCTTCTTTTGCCTTTGTGCTAAATCAAAAACAACAAAAATATTTTCTTTCTTCCTTGTTTGTTTCTCTTGAATTCTTTCTTGGTTCTTTTTGCTTCTTTTTGATTTTTATCTTCAGTTTCAGTTTTGGTTTTTGAGTCAAGGTGCTTGTTTACTACTGTAACATCACCTTTGTATCTTATTTTTCATCTTTATGGCAAGAATAACCTCTTTTGAGAGGTGGGATCAGACAATAGTGATTTGCTGTCCAGAAAACAGATTCCTTAGCTTCACTGCGGAAAATGTTAAAAATCACAGAAAAGGAATTTTGACCTGAAATTTTACGACAGCAATCTTCAGTTATTATTACGCATTTCATTAGTTAAAAGTTTTCTGATTTGAGCAACGTAAGTGACTCTGAAAATTCACTCTTTACGGGCTGTCCAGTTTTTGACAGATTCTGTCTTTATTTTGCATTAGCCTCATTACTTGTGTTTTGTGTGGTTCTTTTGATCAATGAACAATACACAACCATAGTAACAATAGTTAATGTTTAGAATCAAATCATGATATGTCTTTGCTGTACCTATGTGGATTTAATTTATGGAGACACTAACCCCTCTAATCAAGTTTTATGATGAGTTTTGTGTGAAGAGAATTGTCAAGTGGAAGAGTTGAGGGTGATGAACAAAGATCAAGAGGGACAAACACTCAAGCTTGGGGATGTTACCCCTAGGCTCACCCTACATGTATCAAATAAGTACAAGAACTCAAGCTTGGGGATGCCAAGCCACCTCACTCCAACCATCTTGATACCAAGTAAGTAAGCCTAGCTATATGGCTATAAAGAAAGCGCTTTACGGGAGGCAACCCGGTTGTTTTATTTTTGATTTTCTTTGTGTCCTCTTGCTGTAACAAGAGACTTAGTTTTTAGTTTTGTTTCTGGAATTTTTAATAAAGTGCCAAGTTTTACCCGTTTTGGTTTGAAAAAGTTGCTATTTGTATTCGGAGATTTTATTCCAGCACGAATCTGTGCACGGTATGATTTTTCATTTCTATTCTGTAACTCCGAATGAGCTGATATTTTAACTGTAGTTGCAACTTTTCATCCTCTGTAATCATGAATTTTTCAGAATTTTTCGACATATTTAAGTAGGGTAGAAAAATGCGTTTTGCTGCTGCTGTTTTTCTGGACAGATTCTGTCCCATTTTGTTTGATGCATTCTTTGAACTTTTAACTTGAATCTTTTTGATCCAATTGAGTTTATAAGTAGGCATACAACATTATACACTTTCTGGACATTCATATGAATTTTTGTTTAAGGATTTTATGCAGCAAGCAATTCATTTGTCTATCACTACTAATGTCACCCCACAGAAAAGAAATGGGAGAAACGGTGTTTTGAAGTTTTTTCACAGGGATTAGAGGAGATGCACCAAGAGCTATCCAAGGATGGTGAAGACCATAAGCTTGGGGATGTGAAGACAACCCCACTGGACCAACACACTCTCGGTTTGCACACGTCTAACTTCTGTTTTTCGATCAATGCACTTTATCGCATAAACTTGGAGCGTCTTTTATTTGCTTTTTATTTCGGTTTGATTTTTGTTTATTTTCTTGAGACCACCACTTTTCATTTATGTTATGAGAGTGCTACTGGAAAATTGGGTTGAATTATGTTGGATGCTATTAAAAATATTGGGATAGGGATGTTTGAGTTGATTCAAAAAGATACATATAGTTGCATGATTCATGTGCTTTTTAATGAGTATTAATTTGCAAGTGTTTTATCAAGAGCTATCTTTTATTCATGTTTCGATGCTGAATGTTACTTTACTTTGTTTAACATGGATTGATTAGTTCTATGGACACTTATGCATGCATTTAGACGGTCAACTTTCTCCCTCTTGCTAGCCCAAAAATTCCAACAAGTAAAAACTTGTTTTCCAACACCTTCAACCAAAGTTTTTCTAGTGAGTCCACCATATCTACCTATTAGCTTTATGCTATTCCGAGTATGTTTATCATGTTATATTGTATTATCTATACTTCTGAATTAAAATGCTTATGTTATTGATTGTTATGGGAAAAGTTGGTTAAAAAGCTCTCACGAACTTGATGCACACTTTACTTTTATTGCACTTAATAAGCATGAACCATTGTGATTAAAATTATGAAGTTGTGGGCTTGACAATAGTTTTGGTTGGGAGTTAGCCCATATGTGCTGTCACATGGCAAGCTTTCAACATTGCACTTATTTATATTTAGTTGATGTCATGTACTTTTGTTTATGGATGCCTATCATGGGTGAAATGAATGTGGATACTTAGTAAGTTCAAAGAGTTTGTATAAATGGTTAGAGAAATGCCTGGGCCGCTAATCTAAGCCATGCATCATTCATGGTGGAAATTTACAGCATAACCATAATGTTCATTCAGTGATGCACCTCATAATAAAAAGCTATACCCATAGTAAATAAAAGAGTGCTGAGATTGTTCATTGTCTGTTTGTCTTGTTGTTTTGACATGGGCTTGTTCATGTCAAGGGGCAAGAGGTACCCCAGTGCAGTTCTTGATGATACTATTATTACTTGCAATGACCTTTATTTGAATTTACTTTGTGGACCAAAGTGAGTAACACATGGTGTAGGTACTTGTATTCAAGGGACATGAGACATTCAACCAATACATTGTCAAGCACACCACTCATATTTGCTTTCACTTTAAACATTAATCATTCAAGATGCTATGATAGGGGTAATGAGAGCTCCACACCAATGACTACCACATTGCAAGCATTAACTTAAGTAGAAGTGTTTGGAAGTTAGATGAAACTTATTCATGCTTTACCTCTACTTATTTATATATCTTTCCAATGTGTCCACCTTTTATATTCAGATTTGCAAGAATACTCTATGACCATTATAGGATGTTTTTACTTTTCATTATGCATACATTTGGACCATAGTACTTTCTTCTATGTTACACTTTGTGAATTATCATTGAACATCCTTACATTGAATATTTGATATCACTTCATAATCTATCTTGTATATTGCTACTCCTTTGAAGAATGAATCATTTGACTCTATGTAGCAATAATAATCATCTTTGATATCCATTGATAGTATTAAAATGCAAAGTCCATGTTAGTTTTATCACCTTCATACTCGAGGACGAGTATTGGTTAAGCTTGGGGATGTTGATGCATGTAAAATGCATACATGAACTTTACATTTTATTACTTGATATTCCAACTTATTTGCAACTTATATGATGTTATATTCATGTTTTATAATGATTTCGGGGATTTTCTAAACAATCCCCCTCTTTTGGTTCTAACTCTGTTTTCCAGAAAACGTCTTTTTTAGGGTTTCGGACTTTCCGGGAGCTTCGGGACTCCAAAAAGGGCAAGGCCAAAGAGCACGGTTCAGAATTTTCGAGACGAACGCAATGGGCCTAAAATGAAGACCAGCAGCCCAGCCAGCTGGAAACTAGAGGGTCCCACGCGGTCAGATTCCCTGGCCGCGTGGGACCACCTCTTTTCCCCCTCGTGGCTCCGATGCCGTCCGTTTTCGTCTCCGTGGCTTCGTCTTGACCTAAAACCAACTATAAAAAGAGTCCCCCGAGGAGTTTCGCGAGGAGGCGGCGGAGAAAACGAAACACACGAAACAGAAGACAGAAGGCTGCCGCCGGAGAAGATCGGAGGGGGGAAACGCTGCCGGAATCACCTCCGGTAGGCTCCTCCATCCCCCCTCCGGAGTCTCCATCAACACCAACGTCAAGACCTGCACCATCTCCATCACCATCTTCGTGATCCACTTCATCCCCCTCATAGTTTGAGATTGTTGAACCCTAGCTATTGTTTAAGTGCTATTCTACCTGTGTATGATTAGTTACTTGTCATTGTTTTGTGGTGAGACTATAATTTCAGATTGTGTTGTATCATTTATACCACTGAATCATATCATGTCTTCACGTTGTGAGTAGTTCTCTCATGTTCCTGGGGGCATAGGATGGATTGGCAATGATCTATATATAACATGTGTTGGTATTTTGTCTAGTGTTTATCTTTTTATGTAATTCTATGATGGTGTTGTGCGAACGTCGACTGCACATCACTTCACCTAGATGGGCTCATAGGAGAACACCGTAGTGTAATGAATTGAGGGAGACTTGGGAGGACATGTAAACCTGAGACCGAGTCATGAAGTTACATTATGAGGGTATTAGTATCGGGGACCTTAGAGTGTAATGCTATGGTGGGACTTTATGTCTTAATAAATCTTGTGCAGTCATTTACTTGGCCACATGATCCATCATAAGGGGTTTAGTATATTTATTTAGCTATACCTAATAATGGCTCCGTCCGAAGAAGATTAAAACTTGACAAAATGCTACCTTGTTGTTCTAGAAATATTTATGCCATGAAATCTAGGTAGCCCCTGGGAACGTTCTCCACTTATAAGAAACACACACTTGAGCTTGTCCTCTTGCTGCATAGAGGATTGGCTTTTCTCTCTTTGAGAGCTTTCACCTGCTACTATTTATCTGCTGCATTTTTACTTTATTGCAAACTCTACACCAAAAACCAAAAACACTTGCATCATTTAATCATTTTAGTTTGTCTAGTGCATAGATAATAAGGGAAGTGACACTCTTATTTGAGAGGATAAATAACTTATACCTTCTACTCCTCGTGGGATCGATACTATACTTACACATTGAAGATTTCAACGATCCCCTATACTTGTGGGTATCACACACCAGCATGGCACTGATGGCACGACAGAGGTGGCTCGACACCCAGCCACGACGACCCCCCACGTAGAGAGCACGTCACCGCCATGGCCGCCATCTGCGAAGCCACGACACCAGTCCTCCCCAACGGCGCCCCGCTGCAGGAAAATGGCCGAATGAAGATCTGGCCCGGAGAAGCCCGAGTCGGCGGGAGCAGCACCTGCAGCCGCAGCGGCACGGCGGCGGACGGGAGTGCGCGAGGAGGCGAGGGCGGGTGGCGGAGCACGAGCAGGCGAAGGCGGGTGGCGGTGGCGGCCTTCTCCAGCGAGTTTCCTCCAACTAGCCGGCGAGAAGCCCCGAGGAACGAATCCCCGCCGCCCCCTTCACCGGCGCCGAGCGGCCTTTGTCCGCCGGCAGCCTCGGGGGGCGACGAGGGGAGGGGGAGCTGGGGGGGCGGCGGCGGCGAGCTAGGTTAGCGCCCCCGGTCGCCTGGAGGGGCGACGCGAGGAGCGAAGCGGTTTTTCCCTATGGAGGGCTCCAGCACATTGTGATTTAGTCTGTGATGTCAAATCGCTCGGTCAGCACACGGTCTGACATGCAATGGGACGGAACGCCGCAAGGTGGAGGACGAGTTTCATATGGAGCCCTTTTTTTTGAAATTTTTTGAAACAATGTTTGTAAGTTTCAAAAAAATGTGAAAAACATCCTAAATATAGACAATGATTATTTCTACCAATGTGCAAAAATTCCGTGAGATACGATCACATTGTTGTAGGTGCGAAATCGGATCACTTGGTACTCTTGCTAAGTTTTCTGTTAGAACGACATCTTTTTTTTTTTAGAAATGGAGTCCGGCCCCAGCCTCTGCATCAAAATGATGCATACGGCCGATTTATTAAACATAATATAAACGTCAAGGTCTTAGCTTATTACATCATAACGAAATCACTGATCACACAGTGTAAAAATGAAAATGAGCCAGAAGAACAGCCGCCTATCCATCTATTCTTCTAGCATGACGCCACCCACTGTGGGAGAAGATAGCCCGAACGACCGCCATCATTCGTGTACATCCGGAATCCATAAGATCCCGCTGGGCTTCTGGGAGGAGAAGCGACCATGATTGGATCCAGTGGGTAGCCTTGAGCACAACCTGCATAAAATGAGGAGTTTGTATCTTGTTAAAGACAATATCATTCCGGCAATTCCAAATTGCCCAAAGAAAGGCAGAAACACCGATGCGAATCCTAGCCTTAGTGTCTTTATCTATGCCATTAAGCCAGCTTCCAAAAAAATTAGAAACGCTGGTTGGAGGGCTGATATTGAAAGTAAAATGCAGTAGTCTCCAAATGTTCTTGACAAAAGGGCAAGATATAAACAAATGCTCTACAGACTCTTCTGTATCGCAAAATACACATTTTTTACATCCTGTCCATCTTCTTTTAGCTAGATTATCCTTTGTTAGCAAGACACGTTTACTAAGAAACCATAAGAAAATCTTTATCTTCAATGGTATTCGAAGTTTCCACAAATATTGGTGTAGAAATCTAGTGTGGCCATACATGTAATCCGCATACATAGACTTAACGGAGAAAGAACCGCTTGTTGCTAATCTCCATTTAAACCTATCGGCCTCATCCGAAATTGTGACTTGCATCAACCGAGCAACAAGATGCATCCAAGCCTCCCTTTTATCACCTATAATTGCCCGGCGGAATTGTAAATTGATTGGGACTGTGGTCATAACCTGAGCGACTAAAACGTTTTTATGTCGCACAATGTTATACAAACTCGGATATTGTGAAGCCAAAGGTGATCCGCCTTACCATGTGTCCTCCCAAAATCTTGTTTGTAAACCATTCCCCACTGCAAAAGACCCACGAGCAAAGAAATCTTGTTTAACCCCCATGATCCCCTTCCAAAAAGGAGAATCTGTTGGTTTTGCCTGGACTTGAGAGAGCGTTTTGCCCGTCAAATATTTGTTGCACAATAATTCTTGCCAAACCCCTTGTTCAGTTAAAATTTTAAACAACCATTTTGATAAAAGGCTCTTGTTTTTAAGTTCCAAAACCTCGATTCCCAAACCACCTTGGTCCTTAGGTCGACAAATAATGTTCCATTTTGTAAGCCTATATTTTCTCTTAGTTTGATCACTCTGCCAAAAAAAGCGAGATCGATAGAAATCCAATCTTTTACGTACCCCCACTGGTATCTCAAAGAAGGATAATAGAAACATGGGTAAACTGGTTAGAACCGAATTTATAAGGACCAGACGATCTCCGTATGAGAGCATCTTTCCAATCCATGCTCCCAATTTCTTTTCGAACCTATCTTCAACTGGTTTCCACTCTTTGTTTAGGAGTTTTCTATAGTGAATTGGAATACCAAGATATTTAAAAGGAAGTGAGCCGCTTTCACACCCAAAAATATTTCGGTATTCATCTTGCATCTCCTTTGCTTTTCCAAAACAAAAAATCTCACTTTTGTGGAAATTGATCTTTAGTCCCGAAAGTTGTTCGAAAAAAGGATAGGATTAATTTCATGTTCACAGCTTTCGCTAAGTCGTGTTCAAGAAATAGAATAGTATCATCAGCATATTGTAGAATTGAGACGCCACTGTCAACTAGGTGAGGAATCAAACTACCCACTTGTCCATCCGCTTTCGCTCGTGAAATCAAAATTGCTAACATGTCAGCAACGAGATTAAAAAGTATAGGGGATAATGGGTCTCCTTGACGTAACCCTTTTAGTGTTTGAAAATAATGACCAATGTCATCATTTACCTTTACTCCGACACTCCCGCCTTGAACAAACCTAGCAATCCATTGACACCACTTAGGTGAGAACCCTTTCATGCGTAATGTTTGTTGTAAGAATGACCAATTAACTTTATCATATGCTTTTTCAAAATCGATTTTGAGCAATACACCATCCATTTTCTTCCGGTGAAGTTCATGGATAGTTTCATGAAGCACTACAACCCCCTCTAGAATATTTCTACCGGCATGAAAGCTGACTGGGAGGGTCGGACCACCTTGTGAGAAACCGACGTAACCCTATTAGTACCCACTTTAGTAAAAAATTTAAAACTGACATTAAGGAGACAAATAGGCCGATATTGCTCTATTCTACTCGCGTCTTCCTTCTTGGGCAGTAAGGTGATCACCCCATAGTTCAACTTAAAAAGAGGCAACTCTCCAGATTGTAATTGGGAAAACATAGCCATCAAGTCGCTTTTTATGACCCCCCAAATTTTTTGATAAAACTCCGCCGGGAACCCGTCTGGTCCTGGAGCCTTATTATGTTCCATTTGAGAAATAGCCTAAAAAACTTCCTTCTCCGTAAAGTTAGAAGTCAAAATATCATTTTCAACATTGGAGATCTGAGGCATATCCTCAGTTCGGTTCTCCTCTAAGGAAAAGTGATTCGGAGCCGGCGCCCCGAATAACCTCTTATAAAACTCCGATATAAAAGTTTTCAGGTTAGATTCACCCACAATAGTTCCTTCGTCTTGCTCCAGTTGAAAAATTCTCTTCTTTCGATGCTTGCCGTTTGCAATCAAGTGGAAGTATTTAGTATTGGCCCCTCCTTCTCTAATATGTTTTACCTTGGCTCGTTGAGCCCACTTGGACTCTTCATCTCTCCTTAAATTTGCTAAATATTTTTCTGCCTCTTTTTTGGCTTCCATTTCGGCCACGCTTAGAGGTGTTGATTCAGCTCTGATATCTAATTCATCGATGAGCGCCGTGAGCTTATCTCTGTTCTTTTTATATTCTCCGCTCATATTCTTAGCCCATCCACGTAGGAATTGTCTAAGATGTCTAATTTTATTCTGCCATTTTTCAATAGGCGTTTTCCCATTATTTACTGCTAACCATTCTCTACAAACCAAATCATAAAAGCTCTCCTGGCGCATCCAAGAAAGCTCAAAGGTGAAATGATTTTGATTCCCAACATGTGCCTGTTCACCTGAATTGATAATCAAAGGTGTATGATCAGACCCAGTCCGAGTCCGAGCATGAACAGTAACTAATGGAAACTTTTGTTCCCACTCTACGCTAGCAAGGAACCTATCGAGTTTCTCATAAGTTGGCACCTCTCTACGGCTGGCCCAAGTGTATTGTCTTCCCGAAAGCTTTAATTCCTTTAAACTAAGACTTTCAATGATAGCATTAAAAATAAAAGGCCACCGTGCATTAAAGTTGTCGTTATTCTTTTCTTCCTGCCGCCTAATAATATTAAAGTCACCTCCTACCAACATAGGCAATGATTCATTTTCACAAATTCGCACTAGTTCTGCCAAAAACTCTGGTTTATTAGCTTCTTGTGCTGCGCCGTATACAACAACAAGAACCCACATAAACCCATCTCTTTTTGATTTAATCTGTAGTTTAGCGCAAAAATCCCCCGTCACAATGTTCAAAACCGACAGTGTATTATTATTAATGCCCACCAAGATCCCCCCCGACCGACCATGTGGAGGGAGGCAAAACCACGCATAGTCTCTACCTCCCGCCAAATGACTTAGGAAAGGTGTGCTAAAATTCGATCTCCCTGTTTCCAACAAAGCAAGAAAATCTAAATTTTCATTCCTCACTGTCTCATGGATAGTATAATGTTTAGCCGGATCCCCCAAACCGTCTGTATTCCAAATCATTCCAATCATTGCTCTACTTATGCAGTTTTTTTGTCCTAGCACTTCGACGCACTTTAGTATTTGTGTTAGTCGCACGCTTGCGACCACGCTTTCCTTTTGGTTTTGGCGGTGAAAGATCCGTATGATCTCCCACCACCTCTTCTTCTTCGTCATCAATTAAATCCTCACTCAGATTCGTAGCTCTACGAACTACAAAACTCCTCTCATCTCCTTCGACTAAATCATCCAATGAGTTTTTTAAATATGTGACAGCTCTATCTTGCTCAACATTTTTTATGTGATTAACCGAGGAAATAATTTGTTCATTGTTTTTACCCAGAGAGACACCCAAACGGTCGGCCCTAGCAATTATTTCAGAATCCGAAAGAGATAAAAAAGACAGTTTGGAAGGTATTATTGTACCTGAAAAGTTGGCAGGGTCCTTGCGTTGCGCCAACAGCATGGCCTTCTCCATGGAGTGCATGTCCGCCGTGGGCTGCGCACGTAGACGCCCACTCGACCGCACCTCAGTCAAAGCAGTGAAAGGCATCCCTCCATATGCCAATATCTCAGCTTCAGTAGGTATTGTACGTGGCATAGCCCCCAGCCCGCCTGGCTGAGTTGCTACACCATGAGCATCCCCTGGTTCAGAAGTTGACTCCGACATCGGCATATCAGTACGCATGAGATGCTCCGTCGAGTCCCTCTCAATAGTCCTGACCGGGGTTGTAAAACCATCAGTGCAACCATCAGCCTCCAGAGGTGCACTATCCTCAACTTCGAGGTTGACAGCCTCCGCACCATCAAACCCAACATTCGCTGTCCTGGCAGTAAGAACACCGGCTTTCTCTACCGCATATGCAGAAAAATCCTGATCGGTCTTGCCCACAGCTACCCCGGCAGAGGGAACATCATCACCTGCCGCAGCCCCGGTAGAGAGAATATCATCACCCCCATCCGAAAAAGGAGCCTCCACAGTTACTTGCTGAAACTCCTCTTCAACGTCCTTAGTGACAGCACACTCAACAACACTACGAAGCCACTCTTTGGATCTCTCAATGGATTTCTGCACCAAAGGAGAGTATACCACCCCGGGAGAGAAAGACTTGACAAAAACCGAGTCTGTTTGACCCTGTTTTCCGTCGGCCACTCGCTTGTGTGCGCCTCCGTTGCCTACGTTTTCCTGCCCATCATGGTCCATTTTCTGGACCCCATTATCCAGAGTATCGTCCTGTTGATCATTCTCCTTTGTTTCTGAGTTCCCATTACCATTGGCATCGTGATCCTCCCTATCATCATGCTTCTCCACCATAGCCTCATCCCCCTCTTCTGGCTCCGGATTTTCCACAAAGAAAGACAATTCATAAAAGCCATCTTTGATAAACAGAGACCATTTCTTAGGTATTCTTGTGTAGTCAATACACCCAACTAAAATTCGGACCACCCCATGCTGCCGCGTATACTGCATGTCTACTTTGAGGGTCTTACCAAACATATAGCCCAAAGACCAAAGAGCTAAAAAGTCACCAATATGATTATCCGGAACTCCTGAAATCCGAATCCAAATCTGAGGCAAACCACAAATTGGCTCAATTTTGGCAGCCCACTTCTCCACTTGCAACACACAATCACTGTTTGGGACCCTAAACTCCCCAAAAATTGTCATCCTTTCAATCTCTGCCCTAGAGGGAAAGGCAGTTTTGAACTCATTATGCCCAACTTGAATAACTTCCCAACGAAAATTGTCAGATGGTATTAACCGCTGCAGCTGAGAGACAACCTGCGGAATGGAGAGTTCCCCTCCGGTAACGGATATCCTACCCATTCGGCTATTGTCGTTCTTGGGGCGATAAGACTCCGTGAGAAGCCACTCCCAAAACATCAGATTCTCGCTGATTAGACCGTATGTCATTAGCTGCTGCTTGGGTGCTTCAAAAAGCGGACAAGCCTCCTCCTCATGTTCCTCAGACTCACAGATGTCACATAGAATAGCAGTGCACTCTGCGCTCAAGTGCCCATAAACCCCACAGCGATAACACCTCGCTTTGTCATTCTTCTTTGCTTTTTTAGAAACAACCTTCTCAATCTCCGTCCTAGCAGAAGAAGCTGCACCCGCAGCTTGATTTCCAGCGGCTTCGACCTGACGTTCAACCGATGGAGCCGCCTCTGACCTTGGCTGCATAGGAACTACTGCCCCGGCGGTCGGCGCTATGAAAGGTACCGCCCCGGGCGCTCGCAAAGCCTCTGTGACCTGTCTCACCACAGCTGCAACAACTTCCTCCGATAATTGCAAGGACTTTGGTTCATCGGTGGTTCTCACCCACGTCTGTCCTCTTCCAACACCGAACCTACCAGATTGCCTTCCTTGATAACCTCCAAAATGCCCACCCCGCTGATCATCGTACCTCTGACGATAGCGAGCAGCTCCAGCGGTGGCATTGTTCTGATTACCACCCGTATTTCCGAAACCTGAACCAGCATTGAAACCACCAAAATCCTCCAAAGGATTGAAGTGACGTTGGGTTTCCTCTCGCTGCCCTGCAGTCCCGCTTGGACCACCTTGTACAAAGTTTGCACCTCCAAAACGGTGCTGCTGCCCTCCATTAATAGCGTTAGCACCTCGCTGTTGAGTATCCGCCCACTGCCCTGCAGTCCCGCTTGGACCACCTTGCGCATAGTTTGCACCACCAAAAATAAATTTGGGGGAGAATTTCACTTCCCCGGCCTCTGCACCAACTAGGGATGCACACAGCCTTTTAAGCATGAGTATCAGGATTTTTATCTTGGTTAATAACCAAGCCTGATCCTCAGGATAAATTGCATGAGTACCAGAAGGCCTGGTCCTCAAGTATAAATAGGAACCTAAATTCGTGTCCCTGCGGACTTGAACCTGGGTGTTGGGTTTGTACATCCACTCCCCCAACCAGTTGAGCTAAGCTCCACTGGACATGCGGTACGTATGTTCACCCGCTTCAACATGATTAACATGGGTTGGTCACTAGGTCAGCACGGTCTGACATGCAATGTGACGGAACGGTTGGTAGGAAGGTGGAGGCTGGGCTGCTCCATGGAGCCCTTTTTTTTGAAATTTTTGAAAAGGACGTTTCTAAGTTTCAAAAATTGTGAAATCATTGTAAATATTGACAATTATTATTTCTACAATGTGCAAAAATTCAGCACGAAATATTGACAATTATTTTACGCTATGTAAAAATGACAAATTTACAAGATGTACATTGCAAAATTCAAGATATTTTAGATTTGTGAGGACTTTACATTTTTGTTAGGCCAGAATAAAAACTATTTCGGGTTGAAATTTGCAGGACCGTAGAATACGTCATCCTGAACATTTAGGATATTTTCGAAAAAAACTTTTAAATATCGAGTTAAGAAACCTGAAAAACATGCTATAGCCTTTGTCAATGTGTCATTGTTAATTGTGAAGAAAGAATGATCACTTTTTTCATTGATAAAAACAATTTCACAAGTACTTTATATTTAATGACCTTCATATGGCGCTTTAGGCCGAATGCAGGTTTAGGAAATTAACATAGGCAATTTATTAATCAGAATCATATATACGTCTGCGCACACAAGTATATTTTTAAAAACAATTGTAGTCGAGGAACACCATCATATATATATTGATGACATGTATATCATATCCTTCTATCATCAACATAGTTGTCCTACAAAAATATGAGTGATTTATGAAAACCAGCATATCTGAATGAATTCATACGAACTTGAATAGCAATATCGAAAATGTAAAGTTCATTTTAGACCAAGTATTATTGTAGATTATATATTTTTTAACGTGAGGACGAGATGGGATTGGATCTAGTGTTGGGCCAATTCGTCCTGCTCTGGAGCTATTGTGGGCTTCTCGCTAGCAGCGTGATATCCTCCCGTCTTCATCATCATTCATCAGCAGCCAGAGAGCGTTGCCCTAAAAAAAAAGCAGCCAGAGAGCGAGATGAGCATCCACCACCGCCTATCCAGCTCGCCGGCGGCGGCGCCGCCGCTGGAAGACGAGAACCTGCTCTCCGAGATCCTCCTCCGCCTTCCCCCGGATCCCTCCTCCCTCCCGCGCGCATCCGCCGTCTGCAAGCGCTGGCGCCACCTCGTCTCTGACCCGCGCTTCATCCGCCGCTTCCGCCTCCACCACCGCAGCAACCCTCCCATCCTCGGCTTCTTCCACCATTTTTACCGCATCTCCTTCGAACCAACTCTGGAGGCCCCCAATCGTGTCGCGCCCGGGCGCTTCTCCTTGCAGCAGACCCGCGGCGACGGCCTCCTGCCCCTCGGATCCCGTCATGGCCTCGTGCTAATGTTGGATCCGAAGCGGAAACAGGTCCTGGTTTGGGACCCCGTCACCGGCGGCCAGAACCGTATTGCACTTGCCCCGTGGTTCGATGTGCAGGAACCCCAGACCAGCGGGGCGGTGCTTCGCGCTGCCGGAGACGTCCACTTCCAGGTTGTCTTGGTAATGGCAACCAGCGAGGACGAACTACATACACGAGTGCTCGGCTGTGTCTACTCGTCGGAGACCGGCTTGTGGAGTAATCTCATCTCAACACTGAGGGCTAATATTGGGGAGTTTCCTGGATTTTTCGCTCATGGAATGCGTGCTGTTCTCGTTGGGGATTCCCTTTACTGGACTCTTATTGGGGATTCTCCTGGAATTCTGGAGTTTGATTTGGAGAGACAGAGCCTAGCTGTGATACCATTGCCAATGGATATGTTGGGAGATGGTTTCGAATTAACGGTTATTCGGCAGAGGGTGGTGGCCTTGGTTTTCTCTTTGTGTCCAATCTCAACGCCCAATTATGGAAGAGGACAGATTGTGACGGTGTTGCTTCATGGGAGCTAGGAAGAACTATTCAACTGGACAAGCTACTTTCCCTTAATTCAGTGGAGGAGAGAGGAACCGTAATTATTGGAGGGTTTGCTGAGTGCAATAATGTGGCATTCTTGTGGACAGGTATCAGACGTTTCATGGTCCATCTTGAGTCGTTGCAGTTCAAGGAAGTCCTCCAAGCAAACAGCTCGGGTTGGTGTCAACCATTCGAAAGTGTCTACGCTGCAGGTAATAGCACGCCTTTACTGTTAGTATAACAAAAACAATTTTCGACAACTGGTTGATGGAATGTCGTTCACACCCTTTTGTGTCAAGCAAACAGTCTCAAGTAGTGTCATATCAGTTATTTCTATTGCTGCTAGTAGATCAGTTGTTCTGTACTACTGACCCACAATATTGAAAAAGAATATTCCTATGATTTTACTTTCTGTTATGTAGTTTTGTAGATGATTTTTTTCTACTGTTAGACGGTTCGGCTAGACAATTTGTGGCATATCCCTTGTCAGTCTAATCAACCACTAGCATATTAAATGTAGCTATGCTTTGTGTTGGTCTAAGCTACATATACGAGAGAATATCTAGTGATACAAGTCCTTAGCTGATACAATGCACACAGCGAACATGGGCCGTTTGATCCAAGAAACAGGGACAGGATTAGTCCACTTACCCCTTCGTATCCCACACTGGTTATTTTGCATTTGGCCCCTTCAAAGAACATGTTAATTCGAAAATTCACGTCAACCGTGCCAGCGTACTTTCCCTGAAACAGCATTCTCTCTCTCTCCGGACTGTCCGTTTGAGTTCCAGGGTGTTTGCTCGTAAAAAAAAACAGCGTACCAGTATTTGCTAAATTTTGCTTGAAATCCCCTGTTCGCCTTGGTTCTTAACCAAAGACCAACAAATCTCTTATGTATTGTGTAGTTTTTCAAAAGAAGCAGAATATCATGGAACAGTAACATTTATTAATCTCGTCGAGTACAGTAGAACATCAACACCACAGACTGTTCGCAAGCACATCAAATTGCTTGTAAGTTCAGGATAACTAAATATAATACACCAAATATGGATCATCTCATTCCACTCCATCCACATCCAAATGCAACGCCAACCTACAGGGCAAAAGCAAGAGTAAGAAACAATCATATTTTTTGAAACAAGCCCAGCTTTATAAATAAAGCGACATATTCAAATGTTGAACATGTTTTATAGTCATCTGCCCATTTCTATCTATAATTTTAGAAGAACTTATTTATTTGATGTAGAAGTATTTTAAAACCCATTCAAAAGCATGCTTTCTGAAATTTTCTTATATTTTCAGAATCATTAAGTATTTATTTTTACTTGATTGAACACAAGACTACAACAAATAAATAAATCTGATGTACCGAAGACTTCACATAAGGTCACTAGGATTGCAAGTACAGTTAGTTACTTAACTTGGACGCCAGTGTAATGTTTCTATATAAACGACCAACGATTTTATTACTGACCTATCACTGGAGGGATCCAACACCGGGAATACCGAAATAATACTGGGGTCAGAAAGAAGTTCGAAAAAAAGGCTGACTTATTTTTTCCATATCATGCTCCCATCCAAAATATTACATATAGAACATCATGTATCTATAAAAGGAAGGGTGTGGACTATCTCTACCACTGTGTTGTATGGTTTTATCTCACTCTACATAACATACAGGAGCACAATATATAATCGAGACGCTTTCACGGATTAGCTTGCGGTGAGGTCATGTTAATTAGGCTGCTACATCCAAAATTAAGAAATAAGAAAGTGTATTTACAGGGTACTATGGTAGACGTTACTAGCTTCTCTTGTATTCATCAGTGTGTCATAATAGATAGCACTGAAGACATCAATAAAATGGTAAAGATAGCAACACATTAAGAAATGCTCTTGTATTTGATGCGGCCTGACAAATGCAGATACAACTTACAACTTCACACACAATACGGAACAACAGCTGAAGAAAGTATGTACCCACCAGAACCAATTGCTTGTTGATTTACCATTGCAAGTGTTTGCCATGGCGCACATAAGGTTGTCTGGTTGTGCAGTTTTAGTAGCTATAGTTTCAGCACAGTTCTGCTACAGATCTTCAGTTAAATAAGAAGTGACCCTGATCATTTAGATAGCAGGCCAAAAGAATCAGGGTAGCACGGAAGGTGAACACAACACAATTCTGGTGCTGGTTTGACGAGTCCGCATACATTTGATCACCATCGAACCCAAGTGGGAACATCCTTTCTTTGGTATACCAGAGATGATATTGCAACTAATTGCATTCTGAAGATGTGACACAGTATGTTTCTATTTGTTAATCTTCTCAAGAACACGTGCCTCTAGCTAATTGTCAGGTTTCACTTCATGCAAGATGAAGTTTGGTTCAATATACGAGGAGTATTGCGCAGGACAAGTATCTAGCAAAATGCTCCCAGTAGAGTACAAACGCCTCAAGAAAGTCTTGAAGCGTCGTCGACTCGATCAGTCACTACAAGCAGAAGTTACCAGTAAGAGAATTATCCACAGTGCCTTCAGCCTTTGATGTTCTTATAATAGCAGTTTCTAGTTCAAGATCTAGTTGTCTCAACATCTCAACTTCTTGGGGCCTTCTAGGAGATGCTGCCTCTTTTATTTAATAGGCCCTTTTCCCCTGCCTCCAAGGATTTTGCTGAAAACAGATACCTATATATTTTTTCTTAGCATCACTAAGCTTTGATATTATAAGTGGGTTGGTCATACAGACCAGAGCTGAAGCAAGAAGCAATAAATATCGCATTTTACACTTACACATAAGGAAAGCATGTGGGAGTCACAGGTCAAAAACCTGAATTAAACACCGTGGGTGCAAAATTCTAATTCACAATAATCTTTTTGCAAATTTAGACTATTATATCCAAGAAAGAAAAGAGTTTTAGCCCTGAAACCACAATCAGCTACTGCTAAATACACAAATTTGGAAACACAAACAGTCATTGTGGGTATAATTTGCAGAACAAATGGGTATGTACTAGCAGATAACTTCAATATAGCAGCGGCGTTGCAAAAATTTAAGGGATGAACTAACCAAATTGACTTCGGCTCCTCCAATCTTCAAGCCACTTGCCAAGGAATCGGTTGGTGGTAGAAGCAGAGCCCCATCACGGGGGAAGGTTCAGCGCCGCAGGTGGAGGGGGTGGGTTCAGATCCGGCGTACGCAGGAGGCGCTTCATGCTCCGGAGGCGGAGGCACTAGGACGAGATGCAGTGGCGGCGGCGCAAGGTCCTGCTCGGGCTGCATCTGTGCTTCCTAACCCTAGAACTCCATTTACCTTCGAGGCTCCTCTTTGCATAATGGAATGGAGGAACAGGTACAGAAAGACGACGACTCTTCACTCAATATAGAATAAACCAGGGTGTCTTTTGCATATCCGACAACAAAGGGACCGAGCCTCCCAGGGGTGTTGATCCTGTCCCCATGTCCAAGATCAAACGGCCCATGTTCTTTTGAATGCATTTTACCACCTAACTGCTTGTATCATTGGATATTCTCTCCTACATATACGTATGCTTTGTGTGCAGTATAATTTCTTCAATTTGGACACCATAGATGTTTAATTCTTTATACTGACATGATCAAATGACAAGACTGGATTCATCATAAAAACCGGTTCCATCACGAATTACAGTCTTTGTTTTACTGGCATATTTTCGTTAGAAGTAGTGGTCGATGTGTTGTTTTTTATGCCGAGCAGTGTAAAGTAACATTTATTTAGTACAGAATGAACTATTAATTAATACGATGGTGTATGATCCTTTGCTTGAGGATTCTACGGCATGGATTTGATTATATTCAATTTATTTAGGACGCACGTTTCTGCTTTTCTACTCCATCAGCCCCTCACATGTCCATGATAATGAAGAATATCCAAATGATTATGTAAGCTAGATGGCTCTACTAGTCTCCTATCATTTGCCTCTAAGGAAGATATTTTAACCACTGGTCCATAGCCTCTATGGAGGCCAGATGGCTAAACTACTCAGCATATGCTAACGGTAGAAGTTGAAAGTGCACCATTGCACTACAAATTACTGACTGATATCTCTGTTCTTGTTGCTTTATTTTCTCAACATTGCTGAAATAATTCAACTTTGGTGTTTTTGTACCATTTCCACAAAGTGTAGCTAATGTTTAGTGTGTGAATCCTAAACATTTGTGAGGTTGTATAGCTTTAACGGGTTTCCATAAAAGCAGAGTGAACACTGGTTTGACTAATGGCATGGATTGCTCCGCAGGTACCTAGAACTGTATTCTGGTTGCTGAGATGGAGGAAAGGGCCATCTACATAGCGTGCCCTGGTCAACTGGGAAGTGGACTTGTAGGAGAACCTTTTAATTTGCCAACTTCGACCCATTATCTAATTCTGGAGACAGTTAGCCAGCACGATTTTTTTTAGAAAAGGGTAGCCCGGCCTCTGTATCGTGATGATGCACACAGCCATTTTATTAGAACTATGGACGATTAAGTAGTACTTAGCTTGTGGTCCATTTGCTTTTAGCTTCCAAGCAAGCTTCCTGCCAGATGATCTTATTTACATTATGTGTGTGTACATGTCTTTTGTCTTCTAACTGCTTGACTATGTTTCGAGTTGTACCAGGTCGGGAGATTTCCATATCGAATGTCTGCTTCTGCCCCATTCTGCGGGTGCCTGTGTTTGTTGAATTTATATATGATTCTGGTTGTGTCTGGCCGCATATCCGTTAATCCAGGCATGACCGATTCTATTTTTGAATCAAATAGTACGCGTGGTGTCCACAGCATGATCGTGCTGCTGCTGGCAGCAGTGGTATGAATTCACTTTATATGAGGTGAAGGGTCCGACTAGTTAGCTAACATTTGAGATATTATGTGAGTTCAACTTCTAAAGAATAGAAGGTCTCTGTTTGTTCGTTGCGAAAAGAAAAAAGGTGAAATAATTTGGTTGTAGTTATCACGACAGGGATAAGTTTATCAGCGGCAAACTCCTGATTCAGTGTGATGAGTAGCAGAATATCTGCAGAGCAGTGGTTGGTCTTGTTTGTAACAGGTGATCTACTACCTGAACTGGTGTGCGGAATGTTGCCACGTTTTCCTTCATTTTGGACACATGGTTAGGTTAGTGGTAGGGACTGAATCGGATCTCAGATAATAAGCACGATAGTTGCTCTCCGTGTTATATCCGAGGTTCCATTCTCCGTGCGTCTCGCAGACGAATGTTCAGAGGTAACAACTACGTATTCATTTTTTGCCTGTAAGGCTTTGCAGCCTATTCTATGGGGAAAACTTGTATAGGATCTCTCCTTTAGGTGAGATCATAGGATCAAGTCACAAAACCATATTGAGAAATTGTAAAAAAAAAAAAGCTATTAAAAATGTACATCACACCTATGGGCTGTTTCTACAACACTAAGAAATTTTAGCTTAAAATTCGATCTACACTTACAGAAACAAAAATGTTAAAGTACACTGTGAATAGTGTTAGATTTGGGTGAATAGTCTTTCATACTATTCACAATGAAGTTTCTCTTTCTTGGCTCTCTATGTGTAGCTCGATTGAAGGAGACATTTTTTGACGTTGCACATATAACATTGATCTGTGTTGTCAATTTTTTTGAGAATATTTAAACATGTTTTGCCGACTCAAAAAAATTGATCTCATAAATCCTATCTTATAGTAGATCCTACCCAAGTTGCTCCTGCCTATTACAATATGGGTTCAAATGAACCGGAATTTTACAGGGAGAAACTGGAGGGAAGCCAAAACAACACACACCAACACACACAGCGGGGGAGGGGGTGGGTTACAAAGTGCATTTCAGAAGCACTGGCGGGCGTGCAAGCATGACAACCATCACCAAGAAGACAGGCATAGGCAATGCATTGAGGAGTGCCGCTGACGCCATCAAAGGGCATCTACAACCCCGGGACCTTGCAGATTGAAACACCACCACCTGCTTGCATGGCTACTCCACTGGCTGGCAAACCAGGAGCATAAGAGGATCAACGAGTGAAGTTGGCATAGTCGAAGAGCCTTACTCCACCGAGAGAGTGATACAAACACAAAGCTCGAGCAACTGATTGAGTGCCAGAACTGCGAGGAGTTTTCGCCAACGCCATTGAAGGCATTGCAAGACCGATATTCCACCAATGACACGAACCTTGATCATGAACTCTGCCAAAGGGACAGCCCCAAGCACTTGCGAGGCGAGGAGGCGACCTGCACGGTTGAAGGGGGGCGATCAACCGAGACCGCACCGCCGCACCGGTAACTTGAAGCTCGGAACAATACTGCAACCATCACCGTCGAATTTAGCCAAGCTTGCATGCCCAACAAGAACTAAAGTGGAAGGGCACCGTACTAGCCCCAATGACGCCACTGGAAAAGCAGCACGAGGTTCCCCTGCGACGCCTTCAACAAGGAAAGCGGCACGCACATGCACTATCATCACGGACCTTTTGCTCAGAACCACAACAAGAAGCTGACAGGGGTGTATTATGAAATGTTTGTTGTCTAGCTTTGCATACATCGCTACTTAATCGTTTAGTAGTTATCAATGAAATTACTTCACCGTAGAGAAAATATTATGGAGTATATATTATTGGTTGCTTTTGTTTATGTACAATTGGAAAACTGGATCTTTGCATCTATGAGACCACCCCCAACAAGCTTGAACGACGCAATTCCACTTGATGGTACAAAGTGACGGCCAAACCACACTAGCAAAACAAGTAGAAACATAGCCGAATTCAATAAAGGTTATTTGACAAGCATGGAAAGTGATGAGTTGACAAACATTGACCCAATACTTACGTTACTATCAACGTTTACACCGCTTCGGTTTCTATTGACCACTTGCGCATGGAAACCACAAAACTTGTTGACGGATTCTTGAATTGATGTCCATCTATGTTGGAGAGAGCCGGCATTGCGATCGGACGCAATTGGGTACGATTGCACATAGTGTTTTTGATAATGAAAGAGGGTTTGGATCTTCTCCCATAACCTTGAGCCCTTTTGCTCGGTTCCACATACATCCTCATGAGTTGTGTATGAACTTCCTATAGCCTTTGGCACCTTCTTCTCCTTGTACTTAGCCTAGCATCAGATGAATCATCGCCAACACTAAAATTGAGGGAAGTTGTGTGCCATCCGTACGATCCTATGTCCGATCTCCCCCATATCGGATCAAATCCATCAAGAAGTCTTCCTAATCATGCTAACTATTAAACTACAATCCTACAATTTATTTAGTATGCATTTGAAGTAGAATTTCATACCCTCGTGTCGCCCTGACCGTTCTCGAACAGGTTGTGGGCGTGCTGGCTCTCGGTCACCTTGGAAGTTGCCCGTGTCTGGTTGAGCAGCGGAAAGTCAGCCACCATCTCTGAGTCCTCCGCCGGGTCCACCTGCTATGGGTAGTCGTCCGGGAACTGCCACTGCGTCGGCTCCTCTGTGGTCGAAGACGTCGACCTTCTTGGCACGACGGCGGGCGGCGTCGCCCGCCTGGGCGTTGGTGCGGACGTGGTCATGTCGGTGGGCTGAATCTTCGCCGCCTTCCTCGCGGCCTCCTCCTTCACCAACCTCACTTTCTCCTTCTCCGCCTGCTTATGTTGGTGCTTCTTGTCCCGCCTCAACTTCCGGGCGACGGTCTCCGTCTTGAGCTCGGACCCCAGCCGCTGCTCAACGGGTTCTTACAGTGTGCCCTTCTCCACGGACTCCACATGCCCATCCGCGTCCAACCTCTCTTATTCACGGCGCCGACGGCTACAGACGGAGCCGGGCATGGAGATTTGGCAACTGGACGCGGCGGGAGAAATGAAAATGGGAGGTGGGAGAGGCGGATGATCAAGGGATATTGGGTTCAATTTGGGTTGGTTGGCATTGACATGCCGACGTGGCGAACACGTCCGGGAGGCCCCAAACTCGCCCCACATATGGGCTAGCTTTGGGCTTTGCCGGACAGCCAAACGTTTGGGGAAGATTTGGGGAAGCTGGTTGGGTGGCCATTTTTGGCCCGTGCCGTGTCCGGGCTGTTCGCCCGGACGTTTGGGGGAGACGGTGAGATGCTCTAAGCTTGCAAAAATGACATACATTGTGGGATTGAGGTGGTACTTACCTTGTGTTTCATTCGCTTAAGCTTTCCGTACGAGCTTGTGTGCATCTTCATCTTCTCACTGCTTGAAAAGACATACTCCCTCTGTTCCTTGATGTAAGGTGTATAGTTTTTTGAAGAAAAAAATCCATAATATAAGGTGCATTTGCCATTTATGAACAATTTAACCCATAAAAAATGAGACTTAATCTCAAAAGAGGGACTTAACGGATTGTATTCATTTTGTGCCTATTAAGAACTCATCTCTCGTGATTTTTTCAGAAAAAATTGAGTCCAATATATGCAACATACCCATGTCTTAATATTCGTGCAGAAAACTATACACCCTACAGAGGGAGTACCTTCTTTTGAAAGTTGAAAGTTAACATAGGCAATTTGAACAATCACATACCTTTTATCTTAATCAATTAAAATATCATTCAACAAATATGAATACAAATTCCCAATGTAGTTGCTCATATTTACCTGAAATCTAGAACAACTAAAGAAAGTATGTTTTTTCAATTTGTAGTCGAGGGCACCATCATATTATATATTGATGACATGTATATCATATCCTTCCACAACGACTACAAAGCCACGTCATATCATCAGTCCTAAAGAACATGAGTGATTTATAAAAGTTACTGTATTTGAATGAATTCACATAAACATCAATAATGTAAAAGTTAATGTTACACCTTATAATATTTTCTCTACAAGCAACATGCGGTTTTGCCCTATGTTAGGGCACACGGCAAAAACCGGAATCCTGTCGGGAAACTAATTGTAGTGTATAGAATATAATTTTGTGATAGTTTTAATTTGATGTGTATATTCTTCTATATTAATTCCTCATTTATTGAACAACCTTCTCCTCAAGAAGAAGTGATATGTATGTAATTTCTATCGAAGAACTCTATAAAAAAAATCATAATTAACTTGTACATCAGAGCGTAGCAAATCCTACGTCAAATATCTGCTTGTGCCCCATTCCGTGTGTGCACGTGTTTGTTGAACTGTTAACCGATTCTACTGATATTCGTTCCGCATATCCGTCAATCCAAGCAGGTCGCGAGCGATAATACTCTGCAAACTGTGACTCTGTTTTTATGTTTCCTTTTCTCTTAGATGTGGTGACCGACGGGTTTGATGAGCTGTTTGGGGCCCGAAATATTTTGTGTGAAGCACCACCAGCAGTTTGCATCATGGATTGACTCTTTGTACAATGCTGTAATTGGTAGAACAGTAGGTTTTCCTTAAACTCTTGTAGACCTCTAACTTTTGTACAGTGACAATCTAATCAATAAATATGATGTGGGGTTTAACCCTGCAGTGAACTGTTCAACAATAATTATATTTTTGTGTGTTTATAGCTTTTGAATTTGAACCATATAAGAGGTCTCGCTTATTCATGCCCGAGAAAAGATGAATACTTTTGTTGTTGCGATGAGGGGAGGGAATAGTAGAAAGCAATGTTAGTAGCAAAATTGTTTTTTTTTAGACTCGCAAAGCTGTATATGTATTTTATACTTTGCGGACGACCCTAGAACCTGTGGCTAGTGTTGGGCCGATTTTCTCGAGCTATCGTGGGCTTCAATGTTTGTCAAACATGGGCCTCTCACTGGCAAGCGTGATATCCTCCCGTCTCCACTCTTTGGGCCACCTGCAGCTTCACTCCATCCTCACATCGATCAGCAGCCAGAGAGCGTTGCCCTAAACAAAAGCAGCCAGAGAGCGAGATGAGCATCCGCCGCCGCCACTCCAGCTCGCCGGCGGCGGCGCCGCCGTTGGAGGACGAGAACCTGCTCTCCGAGATCCTCCTCCGCCTTCCCCCGGATCCCTCCTCCCTCCCGCGCGCATCCGCGGTCTGCAAGGGCTGGCGCCACACCGTCTCCGACCCCCGCTTCATCCGCCGCTTCCGCCGCTTCCGCCGCCACCACCGCCGCAACCCTCCCCTCCTCGGCTTCTTCAACGTTTACCCCAACATCTCCTTCCAACCAACTCTTGAGGCCCCTAATCGCGTCGTGCCCGGGCGCTTCTCCTTGCAGGAGGACCCCGTCCTCCTGCCCCTCGGATGCCGCGATGGCCTCGTGCTAATGTTGGACCCGAAGCGCTTCCAGGTCCTGGTTTGGGACCCCGTCACCGGCGACCAGGACCGTATCGCGCTTCCCCCGCTGTTCGATGAGGAGGACGCCCTGCCCAGCGGGGACGTGCTTCGTGCTCCCGGAGACGCCCACTTCCGGGTCGTGTTGGCCATGTCAGCCAGCGACGACGAGCTGTATAGAGTGCGAGTGCTCGGCTGTGTCTACTCGTCGGAGACCGGCTTATGGGGTAATCTCATCTCAACCCGGCTCCCCTCCACCAATGTGTACCCCGACGAATATGCTCTGTCTACAGAGCCTGCTGCTCGCGTTGGGGATTCCTTTTACTGGACTCTTTTTGGGGAGTTTACCGAAATACTCGAGTTTGATTTGGAGAGTCAGAGCATTGCTGTGATACCATTGCCAATGAACCTCCAGCTCGAAGATGAACACGTGTTAACGGTTATGCAGGTAGAAGGTGGTGGGCTTGGTTTCCTCTTCTTGCTACCCGAAGGGGACCTCAGCGCCCAATTATGGAAGAGGAAGACATACCGTGAAGGTGGTTCTTCATGGGAGCTAGGAAGAATTATTGAACTGGACAAGCTACTTTCCCTTGATTCAGTAGAGGAGAGAAAGACCCTAATGGTTTTAGGGTTTGCTGAGTGCAATAATGTGGTGTTCTTGTCGACACGTATCAGACTCTTCATGGTCCATCTTGAGTCGTTGCAGTTCAAGGAAGTTCTCCAAGCCAACATATTGGGTTTCAGTCTACCATTTGAAACTGTCTACGCTGCAGGTAATAGCATGCCCTTTCGTGTGAAGCTAACAGTTTCAAGTAGTGTGGTATCAATTATTTTTATTATTTCTGCTAGATCAGTTGTTCTGTACTACTGACCCAGTAGTTATTAGTGTCGTTGGACAATCTTGAAAAACAATATTCCTATGATTTTTCTTCAGTTATGTAGATCTGTGGACGATTTTTCTACTGTCAGATGGTTTGCCAAGATATTTTTGTGTCATACCGTTGTCAGTCTAATTAGCCACTAGCATAATAAATGTAGCCATGCTTTGTGTTGGTCTAAGCTACATGTAGGTATGCTTTTCCTGCGGTCTAATTTCTTCAATTTGCATACCATAGTTTAATACTTTATGATGAACACATGATCAAAGTGACAAAGACTGGATTCAGCATAAAAACTGCTTCCATCACGTTTTGTTATTTCTGGCATATTTTTGTTAGAGGTAGTGGTCAAAGTATTGTATGCCGAGCAGTGTAAAGTAAAATTTCTTTATTACCGAAGGAAGTACTAATTAATAAGATGGTGTATGATCAATTGCTTGAGGATTCTACGCCATGAATTTGATTTATTTCAATTTCCTTAGTTGGCACATTTCTGCTTTCTACTCCATGACCTCTTGACATGTCCATAATAATGAAGAATATTCGAATGATTTTTTTAAGCTAGATGGTTCTACTGGTCCCTTTATCATTTGACTCTAAGGGAGATATTTGAACCACTGGTTTCCTAGCCTATACTGAGACCAGATGACCACACAATATGCTTACAATAGAAGTTGAAAGTGCACCGTTGACTGCAAATTACAGACTGATATCTCTGTTCCTATTTCTGTATTTTTGCCACAATGCTGAAATGATTCAACTTTGGTGTTTTTGGTACCATCTCCACAATGGGAAGCTAATGTTTACTATTTGAACCATAAACGTGTGTGAGATGCTATAGCTTTAACGGATTTTCCATAAATACAGAGTACACATTGGTTTGACTACTGACACGAATTGCTCCACAGGTACCTAGAATAGTTGTCCGGTTGATGTGAAAGGGCTTGTTTGTTGTAGCGTCTTCTGTTTTTGGTAATTTTCACGTGGTGGTCGACATCTGCATAGCGTGCACTAGTCAACTGGGAAGTGCACTTATAGGAGTTAACAGTTAAGTTTGCCAACTCTGATCCATTATATAATTCTGGAGACAATTAGCCATGCATGATGACCTGGTTGTATTAAGTAGAACTTAGCTTGTAATTCAGTTGCTTTAAGCTTTCCAAGCAAGCACGTCAAAGAAAGCTTCCTGCCAGATGATCTTTTAGTTACATTTTGTCTGTGTATGTATGTCTTATATCTTCTCACTGTTTGACTATATTCCAAGCTGTACCATGTCGGGAGGTTTCGATGCCGGATGTCTGCTTCTGAACCATTCTGTGGGTGCCTGTGTTGAATTTTCATATGATTCTGGTGGTATTTGTTGCCTCATATCCCTTAGTTTAGGCAAGGATCATGTTGTATGTGCGGCATCTACAGTATGCTCGTGCTACTGGCAGCGGCAGCGTTACTGATTTTTTTTTCCTTTTTCCTCCGAGATTTGGTGAAGGACCCGACAAGTTGACTAACATTTGAATATTATATGAGTTCAACTTCTGAAGAATAGAGGGTATGTTCAGATGCAGGAATATACTTTTCTGCTGAAGATTCTTCTGTTTTGATAACTTCCTGTGGACCATCTACATAGCATGCACTGATCATCATCTGGGAAGTGGACTTGTAGGAGTTAACCGTTTAGTTTTGCCAACTTCCATCCATTATCTGGTCCGGGACACCATTAGCCAGCATGATCAAGATACAGTGAGTCAGTGACTGTCTTCATTTAAGTACTACTTACCTTCATACCTTGTGGTTCATTTGCTGTCCCTGTGCTTGCTGAATTATCTGATTCTAGTGATATTTGTTACCGTATTTTGCAACTGGTCAACTGGAAAGTGGACGCTTCCTTCCATTTCCTTTTCTTTGAGATACAGCGACCGAAGGATTTCATGAGTTGTGTTTCATTTGAAATATTTTGTGAGTTTAGCTTCTGATATATATAAATTTTCACTTGTTCATCGCAAAATTTGACAAGACGAGTAACTTGGTTGCTGTTATCAAGACAGGCATAAGTAAATAAAGCAATATTAGCGGCATGTGTATGTTCTTGACACTGTCAAGACGAGCTAGGAGCTGGTGGCCTGTGTGTGTGCTCAGTTCGTACTGATCTGGAGCTGGTGTCAGTCTCCTGATTTAGTGAGAGTGGCGCATGGAGCTGGTGTCAGTCTCCTGATTTGGTGAGAGTGGCGCATGAACGACAAGCTGTGGTTGGTCGTAGCGAGCTGCAATGGCAGTCGCAAAACACAAATGTTAGTGGCAGGGATAATCATAGGGACGTAGGTCAGATATGTTTTGAATGGAATGAAATCCTTGCTTTATTGATCGGGCCAAGAGGCTATTTATACACGGAGATACAAGGGTTGCGACTGTTCGCAAGAGTTGCGACTGTTCACAATGTCGGTAACTACAGGAAAAGGAAGGGATGCGTCCGTACGGACACATGCGTCCCTATGGCGCTTTGGACAGTTAATCTATTCTAACACTCCCCCTTGAACAAAGCTTCTTCTGGTATGTCTTGTATTCCATGTATAATCTTGAGCATAATTTTTCTTCGATCATAAGCGTGTATTATGTTGAATAACTCTTCAAAAACCCTGTGGGAAAAATATGAGGAGAGTAATATTTGATATGTTGTGAAAACTCCTTTAAAACCCAGTGGGAAAATAAGGAGAAATGATACAACATATAATGATCATTGTCTCTTTTATAACTTATATGAGAAAACCTCGAAAGGATAAAACTCATTGTTAAGTTTAGATGACAATTAATATGTCTTGTATACATCCATGAAAAACCCCGGTGGGGAAAATAGGAGGTATGACATATATTCTTGTGTTGATATTACCTCATTAAAAACCTTGATGAGAACCATGTGAGTAAACTCATAAAAGGGAAAAAGAGTGTAATATAATGTTTGAAAGGTTAAAATTCAGAGAGAGACTCCCCCTGATCCTTGCAAATCACGAAGTCGTCGCATACCAATTCCGTGAACATATTTTTCAAATGTTGAAGCTGGTAGAGACTTTGTGAATAGGTCAGCGAGATTATCGCATGATTTAACTTGCAAGATGTTTATATCCCCACTCTTTTGTAATTCATGAGGATAAAACAATTTAGGTGCAATATGTTTAGTGATATTGCTCTTTATGTAACCCGTTTGCATCTGAGCAACACAAGCAGCATTATCTTCGTAGATAATGGTTGGAGATTCGATAGAACCTTTACCACACGATTGTTGTATGTGGTTTATCATCCTGCGAAGCCACACGCATTCACGTGATGCCTCATATAATGCGATTATTTCAGAATGATTGGTGGATGTAGCCACTAGAGTCTGTTTGGAAGACTTCCATGAGATGGCTGTCCCACCGTGTAGGAACACAAAACCGGTTTGTGATCTGGCATTATGGGGGTCTGATAAATAGCCAGCATCGGTATACCCAATCATATCAATGTCCAGATTTTTCTGAAATTGAAAGAATAGGCCAAGATCCTTTGTGCCTTGGAGATATCGAAAGATATTCTTAACTCCTGCCCAATGGCGTTTAGTGGGAGCTGCGCTATGTCTAGCTAGTAAATTCACTGCAAATGCAATATCAGGCCTGGTGCAATTTGCAAGATACATAAGCGCTCCAACAGCACTGAGATATGGAACTTCTGATCCCAATATCTCTTCTCCATCACCCCTTGGTCTAAATTGATCTTTCTCTACGTCTAGAGATCGAACAGCCATGGGAGTTTTGGATGGATAGGATTTGTCCATATTGAATTTCTCCAATATTTTCTGGATATAGGCGGTTTGATGAACCAAAATACCTGAGGGAAGGTGCTCGAGTTGCAATCCCAAGCAAAATTTGGTTTTACCCAAATCCTTCATCTCAAATTCCGTCTTGAGGTGATCGCGTGCTTCATCAATATCTTGTGTGTTGCCAATGATGTTCAGATCATCAACATACACTGAAATAATGCAAAATCCAGTTGCGGACCTTTTGATGAAAACACATGGGCAATCATTATTATTGGAGTATCCCTTTTTCAAAAGGAACTCACTAAGTCGGTTGTACCACATGCGTCCCGACTGTTTTAAGCCATATAAAGACTTATTTAGTTTTACACAATATGCGTTGCGTTTTGCGTTTGGATTCGGGACTGAAACTCCATCGGGAACTTTCATGTATATGTCCGAATCAAGTGAACCGTAAAGGTAAGCGGTCACTACGTCCATCAACTGCATAGATAGACGATTTTGTACTGCCATTGAAATAAGATATCGGAAAGTAATACCACTCATTACTGGAGAATATGTTTCATTGAAATCAATGCCTGGTCTCTGCGTGAAACCTTGGGCTACAAGCCTTGCTTTATATCTCACCACCTCATTGTTCTCGTTCCTCTTACGGACGAAAACCCATTTGAATCCCACAGGGAAAACTCTGGGAGGTGTAGGTATTGCTTCGGTGAATACCTTTCTTTTATTGAGCGAGGCTAATTCAACTTGGATTGCATCCTTCCATTTAGGCCAGTCGGAGCGTTTCTCACACTCTGCCATGGTCTTTGGATCATGATCATTTAGAAGGTTGTTTGCAACAGTAGTTGAGAAATATATGTCGACAATTGTAGACTTACGATTGTAAGATTCTCCAGAATCTATATAGTTTGTGGAAATTTCATTTACCCTTGTTGACTGGTCGTGATTTCCCAATACGATTGAGTCAGGGTTTTCCGATGTCCCAGTCATTGAGTGCACAACTGAGCTGGGTTGTGGAGGTTGACCTTCCACTGGGTGTTCATTACCCATTTGATGATTATCAACTTTAGGTTGATTTTCATTTACTTGTTTAGAGGGTTTGTTCCTCGGTTTCCTTTGTTGCTTGCGAGGAGCTGAATCCTGTTGTGTGGCCGTAGTTCTCCCCCTCTTCTTTTGAACAAGGGGTTGAGTGGTTTTTGTTGGTACCTCCACTCTTTCAGGCGCATTTTTGGCAGGATTGTAGGATTTTGTAACACCTTTATAATCAGTAAATGAATCTGGCAAGTTATTTGCAATGTGTTGCAAATCAATTATTTTCCGAACTTGAAGTTCAGTTTCTTGAGTACGTGGATCAGAGGAGGAAATGCCTTGGGCATTCCAATCGATTTCCGGGCATTCTTTTTGGTACTTGATATCTCCCCCTAATGCCGGGAAATGGTCCTCATTGAAGATGCAATCAGCGTGACGGGCTGTGAATAAATCCCCTGTGAGGGGTTCAAGGTACTTGATTATCGACGGTGATTTGTACCCCACATAGATCCCCAATTTCCTATGTGGGCCCATGGATGTACGCTGCGGTGGTGAGATCGGCACATAGTGGCGCATCCGAATTTACGCAGATGGGAAATATTTGGTAGATTTCCACGTACTAATTGCAGAGGGGAAGTGCTGTGATATGCAGTTGGTCGCAATTGAATTAAGTCAGCAGCGTGTAAAACTGCGTGACCCCAACATGAAGTTGGTAATTTGCAATTCATTAATAATGGTCGTGCAATGAGCTTAATTCTCTTAATTAGAGATTCGGCCAATCCATTTTGTGTGTGGACATATGGGACCGAGTGTTGAACTTCAATTCCTAGCGCCATGCAATAATCATTGAAGGCACGCGAGGAAAATTCAGCAGCGTTGTCCATTCGAATTGATTTGATTCGATTTCAGGATAATGAGCTTGTAATTTAATAACTTGTCTCATTATTTTGGCAAATGCATGGTTTCGTGTGGATAATAGACACACGTGAGACCATCGTGTAGATGCATCAATTAGAACCATGAAATACCTAAAAGGTCCAGATAATGGTTGGATAGGACCACAAATATCACCTTGAATTCGTTCAAGGAATTGGAGTGGTTCCGCTTGAATTTTAAGATAAGAGGGTCTTAAAATGAGTTTCCCAGTAGCACATGCGGTGCACATAAAATCCGAAGATTGTGGGAATTTTGCTTCATTTAAGTCATGACCGTTGGAATTGCAGATAATTTTCCTCATCATCCCGATACCGGGATGACCAAGGCGATCATGCCAAGTTTGGAATGCATTGACATTCTGAAAAATTACCTTATACGCAACGTGTGCTACGGGTTTTATATGTGTAGTACAATCCTGAGGATAAAGAGGGAATTTTCTCAAATATTTGTTTGCCATATCCGTTGTCTTTGGTGAAGAGGAGATACTCCTCCTTGTTGTCTTCATGGGTTTCAATGTGAAAACCATTTTTACGGATATCTCTATATCCTATGAGGGTACGAGTTGAATCGGGATACAATAAAGCATCCTCAATTATAATTTGTGTACCCATAGGGAGGGTAAATATGGCGCGTCCTGTGCCAACAATTACCGCATCGCGTCCAGCGATTGTTAAAATATCTCCATTCATCTTTTTAAGAGTTTGGAAATACTTTATTTCCCTAAGTATAGAGTTTGTGGTACCACTATCCACAAGGCACATTTCCTCCTCCATTTGGATTGACTCCCGTAGAAATCTATATATTGAAATGTAGAATTTTCATCAATGAAAAGACTTATTGGATATATAGAATATATACAACTTTATTTATATCAAAGTGCTGATACAATATATATTGTGCTTTACAATATAGGGTGATGACAACAACAATAATAATATGTTTTTATTACAACAATCTTATGGATGTAAACAAATATACTATCTAATGGAGTTGATTGACTAGTCAAAGTCTCCGAACACGTCGTTTGAGGCGTATTCGATCATCATATTCTCCTTGTCCATGGAGTCCTGTGGTAATGGAATTCCTCGGTGTTGCTTGGTGCTCCTTGAACATCTCGCGAACATCCAACTTCCATGTTGTTTTCAGGTTGAAGATTGAAGTGTGCTTCATATCTTGCTCCTTGGGCAGGTCTGTTACGTCCCATGGATTGCAGGTAGAGGTTTACCAGATGTTTTGGGGTGCGGCATTTTTTGGTGACATGCTTGTAGCATCCACATTTCTGGCAAAGATTAGTTTTATCAAACTTGTTCTTTGCTATGCCCTTTCCCTTGTCCGAATTGTGTGGCTTGTTCTTGTTGTTGCGGTTGTGGTTGCGGTTACCCTTAAAGTTCTTGTTACGACCTTTGAAAGAGCCATTGAACTTATTGTTTTTCTGAAAATTTGCATGTACCTCAGGTAGAGGGGCAGCCCCAACCGGGCGTTGATGACTATTCTTTAAAAGAAGTTCATCATGTTTCTCTGCCTGGAGGAGCACATGTACAAGTTCAGAATAAACTTGGTAATCCCTTGCACGATATTGTTGCTGTAGGATCCTATCAGCCGGGAGCATAGTTGATAGAGTTTTTTCTATCTTCTCCGCTTCTGAAGGTTCCTTCTCGCAAAACCGTAACTTTGAACAAATCTTATGAACCTCATGGTTATAATCTCCAACGGATTTGAAATCCTGGAGTCTTAAATGGGTCCACTCATGAGTAGCTTCAGGTAGTATAACTGCCTTTTGCCGTTCATATCTAGTTTTGAGTGATTGCCACATATTGCTTGGAGATTCCTCCATTAAATATTCAGATTTCAGATCTGGGTGAATATGGTTTCTTATAATGTATAAGGCACAATACTTTTGTTGCCCGGTTAATTGGGCAACTCCCTGCTGAGCAGGGTCCTCAGGTGGTATGAGTGCCTCTGCAATTCCACGGGATGAAAGACTAACTTTAACATCCATAGCCCATGTAGGGTAGTTATGTCCGTCGAGCGCAAGCTCTTCAAACTCTTTGACGGTCATTTTGTCCTACATGAATGAGAACCATAGATTTGTAAATTTACTTGTATGATAGATGTTTGAGATGGCCAGAATTCCATGAGCTTGGTCTCGACGGTCTACATGGGCGATGGACGGTGAGGTCAACCCTGCGTCACATGGAATGATAGTCACACTTCCCTCACTCCACGGTATCCGGTCAATTTGTGCCAATATTCTGTGAGACGGATCTGACCTACTCATGGGATAAAGATATGAAGCACGCTTCAATCTTCAAATGACAATACCTAGGAAGATAGTTGTTCACATCATGTAACAACACGATCTCCCAATGTCACAAATACCATGAACAAGGAGAACATGGTTGCTGAATATGCCTCAAATGACCTGTTTGGAGACTTGACTAGTCTCCCAACTCCTTATCAACATCTATCTATTGTCTTAATAAACATGAAGTTGTCATCGAATACAACAAATCATGGTATAATGTATCCGCACTCGATACAAATAACTTTGTATGTGTTCTATATATCTGATAAAGATCTTCATACTGAAAAATCTTCTATTCTATATATAGAATTTTACGGGAGTCAATCTTATGAAAGAGGAAACGTTCATTATAGACAATGAACAACAAACTCTATACATGGGGAAATATATATTCAAAACTCTTACTAAGAGATACCAATATATTTTAATCGCTAGACGCGATGTTGTAATTATGGTTATGATGGTACCACAGTTACACTCCCTATGGGGTACTTACATATTAATCGAGAATGCTTTATAGTATCTTGATTAAGTTCGTACCCTACAAGATGTAGAGATATCCGTCAGAATGGTTTCCATATTGAAACCCATGATGACAACAAAGAGGAGTATCTCCTTTTTACAAAAACAACGGATATGACAAGCATTTAAATGCAAAATTCTCTCATTTTTCTCAGGATTGCACTACACATACATTAAACCCGTAACACATGTTGTGAACATGGTAATTTTTCAGAATGCCGATGCATTCCAAACTTGGCATGATCGCCTTGGTCATCCCAACATAGAGATGATGCGGAAAATTATCATCAATTTCATTGGTAGTGATCTAAATGATGCTAAATTTCCTCAACCTCTGCTATTTGTGGGTAGATCCAACCATTGCGTCTGGACTTCAATAATTTCATGGTTCTAATAGACACATCTCCATGATGGTCTCATGTGTGCATTATCATCCACACGTAACCATGTATTTTCCATAATAATGAGACAAGCTATTAAACTACAAGCTCTCACTATTCGAAAAAAATCAAATTAAATTGATTCGAATGGACAATTTTGTTGAATTCTCCACACATGCCTTCAATGATTATTGCATGACACTAGGGACTGAATTTCATCACTCTGTTCCCATATATCCACACTCAAAATGGCTTGGTTGAATCTCTAATAAAGAGAGAATTAAGCTCATGACAAATCTCTTACTAATGAATTGCAAATACCAACCTTGCGTTGGAGTCATGCAAATTTACACTCTGCTGACTTAATTCAACTGCGACATACTACATATCGTAGTACTTCCCTATTAAATTAGTACGTTCAAATAAAAGAATTTCCCATCTGCGATAATTCGGTAATATACCGATATCACCACCGTGGCATACCTCAATGGCCCCTCACAGAAATATTGGGATCTATGTGAGGAATAACTGTATTTCCGTCAACATAAATACCTCATGCCCTTGTGAGGGGGAGTTATTTAAGGCTAGTATGCTCAGTGAGGACAATTTCCAAGCATTAGGGGGAGATTTAAGTACCAAAAAGAATGCCAGGAAATCAATTGAAATGTTCAACACATTTCTGCCTCAAATCCACGTACTCAAAACACTAAACTTCATGTTCACAAATTTATTAATTTGCAACATATTGCAAATAACATGCCAAATCCATTTACTGGCTACAAATATATCACAAACTCCTATAATCCTGCAATTGTGCCCGAAAGAGTGGAGGTACCAACAAAAACCACTCAACTCCTTGTTCAAAACAAGAGGGGGAGAAATACGGCCACATAGCAAGATTCAGCTTCTTGCAAGCAACAAAGGAAACTGAGGAAGAAACCCTCAGAATCAGTAAATGCAAGTCAACTTTACGTTGATAGACACAAAATGGGCAGTATACACCCAATGGATGGAAAACCATCACAACCCAGCTCAATAGTTCACACAATGACTGGGATATCGGAATACCTAGACTCGACCGTATTGGGAAACACGAAGAGTCATCAAGGGTAAACAAGATTTTCACAACTATATACATTCTGGAGAACATATAATTAAAAGCCTACAACTGTCGACATACATTTCTCAACCATGATTGCAAACAACCTTTACAATGATCCGGATCCAAAGACCATGGCCATGGTAGAGTTTGAAAAACACTCGCTTGGACTGGAATCAAATAAAAGGATGCAATCCAAAGAGAAATTGCCTTGCGCAAAAAGGAAGGTATACACAAAAGGAATACCTACACCAGTTTTCTTCTAATAACGGAATGAGAACAACATGGTGGTGAGTCAATAGCAAGGCATGTAGCACAAGGGTTCATGCAGATACCCAAAATCCATTCTCGGATACAATTGAAATCAATTTCCGATAACTTGTCTCAATGGCAGTACAAATCTTCTATTTATGTAGTTAATAGATGTAGTGACCATATATTCATGTGTCACTTGATTCAGACATATTGGTTCCCCATGGGATTCCCAATTTTGAATCAAATATAAATCGCAACAGGCATGGTGTAAACTCAATAAGTCACTACATGACTTACAATAGTCGGAACAAATTTGGTACAACCGACTTAGTGAGTTCCTTATACAAAAGGATTACTCTAACAATGATGATTGCTCACAAGTGTTCATCAAGAAATCCTAAAAAGGGTATTCATAAAATCAGTGTATGTTGATGATTATAACATTACTCGAAACACACAAGATATTGATGAACCATGTAATCATCTAGACGGAATCTTAGATGAAGGATGTAAGCAAAATATCAATCTTTGCTTTAGCTACAATTCGAGCACCTTCACTCAAGAAATATGGTACATCATTTTGCCTGTATCCCGAAATTATTGGAGAAATTCAAATAATGGACAAGTCATATCCATCCAAACTCTATGTTATTCAATCTCTAGACGTAGAGAAACATAGATTCATACCAGGGAGGATGGAGAAGCGATGTTGGGACATAATGTTCCAAATCTCTGTGCCATTGGACCTAACACTAGTGACGGGAACAAGAGTATCTTTTTGATATCTCCAAGGCATCAAATATCTTGACCTATTTGTTATTTCAGAGAAATCTGAACTCCAATATCTTCAGATGCGCTGATACTAGCTACTTTTATGATCCCCATAATACTAGATCACAGATGGGCTTGATGTACCTACATGGTGGGTTTGCCATTCCATTGATGTCTTCCAAACAGACTCTAGTGGCTACAACCACCTATCATTCTGAAATGATAAAGATTCACATCGATATGTGTGGATTTACGGAATGATAAACCACATTCAACATTCATGTTGTATTGGTTATACCGAATCATCAAATATTACCATTATATGTTGTATCATTTTCTTCTTATTTTTCCCAATGGGTTTTTAAGAAGTTTTAACAACATATCAAATACTATTCTCCTCGCATTTTTCCCAAAGGGTTTTTGGGGAGAATAATCAACTTCAGATAACATATGTCATACTTTCTGTTTTCCCCACTGGGGTTTTTAAAGGAAGTATACAAGACATATTTATTGTTCTCTAAACTCACTATGGGTTTTTTTCTTGTAAGGTTTTCCCATATGAGTTATCAAAGAGACAATAGTCATCATATGTTGCATCATTTCTCCTTATTTTCCCATCGGGTTTAATGGAGTTTTAGCAACATATCATACACACTACTCTCCTCATATTTTTCCCACAGGGTTTTTGGAGGAGTTACTCAAGATAATATACACTTGTGATCAAGACCAATATTTTCAAGGTTATACAAGGATACAAGCCAACAAGACATACAAGACGTAGCTTTGTGCAAGGGGAGTGTTAGGAATAGTTTAGAACCGCCTTTGGCGGTTACCATATGCCCAAAGGCTATGTTGGTCCACCTCCTGTAACCGACATATTGTAGCGAACCGACTTTTCCAAGAGTCGGCAAACCTTGTATAAATAGCAGAATTCTTGATCAATGAAAGACACAAGTTTCACTTCATTTCCTTTGCTTCTCGTTTCACTCTAACGTGTTTTGAATGGAATGAAATCCTTGCTTTATTGATCGGGCCAAGAGGCTATTTATACACGGAGATACAAGGGTTGCGACTGTTCACAAGAGTTGCGACTGTTCACAATATCGGTAACTACAGGAAAAGGAAGGGATGCGTCCGTACGGACACATGCGTCCCTACGGCGCTTTGGACAGTTAATCTATTCCTAACAAGATACACGATTGTTGCTCTCCGTGTTAAATCCCAGGCTTGCTCTATTCTGTGTGTGTCTCGCCGACACGCAAATTCACCGTGTGCATGAATATAGAAGCCTCATAGTATATCTTATTTTCAGGAGTTTTTTCTAGCATAAGCCGTATTGGTCCATTAATCAAACACAAGTTCATATAAATACAAGGGGGGATCCTAGTTTTCGCATCTCCCCCATTAAACGACAAATCGCCACCACCGTCGCCGGAGACGAAGACGACCGGGGGCTCGGCCGGAGAGGAGCAAGACGACCGTGTGGCGGCGCGCCTTCGATTTCCCCCCAACACGCACCCCCCGCGATAAGTTACTCCTCGCTGTCACCGCCACCGCTGCTGCAGCGGCTCCGGCTCGGTCGTGCGCGAGGAAGGAAACGGCGGCGCCCTTCGATTTCCCTTGACCCCGCGCCCCGGCGAAAAGTTCCTCCTCGTCGTCGCCACCTCCGTCACAGCTGCGGCGGCTGCGGCTCGGCCGTGCGCGAGGAAGGAGTCGTCGCTGCCTCCGCCACGGCCAGTCACGGCTGCGGCAGCTCCGGCTCAACCGTGCGCGTCGTGCAAGGATGGAGGAGTTGAATCGGTCCGCATGCGTCGTGCGAGCGCTTGCACGCGCGTACATTATAGCAATTCTAAAATACAAGCAAATCTCATGAAGGGATGAAAGCTGAATGACTCCACCAACATAAAGTGTGGTAGATCACTCAAGAACAAGATATTTGTGATGACAGAGAAAGTATTGAGATGACTCGTCAGGTTCAAGGACGGCTTAATGTCCTGTAAATAACAAGAATCTTGACGACATCGCCATGTGGTAGCACCTCCGTTAGAATGACTATCTTTTTTTAATAGTGTTAGAATGACTAAAAAAATGACTATCGAGAACAGCGAACTGCAAGTTATTTTGGGCTTCATTCCGGCCTTGTTGGCTTCATTGTTTGTCCACAATGAGCTTCTCACTGGCAGCGCGATAAGAATAAGATACACTGTCGTCCTGGCATCTTCAGCTGACATTTCTATCACGCATCTGCAAAGAGGGGATGACCTAAAAAACAAAAATCATCAGCGAGCGGAGCGAGATGAGCATCCACCGCCGCCGCCCCAGCTCGCCGGAAGCGGCGCCGCCGCTGGAAGACGAGAACCTGCTCTCCGAGATCCTCCTCCGCCTTCCCCCGGAGCCCTCCTCCCTCCCGCGCGCATCCGCGGTCTGCAACCGCTGGCGCCACATCGTCTCTGACCCCCGCTTCATCCGCCGCTTCCGCCGCCACCACCGCCGCAACCCTCCCCTCCTCGGATTCTTCCACACTTGTGGCGGCATGTCATTCAAACCAACTCTGGAGGCCCCCAATCGTGTCGCGCCCGGGCGCTTCTCCTTGCAGCAGGACCGCGGAGACGGCATCCTGCTCCTCGGATGCCGTCATGGCCTCGTGCTAATGTTGGATACAAAGCGGAAACAGGCCCTGGTTTGGGATCCCGTCACCGGCGACCAGCACCGTATTGCCCTGCCCCCGCGGTTCGATGGGGAGCTGACCCACACCCAGGGGGCGGTGCTTCGCTCTGCCGGAGACGTCCACTTCCAGGTCGTCTTGGTAGTGATAGCCGCCGCCGACGAACTACATACACGAGCGCTGGGTTGTGTTTACTCGTCAGAGACCGGCCTATGGGGTAATCTCATTTCACCACCGCTTCCCTGCATCATTGTTTTCGCCGAAGGTGATGCGCTGTATGAAATGCCTCCAGAGTTTACTAGCATGTCTGCTGTGCTCGTCGGGGATTCCCTTTACTGGATTCTTATTGGGGAATTTTCTGTGATTCTCGAGTTTGATTTGGAGGGACAATGCCTAGCTGTGATACCATTGCCGACGGACATCGTCTTCGAACACGAACACGAGTTAACGGTTATGCGGGCAGAGGATGGTGGGCTTGGTTTGCTCCTCGTGTCAGACTTAGACCTCAGCGCCCAACTATGGAAGAGGAAGACAGATGGTGACGGTGCTGCGTCATGGGAGCTAGAAAGAACTATTGAACTGGACAAGCTAATTCCCCTGAATTCAGTGGAGGAGAGAGATTGCATAATAATTCTAGGGCTTGCTGAGTGCAACAATGTGGTGTTCCTGTGGACAGTTGTAGGCTCCTTCATGGTCGAGCTTGAGTCGCTGCAGTGCAAGAAAGTTTCCGAAGGCAGTAACTTGCTTCGCTGTAAACCATTTGAAAGTGTCTACGCTGCAGGTAATAGCATACTTCTACACTGCGAGTATACCAAAACCAATTATTCAACAATTGGTTGATGGAATGCTGTTTACACCCTTTCGTGTCAACCTAATAGTTTCAAGTAGTGATGTATCAGTTATTTCTATTGCTGCTAGAGATGTTGTTCTGTACTATTCTGTCACAATACTTTGAGGTATCATTATCGCTGGACAATGTGGTTGAAGTCAGAGGAAGCAAACTGTCTCTACCAGTGTAGTGCAGCAGTGGAGTTTTCTCTCTTGAGATGGGATACATAACAATCAGAAGTTGAAGACAACTACATGTAAAGCTAGCTTGAACAAACTAAAGTGTCAAATATACAGCTCAATATGTGCATTAGGAAGCTTACATGTGGTTGATCTTTTTGTTTCAATATGTACATTTTGGAAGCTTGCTACTAGTTATTCTTTTATTTAATATTCTTATCGGTGATAATAATCTTAAATCGACTTGGTTTAAAATATACAAAACATTGTTCATTTTATCACTTGTAGGCATGGTTTTTGAGTCGACGAGTCGACGGGTCGTTTAGGGGTAGTGACTCTTGACTAGTCGTGACTAGTCGAGACTCATGTTCGACTCATGAAATTACCATATTATATGCATGTATATAATTATATACTTATTAATAGTTTAAATATTGATGATAAGAAGGAGTGATACAGCCAGAACAATACTGCCCTATAGATTCCAATAGAATCTCCCAACTCCTTGAATTGACAATATTTAGTGGAAGACAATTCTCATACAAAAAGTCTGCCACATGATCATCTACAACCTCTTTTTGCTCCTTTGTCTTCTGTATGTAATCCTTCATTGTCATTTGAGTGCCAAGCCGCCAAAACAGTTTTGGCTTTGGGGGAAAATGTGGGCGATCTAGGGTTTTACAGGGAGCTGGGCAATTTTTAAGTCGCGTTCGACTCAAAAACCTGGACTAGTCGCGACTAGTCGAGACTAGTCGATTGAGTCGCTCGACTCAACTAATGAGTCGAGTCGAGAACCTGAGTCAGACTTTGAATTGCGACTCATCGACTAGTCGTCGACTAGTCGCGACTAGTCGTTCGACTCAAAAACCATGCTTGTAGGTTAGTCCTGCTGCAACTGGCAATGCCATACGTTCCAGGATAAAATTCGAGTTCATTTCATATTTTCAGGCTATGTTTATTTGAATTTTAATAGTCATGATCACTTCTGTTGCTACTTTTATCAGTATAGGCATATTTTGTTTTGTTTGGTATGGCGTGGAATGAGCTCGAGAATCACTCTATATAATTTCGCTCTTGTGATTTAGCTAAATATCTGCATTTGACAATAGGTGTGGTTTGTCTATGCATTTATAATATTGTGCCAAAGCTAAACTTTTATTAAATTAGACCTGTGAGTGTATTTAAATATCTTATTGACGCCTTCACATGTTTAGTTGGCTTTCCCGTGAAATGTCATTGGTTCTGCTTTCTACTTATGTCCATGACCATGAAGAATATTTCAGATGGTTCAGCATTTGATTCTGTGCGATGTATTTGAACCACTGGTCTCCTAGCCTCTCTGAGACTAGATGGCAAAAATACTTGAAAATGCTAACAATAGAATAGAAGTTGAAAGTGTGCCATCGTACTGCTTTTTTTTTTTCAATCATGCTGAGATGATTGAACCTTGGAGTTTTTGGTACCGATTTGTACAATGGTGAAGCTAATATTTACTGTTTGAATGATGAATGATAAAAAAGATGTGAGATTTTATTAACTTTAGCAGGTCTTCCATGAATGAGTAGTACAAACTGGTTTGACTAATGATGTCGATTGCTCTACGGGTATCTAGAATTGTATTCTGGTTGCTGAGATGGAGGAAAGAGCTTGTTTGCTGTAGTTTTTCTCTGTTTTTGGTAACTTAATGTGGAGATGAACCATCTACATACATAGCGTTCATGATGAAGGTCAACTAGGAAGTGGACCTGTAGGAATCAACTTCTTTCTATTATCTAATTTCTGGACGCAATCAGCCAACTGGCATGATGGAATCGCAGTGGATTGCTAAGATTAAGTCGTACTTACCTTGTGGGATACATTGGCTATATTGTTTCTTCATTCGTAACTATACTTTTACTAGCATATCATTATTAGAAGCACTGATCTGGGTTAACTGTTGTTAGCAGTGTAAAAAAATGACTTCTATTTTGTAATGGTGGAGTTGTTATTAATAAGATGGTGCATGAACCTGTCCTGATGGTGACAAGATAACTCATATATTTCTAAAAAAAAAGATATGCCTATGAGCTATCAACCTTGGGTGTTTTTGGTAGAAATTTCCAGTTTTTATCATAAAAATATAGAACTGTAATGGCTTTTCCATGAATGAATAGTGCAAACTGGTTTGACTAATGACATTCATTGTTCTGCAGGTGTCTAGAATTGTATTTCTGTTGCTGGGATGCAGGAATGGGCTTGTTTCTGAAGGTCCTGTTTTGATAACTTCAGGTGGAACATCTACACAGCTGATCAACTGGGAAGTGGACTTGTTGGAGTTAACCGTTTAATGTTGCCAAGTTGAATCTATTATTAAATTCTGGACACAATTAGCCAACTGGCATGATGATGATACACCGACTTGCTTTGATTAAGTAGTACTTACCTTGTGGTTCATTTGTTGTATCATCTTTTCACTGTTTTATGTGTTCTTAGTTGTATCAGGTTGGGAGATTCTGATGCCAAGTTTCTGCTTATGTCCCATTCTGTTGTCTGTGTCTGTGTTTGTTAAACCATTGCCTGTTTCTACTCGATTTCAACTTTCGGCTTATGTCTCATTCTGTGTGTGTCCGTATTTGTTGAAATTTTCCGCATACAAACTAGGACTCTATTGAGAAGTCAAGTTGCAAGAGGGGAGTATCATCATCTATCTATCGAGACATGCAAGCTATCCTGGGCTTTGCCTCAGCCTCGTTGGCTCCAATGTTTGTCAAGCATGGGCTTCTCACTTTGGGCCACCTGCAACTGCAACTGCAACTGACCTCTCAGCACCATGTGGAAGATGGAGTGAACATTTAAGATTGTGTCTGTAATCCAGCGTTGATATGTGATAATAGGTGTTGTAGATGACTTATTTATATTACCGTTCAGACTATTGAAGTTACAATGTTTAGACTCCGTTTCTGCTGCTTAATTAGTAATTACCTTTCAACATACTTTCTGTATATAATGTACTCTGGTTGATGGTGCAATCTGTCCTAGCTATGAGGCATGTCAGGCCGATGATTTGATGGATGCAGACCATATTCTTGTATCTGCCGATCTTGCTAATGATCCAAAATCCACAACAATGACTTGATAGAAAGTTTATGAGATAATTTTTCATTTTATTACTTGTAGACTGTAGTGGAGTCCTGCTGCAAGGGCCAAATGCATTTGTTCCAGGTTAAAAAAAAAGTTGAGTTAATTTGACATTTTTAGGTTATTATCTATTTAATATGAAAAATCATGATCTATCATGTTGCTAGGTTTAGTAGTATGAGAAAATTTTATATTATTTGATATGGCGTGGAACAAGGTCGAGAAATAATTAACTAATCTTACAGGCTTGCCCTAGTGTTATCTGTTTGGACAATGCTGCAGCCAGAGAGTTCATTGTAAGTATTTAAGTTACTTGTTTGACCAATTTACTCCACTGACTAATCTGTTATCATCATAAATTAATGCATTAAAAGTTTTAAGCTCAGTACAGCCATGTGATATCGTGATGTGAGGAGTCCAGTGAAATAGCTTGGTCTTCCTGGTTTAGTGGAGGCAATTGGTACTTTGGCTGAACTGATGATAATTTGTCTCTAATACCTTTGTAGCTTCTTGTCTGCTATCCTTTGTTAATTTGAATAAAGTTTTAGTCTATTCAGTTAATTTTGTAAGTACCTTTTTTATTTTCTATGTGGTGAACAGTGGAGCAATGTGTCAGGCAGTTGAAATTTTATCTATTCTGGTTTTATTTGTTGATAGTCAAGAAATGGTATGACCGACATTTTTCAAAAAAAAAACTTGGTCTAACTCCTCTTTGAACTTAGTCGGTGTCTCGTCCAAAGTGGGTGAATCCATCTGTGGTGAAGGATTCACCCAGGATGCCGGTGACGAACTATGGTTCAGTGCCATACCCGTGCCCACAAGTCGCGCATCCAAGTTCGGCCTTACCACTGAATAAGGCACGTTTCTGATTGGGCTAGGACAAGTTGGCGGAGCCACGAGCTATGTTTTGGCAAGGATAAGGGTTCATCGTATGGTGCCGATGAACTAGGATGAGGCGAATTCTTTTTAGTGTTTCCTTTTCCAGCAGTAGATCGTAAAGAATTTGCTACATTGCATTTGATTGATATTTTTCTGGTAATGGATCTATTATCTACTACTGTGATATGCATTTTTACGTGCGTATAGCTATGATAGCTCCATATTGCTACTCTTTTTGGATTATTGTGGTACCTAGTGAACTAATGATTTCACAATACTCGAACAACATGTAATCGTTAAATCTTGAAGAACATCATGCCTATTTCTTCAACTGCAGTTATTGTTGTTTTGTGCACGGTTTTTTCTAGTGGTGGGTTCTTTGCTTATTTCGTTGATTTATACTGAACATACTATTTAAGTGATAAGAGGCAGTTCATCATGAATTACAATCATAGTTTTACTAACATATCATTAGAAGTAGTGGTCTGGTCAAAGTGTTATATTTGTGATGTTGTGCAGTGTAAAAAATGACTTCTATATTGTACCGAAGGAGGTATTTATTAATAAGATGATGCATCATCCCTTGCATGATAGTAACAGATTGCTCTTACATTTCTAAAATCACATGCATATGAGCTAGAAACAAGATATTTGTTCTTATCTGTTCCATGAACACCCCCAGTATGTCCATGACAATAAAATAGTTTTCCATTAGTTTTTTAAGCTCTAGACGGTACAGGATTTGCCTCCATGGGAGGTACTTGAACCATTGGTCTCTTAGCCTCTACTAAGATCAGATGACAAAAATACTCAAGAATGTGCTAGAAAAATAAGTTGAAAACGTGGCCACTACACTACATATTTCCGATTGCTTTTCTCTATTTCTATTGGTGTTTTTCTAGTATTGGTTAGATGATTCAGCCTTTGTAGTTCTTGGTTGAATTTTCCAGTTTTAATCATAAAAACACGAGATTGTATATAACTTTAATGGCTTTTTCATGAATGAATAGTACAAATTGGTTTGACCAATGACTTTCATTGCTCCACAGGTATATAGAATGAGCACTGCTAGGCGTCCGACACTTTTTTGTCCGATGCTTGTCCGACTGAAGATCAATCCGTCGGTCCTTAAATTGCTGGTCTATCTCACGGTTCAGAGAAACTGTCGGAATCGGACAAGCACACAGTCTGTCGTACGCACAGCAATTCCGATATAGAATTGTATTCCGGTTGCTGAGATGCAGGAATTAATGGTCTTGTCTAATTAAGGTCGTCCTGCTTTGATACTTCAAGTGGACCATCTGCACTGATCAACTGGGAAATGGACTTGTAGGAGTTAACCATTTAGTTTGCCAACTTCCATCTATTATCTAGTTCTGGACACTATTAGCCAGCAGGCCTGATGAGATACAGTAACTGTCTACTCTTCGATTAAGTAGTACTCCCACCGTCCAACAATATAAGACACGTTTTGCCAAAATGCCTTATATTGTGTGACAGAGGGGGTACTTACCTTGTGGTTCATTCGCTTAAGCTTTCCAGACGAGCATGTGTGTGTCTCCATCTTCTCACTGCCTGATATGTTGTAAGCTGTACGAATTTCTGCATGTGTCCCATTCTGTGTGTGTGCCTGTGTTCGTTGAATTATCTGATTATGGTGATATTTATTACCGTGTACCCGTCGGTCCAATGCTATTTTGCAACTGGGACGCTTTCTTCTTTTTGTTTCGCTTGCAGATGTTGTGGCTGAAGGGTTTGATGAGTTGTCTGGCATTTGATTTTTTTTTTTTGTGATATAAGCTTCTAGAAAATAAGAGGTCATCCAGGAGAGAGCCAATTTGAAATGTATCATAGATCCCCTAAAAGCTTTTCAGGAATAAGAAAAAACTTACAAGGATAATTATTTTAACATATCTACGTTCTAATGTACAATATTCATTCCATTCCATGGTCAAGAGTAGTAACATATATCGGCATTTCATATATAGTTAGATGTTTCATTTCTTTAGAGATTTTTTCCTTTAGCTAGCTCAGATAAGGAAAGACTATCCCAGTAGCACCGCTACCCAACAGATGCAAATTTTCAAGCATTCTGGCAGCAATGTCATATTTTTGGGACAGAAATTTCACACACATACAGAATGAAACATCGTAGAAGCATAAGCACAGATTTAACGGGACATGAACAGAGGGTGCTGAAAAGAATACGAGCACACAGAGAACAGAGGAAACGCAAGATCAGTGTGCTTGCTTGGAAGGCATAAAAGGAAATTAACCGACAGGGCCGTCAATACGAGCATTAACAGAAGCAAAGTTGATTTCTGAATAATTACTAAGTATATAAAAGCTGTGCAGATCGGCGAGCTGTCCGCGCTCGAGTTACTGTGGCTTAGCTACAGTTTTACTGTAGAAATCTACAGTTCCGCGGTGGGCCCCACCTGTCAGCCTCACGTTGCACTAAAAAAAAGAGTCAAAGCGGTGCCACAGAAGAAAACACAGCCACGGCTTCCCCATCCGAGCTCTCCTCCCCGATGCGCCCGCATCCATTCCACCGCCGCCGCCGCCGACCCCTTCCTCGCCCCTGCGGCCGCGCGCGGCCACCGTCCTCTCCATCCTCTCCGGCAGACGCCTTGGTTCTCCTCCTCCTCCTCCTCCCTCGGCGCGCCCCGATCCCGCGCATCCCCTCCCTGCCCAGGCCGCGCTCCCGCTCCCGGTCGCTGAGCTAGAGCGCGTGCGCCGCGTGGGAAGCGGCGCGGGCGGCACCGTATGGATGGTGCGGAGGCGGCCCGTGCGCCGCTATCCCCTGCAACGCCAACCACCGACCCTACCTCTCCACTCCTCCCCATTTTCCCCACGCTCTCTCGCGTACGGGCGACGGCGGCGACCTTCTTCCTCCCGCCGCCGACCAAGCTATGGACCTCGCGGCCCTCTCCCTCCGCGCCGCCGCGGACCTGCCTCCGGGCTTCGCCGCCGTGGACCTTCCCCTAAGCAGCACCGCTGCGTCACGGCGCGGGAGCAGCGCGGCCGCCGCGACGAAGGAGGAGGAGGCGGAGGGGCCGTGCGGTAGAGGAAGAGCGCCGGCCGAGCGGCCTCCACCGGGGCGCCGTCTCCTCCGTCTCGCCCACCGCCGCCGCCTTCAAGCGGCAGTACCGCGCCGGCGACGAAGCTCCACGACTCTGGCCTTGCGCAGCTCGAAGGCGAGCAGCAAAAGCGGGACCTACACGATGGACTGCACGACGGCGATTTCTACGCGCCTCCCGCCCTCCGCCAGCGGCCGCAATACGTGTGAGTACTTCATCGATTCCTTTCATGCCTGCTGCAAGAATAAGCATTCATCTGGATTGACAAGTACCTTCGTCGATTTCTATTACCAGTAATCTTCAAGAACAGTACATTCTTAGATCTTGCTCCGACCCACTACGAAGATAAAATTTGGTAGCATATTTATCCCCTGCAAGGCTGCAAGGAGCTTTAAGCTTTTTTATTTAGATGAGAAGCAAGGTTAGATAATGCTTACAAAAGCACCGGGAGGAGGAAAAAGTTTAATCACAACTAGCATCAGTTAAAGGTTGCTGAATCCACTGCGACTTAGCTCATGCGTGGTCAGTTTTGGTTCAGCTCCTGAGTGCCCCATCCAATATTGATCTTTTCTATATTGCTAATGATTTTGATTATTTTCTAGCGGATTCTTACACCCTTTTTATTTTGTTTATTTCAGAAACTATTTTGACCAGCGCCATGTGGCTAAGGCCTTTAGAAGTAAGATTGAAATCGTCAGCATCAGCTCCTACCGATTTCTCTTGCTGGGAATATATGTCAGTATTTTTAACCATTATCCTCTGTTTTTTTTTCCAGATGTGTTCAAGGGCAACCGATGAAGTTCTGTAGAAGATTGGAGTTAAATCTTAGTCTTGCTATTCGAGCAGGTTATTCTCGGACCATTTTAGGATAAAAATCATAGTGCAAGTTTATTTTCCGTCAAAGAAAGATATTCTGGCAGCTAGCTATAATCTCTGATATTTAATTTCATGTAAAGCATGATATATTATGTTTTACATGAACACATTTCCTTGATTTGTTTCAGGCTTGCAGCTCTACACTCCTCCTGGCCGGAGCCGAGCGAGAGAAGGGAGTGCTACAGCCGGCGACCTTAGTCCCGCAAGCAGGCAACGATGATTCCAGGTAAGGCCACCCCTTCACCCTCTTTTTTTCTCAGTCCCCTGGTTTTTCCCTTTTCTCTCCATGTGGAATACCCTAGCTCGATATTTCCTTGCTGATTAGATAGTGGAGAGGGGCGAGCGTGCTAAGGAGATAGATCGTGCTCAGATCCCTCTCCTTTATGTTGTTGCAAATATTGTTTCACATGTTTGTTCTCCTGGCAAGAACAGTAGCATTTGTTCCATTTTTTTTTTGTTATTGCTCCCGAAAGATCCTAGAGGAAATATATTTGAGTTTGCGCTGACCTGAAACACCATGATGAGAAACTTTTGCCCAGATACCTCATCGTTGCATGGAGAAAGGAGTAGTTGCTGCTTTCTCTTTTTGATAAAAATATTTCCATGCCGTAGCGGCTGATAGTACTTAGCGTTTCATTATATATAGTAGCTACCATTCTACCTCTTATGAACGGATGCTATTGTTCCCAATAGATACCATAAGAATGCATCCTAATTTGACTGTTTGCTGCTTATATGGGTTTTTGGGAAGTAGTTGTCATGTATTTTGTATTGATACCATTTATCGGTAAAAATGGTTACTTTTTACACGGACAATCACATGGTGAATGATTAGTTGACAGCGCCCTTTGTTCTCGGAATGCTGCATATATGCATCGTCAATTGTGTAACGCAATCTAAAGAAATTAATTTGCTTACCCTTCATATTTGTATGATTTCAGTAGAATAAATATCACGTGTCTTATTGATTACGGTTTTTTCTCTGAAGGCAACTATCATTTTTGTTTTATTTTTAGCTGTAAATGAGTTTCACCCAGATATAAAGTATAGATAATTAGGTTCTTGGTCAAATAAAATTATTTTGGCAACTAGCTATATCCTCCCATGTTTAATTTCATGCAAAGCAAGATATGTTATCCTTTTCAGGAACACATTTCATTGCTCTGTTTCAGGCTTACATCCCTGCACTGCTCTCGACGGCGGCCAAAGCCGAGCGAGAGAAGGGAGTGCCGCAGCCGGCAACCTCAGCCCCGCTGGCAGTATTTTCAGATTTCTCATTTCGTATGGCCGTGCTAAAATATATTCAGCTGATTAACTTATCTGCATAAGATGTAGTGCATCCGTGTCTTCTTCTTGGTGATTAACCCATATACTCATGATCCCTTCTTCTATTGATTAAAGTTTTGTATGCATGATACGTGTTTCTATTTATGTACTGCACCAACAAAATCTCAAATGCTAATATTTGTCTATATCGTTTTGCAGGTTGATTTGGGGTTAGTTTGAGCTAATTCGGCTATTCGGGTTATTCTCACTGTATCCCACAGCACTTACAAAAATCTGGCGTTGTAAACTAGCACTGATTTCTTCTTTTTATTCTTCTCATGTACCTGATCATATAGTTTTGTTGTGGTCATGACAATATCCATTTTCCTCAAACTAGCATCTATATAGTGAGGAGTAATTTAGCATGTCCCTCTTAACTAATACAAGACAGATCCACTCTTCTTAATCACTGAGGTAACTGCCATGGTTAACGAATATGGCCAAACTCCTTCCAGATGTAGCAACCACAAGAAAAAGATTTGTTTGGTAAAATTGATTCATAGGCTCTACAATATTGCTTACGTCATCCATGTGTGTGTATCAGATTAGTAAATCCTGTAGCCAATTCTGTAGTATTATTTCTCTTAATCAAAATTTAACAGTACTATATACTATATAGAGTGAGTTTTATATACAATAGTTAGATAGATTGATATTATTTCAACTCCAGTCAAAGAGTCTTCTGCATATGCTATACTTTCTCATTTTTCTAACTTAGTAACCAATGTGCAGAGCATAGCCCCAGGATAATCTGATCGCCTTATACACAGTTTCAGGCTCAGAAAATGCTATTCAGTTGGATTCCACACAAATATGCAGGTTTGCATGGTCTTTTGGTGTAAGCGGCTCTGAGGTTCCATTTTATTGCCAAATGCTGCAAGTCTAATCTAAATTTTTAATATCTGCTTTGGTTCTCATTGTGAGCTTCAGTTGTATAAATTATAGGAAAAAATAGTTTCGAGTAAACTTGCTTATGTCTGGATATACATGCAAGTTGCTTTTTAAGCTTTCGAAAAATGGAAGTTGGTTCTACAGTTTCATTGAACTTTTCTGTCTTCTTCGGGGAGTACTCCAAATGGTCATTTGTCAGGTAACACGTTGGTTGGTGTGTACATGAAGAACAATGGTATCTCACACGTAATCATGTTTAGTATGTTTCAAGAGATGACAAGATCGGACTTAATAGTAGTATAGAAGAGGACATGTAGTAGCATTGCATGCAGGAGGCACTTAAAACGGATCCGACTTAATAGTAAATGTATTATAAAGGTGTACACTGGAGTTGTTAATTGTTGCTATAAGGACCGGTCTTCCGGATGTTATTAGGAAAATTAGAAGCATTGCTACAACCGATTTAGTTTGACTATTTTCTGAACTTGAAATTCCACATTCTATCATGCCAAAGAATTTCTACCAGTGTTTGATTGTGACTGTAAAATTTGTCAACGGGAGACTGTTTCTGACTTTCTGTACTTCTTGCGTGTGCATGGTTTGCTTGAAGTTTGACATGGTATCTAATACATAGTTGGGTTGGTTGTGATCTATGGCTTCATTTGTGCCGTACAGATTTTGTCGTACGCCACTCTATTATTTGTAAGGATCGGAGGGGCAGGGGTTGTGGTTCTAGGGCATATGCCACTAACGAGGGGAACTTTTTAACATGTGGTAAGCAAAGGAAGATGGATGCTCCAATAAGAAAGCTTCAGTGTCCAAAGAATCTTCTCTTCAAGTGATGATCTAAAACAGAGGTTATTTCTAAACTTGAGGCACAATTGTCTCACAGAACCATAATACGTTTCTATACATAACACTATGTTTATATGTGGGGGCAAATAAAAAGTTTTAACCGCCGTGGCAACGCACGGGCACTCAACTAGTGTATATACAACATCTCATGAAGGGCGTAACCCACTGGTCAGGAGTCTTGCCTAGACACTCCCAAACAATACGAACCCCTCTTTGGTCTGGAGCATAATACGGAGCCCACAGAGTTGTTCTAGGGCACATCCACACATGATAGGGTTAACACAATGACTTGGTAGGGTAGTTTTTGGTGGATGCTCTTAAGGAGTAGGCATCTCATCGGATAAGTATATGCATTGGTGGACACGGACTTTTGTCACATGGAGACAAGCGAGGAGCAAATCCAACGGATCCTGGTAGCTACGCGATTACTAAACAAATTAGCGTTTCTGGCTGGCCGATCGTATAAATACGGGAGTGTTGACATCATAGATACATCATATAACGGAATCTAGCAGGCGCATTTAATATATGAGTTTAATATGCATGTGCTTAAAAAGACCTATGAAAATTAATTAGTCAACTTAAGTATGGTAAAATTAATTTAATTGTGGTGAAATTGATTAGGCAACTTAAAGTGGTGACATGAGGGTACAAACAGTGTGTACCCCACATGTAAGTGAGTGACGAGTACATACATGATATTCAAAAATTATTTAGCAATTCATAGAAAATTCAAAAATTTATGAAACTTTCAGTCGGGCAAATATTGTCAAGTACTACACCCGTACAAAAAAATGTGTCAGAAAATAACACTTATGCAATCTGGGTTAAAGATTTGCCAAAATTGACACTAAATACAAGTCATATTAATCAGGCATTTGTCTATTTTGCCCAGAAGTCAACGCAAAATATTTCATGACCAAATTATTTAGACGAGTAGAATACTTGGTAATCTTTGAGCATAAAAAAATTCAGAATTTTTTGAACATTTTTGAATCTTCTAAAAAATCGGTAGAAATTAAAATTGTTCAGATTTGAGAAAATGTTCAATTTTACAAAAAATGTCATATATTTAGAAAAAATCTGATATGTAAATGATTAAAATTTTGAAACACTCATAATTGAAAAAAAATCGGATTATGGAAAATGTTCATTTCCACAAAAATGTCGGATTTTTGCGAAAAAATAGATTTAAAAATTGTATCAGAAAAAACTTTTATTGCAAGTTGGATTAATATTTGCAAAAAATGATGCTATATACATGCCATATTTGTCTGGGATTTGACTTTTTTCCAGAAGTCAATGTAAAATATTTCACGACCAAATTATTTATACGAATAGAATATTTGTTAATTTGCTAAAAAAATATAGTTAGGAATTTAAATCGTTCACATTTTAGAATGTGTTCAATTTTACAAAAATGTCATATTTTTGGAAAAAGTCTGATATAAAAATGACTAAATTTAAAAAACTGTCATAATTGAAATTTGTTCAGATTATGGAAAATGTTCATTTTTACAAAAATGTCACATTTTTGCAAACATTACATTTCAAAAAACTTGCTTTTATCTAAAAATAATTATTTATTCTCCATAGTTTTTGAAAATAATACATTTTGTAAATAATTTTTAGAAGAAATCTGATTTTTTGTATTTTGAATATTTTTTACTCTAAACAATTTTCAATTTCGAACCATATTCGAGATATTTTTATTTTTAAAAATTTATACATTTTTCAATTATGAAAACATGATTTTTTAATTTTTTAAAACATTTATTTGTTACAAAAACTAAACTTTCAATTTTATGAAGCATTTATTTATTTTCATGAAAATTCTATTTTAAAAATAAAGTACACATGAAGATGTTTTACATGTGCGAAACTTTTATGACATAGTGAAAATATGCATAAAATATATGTGATTTTGGTACAATTTTCAAAAGTCGAATTTTGAAATTTTTGAAAATATGCATGAAAAATGTTCAATATTCATCTTGTTTTGAAGATCTCCTCAACAAAATCTCAAATATAAAAAAAATCAAAAATCAGAAATTCGGTTCAAAAGATATAACCGATACAATATTAACAATAAGACTGAAAATGATGAGTGAGTGAATAGAATAACATATAATTACTCTCTTGACTAAGTTAATGTGATGCTGCATGCATGTCATTTATTGCTCACGTGGGTTAGCTACTGCATGTCATTTATTGATGGGTGACGTCACCACGTGATTATCCGGCCGGCCGGAGCGTATTATACAGTGTGCATACGCGCGGGGATACTCATCTGGTGCGTTGGTTAGGTGTGAAGGCAATGGTGAGATATGGAGTGGGTGCGTCGTCGGGTTCTCCTAGACATTTCGACGCATTGATTCCCTTCCTTGACGCATTGTATGTATTTCGTATGAACATAAAATGCACATGAGGAACAAAAATATATAAATATGTCATCTTATTTTCTGTTTTTTCTAGTGCATAGATAGATTCTCAAACAAGCTTCAACATACTTCCGTGGGCACTAGAAACATGTTCATACCATAAATAAAAACTAGTCTACTAATTACTTGTGGTCAATGGCAATACCCACATAGGGGCAACATGTCCTTTGACCCTCGTTTACACCTCTGACGTGGCCAACAATTCTACATAATGCTTGATGATCTTATTATATTATCACAAAGAGTACAATGATGTTATAGGTCAATTTTGCAATGGCAATACCTAACTCGGAAAATATGCTATAATCTTTGTATCTCTTGGTCATTCTTAATTATGTTTTGCCCTGGTTTTCAGGTCCTTTTATATGCTTTTGTCTTGACCTTCAAGCCAACATCTAATCTGACTTTCCCTCCTATATCATAATGACCTAAGGAAATTTATCCCTAGATAGGCTTCATTCTTCTTTCCCTGCCATTCCTTCTTTATCGACACACAAGTACTTCACCTAAACGGTAGATGTCCGGTGTTTTAGAAAAGTCCCTCACACTCCTATGTAAAGACTTCATTCTATCTTCTACATTTTTTGGTCCACTCGTTGACGGGTTGTCGCTAAGTTAACCTTCACTTCTTCTCGAAAAAAAATTTGGCAACAATTGATAATTTCTAAGTAGCAAGGGGATTCAATCTGCAATCAGCAAATAAAATCAATAGCTCCTCAATATTCTTGTCTTCATGATTGAAACCATCATGGGCTTGAATGCACTTCCAATAAAAATAGACAAATGTAGATGTCAGCACACCACTTGGAAGGCTAAATGCAGAACGATGCTGCATGGACAGACGATGTAGAATTATTAAAGAACACGAAGGCACAAAAGATGATAGATATGGCCAAACGATACTCACAATGGCATCACGGTCACTACTAAGAGATCAGGACAAAGCATTGTAGAACAATTCGCCGAGTCGAGAACCGGTCAATCCATTCGATAATTTTCCTCATATGATGCCTCCTACGTAGTTGGGCCCTGATCACCAAAGACACAAAGAGTTGAACTATAACGGGAACCGGAAGAGGTGAGTGGTGTGTATCATTATATATTTATAGCAAAGCCAACGAAAAAATTCATCAAAAAGGGCATTTGCATCTTGCATAGGGAAGGAAAATGGCAGTACTCTGATATTCTCGGTGTATTTATGGATTTTTTGGTACTACCTTCCACCAGACACTTATTTGAATCGAGAGAGTATACACGTTATTAAAACTCACCAAACTAAAAACCGCGAAGAGGTGCATGGCCCGTTTAGCATCGAAGTATTTTTGAAATATTATGAGAATGCCATGGTTTTAAAAGACTGAAGTATTAAATATTTTAAGTATTTGGATGCAATGAATAATGCACCTTCAAAACTGAAGTATTACCGCAATACTTCAATTGTTTGTCATTTTGGAAACTTTGATCTTGAACACTTTTTTTCCTAAACCAAGAAACTAAAGTATTCATCCGCCTAACGCTCAAATACTTATTTTTTTGAATGTTGTGGTTTTAAAGAAACTGAGCTACCAAACTAAGCCGCGGTTTATTTTGAGGGACCCTCATACGATACCATGATACCAGTTCTAAAAATTAAATTTTAAAATTTCAAAAAAAAATTCCAAAAATTGTGGGTGTTCACAAGCTTTGCGTTTACGGTTTCTAAGTTTTGCATAAACAAATTCAAAATATACCCATGGAACAAAAATGAGAAATCAAACATGAATAGTGTCACAAAAAGATAAAAACACAAACTGACACTATTCACGTAGCAATTTGTCCTTTTTATTTCTCGACGTGTGTGTCGAATTTGGTTCTTAAAATATTAGGAAATGTAAACATACTTCTTGTGAACACCTGCTATTTTCTCGGAATTTTGTGACACTGGTAAATTTGAATTCTCAAGAATAGTACGTATCATTAGATATTTTCCCTATGTGTTAGTTGTGGACTTGTGGGCTCAACGTGACTTCCTCCTCTTCATATTGGGGCATTGGGCCTCCACCTCACTTCGCTCCAACACATCTCGAATGAGCAGCTACGAGGGCGAGAAGATGACCAGCCTCCGCCGCCGCCCCCGCTCGCCGGCGGCGCCGCCGCCGCTGGAGGACGACGACCAGCTCTCCGAGATCCTACTCCGCCTCCCTCCGCAGCCCTCCTCCCTCCCCCGCGCCTCCGCCGTCTCCAGGCGCTGGCGCAGCCTCACCTCCAACCCCCGCTTCGCCCGCCGCTTCCGCACACACCACCGCCGCAACCGGCAACCCTCCTCTCCTCGGCTGCTTCGTCAAGGATTTTAGCTACATCCACTTCCAACCTGCCCAAGAGGCCCCGAATCGACTCCCACAAGACTGCTTCTCCTACCCAATTGCCCCCCGAGTACGCTTCCTGCCCCTCGGGTGCCGCCATGGCCTGGCACTCATCCTCTCACTGGGGATTCAGCTCGTGGTGTGGGATCCCGTCACCGGAGAGCACCACCGCCTGGACATTCCCCCGGGGTTCGACGCCGAGACAAAACCCATCAGCGCGGCAGTGTTTCGGGCTGCCGGAGACATCCACCACTTCCAGGTGGTCTTGGTAGGCAACTGTGAGAGACAAGATACACGAGCGGTCGCCTCTGTTTATTCGTCGGAGACCGGTGTGTGGGGCAATCTCATCTCGACGCAGCTTCCACACGACGATTCTTGCGACTTTCCCACCATGGTTTTTGTGAGCACGCCTGCTGTGATGATTGGGAATTCCCTTTACTGGTTGCTTTCTGGGAACTCAGAAGCCATTCTTGAATTTGATGTGGCTAAGCGCAGGCTTGCTGTATTACCAATGCCAGTTCCAGATAATAGTGACACCGGCAAAGGAAAAATTTGGGTTATGCCGGCAGAGGGTGGTGGCCTTGGTTTCCTCTGCCTGACAGGCTTCTGCGCCCAATTGTGGAAGAGAATGACGGATAGCAATGGTGTTGGTTCATGGGTATTGCAAAGAAGTATTGAACTGGATAAGCTACTCTCCCTGAATCCACAGACTGAGGGTAGCCCAATTATAATCGGGTTCGCTGAGGTCAATAATATGGTGTTACTCTGGACATCTGTCGGCATCACCTTGGTCCAACTTGAATCACTCAAGTTCAAGAAACTTTCTGAATCTAACATCTTTGAGCGCTATTATCCATTTGAAGGTGTCTATACAGCAGGTAAAACAAAACTAAGTTATTTGATATTCTCTTATTATTATTGTTGAGTCGTGTGGTTCGAGTCAGATTTTGAAAACACTGTATCTGTTTATTCTATGGGTGTATCCGTGTATGTAGTATAAAACTGAACATAGTGATTGGCAGATTTTTTTTTGAGTGAGATTTGCAAATTCTTTGCATATTTATTGAACACAATTTTACTGTCTTATTGACATATTCAAGAATTTCATAATGGCAGTATCAGTGCATAGCTGCAATAAAGATGTTTCTCTGGATGTCGTGCATAATGCTTTGGAAGTGTTGACAATTACATGAAAAACTTGGTCGAACTATTCAGATGTAGAATAGGTATCTCAACTGGCACCAAGCTTAAAGCTAGTTATATTTATTTTATCCACTACTGTTATCTTGGTCGATCTTGCTAGTAAAGCTGAATCCATAATAACGACTTGGTTTGTATCTAATATGGCATGGACCATTCTTAACATTGTTTTTTCTCAACTTGTCCCTTCCGATATGCTAATACTCGTGCATGTTCTTCATTTTCCGGGATACCCGAGTATATACTATTTAAATTGAAAATAGTAAATACAGTTACGGCATGTTCTTTATATTTGATAGTAGATATGGTTTTGTTTATCTATTCCCATTGTGGCACAAGACTGAGTTGCTTTTCTGAAATTGCCGCTATGTATTTATCTAAATATGTATTTTACACCCCCTCGTATTTATTTTGCTGTTCGTTGGAATCTCATTGGTTTCTTGACTTGTTATTCTTGTAGACAAGGTCATTGATAATGGACATGATGGAGCTGAACTTCTGCAAAATACATAATTTGATTTGTCCAGATGGACATGCTATCGTGATGTATCGAGTAAGCAAGGTAAGTATCTGTTAGTGTTAGCAGATTGAATGTTCTCGTTTCCTTAGAGGGAATTTTTGTTTTACTTTTGCTGGTTGGTTCATCGCATTTCATTTTTTCCCCTTATGGTTATGGGTGAAGTTTGAGGAGGATTTGTTTTGTTCCTTGAGTGCAAATTGTTAATATGAGCTTGACATTTCACTTTATTTTTTGGTTAGGGAAGACATTTCACATTGTTGGTCATTCATGACCTTTTGCAATACCTTGTGCTCATTGCATTTATTATTGTAAAATTATGATAGTGTTAGGAGGTTTGGTTAAATATTTTCTCAAGTTATCTCTACTTATCAGTCTAACTCACGTAACCTCCAATATAGTTTGTCTGATCCAACTACATGTTGGTTGTTCTTATGGTTTGTCTGCATGTCTAATTTCTTCGATTTTGGTCACTGTAGATAGTTAATAGTTTATAATATAATAATATATAACGAACACATGATAAAAATGACATTACTATATTCATGTGAAACACCGTTTGTTCATGAATAGTTGCCAGTGTTCTATTTCTATAGTGTAGAGAGTAAAAAACAATGATGCACGGCCCTTACTTTAGGCTAGCTTATACAGCATGAATTTGATTTTTTAGTGAGTACCTAGCTCGTGCACTTATAAAAAAATTCCTATGAGCAGGATTTCGGATGTTTATGCTTTGTTGCTCCACGAGCCCCTCATACTCCCATGGTAAGAAAAATTCAAAATATTCGATAATCTAGGATGCTCCAATGGAGTTATTTGAACCACATATTTTAGCCTCTACTAAAACCAGATGTAGCCAAAAACTTGAGAATATGCTAACAATAGGAGTTGAAGGTGTGTCTCACAGATCAACTGTCTTTCTATTGCGGTTCTCTGTTTCTAATGTTGGTTTTGTCCAATAATTCTGAGATGACAAAAACCTTTGAGCTTTTGGCACAATTTCTATAATTTGAAGCTAATGTTTACTGGCTAAATCATACAAAAATGAACGGTTTTTCCTATGAATCGGTTTGACTGATGGCATTGGTTGCTCTGCAGGTATCTAGTTAACTTCCAGTGGCTGATATTCATAAATGGATTATTGGCTGTTGGTTCCTCCATTCCATATTCTATGTTGCATTTTGGCATGTGAAGATCTGCTTCGCAAGCAAATTGACCCTCTATACCCCTGGTCAAAGATGAAGTGAACTCGTAGGAATTGCCATGCCCTGACCAACCGTGAAGTGCGAACTAATCTCTTAAGCAGTTAACTTCAGTCTGTCTGGTTTCTGTAGACACTATTCGAACTGTCATGAATTGAAATTTACTTGTTTCTATTCCAGGTTCAAAAAAGCGCTGAGCGCTAAGCGAGCGGAGAGGCTCAGCCTAGAGGAACTACTGCTTAGGCGAGCTTAAGCGCCGCTTAAGCGTTCAGGGTAAAAGCGTACGGAATCATCCCTCCAGCAGTCTAGCACTCCAGCCAAATAAACATGTAGAGAGACCAAGCACACGAGCTAAGAAAGGGGTTATGGAAGGGAATACCTGATGTGTGGCGGCCGGCGTTGAGGAGGTCGACCTCGATCTTGGGCCTCGATTTGGCGCCTGGGCGGAGTGGGTGAAGGGTGCGACTTGAGGCGGCCTGGAGGAGAGTTGACGTGCGGCGACCTGGAGGAAGAGGTGGAGGGCGGCGGCCGGCGTTGAGGTCGACCTCGATCTGGCGCCTGGGCGGAGAGGGTGAAGGGCGCGACTTGCGGCGGCCTGGAGGAGAGTTGACGTGCGGCGACCTGGGAGGAAGAGGTGGAGGGCGGTGGCCGGCGTTGAGGTCAACCTCGATCTAGGGCTTCACCGGCGGAGGAGTACGGGGCGGAATCGACCCATCGAGGTGCGCCGCCTCTCTCTCCTCTCTATCGGGGTGTGGGAATGGCAGGGGAATGGTCGATTGGGGACCCTAGGGTTGGAATCACAATTTTTCCCTGCCAGAGCACCCCAATTTTTTCCGATTCCCGCCTGCCGACGCTCAACGACGCTCAGCCATACGCTCTTTCCTCGCTTACACGCGCCTAAGCGGCGCTCAGCGCTTAATCGCGGCGACTAAGCGCGCTTATCGCTTAACCCTCCGCTCAGGCCTGAAACTGAGCGAAGAGCCTCCGCTACGCTCGCTTTCGCGCTTAAGCGCGACTAAGCGTACGCTTTTTTGAACGTGGGTTCTATTAATGCCCTGTCAGTTGACCTTGTGGTTCGTTCCGTTTTATGCCTTCCAAGCAAGCATGCTGATCTTGGATTGCAAGTACTTTGCTGGGGCACATATTCTTTTCAGCATCGTCTGCTCATGTCCCATCTATAGCTGGCGGCTTTTAGTGTTATTTTGCTATCGCTGAGATGCTGCTATTGCGAGGACTGTTCAAAGAGTTAGCTAATATTTATAAATGTTTTATGGGTAAAAATATGTCGCATATTCCTTGCCAAATTAACATTGATACGGACATGCGCCATATATAATTCTGTATTAGTAATTGCCACATAAACTCATTTTCCTTTTCGTAGGCTATATTTGACAACTATAGGAAACGAACGGACTGTAGAAACAAATCCTTCCTTGAATTAAGAAACAGGGGAAATCCCCGCGAAATAATAAAGAAACAGGGAAAATCAGAATTACAAATTAGAGCATCAAACAGAACAAGACAAATAAAAATCGAATCAGAGGGCTACCTTTTTTGTGGGGAAAATCAGGTCTACCTAATCAACCAAGACCACCGACTAGCTGCATGACATAGAAATGCACATGCTCATGTGTTCCACATTGAAACAATAATCCAAATATGTGTGAGCATCGCATTGGGGAACAGAAAAATATAGCGCCCAGTAGATGAGCACAGTATCAGAAGGGCTGCATTCAGTTTTCTTTCTACATGAGCACAGGCAGCTTCATGAGCTGCATTCGCTATTCTCCACTCCATTACAAATTGTCCTGGTCGAATGACGGATATGGCCCTAGGAGGTCCAATGATCTCAGTAAAACTGACAAAAAGTCTCACCGGTCACCAGAGACACTGATTCCAAAGACGCCGTCGCCGGAGATGGAGACGAAGAGGCCACCGTTGCCGCCCTGTGCGTGCTCCTCCTCCTCATGCTGTCCGGGGTGCACAAGCAGGTAGTCAACATGTCCTTCTGCGATTGTTAAAAGCCGTGCCACCCATGGTGCAGGCACAGCACCCCTTGGTGGCTCTACAACGTTGGTTGCGTCAGCAACTGTGATGGCGGCGACAGGGACGACACCCTCGCCGTCTGCACCATGGTCTGCAGCATGGACTCTATCTGCGGCCTGTAGCCGGTGGCACCGGCCGGTAAGACTACGAACCCCATCTCATGTACATCGGTGGAATATGTGTTGGGTCTTCTTATTTTTCTGTTGACATAAAGAAGAATCGTTTGTTCGATGATCTTCTGCTTGTGTCTCCCGACCTTCAGATGCAGATGGTGTTCAGGATTGTGTACTTGAGTGCAACAAGAGGTGGGAACATAATTAACCCCAAGTAACCTTCAGAAATAAAGAGTTGAAGAGCCGGTCGATCATGGGACTGGTCATATGACAGTTGAACTGCTGCGATTGCTGCACGAATCTATAAAATGTGTTCCGCTTCGGAACATGACTCTAAAGAAAGTTTGCGAATCTGAAGTTATCGACGCGTAGAGGTAAATACCTACTAATATTCTTGTCTTTGATTTTTACCTTTCCCTGTCGAGATGACAAGAGCAAAATTGTTTATCTTCTTTTTTTGATCAATAGGTCGGCAAACACATGAAACAATTCAAACATTGACAAACTCTCCAAGCCTTCCCTGAATCTAAATGAAACCAAAATAGTTAAACATTAATTTGTCAGAACCAGGTAAGAACACTGACATAATGTAACATGAGAACAAACAGAAACCAAAATAGTTCAACACTGAACAACAATAAACGCAGAATACAAGCAAGATCACCTGAAAGGTACTAATGCCATCAGGTCAGTTGGCCCAATGACTACAGAGTTAGATGACAGACGGGTTGAGCAAAATAAGAGATTAATCCTACAAGTCCACTTCACAGCTGACTAAGTGCATCCTACGTAGAGGGTATTTCCATGTTGATCACAGCTAACGAGCACCTTCTGCATCTCAGCCACCAGAACATATATTTAGATACCTACAGGGTAATCATGGGATGAGTCAAAACAATTTTCAATCACGAAAACGATATTAAAGTTATGTCTGACGATTTTGTATGACTCAAAGTTGAATCATCTCAGCATTATTAGACAAAACATACATTATACACAGAGAACAATACGTAATTTGTAGCCTAATGGTACACCTTTAACTTCTATTATTAGCAGTTTTTTGCTACATCTGGTCCTAATAGTGGCTTAAGATCAGTTGGCACACGAGGGGTTAGTCGAGTAGGCAATTCGAACCATGGTTCTAGCTAATAGGCATTCTTTTCATAACTGCAGAAACAGCTAGCTAGTCACTAATGGATTGAATTTAATCTAATTTATGCAATAGAAGCCTCAGTAAGGGATCGTGCATCATCTTATTGACCGATAGACTTCCTTTGGTCCAAATCAGATGCCCCTTATTTACTCTACGGAGCATAAAAAAATTTGACCACTATATTTTAATAATATGTATTCAGTAAAATATGAAACTCATGATAAAAGCAATATGAAATTCATGCTATTTTGAACATGTCTTTATTATTACTTGTTAAACATCTACCTTGACCAAATTGAAGAAATCAGACTGCCCCAAAGTAAAGCTATATATTACAGTCTTGACTACACAATGGCCAATTACATATGCAAGTTAGACTGAAAATGAGGTATGCTGACAATGTACCAGACATATATAAGTTACACAGTTAATGAAGGCACGTTCTTCAAGTATTTGTCAAAATTATTAGTTCACTAGGTACCAGACCAATCCAAAGTGCAGTGATGTGGAAAGGCTATTAGCTATAAGCACATACAAACAAAGGATGTCTGAAACCTGCTCGGCTATTAGTTATAAATCAGCATACAACTCAAACTAGGACTTGATAGAGCATAACCTGAAACCTATCGATCATAGGAAATGTAGCAACCGTTAGAAGTAGAACAAATGAAGGTCCACAAGGCACAAGAAAGGGGAAAACATGGCAAAGAAAATGGATCAGCTGAGCAAATGATCGTAGAGAGAATCTTGAAGCACTCTGTTCCAATTTCATAACTGACAAGTGGTAGTAAAAAAGAAAGCAATATATTTCTTCAAAAGAAAATTTCAGATGCCTCAACTAACATACAAAAAAGAAGCTTGCCTGCTCAACAAACAGACCTACACATCAACCACACAATCATCTTATGTATCGTGCAAAAATTCGGCACTATCATGTTTACCACCAATGCCTATTCCGACAGGCATAAGAAGAGAAACAACCAATGACATTCCAACCAAAAGCCAAATAGATACAAGAAGGCATCAAGGAGATATTTTGATAAACTCAAACGTAAAATTAAGAAAAACAACTCAAGTTTGATACAACATTGTGAATAGATAGACAAAACCACACCTATTGTCAAAATCAAAGAATATCACCCAAACAGCATATATTCATTAAAATCGTAAAAATGAGGAACATGCACACTTGAACATGTAAAAACCTAGACCTGTCACTCCCAGCAAAACTCTCCTACAACTGATAAAATGAAAAACTATTTTCACAAGATAATAAATTAATAATACTGAATGACATAAGTTAGCTTTAGGCTTCCAAAAGTATGTATTGAAATATCACTTTGATATTTTAGTTGGTTCAAGCTAGTTTTCATGTAGTTGACTTCAAATACCCACTGTTATGTACCGCATCTTGAGAAAAACTCCACCGCAACTATGCATTAGAACTACCATTATACAGTTGAATCAAAACCACGATACGGCTCATTGACTGACTATAGAGCAGAACTGGGGAAAACTAAATTAGGTTATCATTAACACAGAGTTGTTCAGATCATTACCATTCCATAAACACCACCAGACAGGCACCCAGAGAAAACAACATCACTATAAGTTGAAGAGATCATCAAGCATAAAGAATAATCGATACAACACTAGTTAATTTTTTTTAGCTTAACACAAAAGGCTTTGAACGACATCGCACCGAGTAATCATGGAAAAGTAACCTGGTTTTAGTATACCCGCAGTGTAAAGGCATGTGATTGCCTGCAGTATAGACATTTTCAAATGGAAGATAATGAGAGCAGCGGCCAAATTTCTTGAACTGCAATGATTTGAGGTGGACCGTGAAGAGGCCAATAGCTGAGAACAGGAGCACCACTTTATTCTCCTCAGCAAACCCTTCTATCCACATGAACAGTCTCTCTTTCTCTGAATTTAGGGAAAGTAGCTTGTCCAGTTCAATAGTTCTTCGCATCACCCATGAAGCAACACCATGGCTATTGGTTTTCCTTTTCCATAATTGGCCGGTGAAACCTGACAGGACGAATAAGCCAAGTCCACCACCCTCTGCACGCATAACCCTGAGGTGGTATTGGTGATTGCTATCATAGAAGCCAGGACCGGTGTTCACTGGCATAGGTATCACAGTAAGGCTCTGCTCGTCCAAATCAAACTGAAGGATGTTCTTTGGAAGCAACCAGCAAAGGGAATCCCCAACCAGCACAGATGGGACCTTGCAAAGCACAGTGGATAAGCGCATTGAGATTAAATTGCTCCATGCGCCAGTCTTCGACGAGTAAACACAGGCGAGACAGTAAACTGCTCCTCGCCGTTGCCAACTAAGACCATCTGGAACGATTCGTCAGTGACCGAGTCCCACACTAGTACCTGGTTCCGCTCCGGGAGGACGACCAGTACGAGGCCATGGCGGCAATCGAGGAGACTGAAGCAGCCGATGTGGTCCATCTTCCTGGATAAGCGCCCGACGTGGACACGATTGGGGGCGTCCAGAGCAGGTATGAAGGAGATGTTGCGAGAATCTTTCGCGAAGAATCCAAGGAAGGGAGGGTTCCGGCGGTGGTGAAGGCGGAAGTGGCGGAGAAAGCCGCGGCCGAAGACGAGGCGGCGCCAGCGATGGCAGACAAGGGAGGTGCGCGAGAGGGAGGAGGGGAGCGGTGGGAGGCGCCGGAGGATCTCAGAGAGGAGGTCGTCGTCGTCCAGCGGCGGCGCCGCCGGCGACATCTCGCCCTGCTCAGAGCTCGTGCGGGAGATTTGTGTGTTGCTGGTGGTGGAGTTGAAGCAGCCGTCGCCGTCTAAGAGCATCTCCAACAGCAACCCTATATAAGCAGCACGCACAAAAACCATCAATTTAGCGCGCGCCGGGCTAAAAACGGTGCTCCAGCAGACTCTATAAGCCAAAAGAAAAAACGTCCAGCGCGCTGGGCTTAAACCTGAGAATGGGTTTTATTTAACCGGCCGCATTGGTTTGGTTTTGTATATGGGCTTCTTTGGTTCAGGTCCTAATGGGCTGACTCTGTGCACAGTTCGGGTTTAATTTAGTTCCGTGGAAAAATAAGTTGGGTTTAGTCAGGTATGGGCTTCCGGCTAGACAGGTTCTAACCCGTGGTTCTTAGACTGATTTGTGCGTTTGGTTCTAACCCAGCAGACTCGCTCGTTGACCTCTCTTCCCCGTTCATTCGTCACCGCTGCCCCTGGCGGCTCGCCGTCGCCGCCGGTCCGCCGCCCCTGCCGGCTCGCCCCCGGATCCCCTTCCTATTTTTCCCGCTCCTCCGCAGCCGCCACCCCTGGCGGCTCGTCGTCCCCGCCGCATCCCTCTCCTCTCTTCCCCGTTCCTCCGCCGCCGCCGCCGCCCCTGGCGGCTCGCCGTCCTTGCCGCCCCTGTAGGCTCACCGTCCCCGCCGCATCCCCCTCCTCTCTTCCCCGTTCCTGCCACTCGTTGTCCTTGCCGCCCCTGCTGACTCGTCGTCCTCGCCCCTGCCAACAAGGTCATCAGGTAGAACCCACGACAGCGAAGGCGGGGCAAGGGATGCAGGAAGGCGTCCTCGCCCGCCCATGGCGGTTGCGAAGTCCGACACCGACGGCGGTCGCATCCCGCGCTCCTCCTCGGCGCGCACGTTCTGGACCTCCTCCACGATCTGCGCGCGCCGCTTCCAGACCCCCGACGACAGCATGGGGCCGCTTGTGCTGCGACCTCTTAGCTCTCGGGCTGCTCGTGCCACCGCCGTCGCCGAGCCTGCCGCTCACGCTCTTGTCCGGGGAGATCTCGTTGTCCTGCAGGTTGATGGACACCGTGCCTTGCTCGGCGTACGGGACAGCAGGCTCGCCTGCGCCTTCAGGATCCCCTTGGGCCGCGGCCGCGAGCCCGTGCCGGTGCCGCTCCGGCGCGCTACGTCGCACTCCGCTCCAGCCACCGTGTCGGCGCCGGCGCTCCGGCGTTGTCGCGTGTCGAGCGCAATCAGGTCTACTGATATGTTTTTGAACCCAGTTCACCAAATGGGTGTGCAATCAGGTTTAGTTTGGTTGGGGTTGGTGGAATGTTGATACCGAACAGGTTTGGTTGGGTTCAAAGTGAAATACGCAGTCACGTGGTTATGGTTAAGGTATGGTGCGGTTCCCAAACCATTCTCAGCTTTAGCTGGGCTGGACATTTTTGCACCGGGGTGCGTGTCATCCAGCGCGCTTGGCCAAACTAGAGCCGAGGCGCGCCAACTGCCCGGAAATTTCACCCGCGCGTGGAACAGGCCCGCTCCCTTCCCTCCGGCGACCGCCGCCCCAATGGAGCCGCCCCTGCGCCGGAATCTCGCTGCCTGCCGCCGGAATCGGGGGCGGCTGGGCAGAGGAACCACGGCCGGCCGGGGTCGCCGGGAGCAAGCTTCGTGGTGAAGGGCCGGCGGCGGAATCGGGCCAGACCTTGAGCGCGTCGCAGGAGCTCATCGCGGTGGAGGCCGGCGGCGCTGCCGCATGACCCAGCTCCCCATCCGCCCGGAATCGCGTGTCCGTGGCCGCTAGCTTGCGAGCTAGCTAGCTGCTGCCTTGCGCTCCCTTGCAAGCTGAGCGAGGCGTCGGCGACACTAAATCGCGTGGCCGTCGGCGGATGGAGACGAGGAAGCTAGCTAGCTCTGAACGATTGGGGGCCTGATTGCGCTTTTCATTTTTGTCCCAGACCCAAGGTCCTGATTGTGAGCTAGTTGGACCTGTTTGTAAAAAGTTAGGGACCTGCTTGCTATATTACTGCAAGCTGCGCGCTGTATTTTAGTGCATCTGATAAACTGAGCGATTCGCGCACTATATTTTAGCGTGTCTGGTAAAGCAAAACAGACACCCAACGCTCTAAAATGTCTTTTTCAGGTTGCAAAAAAAATAGCGCGCCGACGCGTTGGGCAGCTGTTGTAGATGCTCTAGTAAGTTGGAGATTGAACCCAAATTTTGTTCTGTGGGGAAGCCCAAAGTTGGAGATTGAAGCCCAAATTTTGTTCTGTGTAAGAAGTGAGTAGTTACGTTTCGAGAAAAAATGTATAGTTACACAAGGCCTAAGAGATTTTGTAATTGCGTTTGCCCATGGATGTGCTGCCAAAAATAAAACCCGTTCCGTACCTAGCTTGATCGAACTTGCTATAGCTAGTACGCTACATGCATGCACCGGAAAACGCTAACAATAATAACACGTTCGTGTGCGCGGTAAGATTAGCTTACGTGTACGGGTGCATCGCCAAAACAAAACTATCCTACGCAGCATCTGTTGTGTTTGTGTCAAATATTGTGTACGTGTTGGGTTAGGTTTGGACTTAGAGTTGTATTAGGTGTGGATAGGTACGAGTAGTGTTCGAGTCGAACTCTTGTAACCTGGACCTCCCATATAATAAGGGGAGCACCACACGTGTAACCCTATGACGACTTCATAGCAACAGGCACGCAGGGGGAGCCGGCGGCTTGTGCCGGCGCCTAGGGCGGCCAGGGTTGCGGTATCAGTGGGGAGGAGCGCCCGTAGTCATGCCCCGCAGATGTAGGCGAGTTCGCCGAACTACGTTACCAAATCTCGGTGTCGTCATTTGTGCTGTGATTGCTTGTTCCTCGGTAGATCAATTTAGCGCCTACGTCGGTAACAGCATCTAAATCCGATCCGACACGGTGAAGGTTTCTGCTTCCTAGTCGAATTCCACGCCAGACTTTGCAAGCAGGGTCAAACACACCTTCACGATCGCGATATATCAGATTAACGAATTACTCACTATATAAAAGCTGTGCAGAATCGCGCTCTCTCCGCGCTCTCCACCTACCGTAGCAACTACAGTAGGCACTGTAGAAAATCTACAGTGTTGAACAATACGCGGTGGGGCCCATCTGTCATCCTCACATCGTGCTGCTATTTTTTGCAAAAAACTACAAGGGAGCCCAAAAATTACACATCCTTCACAGAAAAAACGCCGCGAAGGACCTGTTTGTAATTACGTTAAACTCTGGGTTCTTTTTTGTAAAAAAGCCATGAACCCCCCTCCTCCTCCTCTCACGCGCGAGCCGGAGGTGGCCGGCGCCGCCGCTGCACGTCCTCGTCGCTCCGCCGCTCGCCGTCCAGATCGACGAGCACTGCGAGGTCCGCCGTCGCCTCCCGCACCTCCTCGCCGCAGATCAGCCGCCGGGACGCCGCCTGGGCGCCGTAATCGTCGGCGCCGCTCCCGCCGTCCTCTACCGCCTCCGCCCGCCGCCACGGCCGCTCCGGCGACCCAAAATGGGCGGCGCCGCCGTCTACAGACTCCCCGCGACCAGGCGCGCTCGCCGCGCGCACGCTCGCGTCCCAGGGCGCGGTGACGCGTCGCCGGCGACGTCCACACCGCCGCGGCCGAGCTAGCCTACCCTGGCCACTGTGACGTCACTATGACGTCACAGATGGCCCACGCGTCAGTTTTTTTTAAATTTTTTTTCCTGTTAAATGCTGTAACATCAATAAATTCGAAATTAAATATACCCACTGCAACAATAAAATAATTTATAACAAAAATGACCACAAAAAAAAATTGCTACTCATGTCGCACGATAAAAAAAATCAAATTTGCATATTTCAATGCTGTGAAACCAATAAATTCAAATTCGAATATACCCACTACATCAATACAATAAATATATCAAAGTATACAAACAAAAAACAGTAACTACTCATGTCGCACAATAAAAAAAATCAAATTTGCATGTTTCAAAATTTTAAATGACTTCCAAATATGTCCATTTTATCCACCGAAAAAATATGCAGAACACATCCAACCGATCAGAAAAAAATAAATACTACCTGCTTATGGCAATAAAGCAAACACGTCTTCAGGATCAAATTTGGTCAACATTTCAAGAAAATTCAAATGCACTTCCTCTAAACATTATTTGCAGAAAAAAATAACAAAATAATATCCTTTGTGATAGATTTAATTTAAAAAATATTACTAACATATGCAGCTGATTATAAAGATAAATAATAGCTATTTATGACATAGACCAAACATGTTTCCATAAAAAAAATAACATATGCTTTATATGCCAACCAACAAATATGTTTTGAAAATCCAAGTTGGTAAAAATTTCAAGATAAATCCAAATGCACTTCCTCTGAACATTATTTAGAAAAAAAAATCATATCCTCTAATTATGAATTGGATTTAAATAAAATTTTAAAAAGATCTGATAACATCTAATATAAATTTAATAACTTCCCAAATTTCCCCACTTTCTAAAAAAAGACATTTCCAAAATTGAATTTAACCACGCGACATTCTCCGAAAAATGAATAATTTTCCGAACGTACACTATCTTTGCATTTCAATGATTTCCAAAATTTCCACACTTTTAGTATTTAGGGATGATTTAACTAAACAATCTCCATTTGCACAGCTATAATTACTGAATGCTCAGAATGGTTAACATTTGGAAATAACCATGATATATTTCCTTTGATTATAGTGCTAAATAAGAATACTACAATCAAATGAAACCATACTTGATCAACTCAATTCAGCTAACATATTCTTTTAAAATAATATAGCTTAAATCTCTCGAATTATGTAATAAAATTTCAAAAATGCTTGATTCAAAACCACCAAATACCTACAAATATCTTAAACGACAAATACCACCCAATTTAAATTTTACCACTGCTACGCGACATAGAAGTTTGAATATTTCAAAATTTTGTTTACCTTGCAAATCTAACCAATTTGCAAACATGAAAATAATTCGAAACAAGTAAAATGAAAACGATTGGTTCACTCTCAAAATAACTCCATAATTATGTACTACCTACCTAGAAGTAATAAAACTTAAATCTACCTAAATATGTACTCACATTTAAGAGAATACCTGATTACATGAATATTCCGACAAAATGCAAATCATTCCCTCTAATTACGTATTGATTTCAAATTGAATTTCATCTAAGTACATTATACATATTATAACTATAACCTTTCCTCACAATATATATAACGCAACCAACAAAAAATACAAACTAGCACAAAATATTCTCAGCAAGAGCGCGTTATAGAATTCAAATAAATATTTATGGTTTATTACAGATATATCCAATCATTCCAATTTGCTAAACATCTGAAAACACTCAAATGACAAACTGCTTATTTTCTTTATGTGTTTTCATTTTTTTCTAATCTTAAAAACACCCCAACTTCAACAATTTCAAAAAACTAATCAATTTTTAGCTGCAAGCTTCTTTCAATTTCAGTAATAAAAGAGTAGAGATCCCATAAGTCTCCTTTCAAATCAAGAAGAATCTTAAAAAAAAAAATAACAATATCAGTAAATGAATTTCTACAATCAAAATTGACTTCCTCTAATTTGATGCATTCAATTTTATTACATTTCATGCAAATGGATGTATCTCTACAAAATCCTATCTAGAAATAATGAAAGAACACAACAAAATGCTCCGACAAAATAAATAGTAATTATTTACGTCAGAAAACACAGAATTTTAACATTTTAAATTGATGAATATTTGATGAAAACCCTACCGCACTTCCTCTTTGGAACAATTTCCAAAACATGAAAATATTTTCATAAATACCCTCACAACAATAAATGCTGATTATTTGTGCCAGACAAAAAAAAAATCATACTTACATATTCCACAATGTTTAATATCTTTCGAACCTACTCATTTTACAAACGCAAATTATTCTAATCTTAAAAACACCCCAACTTCAACAATTTCAAAAAAAAACTAATCAATTTTTAGCTGCAAGTTTCTTTCAATTTCAGTAATAAAAGAGTACAACCAACAGAAAAAAATTCTATAAACACCCATCGCCAAAATATAAAAAATAATATGAAAATAGTAAGGGGAAAAAAAAGATCACCTATTTTCCACAAAAGACAAATAAATTCGAACAATTCAAATTGCCCTACATGTGCACAATTTTATGAGAAAAGCAATCATATTTCACCATTCCAACTCAAATTACAAATATCAATATTTTCATAGTGTCATATGACTTCCAAGTCTCCTGATTCCGCAACCACTACGACTTGAAAATGTGACATTTCCAAAAATTGAAATTCACCACATTTCCCCAGGTTTTTTTTTCCCCCGAAAAACTTTCGTACCTTCCGAAATACAGCTTCAACAATTTTCAGATCTGCACAACTTCAAAATGTAAACATTTTCAACATTTCAATTCCACCACATAACCACATCATACAAATTTGAAAATTCCAAAAAATTCGAATCCTTCGAAACACATAATGCATTTCCTCTAAATACGTAACTACATTAGATATCTATGGCAAAATACAACCACATTTAAACATTTAAATTTGGAAAATATTTCAAGATAATTCGAATGCATTTTCTCTAGTTACATTTAAACATTCATAAGACAATACAAATATGTTTGAACATTCCAACTTGCTAGACTTTTTTATATTTTTTAACAAACTATAAAAAAAATGCTCAGAAAAAAATACTAACTATTTATGGTAAAATACAAACATATTTGAACATTCCAATTTGGTTAATATTTGGATGCAATATAAATATACTTTTCCTAATTGTAGAATCAAATCCAAAAAAGTGCATTCCCACTAATTACGTACTTACGGGAAAAAAAAGCATAGATTTCCTCTAATTATGGATTGATTTTAAATTGAAATTAATAAGTGCTCAAACAATTTATTCCCTACAATTATTGAGTTCGATTAAATATTTAACACAAAACACAGACATATCATACCATCTCAACTAAATTAATATTTACAAATAATATTACTGAACTTCCTTCAATTATGCAGTTCAATTTAATAAATGTTCAACTTGAACTTAACTCTCTCTAATTATGTGGTCAAATTTAAATAATGCTTCATTTCATTCACACTTGAAGAATCAAAAATTTGTTTCCTCCAAAGATGGATTCAATTTAATAGATATTAACACAACATATTTCCTCTAACCAACAAGCTAAATCACATATTTACGGCGAAATAGAAACATAATATTTAGACATAACCATAATATATTCTCTCTAATTATGGTAGGTCGTACGAAAATAATGGCAAAATAAAACCATATTTAACCATTCAAATTTGCCTAACATATTTGCAAGTAATATAACTTAAATCCCTCTAATTATGTAGTTACATTTAAAAAATGATTGTTTATATGAATATTTTCAGAGAATACAAACACGTCTACTCTAATTATGGATTGCTTCCAAATTGAATTCCACCTAACTACATTATACAAATTAGAACAACCACCTTCCCTTACAATATATATACCGCAAATAAAAAAACAAACAAATTATTACAACATATCGTCAGCAAGGACGCGGCGTGTCACCCCGCTAAATTCAACTATCTAAATATTTGAATATTCTACAAAATATATAAAAAAATGTTCGAACGAATTACTATCTACTCATAACAAAATAAAAAACATGTTTGCAAATTGTAATTTCGCAAACATTTTAGCGAAATTTCCTGATATTCCACAAAATATGACAAGAATGCTCCCAAAAAATAACCGCAACATACTTATAGCGAATTACAAATATATTTCAACATTTCAATTTCGCCAACATTTCTAACATCATACAAACAAACTCACAAAAAACTCACAAAATATGACAAGAATGCTCATAAAAATGCTACCTATTAATGACAAAATAAAAACATGTTCCAACATACCAATTTAGCTAACATTTTAGTTAAATATATATATATATATATACTGCACAAAAAAAAAACATCAAGGGCGTGCCGTCATTCAACTAGTCTTGTCCTCAAACACACGTGATGGCGACGACGTGGAAACGCCGGCGAGAAAACACATGCACCCCCGAAGCTGGTCCGGCGTCATCTGCGGCGACTGAATGGATTCTCCCGGCGGTTCTGGTGCTAGAGATAGCTGCACGCTCTGATGCCCGCGCCCTCCTCCGTTGCGCCGCCGCATGTAGGCTCCTCCGCCTCGACGTACTCGACCCATCCTTCATCCGCTGCGTCACCCAAGAAGGAGGCATTCTGCCCCCGTGCATCCTCGCCTACCTCAACACCCACAATGAGATGGCTGACCCGCCGTCACCACTCTCTCTAGTCCACCCGTCGACATCCATGTCCGCTTACTTTTTGGATATCCATATGTCCCCTTACATGTCGCGCTTCGCGGATGACCTCCTCGCCGAGTACTTTCCCGTGACGTCCCGTGGCGGCCTCATACTCCTCCAACGCCGCCAGGCCAGCAACAAACTCTCAAATTTGTGTGTGTACGATGTCATCTCCGGCCATCGTAACTTCCTTTCTTACCCGCCTTGTGTCGACCCGAATCGATGCTTTGACATGTGCGTCTTGCTCACTGTTGCGGACGGCATCGACCACTCCTTCTTTTTGTTTGTGGCTAATCTCGACGACAACTATACAAGCACCATCGAAGTAAGCACCGCCACGTCCATGTGTGGCACTTGGGCACCGGCTGTCACGAGCCACAACAATAGTGGCTTCTCTTTTCAGGACTGGGAACCAATGTACGGAAACATTGTTGTCCTCCAAGGCGGTGTCATCCATTGGCTGGTGCGTAGCCGTGATAAAATTGTGTCCTACAATGTATGCAGAATGAAGCTACTAAGATTCTTGGGTATTGATATGTTCAAGATTTCAGTGTGGCATCAACTTCCACGCGGATATTGGGACTCTGAGGCCGGGATGATTGACATGGAGGAGAAGCTGCAGTCACTCGACACCGACAATGGTCCCAGTCGACCTATTTTTGTCAAGTTCAAATACATTGGAGAGGGGAGTTGCTGCATGCCTTTTTGTGGCGTCCGAGCAACATTACTACTATGCTGCCTGTCGTCCTTGACTTGGAGACGAAAGAGAAGTGTCTGCAACGGTACCCAATTCCCTCGTCCATTGTATTGGAGGTTGATCTGCCATCTCGTTTACGAGCCATGAAAAGATTTTCCTAATTGGCTTTAGATTGTTTTGTATAATCGTAGGCACAACTTAGTTAATTGAGAAAAGACTTGTTTATAAGTGGACCAGCATATATACCGAACCATGTATTTTGTTGGTGTATCAATTAATTATTGTTCTCCATTTTGTACTCTGCTTAATCAACAAATCCTTGGCGAGTTCTGGATCACATAAAGTGGTTTCCATTCCTACAAAATCTGAGTTGGGGGAAACACAGCAAGTACCATGGATGTCCTTATTCAGAAATATCACGTCTGTTAGAGTAATACAATAGAAATATTATGGCTCCAACTCTTACACTTTATTATACACTGCTAAATATTACGAACCAAAAATGGATATAAAACTCAACTTACTACACAGTCAGTTGAGAAAGATCAAACGAACTACGGTCAACTCGGGAGAGTTGACGTGCGACTTGTAATAGTAAATTTTGAACCATTATAGTCAAACAAACTATAGCCTATGGTTGCTTGACTAGGAACTCGTCTACTACTAGACTCTTAGTATCACTCCTCGGCTTCTTCTCCTTCCAGTGTTGCTGTTGGAGGTATGTCCTGTGTTGCTGTTGGAGGTATGTCCTAGAGACAATAATATTTAGTATTTATCTTTACCTAATAATAAAAGCACTAAGGCTTCCGCCTTTTAGTTTGGTAGGTCATTATAATTACCCCTAAAGTTCTACATAATTACCCACCTATGCCACCCATAAGTCAGAAAAACTGTTCGGTATGTGATTTCTTTCTCCCGATCAAGTTGACCGTGTCCTACCCAAATCAGGAAATATCCATCAACCAGGTTTTATTTTTATTTTTGTAGCGAAGATCCATCGACCAGGTGCAGCCAAGGTATTTTCCTTCGTACATACCAAACTCGGACTCCTACCTAATCCTTCTCGATTTCTTGCCCTCTCCACACGAAATTCCTTCCATATATAGATCTCATATGCACGTGATTCTCCACGGAAGATCGAAATCGATCAGAATTTGTCCGCTGATTACCAGCGCCAACCGGTCTCTCCGAACGATCTGCAAGATCGCCAGGGGCCTGTGACCGTGCAATCGCCCGGCGTTGCTCAAGGTTGTTGCTATGTTGATGACAGGCTGCGCCACGGCGGGCAGCTGCACGCGTTCCTCAACGGCTACCGCTGGAGCGCCATGACTCAGTTCCTGGCGCCGGTGTACAGCGGGACTGCTGGATCCGGCGCACGGGCTCTCTTGGCCGACATTGTAGTTGGAGAGTGGCAGCACTGGCGATCGAGAGAAGTCCTCCGCGCGTGCGTTCCTGCTACACCACAACGGCAGCGTGCACGTCCGGACGTCCGGCACGGCAGCAACGGCTCCATCCAACACAAGGCGCGGTGTCATGGCCTTGACCTCCAGACACAGAGATGGACCGGAACACTGAGGCGTGGCCTCGACCTCCCGGGCAAGGAGGCATCCCCGATGACGCCCACGGCGGCGGCGGACAGGCCCTTCCGGCGGACGATACCGGCGTTGTAAAATTACCCATTGGTAATACCTAACCGCATGGACGGAGCATCATCTCTTTGATATTTTGCAAGTTGCTCTAACCGGATGAACTAGAGAAGATGATGAGCAAGCACTCTATGTAGCTAGCTTTCTCTGCTTGTCGATTCTGGTATTTGTGTATCAACTTGACAAGCTCTCAGTTGAAAGCTCATGTGTTCCCTCTGTTTTAGATTTGAGCTGAATGTTCTTATAGAGAACCCCTGATAAGTTTGTGCAGCAGCTGTTGACTGACACTGGAAGTTGCCCAGCCAGCAAAAACTTTATGCTCTTTTGCCCTGTCCGCAAGATCTGCCGAGTCAAGCTAGATCATGGTCTGTCGGATATACTGCATGGAGACTGGTGCGGGAAATTTCTGACGTCGCAAGATCTCTCAGAAGGGAACATATCCTGTTATTTACGATAAGCACAAGTCACAGGAGCACGGCTCGAGTTCACTACAAGACACAACATCCTGTTATTTATCAAAATATCTCTTCCATGCACTTCTGTTTAGGGAGAAGCTATTTTGTTTTTATACAAAATTTTATTGTAGAATCGGAGGAAGAGCAGAAGCTAAGAGGAATCTGAAATGTTTTAGAAGAATTCTCATGTTCAATAAATATCAACCATTTGCAACACACGGTCCACATGGGAATTGGGATTGATCAGGTTCATCGTGAATAGCTGATGGTGGCAAAGAGGATATGTGGCATCACGGGTTGGTTGCTAGCGGCGATGAGGATTTATTTCTCCCGTTGCAACGCACGGGCACATTTTGCTAGTTACCTCTAAAGTTTATTATTAGAGTTTATATCTTTATGCTACAACTGCATTGGCAATTGAATAGTGAGTATTCAAAAGAAAACCTCCAATGCACGTGTAGAGATATAGATAACACCAAATTGTTCCTAGTCTTGTCTCTAAGAGTAGCTTATCATGTTGTTAGATGATCACGTTTTCCTGATCATGGACTTTGTATAAGTCACACAACTATAAAAGTATATTGTAAAAACAGTAAATAGGCAATTAAATATAGCAAATGGCATCATTAATATACTTGTTTGATCATATCTTCTCCAATTCATCATATCCCACTAAACATAATAGTGAAGGCAATTGTATCATATGGAACTCGATCATGTTAGGAAGCTCACGAGACCTTTGCATTGAGAAACATGGACGAGAGATAACCATCAAGATACTGATATGCATCCGAAGTTCGAGGTTGAACTACTCTGGCATCGCCATAGAGGTGGCAGCAGTGGTGTATAAGTCTCTGGTGATGAATTCCCCCTGCGATATAGTACTGACAGAGGGCTCCATATCCGTAATCGCGATGGCGATGACTCTATATCATATTTTTCTGAAGCATCTCCTCCTTTAGGGCTTATTTCTCGCGACTATATATAGGCGAAAGGGCGACACGAGGGGAGCCAGGGGTGGTGGCGCGCTGATGTATGTAAAATACATACATGAACTTTGCATTATATTACATGATATTTCAATCATATTTGAATCATATAAAGGTTATATCATTGTTTTATATTGATTTTGGGAATATTTCACAGTTTTCCCATTTATTTGAAATTAACCCTGCAGAACCAGAAAACCCCTTTTTCCATGTTTTTGTCTTTCAGGGACTCAAACGACGTCCAAATGACTTAAGATTTTACGGGTCCCAATATTTGGAAGGAAGAAGACGTACGAGCCATGGATCCACGAAAAAGGAAGTCCGAGGAGGGAATTAGGTGGTCCCACGCGGCCAGATTCCCTGGCCGCGTGAGGCACCCTCTCTCCCCCCTCGTGGCTCCGATGCCGTCCGTTTTCGTCTCCGTGGCTTCGTCTTGACCTAAAACCGAGTATAAAAATAGTCCCCGAGGAGTTTCGCGAGGAGGCGGCGGAGAAACACAAAACCACGAAATAGAGAGTCAGAAGGCTGTCGCCGGAGAAGATTGGAGGGTGGAATCGCCGCCGGATCACCTCCGAAGGCTCCTCCATCCCCCCTCCGGAGTCTCCATCAACACCACCGTCAAGACCAGCACCATCTCTATCATCATCTTCGTGATCCACTTCACCCCCCTCATAGTTTGAGATTGTTCGAACCCTAGCTATTGTCTAAGTACTATTCTACATGTTTGTGAATTGTACTTGTCATTGTTTTGTGGGGAGATTATATTTTCAGATTGTTGTATCACTTATACCATTGAATCATATCATGTCTTCGCGTTGTGAGTAGTTCTCTCATGTTCCTGGGGGCATAGATGGATTGACAATGATTTCCACTTAACATGTATTGAGTATTTGGTCAAGTTTTTATCTTTTATGGTTATCTTATTGTAGTGCACACATATGTTGAGTAATGCATGAAGGTGATCACACTAATGTGATGGAATGGGTAGGACCTGGGAGGACACGTAAACCTGTGGTCTAATACATGAAGTACCATTAGGAGGGGATTTATATCGGGGACCTTAGAATTTAAGGCTATGGTGGGACTCTATGTCTTAATAACTCTTGTGCAGTCATTTACTTGGCCATAAGAACCATCATAAGGGGTTTAGTTTATTTATTTAGCTACACCTAATTATGGCTCCGTCCAAAGAAGATTAAAACTTGACAAAATGTTTACCTTGTTGTTCTGAAATATCTATGCCATGAAATCCATGTAGCCCTTGGGAACATTTTCCACGCATAAGAAACACACACTTAAGCTTGTCCTCTTGCTGCATAGAGGATTGGGCTTTCTCTCTTTGAGAGCTTTCACTCATTATATTTTATTTTCAGCTTTTTACTTTATTGCAAACTCTACACCAAAAACCCAAAAACACTTGCATCATTTAATCATTTTAGTTTGTCTAGTGCATAGATAATAAGAGAAGTGACACTCTTATTTGAGAGGATAAATACTTATACCTTCTACTCCTCGTGGGATCGATACTAATACTTACACATTGAAGATTTCAACGATCCCCTATACTTGTGGGTATCAAGACATTTTCTGGCGCCGTTGCCGGGGAGTGTAGCGCTTAAGTTTTTATTCTTGTTTGCACTAATATTTATTTTCAGTTTTGCATATACTCTAGTTTACTTTCAGTTTTGCATTTAGTTTAGTTTTGCTTTCAGTTTTAAATATCAAAACACAAAAAAAATTATAAAATGGAAAATACCATAAAAACTTCTGGTAGGGAATGGATGTTGGATTCTTACTCTGGGTACATGAAAGCTGCTAAAATTGCTAAGGAATTTAGAGAGTCAACAGAAGGGATAAGACTAGAAGGTTTCATGAAAAGATTAAAATATATTGCTGGAGAGTGGCTTTTATTCCATAATAATACAACTTGTTGCTTTAAACATAGAAAAAGACACTTTGGATTTCAATGTAAGTTCCATGAAGAACGTGTCATAGCATCTTACAATACTAATGATTATACTCATTTAGGGATGGAACAAGTAGAGGAATTTGTTACTTATTATGCATCTTGTGAATTGCACACCTTTGCTTATGAAATGAAACTTGCCCTAGAGTTAAGAGATTTGAAAAGGAGGTCACACTTATTTTTAAACATTGCATAGCCAAGTTCTCTCAAAATATTTATGTTGTTGACTATAAAGAGAGGAGCAAGGTTCCCCAAGAAAGTACTGATGTTTTGCAGGAAGAAGATGATGAAAACATAAGCTTGGAAGAGAAGTATGTGAAGAGGAGGATAAAAACCTAAGCTTGGGGATGCCCGTGCAACCCCAAGAAGATGATGAAAATGATGAACAACTAGAGAATGAAGAGAGGGAACTTCCACCTTCACCACCTATGGATGAGGGTAACACTAAATTTTTTTGATGATAAACTTTGTTTTATGATTCTGATATGAGGAGGAATATCAACCTATGCCTAATGATAACATTATTGATAATAATTTTGAATGATGAGGAGTATGGTTTAGACATGTTTTATGATAGTACTCTAGATGATGACCTATGCTTGATGATCCTCCATGTTTAGCTGTTATTACTTTATGTGAGGATAAAAATGATATACTTGCTGTTGTGACAAACACTCACTTATGAGAGTCCTACTTTATTTTTGAATTCTCCTATTCACACCATGGAGGAGAAGCTTTTATATGTTGAAAAGTACTTATGTGGGCTGAAATTATCTTGCACTAATAACCATTCCCCACAACCATCATGTTTATGATGTTTCTTGCAATTATTTTGAGAGAGGAAAACACTAATATCTTACATGATAGTTTTAATAATCCTTTATATGTTCCTAAGTTTGCAAAGTTGCACCAATCTAATAGTTTTTTTCAAATTTGGTTCCACTACTTGTAACTATTATGAGAGAGGAAGAAAGACTTATCTTTATGTTTCTATGTTATTTAAAATGCAACCTACTGATCATTACATGCATTGGTTACCACAAAATTGCTGCTATTTATTCATATATAAAATGCCAATGCATAGAAAGGAGTTAGACTTAAAAGTTAATGGTTTAATGTTTTTGGTGTGCTCTTTATGCTTTTATTTCCTATTCGGTTTGAGCACACCTTTATATCTTGAAACATGAAATAACTTTACCTACTGTTTTCTAATTGCTAGTTTAAGATTTTCACTTTATATAAAATTTGGGAAAGTAAATGAGAAGGATGAGTAATGGAGAAGTTGGGGTCGACCTTGAACATGTGTTGTTCATGCCAATGGAACCATTGCAAAGTCTCTATCATTAAAACTTTTCCCAAAGCTAAAACCAAATAAAAAGAGTGTTTATGTTGTATATATTTGCTTCTTCTTTTGCCCTTTTGCTAAATCAAAAACAACAAAAATATTTTCTTTCTTCTTTATTTGTTTCTCTTGATTCTTTCTTAGTTCTTTTTGTTTCTTTTTATTTCTTTTATCTTCAGTTTAAGTTTTGGTTTTTGAGTCAAGGTGCTTGTTTACTACTGTAACAACACCTTTGTATCTTATTTTTCATCTTTATGGCAAGAATAACCTCTTTTGAGAGGTAGGATCAAACAATAGTGATTTGCTGTCCAGAAAACAGATTCCTAAGCTTCACTGCGAAAAATGTTAGAAATCACAGAAGAGAATTTTGACCTGATATTTTACGACAGCAATATTCAGTTATTATTACACATTTCATTAGTTCAAAGTTTTCTGATTTGAGCAACGTAAGTGCCTCTGAAAATTCACTCTTTACGGGCTGTCCAGTTTTTGACAGATTCTGTCTTTATTTTGCATTACTCTCATTACTTGTGTTTTGTGTGGTTCTATTGATCAAAGAGCAATACACAACCATAGTAACAGTAGCTAATGTTTAGAATCAACTCATGATATGTCTTTGCTGTACCTATGTGGATTTAATTTATGGAGACACTAACCCCTCTAATCAAGTTTTATGATGAGTTTTGTGTAAAGAGAATTTTCAAGTGGAAGAGTTGAGGGTGATGAACAATGATCAAGAGGGACAAACACTCAAGCTTGGGATGTTACCCCTAGGCTCACTCTACATATATCATGTAAGTACAAGAATTCAAGCTTGGGGATGCCAAGCCACCTCACTCCAACCATCTTGATACCAAGTAAGTAAGCCTAGCTATATGGCTATAAAGAAACGCTTTACGGGAGGCAACCCGGTTGTTTTTACTTTTGATTTTCTTTGTGTCCTCTTGCTGTAACAAGAGACTTAGTTTTTAGTTTAGTTTCTGGAATTTTCAATAAAGTGCCAAGTTTTACCTATTTTGGATTGAAAAAGTTGCTCATTATATTCGGAGATTTTATTCCAGCACGAATCTGTGCACGGTATGATTTTTAATTCCTATTCTGTAACTCCGATTAAGCTCAAATTTGAACTGTAGTTGCAACTTTTCATCCTCTGTATGCATGAATTTTTGCAGATTTTTTGGACATGTCTAAGTAGGGTAAATAAATACGTTTTGCTGCTGCTGTTTTTCTGGACAGATTCTGTCCTATTTTGTTTGATGCATTCTTTGAACTTTTAAGTTTAATCTTCTTGATTGACTTGAGTTTATGAGGAAGCATACAACATTATACACTTGCTGGACACTTAATATGAATTTTGTTCATGAATTTCTTGCAGCAAGCATTCTATCTTTTGTACCTACTAATGTCACCCCACAGAAAAGAGATGGGAGAAAATTTTGTGTTGAAGTTTTTTCACAGGGATTAGAGGAGATGCACCAAGAGCTATCTAAGGATGGTGAAGACCATAAGCTTGGGGATGTCAAGGCACCCCACTGGACCAAACACTCTCGGTTTGCACACGTCTATTTTCTTTTCTATCAACGCATTACTATCGCATAAACTTGGAGCGTCCTTTTATTGTTCTTTTTATTTTTGTTTTGCTTTTCGTAAGACCATCACTATCATTTATTTTATGGGAGAGGTACTGGAATTTTGGGTTGAATTAAGTTGGATGCTATTAAAAATATTGGGATAGGGATGTTTGAGTTGATTCAAAAAGATACATATAGTTGCATGATTCATGTGCTTTTAATGAGTATTAATTTGCAAGTGTTTTATCAAGAGCTATCTTTTATTCATGTTTTGATGCTGAATGTTACTTTACTTTGTTTAACATGGATTGATTAGTTCTATGGACACTTATGCATGCATTTAGACGGTCAACTTTCTCCCTTTTGCTAGCCCAAAAATTCCAACAAGTAAAAACTTGTTTTCCAACACCTCAACCAAAGTTTTTCCAGTGAGTCCACCATATCTACCTATTAGCTTTATTCTATTCCAAGTATGTTTATCATGTTATATTGTATTATCTATGCTTCCAAATTAAAATGCTTATGTTATTACTTGTTATGGGAAAAGTTGGTTAAAAAGCTCTCACGAACTTGATGCACACTTTACTTTTATTGCACTTAATAAACTTGAACCATTGTGATTAAAATTATGAAGTTGTGTGCTTGACAAGAGTCTTGGTTGGGAGTTAGCTCATATGTGCTGTCACATGGCAAGCTTTCAACGTGCTCTTAATTATGTTTAGTTGATATCATGTACTTTTGTTTATGGATGCCTAACATTGTGTGAAATAATTGTGGAAACTTGGTAAGTTTGAGGAGTGAGTATAAATGGCTAGAGAGACGCCTGGGCGGCTAACCCAAGCCATGTGAGATACATGGTGGAAATTTACTTACATGATAGTGGACCTTCAATGATGTACATCACAATAAAAAGCTACTCCAATGGTAAATAAAAGAGTGTTGAGGTTGTCCACTTGTTTGTTTGTCTTGTCATTTTGACATGGGCTTGTTCCATGTCCTGGGACAAGAGGTACCCAGTTGACGCTCTTGATGACGCTATTATTACTTGCAATGACTGTAACTTAAACTTGCTTTGTGGCCCGAGTTGAGTAGCCAGTTGGAGAGGTACTTGTATTCACGGGGCATGAGGCATTCAACCCATACTTTGTCAGGCACATTACTCATATTTGCTTTCACTTTCAACTTAACCATTCAAATGCTATGATAGGGGTAATGGGAGCTCCACACCAATGAATACCACATTGCAAACATTAACTTAAGTAGAAGCATTTGGAAGCTAGATGAAACTTATTCATGTTTTACCTCTACTTATTTATCTATCTTTTCAGAGTGTCCACTTTTATATTCAGTTTTTACAAGAATACTCTATGACTATTATAGGATGTTTTTTTACTTATCATTTATGCATACATTGGTCCATAGTTCTTTCTTCTATGTTACACTTTGTGAATTATTATTTAACATCCTTTCATTGAATATTTGATATCACTTTATAATCTATCTTGTATATTGCTACTCCTTTGAGAATGAATCATTTGACTTTATGTAGCAATAGTAATCATTTGATTCTACGCTACACTCGCAGTCCCCATGCTCGTCGCTGCTCTCTCTGTAGGAGTGCGGCCTCCTGACACGTCGACACGTCCATGCCTTCTGACTGGTGGGTACAGCTGCCGCTGGTGCTTGAGTTCAGGTCGACGTCCCCACCCGGTAAGCCGGCGACGGCGACTGCGAGGGGAAGGCGGGAGCGACTGCTCAAGTCAGGCGCTTGGGGTTGGCCTCCGTGTCGGGCCGTTGGGCAGCGGCATCCTGGCACACTTCGCTCCAGTCTCGATGGTGGTGCTCAACTCAGGCGCCGCCGTGCCGGTGTAGGATCCTGTGGACCGTGCTGACGCAGCAGATCAAAGCAATGGATCGACATCACCACCAATCGAGCTGAAGGACTCGGAGAAAAGTATGGTACCAGGGTTGGAAGACGATGGATCTGGCTGCGACGCTGCGTCGATGGGTTTATCGAGGAGAGGACCGGGGCGCGGAGGAGGAATTGTGGACCTTGGTGCGGTCACAGCCGGAGCCGCGCGAGAGGGAGCGCGGAGCCCCTGCTAATCGAGTGAGGCGAGTTCGCGGAAGGGGAACGCGTGTCGGGCGCGAGGTGGAGGAGGCCAGCGGCGGTGGCGCTGGCGTGGTGTCGGGGGCGGCGACGCCCGTGTGATTGAGCCCGGAGGCGGCCGGCAGGAAGAGGAGAAAGGGATCGAGAGGGTCAACCACAGGCAGGTTTTTTTTTTGGGCTCGGCGCCTCGGCCCATTTGGTTGCACGTGAATGCGAGGAGAGATCAGCGCGAGGGGGCGACGTAGGATGACTGATGATGTTGGACGAAACAAAAGGGAGGGCGTACGAGAGGAACGAAACTTTTCTTTTAGATAGGATAGGAGATAGGAGAGAATAGTCGCAAACACTACAGGGAAAAAAATTTATGTGCTTTGAGTTTGCTTGTGGGCTTTCTTCCAGTGGGTTTAATTTCATCACGGTTTGGTCATCTGCTTCCAGTCCACATCGTGGCTGCTGCTTCGAGAGTTCCCCATTTCCTACCACATGAGGTGTGAGCAGGGCGAGATGGGTAGCCGCCGGCGGCTGGCCCGCTCGCCAGCGACGGTGGCGCCGTTGGACGACGACGACCTGCTTTCCGAGATTTTCCTCCGCCTCACGCCGCTGCCATCCTCGCTCCCCCGCGCCTCCGCCGTCTGCAAGCGATGGCGCAGCCTCGCCTCTGACCCAGCTTTCTCTCGCCGCTTCCGCCGCCACCACCGCCGCAACCCTCTCCTCCTCGGTTTCTTACACGAAAGTGGTCACGGTCTATCCTTCGTTCCTACTTTGGAGGCTCCCAATCGGGTTCCGCCCGGGAGCTTCTCCCTTGACAACCACCTCTGGTTGCTCGGGTGAAGCCATGGCCTGGTATTAATCTTCGACCAGAAGCAGCGCCAGTTCCTGGTTTGTCACCCCATCACCGGCCAACAGAACCGGCTAGCCCATCCCCCGGTGTTCGATAGGGCCAACGTCCACGGGGCGGTGTTCCGCTCTGCTGCCGGAGACGTCCAACACTTCAAGGTGGTCTTGGTACGGGCAGAGAGCACGTATACGCCAAATAGACGAATGGTCGCCTGCGTTTACTCGTCAGAGACCAGGTGTGGGGTAATATCATCTCAACACCAATTCCATCTGGTAGTGGCACCCGGATTTTCATGGAGCCCGCTGTGCTGGTTGGGGATTCCCTTTACTGGATAGTTCTTGGTAGTCTGTCAAATATCATTGAGTTTGATCTGGAGACGGAGAGCCTATCTCTGACGCGGATGCCTATCTGTGATATACATGGGGTCCTCTGTTTCACAATCATGACGACAGAGGGCGGTGGGCTGGGTTTTCTCTCCGTCTCAGGCTTCACCGCCCAATTATGGAGGAGGAAGACTGATTCTGATGGTGTTGCATCATGGGAGATAGAAACAACTATTGAACTGGATAGGCTACTTTCCCTGAATTCAGATTCGGATGTGTACCCAACGATACATGGCTTCGCCGAGGACCATAATCTGCTGTTGTTGAGGACTGATGTCAGCCTCTTCACTCTCCATCTTGAATCATTGCAGCTCAAGAGACTTCCGAAACCCCAAAAGTGGCATCACTATCATGCATTTCAAAGTGTCTATGCTGCAGGTAATAGCATGCCTTTGCACTGCTGGTATACTAGAACCAAGTTTTGTTTCAATTCACGCCCCCTTTTGTTAAGGTAACCATTTAAGTGGTGTCGTATCAATTATTCTTTTGGTGATTCATGATCCGTTCAACATATAGCACCGGTGTTTTATAGTGTTCTTTCCTCATGCTTGTGTGGTGTTTATGTAATTGTTAGGACCTATTTACTTGCTTAAGGTGTCTGATTTGGTTCATGTCACAATTTCTTCTCTAGCTAAGATTAGTAAATTAATTTATAATAATTGAACAAATTTCATTATTACCTGTATATTGGTAATATTGGTATATAAATGAACTGTATAATTAGAGACTACTATATAATATTGGTATATAAAGACTACTGTATAATATTGGTATATGAAGACTACTGTATAATTAGAGACTACTGTATAATATTGGTATATAAAGACTACTGTAGCGCCGCACTGTAGCTACTGTGCGACGCTACTGTAGCCGGACGGCTGAGAGCGCGCGGTTTCGTCCATCTTTTATATACTAGGAAAAATGCCCGTGCGTTGCAACGGGAGAAAATTTCGCGTCGTTCAAACTCATAATCGTCCTATGCAACATATCGACATCGGCTCCGTTGACGAACAATCATTAATTTTGATGGATGTCCTTGGGTTTGTTGAGAAGATGACAGACTAAAAACAAACTCTTTTATTGCAGCCCCCTATTAATTCCTTTCTAATTCACGTAACATTTTTTATAAGATAGAACCGTATAATGCGATGTTTAGTTGAAACACTTTCGATTCGATAATTCATAATTTTGCAATCTATGTTTATATTTCGTTTAGATATGTAGTCTATGGATTTTTATGTGAATTTCTTAAATTATCAGTTGAAAAAGGTATAAAAAGTCTTAAGTCTCGATGCTTTTTTTCAAAACCACAACATGTCATAGTTTTTCTTTAAAAACTTGAAATGAAACGCTCTTCTTATTTAGTTCAACGGGATAAATAAATTCCTGTGCATTGCAACGGGATAAATAAAATCTGTGGCATTCGTTGCAACGGGACACAAAAATAAGAAATTTAGAATCCACTTGTTGTGTCATTTCATGGCACAAAATTGTATCAATGAAATATTCCAGTCGAGAGCAAAAAATGGCTAGTCTTTCTAGTATATCTTATCCGATTTTACCACGAAACACTCAGGAAAATCACATTTTTTGTTTTTGATAATTTCAAACTCAAATACAATTTTAAAAATGTACTCAAGCAGAAAAATCATTGCTGAAAGCATTCCTCTTTTAACGTTTTTATCACAATAAATCTTTTAGTACTGCTTGATCTCATAAACGGAGTAGTTCAGACTTAGTCATGTCATCACACATTTTTTTCCATCCAAATTATTTTCATGAACTCTTCTTTTATTTCTAAACTTATCCTAAATGATTTTGTCGACAATGTGTCTCCGTCTGTAAAATTGTTTAGTCAAACTGTTGCAAAAGAAAAAAAAAAGGTTTTAGAATCTGTGTGAGAGAGAGCAGCCAGCCCGGCCAGGGAGAGGCGCGAGGCCCTGCCAAACGTGAACGAAACCCTAGCATCCCTGGTCATTTTGCACCTACACCCCCGCCGCTTTGTTTCTTTTCGCAATTGGCTCCTTCCCCCATCTTCACAGCCACCACACTCATGGGCACGCACGCAAAAACCATCAGATGCACACACGCACATGGTGCCCGGCCTCCTTCCTTGCTCCCCGGTCGCGTCGGGACCGCCGGCGAGCAACCCAACCAGCCAGCGCCCCTCTCTCTGACTCCTCCTCCCTCTGACCTCTCCGCCTCCATGTCTCTCGCCATGGCCAGTAGGGCCCCTGCTCCGGTCGTTGCTGGAGCACCAAGCGCCGGCTGGCGACCTTCACCGTCGACGAGGTCTAATTGCGCCTCTACTCATTCTCCTGGTCGACGTCGCCAAGGGACCGCGCGCGACTACGCCCTCCACGCGCAGCTCTTGCTCCAGTGGCAGCTCCCCCTTGCTCCCGCGACGACCGACGGCATCGCTGCCCTCCTCGCCTCGCCTCCAAGCAACAAGCTCCTGCCGCGCCTGGTTGTTCTCTGTCCAGCACCTTGGGAGCCCTGCTGCCGCTCCTCCCCATCCTCTGCTTTGCCACCGCAGGTCGGCGCGTTGGTGGTCCGTCCTGGGGACTGGTCGGGGACCCCGCCCGCGGCGGAGGTCAGTCCGGCGACGAGCAGGAGCACGGAGACGGCGTAGGACCGTAGGACAGGTTGGGTGGTATGGGAGCGGGGGGAGAAGCGAACAAAACAACCGTACCGGTGCCGTGGCAATTAGTTGTATTTCGTGGTTTGGTGGGAGGGCAAAACCGGAAAACTGGAACCGATGACATTAGTTTGTTATATGAGTTTTGGTGGGAGGGTAAAACCGGAAAGAAAAATGACGTACCACAAGAAACCTTAATGCTTTTATTATTAGGTATAGATAGTTGTATAGTGTAATGTGGTGTCCTGGGAAACCTCGAACCAATGCGTAGTGAGGAGAAGTCAGGCCCAAAGCTGGGCTGGACCTTCAAGCCCACGAGGGGATGCTAAATAAAGGGAAAAAATAAATTTTCACATTTATCTAAACTACTATTAATAAAATATTAAAAGAGCAAAACATTAAGGGGCTGTTTGGTTTATGCCCAGGCTCGCCCCGCCAAACCGAGGGCACGCCAAATTTTTGGTGGAGGATTCGCCCGCCTCCGTTTCGCCAGCGCGTGGGCGCAGATTCTGTTGTACCGACCAATTTTTTGGCGTGGCTTCGCTGGTTGGGTATCAATCCAAACGCTAGCATATGCCATCAGTCAACGCCAACATTTTGGCGTGGTAACTGCAGGGCACGATCCAAACATCCCCTAAATTTGAGCCGTTCAATATTTGATCAATAATCCAGAGTTGACAACCCCATTGCCGTGATTTTGGCCGGAATGGAACCCCCAAGCTGCACCCAACTTACCGCCCAATCTCGTCGCCACCTCCACCGATTGCCCTGATTTTGGCCTAAATGGAACCCGAGCCCTCTACCACGACCCCGCCACCCACTCTAGCTGGTGTGATGCTGCCGGAATTGACCCACGTGGCCTCACCGGCACCAAGAAAGAGTTTGGGGGTAAAGAAATGTGGTGCGGCCTGCCAGCGCGTCACCTTCCAAGGCCCCTAAGGCAGCGGCAAGGTCACGTCAGCGACAGTGACGGCAGCCGGCAGGACACCCTCCCCTTCTGCTTGCCCGACGCCAAGCAGGCGAGGAAGCCGACGGAGGCGACACCAACGAATCCTCTTGCTCGTACCGCGTCTTCGGCCACCCTTTCACCTCGCCGTCCGGCGCGTCGGCCAAATTGCCCGAGAGGTACGAATTTTTGGCCTTCTCTCTTCGACCGATGGAGTGCGGTGGTGACTAGTTGCTTTTGTTGAATGTAGTCCAGATACAATGGAGGTGGCCGATTTCATGACTCAGTTGGACTATGATATGACATATTCGATGGAGGTGGCCGAGGAGGAGGTTAATGATCCCATTGGCACCTATAATTCATGGGAACATAATTTGATTCATAGTTATACGAAAGAACATCACAGTATGATGTATTTCTACAAGATTTGGAAACACTTTTTTTAGGCGTGTCTTTTTTCCGAAAAGGACCCTGGAATTAAAGAAACACCGAACGGTACAAAACATTTCAAAAAAAAAGAAAAATACAACGAAATCCTTGAGATGCCTTTCGTCTTCAACCTTTAGACCGTGTCGACAGCGCACCGCCGCTGACGCTCCTCCCTTAGCCGGCCTGACGTTGTTGTTTGCGGACAGAATGTCGCCGCACGGGTCTAGAAGACCACATCCGTCCTAGAGCCGAAGAAGAAAGAAGAACCGCCGATGAAGCTCCTTGACGATCCGGAGAACGCCACCACCAGAAGAAATCCTCAAGACCACACCACTCCCACAGGCTTCTGGACGTTGCTGCCAAGATAGGACAGAAGCCGAGGAGACCTTAGTGAAACGAGGTGCCACCGCCCCAACAAACCTTGACCCTAAGACCCGAAAACGGAGCCCTCCCGCCGACGAGGACCAAGATCCACCGTGCCTCCATGGCCAGAAGGCCACATAGGCCGGGCAGATCGACGAGGACGGTGTGTCTTTGAATAGTTGTGGCACCCCGATCCAGATGATCGAGCTACCCCATATACCAGCCCCAGAAACACTGGATATATGATAACTTGATACACAAGGACATAACCAGATATATTTAAGGCTCCGAGTTTGGACGGTTACAATATATTACAACACGGGGTGAGGCTCCGGCGGTCGCGCAACACGCGCACACAACGGTATGTACATTATTTTTCTAACATCGAGCCTCCATCAGAGATCGCAGCGGGTACGTAGGTAGTAGCGTGGCACGGCGGCCTTATTCCACGGGGTTCTGCCTGGGACACTGGTTCCTAGTTCTCGTACAGCGGGTACTCGGCGACAGGTGCAGCGGGTCTGGCCACATGAAAAGCTAGGTGAGTACATTGAATGTACTCGCAAGACATTAGCCAAAAATCAAACAAGGCCTATCTATATGGCATGGCATAAGTTCGGAAAGTAGCATGGTATAAGTTCGGGTATACAAGTGCGAGTCCAAACTTAACGGTTGGACTTAACTTACCTACTTACCTTAGTAGGGACGTTTCGCGTTATCGAGTGAGATCACGTTTCTCACCCAACAACTCGTAACCACAACTAGGCTTCCAAGCCTCTAGCCAACTATGGCTTAATTTATCGATTCTCAAGTCCTTAGCCAACTCTTGCTAGACTCTCGAACTTTCACGTGACTGTTGGGTTTACATTAATTATTTCTCCAAGTTCGACTGGACTGACTCATAGCGTGACTTGACCCAAACACCGTCCCATAACCTATGGACAAGGCTAGATTCTAGATTTACACTCTCGAGAGGTGGCAACTTTTATCCACACGCTGAAGTCTAAGCTTGTACCGCCGGTACCGAAGTACTAAAACCGATCACGGCGAACAGTACAAACCCACACTTCCACGGCTGCTTATTTTACCCAGACACTCCCTATGTAGCCACCGACACGCCCGAGGGACCAAGTCTTATGACGAAGTGAATCCGGCATGCCCCCAACAGATGAGCGACGCCTAGCTCCGGAACCATCGCAAGACTAGCCCCGACCACAAAGGTAACCGACTAGACTTGCCAAAAGGGTGGCGTCAAAGGAGGCTTGATAGAATACTCGGCCATGGTCTGCCCATGTGAACGACGCGTGGTTGTGCTTGTTGTGTCTGGTGGGTGGCACTATGTGACTCAATCTAGTCGAGGGACGTGGTTATCTTCTTAGTCAATTTTAATTACCACCATGAACCAAGCAATAATGATATTTACAAGGTGGTTCAAGCAATAGCATAAAGTATACATTGGTAGCTATGGCGGTTCCCCCAGCCGGCGTCACCGTGAAACCATGTTCGCAGAAAATAGTACAGTGGGTTAGTCGGATGACTATGGCGGTTTCCCCAGCCGGTGTCATCAAAATAATAAACTGAAAAGCAATTATAAGAAAGAAAGCATCCATTCCACTCGAGGTTTAACCTGACGTGGTGTCAGCAATCTTGGCAAAAAGAACCAAATGGAAAGCAAATGTCCCAAGCGTCGCAGTCCAGGTGGGCTTACGCCAACCACGTTTGACGGAGGGATAAGAAGCAAATAACTCTTTTGGCAAATGCCCCCAACTCTGAGGATCATAAGACGACATTCGTCTCTCCTCACCTCGGCGAAGAAGAAGAAGCAAACAAAGCCACGCAAGTGCGAGGCGCACAGTTGTAATGTTTCCCCATTCCTTTGACTGTGGCGGTTCCTCCGGTCCATCGCCTTGGGAATGGGGGTGATGCGCAGATAAGTAATTATAAAGTAATTGCGATAATTTAAAATGCAACATGGCATGTGAAGTGCAATAGCAATCAACTTAAGCAACCAATTTAATTTCTAGGGTTCGACCAAGTTTGAGATTCGGTTGATGGCTTGCCTTCAGTAGTGGGGTAGGGTTCCGGAACAACTTCGACTTCCTGGGAGAGGTTTAAATCTAACATAAGCATAAATAAAGCATCACAAACCCTTCCTAAGCCATTGAGTAAAGGACTAAGCAAACAAACTCCAAATCAATTTATTTTGATGCCAATGGATAAACAATTTCAAAACAAAGCTGGCAAAATTTGTTACATATTTTTCTGACTATTTTTGAGAGAGATATGCCCTTTTAAAGTTGGGATAAATTTTTGCCTATTTTCAAACAGAAAAAAAACAGAAAACGTTTCGGTTTATTAATAAAAACCTGACTAGGGGGTCCCACATGTCATAGACACTATTCGAAGCGTTACCATGCGCGGGAAAGAAGAAGAACAGGGCGGCCGTCTCCGGCGAACTCACCGGCGGCGATTCCAGGGAGCTAGGGCGACGGGGAAGTGAGGGAGAGGAAGCAGAGGCTCGGGAGGTGTGGCGCAGCTCGTTCGTGCACCCACGCTTGACGGAGAGGTCGGGCTGGAGCAGAGCTTCTACTCCCGCGGCTCCGGCGAAGTGTCGAGGAAGGATACGACGGCTCCGGCCACCGTTCACCCAGGCGAGGGCGGCGGAAGCTCCATAGAGGTCCAGATAGGTGGCGTGCGGGCTGAATCGGCGGGGGAGGGGCTGCTGGAGAGGATTTCGAGCGGATCCCGAGCGGCGGTGGCGATCTCGATTCCGGTGCTGTGGTGTTCTTCGGGCTCTGGTACTGCGCTGGGGGAGGATTGGGAGAGTGAGAGATGTGGTGTGGTGCTCGGAGAGGCCTGGGGTGGTCTTCTTATACCATCCGAGAGGTGGCCGCCGTTAATGGTGCGGCGAGGTGGCAGCAGCTGCGTGGGGTTGTTCGAGCGGCTCGTCGTGAAACCGGTGGCACAGGAACGCACGCGGCACAGGAGGAAGGGAGTGGATGAGCTCGGGGGCGGCTGAGTAGCTGACGGAGGGGCCCCGGGCGGCGCTGTGCTGAGCGGCGCGTCGGGAAGCGTCGGTGGCGCGTGCAGAATCCCTCTCCGGTGACGCGTGGTGGCTGGGCGAGTCAGGGAGAGGAGGGGAACACGCTGGGCGTGGTTTGGGGTGCGGGAAGCAGAACGGCGATGACCACAAGGTGGCGGCGCCGTCGTGCACGGGAACGTCGACGGTGATCACCGTTCTGGACATGCCAGAAGCGGCATCGACACGTTTCTCTCGACTCCGTGCTCCAAACGCGATGAGGTTTTCACCACTGCACGCCAAATTCGAAAACCAACAACTTTGCTGACTAAAGTTTTTGCAAATTCGGAAGTTGGTGCGACTAGAAGTTTTGAAAAACAACACCGGTCAAAATGAAAACATTTATTTTGATGAAGCAAAACATTTTTGTTCTGGCCAATCTTCTGCTCTGAGGTATAGACACACCTTGTGCTTGCATCCATGCCCTTGCCTCACACTTGAAAAATCATTTGCCTAGATTTTAAAATCATTTGAGTTAAAGGGCAGAAATTGGATAGAAAAGGTATGAGGTAAATCCTCAGTGTGAACCAAATATTTTTGCATAAATAGGCTATATATTGCCTAGGGGTCATCCCCTAATTTTTGGAGAATTTTTAGAACAATATATCAAGTACTTCCTTTGGAAAGCTCAAATAAAGGGATTTTGGTTTAACGATAAATAGAAATATTTAGAAAATGATTTTGGGGTTTTGGGGCCAAGTAATCAGAATACCCAGTGGGAGAGAACACAAAACTCAAAATCCCAAACTTGGGTAAGGTTTCGTCGAAGATTGAAAATTGAAAAGGCCACTTGACCAAGGCAAATCAAATCCAAAGTTGACGACAAATTTTTAAAAGAAAATTTTGAAAGGCCAAATTCTAGGATGTTACAGACCTTCCCCCCTTGAGTTGAATCTCGTCCTCGAGATTCCCTTTGCTCGTTGAACAGGTACGGATATTCAGTCCTTAACAAATCCTCTCGTTCCCAAGTAGCTTCGTCTTCGGTGTGTTTATCCCATTGTACCTTGTAGAACCTTGTGACTTTGTTGCGGGTGCGGCGTTCAGACTCATCCAAAATTCTGACTGGGTGTTCTTCGTAAGTCAGTTCGCTGCTCAATTCCAGTTTCCTAAAGTCGGCTTGCTTGGTCGGTGGTGAGATGCATTTCCTTAGCTGGGACACGTGGAAGACGTCGTGCACTCCTGTCAGCTCTTCTGGTAGCTCGAGCTGGTAGGCTACTGTCCCTTTCCTTGCTAGGATCTTGAAGGGTCCAATGAATCTCGGGGCTAGCTTTCCTTTCATATGGAATCTTTTCAGGCCCTTGAGGGGTGTCACCCGAAGATAGACATAGTCGTTTTCTTCAAAGTGGATCTGACGGTGCCGTTGGTCGTAGTAACTCTTTTGGCGGGACTGAGCGGCCTTGAGCCGGTCACGAATCAGATGTACTTGCTTTTCGGCTTTTCGCAGAACATCGGGCCCAAAGATCTTGCTATCTCCTGCCTCGACCAGTTAAGTGGGGTCCGGCATTTTCTCCCATACAGTGCTTCAAATGGTGACATTTTCAGGCTGCCTTGGTAGCTGTTGTTGTATGAGAATTCTGCGTAGGGTAAACTATCTTCCCAACCTGCACCATAGGCGAGCACACACGAGCGCAGCATGTCTTCTAATATCTGGTTGACCCGCTCGGTTTGACCGTAGTCTGAGGATGATAAGCTGTACTGAAAGATAGCGTTGTCCCCATGGCCCGTTGAAGGCTTGTCCAAAATCTGGAGGTAAATTGTGTGCCTCTATCTGACACAATGGTCTTAGGAACTCCATGGAGTTTGACAATCTTGTTCACATAGAGTTGCGCTAGCTGGTCCGAACGGTACGTTGTCTTGACGGGGATAAAGTGAGACACCTTCGTCAGACGGTCGACGATGACCCAGATGGAGTCATTTCCCCGGCTGGACTTGGGAAGTCCGACGATGAAATCCATACGTATGTTGTCCCACTTCCACTCGGGTACCTTAAGGGGTTGAAGAATCCCGCGGGTTTTTGGTGCTCGGCTTTCACTAGGTTACATACGTTGCAGCATGCGACATAGTAGGCGATCTCCTTCTTCATACCGGCCCACCAGAATATTTGCTTCAAATCTTGGTACATCTTGGTACTTCCCGGGTGGATAGAATAGGCAGACTCGTGGGCTTCCTTGAGAATTTGTTGTTTTAGCATGGCCTTGTCGGGTATACAAAGGCGATTACCGTAGCGGAGCACTCCTTGACTGTCCACGGAAAATTCCTTGGCTTTACCCAGTGGTATTTTGATCTTGATCCCTTTTATACCGGGGTCGTTGGCTTGCTCAATTTTTATCTCTTCCTCAAGGTTTGGTTTTACCTCCAGGGTGCTGAAATAGGTCTTGCTTCCCACGCATAAATTTAGCTTTGCGAACTCTTTCTCTAAACTTGGCTGCATCTTTGGGGCTTCCTGCTTAGTGCATCTGCTACCACGTTGGCCTTTCCTGGATGGTAATGAATCCCAAGGTCGTAGTCCTTGATTACTTCAAGCCACCTTCTTTGCCTCAGGTTGAGGTCAGGCTGGGTGAAAATGTTGACCAATAAGGTGATGTCGCCAAGTCTTCAGGGCGAGTATGACAGCGGCCAATTCCAAGTCGTGTGTGGGGTAATTCTGCTCATGGGTCTTTAGTTGCTTTGATACATATGCAATGACCTTCCCTTCTTGCATGAGAACAGCCCCTAGCGCATTTCTACACGCATCACACTATACAGTGAAATCCTTGCCATCATCGGGCAGTACTAGTATTGGGGCTGTGGTTAACCGGGTCTTTAACTCGTTGAAGCTTTCTTCACATTCATCTGTCCAGGTATACTTCCGATTTTTCTTCAACAAATCCGTCATGGGCTTGGCTATCTTGGAAAAGTTTTCAATGAACCTTGGTAGTAACCAGCCAATCCGAGGAAGCTCCTGACTTCTGACACATTGTTGGGTGTTTTCCAGTTCAGCACATCAGAGATCTTGTCGGGGTTCACGCCTACACCGGCTCCTGACAAAACATGTCCTAGGAACTCCACTTCCTTCAACCAAAACTGGCACTTGCTGTACTTGGCATAAAGTTGTTGTTCACGTAGTCTTCCGAGAACCAATCTGAGATGTTCGCCGAGCTCTTCCTCATTTTTGGAGTAGATGAGGATGTCGTCGATGAATACCACGACGAACTTGTCGAGTACTCCATGAATACCTTGTTCATCATGCCCATGAAGTAGGCGGGAGCATTGGTTAGGCCGAATGACATGACAGTACACTCATACAGTCCATATCTGGTGGTAAAAGCGGTCTTGGGAATATCACTTTCTCGAATCTTCAGCTGATAGTATCCCGTGCGGAGATCAATCTTGGAGAATACACGGGCACCACGGAGTTGGTCAAACAGATCATTGATTCGTGGGAGTGGGTACTTGTTCTTGATGGTGACATCATTGAGAGCACGGTAGTCAATGCATAGCCTGAGCGTACCATCGCTCTTCTTTGCAAACAGAACTGGCGATCCCCAGGGTGAAATACTCGGGCGAATGAACTTCTTTTTGATTAGATCATCGAGCTGCTTTTTCAATTCCACGAGCTCGGGCTTGTCATCCGGTAATGTTCTTGAATATTGGGTTTGTTCCGGAATAACTTCAATGGCAAATTCAATATCACGATCAGGGGGCATTCCGGTAGCTCATCCGGGAACACATCTGGATACTCGCTGACCACATACACTTGTCCTAACTCAGGTGCTTGGACAAGAAACATCTTTGCATTTATTTGGTGGGGTTTATTCGGCAAGTAGGTGGTACGTATGCCTTCCGGGTTGGTGAGAGTAACTGCTCTAGTTGCACAGTCAATCTGGGCTGCATGCTGGACCAACCAATCCATACCAAGGATGGCGTCGAGACCGGGCACGTTGAGAGTGTTGAGCTGAGCTGGGAATTTCACTCGATTGATGCTGATCGTCAGGTCTTGACAAACGTTTGTTTTCATCTCTGAGGCGGGGGTTTGTATCACCAAAAGATGGCCCAAAGGGGAAACGGAAAAACGGTGTTTGGCAACAAAATCCTTCGAGATGAAAGAGTGGGAAGCTCCAGAATCGAATAAAATCAGCGCGGGTTTAGTGTTGATAGTACACGTACCAAGCACTACATCTGAAGCTTCGTAGGCTTCTTCTGCGGACATGTGGTGGACACGGGCAACTTGAGGTGGCTTGATCGCCCCAGCAGGGTGGTGTTGTTGGAGTTGTTGTTGCCGTTGCTGTTGTGAAGAGGGCAATCCTTGATGTAGTGTCCTGTCTTGCCACACTTGAAGCAGGAGTTCTCCCTCTTGCAGTCATCCACTAAGGGGCGCTTGTGGTAGAATCCTTCACGGGGATATCCATCCTTCCTGGGTTGATTCCAGGTGTTCTGAGGTGTTGAGATCCGGTTGTTGGGCTGCCATGTGCGTGGCTTGGAGGTAGCACCTTCATGCTGGTTCTTGCGTGGCTCGAACTTCCGCTTGTGGGAGTCATAGATTGTGCGGTGCTCCTTTTCTGAGATTAGCGCAGTGTTGATCATGGCCTGAAAATCTGGGAACTGTAGACGCTGAGCTGAGTCTTTATGGCCTGATGCATTCCATGAAGGAACCTGTCTTTCTTCTTTTCCTCTGTGTTGGTGTCCTCGGTGCATAGCGAGCAAGGTTGTTGAACTTGGTCAGATATTCATTGATGGATTTGCTGCCTTGGTGAGTGCCAGAAATTCCTGTTGTTTCATTTTATCAGGCTTGAGGGTATATAGGCCTTGCGGAAAGCTTCCTGAAATTCTGTCCAGGTGACCGCGGGTCCATTGCCCCTTGCGTCCTTTTGATTGTCCCACCAAACGTTGGCAGGGCCTTCAAGGTAGTGGGTGGCGAAGAGCACCTTGTCCTGCTCGTCAACGCGAGCGAGCTCTAGTTTCTTTCCCATGGTGCGGAGCCAATCGTCAGCCTCAAGTGGTCGTCAGCTTCTGAGAACTTGGGTGGCTGAGTACGCTGGAAATCTTGCAGCTTTGAGCGGCCTGCGTGTGGGCACCTTGGGCTTGCATATATGTGCCAAACTCTCTCATGATCTGTGTCAGGTGCTGAGTGTGACGCTCATCCATCATCATCATGAACTGACTCGGGCTCGGTTCCTGATTGGTGGAGGAGAGGTGATTGCGGGGGCACGGGATCCTCGCCCGCTTGTCGTGCGAACGACGAATCGGGGTTCCTTGGCTGCCACTTGCATTGCTATTGGGCCTCATCCTGGATGGTTGAATGTGGTGACGCGTACCATGAGCATCCATATGGGGAAAAGTGCAACATCCAAGAAAACCAAATGGAAACAAGGTTTGCAAAGACAACAAAGTGCGGTAATATACAATGACTGTTGAGTTACAAGATTCTAGTTACTTGCTTACACAACACGAGATACATGATAAAAGATACAAGCTACTCGGTACCAGTTACAAGGATACAAGATACACGAAGCGGGATACAACTCTACCACTTCCTTATTCAAGCGCGCGATACAACGGAAAAGTAAGATACACTAGCGATGCAGTCTCCGAGCGCTAGAACTCCATCTCGAGGGGTCGCCGGTGCGATGATGTCGATGTCCTCCCCCTCGATGTAGTCGGGAAGCGGGTCCCTCGGGAGTCTCCAGAGCGGTGGGGGTGTCGGCACGGACACGACGACGCTGAGCTCGTGACCCGGTGGGGCGAACAGGGGTGAAACGCGCGAGTGACGAGTAGTGCTGCTACGAGTGCGGAAAGGTGGGGCGAACCGTGGGGCAGGAGTGGGGATGAGTCCCCTCCTGATCTGGTCGAGGGAGCTACGGGTAAAGGTGGGGAACCGAGGTGGGGCGAGAAGAACCGCTCCAGATGCCCGTGCCATCTCAGCCATGGCCACGTTGGCGCGAAGCGAGGCAAACAGGAGGAGGGTACGTGGAGTACTGGTGGAGGAGAGTGGTGTACCGGAGGAAGACGGTGAGGGCTGAGCTGGTGTCACCTGGGTTGGGGAAAAGACGTCCCCGTTGGCTAGATCTAGCCTCGGGAAGTAGACGTAACGGGTGCACTGCCTCATGACCGGTCGTACGTGCGAAGGAAGACGATGGCGTCTCCTGCAGCCTCCTGTATGGCCGGGTCGCCTGAGTAGAGACACCGGAAGTAATGGCCTGGACGTTTCCATCGGCCCTCGGCTCCAGCGCAGGTGGACGGTGGCGACGAACTCAGTAGCGCCCCCGTCGGACGGTTGTAGAACACGCGGTAGATCGGGGGAGTCGAGCCTGGTAGAGGTCCCAAATCTCAGCGAGGTACTGAGGAAAGCCGGAACGTGTACGGCGGTGGTCC